>JALAZF010000596.1:2400000-3000000 GCA_022829125.1 Lathyrus tuberosus
CAACTTATGAAAGCTATGGCAGCCATGACAAGGGGAGAGTCCAATATTCAGAGGACTGAGAATGTCATTCCACCTCCAGTGAACAATGTTGCTCAAGCTCAGCCTCTGCGAGTCCCTGTTGAGAATCAAGTTGTTCAAGAACATCCTTTTGTCCGACAAAGGCCAAGGAAGCCATAGAGGCATTTCACTCAGTTTCCAATTTCGTACAGTCAGATGTTGCCAGATTTGATCAAAGGTGGATTGATAGTGCCAAAGGAGATAGGTCTAGTGATTCCTCCGTACCCACCAGGTTTTGATGCCAACGCCCGTTGTGGTTACCATGCTGGGGCCCAGGTGCATTCAAATGAAGACTGTAAGGTGCTCAGGAGCAAAGTTCAGACACTTATTGACTCAAATATGATCTCGTTCACGCCTCGGGGTATTTAGATCAATAATTCTTCTTCATCCAGTCATGTGGGTTCATCAGTCCACGTTATGGAAGAAGTCACCGAGAGCGGTTGTGCAGATGATTATCAGATTGACTTCGACGAGAAATTCTGAAGATGGCTAGCTTAGTAGCAAATCAAGCTTGGAAAGCCCAGTTCCTCGAAGATGGCGACCATTTAGATAATGTCATTTCTTTGCATTTGTAGTTTCTTTTCTGTTAAAATGTACAAACTCATTTGTAAAACTTGTTGTTTTCGATTGATAATGATAATGAAATAAATATGCATGTTTTGATTAAATCCAGTCATGTTCACTCATACTTTTTATCGATATCATATGCTTGTTTAAACAGGATCCTAGGGAGGATGACGAAATTGAAAGGCGCAAAACTTCCGATTGTATGCTTTTGAACAAAAACCCTGTTGATGATGTACTGGCATTATTTTAAATTCCTAAACACCGGAGACATAAGGAAGATAATCCCTTGCAAACCCCGTTGAGCCTAGTAGTAGGAGTTTATTTCTGAAAATGAAAAACCCTCAATCTTAACCTGGGGCAGGGTAGGTGTCAGCTAATTTGACTATGCGTTCAAATTTCAAAAGGAGTGTTCCGTTCGAGGATCAATTACATCTACGGTTATCCCTCACCAACCGAAGAGTGAGACGGTCGCAACCCTTTACAAGTCAAGACAAACCTGTGTCACATGAATAGTTCAAAAAAAAGAAAAAAGGAAAAAACCCGCTAAGTCAAGACTTGAAAACAAGTGACTTAGGCAAAAGTTAGGGCATCCCGCTGGACTTCAAAATCAAAAAATTCAAAAGAATCAGTCCAGGCAAAAATCAGGGAAATCAAAAAACAAAAGAACGAAAAGCGAAAAGGATTACAAAAGAAAAATCCTCGAATAAAGAACAAATCATGTGAATACAGACACCAAGGACAAAAGGGGTGACTGTCACTCCAATAATCGTACGGGTTCCTTCCATCCTCATGCCATTCATTAACCTTTTTGAAAGGTGAGCGTATGTGTCGAGTTAACTGAATGTAGGATTGGAGAACATCAAGGAGAATGGGTGGGTTAAAATAAAACTTTGAGCCTTATATCCTTTCTTTCTTAAACCGCGAACCAGGCCACATTACAACCTTCGAAAGACCTAATTGAAGCAGGGTTGTTTCGAAAGCATACTTCGGTTAAAATCACGTCAGTTCTGACTCCCAAAAGGACTTTCTTACCATTCATGTTAGTATCGATGTGACATTCTAATAAGTGATTCGTTCATTATACATCATAACATTTTTCCAGTGAACAAACTTGGATTTCAAAACTGTCATATGCATTGCATCAAAATTATCTTTTCAAAACGAATTGTTTTACTTGCGAGTCAGTACTTGACATCAGGAAAGTTTCTACAATAGAAAGATTAATTAATCTAAGGTGCAAAGTGCTCGAGTACTCCGTTGAGTCGGGGCAAGTCATATCAAATGGGCGATCCATTCCAAGATTCAGTTAATCTGGGGCAATCAATTCGAGATTCAACAAATCTCTCAAAGGTCAGTTAAAGGTACTCCTTCACAGATCAGCCAGACAGGGGCACAAATCATTTCAAGGCTGGGGCAGGCCACCCCAAAAGCACAAAAGGTTATTTTCTCTGGAGGACGGTTAATTAAAAGCCATGGGGCAATATATGTCGGACTTTACGAGACATCCTGAAGACATGTTCATTTACAGGTTATGTTGCATCGGGGCACCTCTTTTGGTCATATCACATCTGCAGGGTTCACGTTGATAGTTAACACGTGACGTCCCCAGTAGAGTTTCTCTCCTCGGCAGAGATGGCTGAAGTTTTATCACTCAGCATAGCATATGAAGATTGTGAATCATTCTCCCCAGTAAGAGTTCAGGAGTTCGCTTTTCCCTAGCCAGGTTGGTGAAGTTTGTTGCTCTTCAGAAAGAGTTTATATTATCGTACAGGATGGAGGTGTTGGGTTTGTGCTTCCCTAGTTTGTGGTAAAGTTGTTTCCATCTCCCCAACATAGTAAGGCTAAAAGATAGGACCCCAACAGAGGACCAAGTCCGATCTTGCCCCCTAGCAGAGTTGATATCATCAACCATTGATCCCCAAGCAGATTTTTTGAGTGGTAGTTAGCTTTCCCCAACAATTCAAAGGTCGATTGTCATTGGCACTTTTCTTCAGCAGATTCCTGGGATATTTCTCTAGCAGACGTTTGTTATTCGTACTTTCCCGCAGAATGGAGGTTTAGTCGGGATCTCGAGCAGTTATGACACTGAAGGCGATTCAGTTTGTTATCCCCAGCGGAGTTAGCCTCGTCTCTTCAGCATTTATTTTGCTGGAGTGGTCCTGTTGCATATCATAAACATCATGGCATAATCATTACCACGTATATCATTCGCATAGCATATCATGAAGCCTTGTAAAACCAAATAGAAAATCCATAGCCCAACCTTGCTCGGTATCCTTCCACAGCCCACTTTGCTGGCATCTTTCAAAAACCTGAAGCCCTATCCCTATTGGCAACCACCTAAATTCCAATCCCCATCGACACCTAATTTCAAAATCCAATCCCCATTGGTACCCCAAAAGATTTCGCCTTTGAAAAAAATGATCACCATCAGGTTTCACCTGTCCTTGCTAGCAAAGTCCAATCATACTTGGCACATCCTTCATTTCCCGGTAGCCCGAGCATACATCGGCATTCAACATATAGTGATCATTGCATCCTCAAATCGCGTAGCATTTCCATTTCGTATGGAGCATTACGCCATAGAAAGAAACTCAAACATATGCATGTGGAGCATAAGCCAGATTTGGTACCTTGCACGAAAGACCGAATCTACTTTCAGTCAAGACGGTGACATATCCCCAGCAGACATTACAATTAACTCCTCTACTTAACTTTCTTTCGGGTCGTAGATCATGCGTCGATCTTACCCTCGATCAGTCCTTGTCTATTAACCCTTTGATGATGACATTTCTTCGGTCAGAATTTCTTCCCGTCAACCCTTTGATGGCATGTTTCCCTCGGTCAGGTTCTCTTTCTGTCAATCCTTTGACGATGTGTTTCTTCGGATAGCATTTTCTTTCCGTCAAACCCCTTTGACGAAGTGTTTCCTTCAGTCAGATCTTCTTTCCATCAAACCCCTTTGATGATGTGTTTCTTCATATAGCATTTCTTCTCGTCAACCCTTTGACGACGTGCTTCGTTTGGTCGAGTCTTCTTTCCGTCAAACCCCTTTGACGATGTATTTCTTCCTTTTCAGGTCTTCGTATAGCATTTCTTCCCGTCAACCCTTTGACGACGTGTTCCCCTTCGGTCAGGTTTTCTTTCCGTCAAACCCCTTTGACGATGTGTTTCCCTCGGTCAGGTTGTCTTTCCGTCAAACCCTTTTTACGACGTGTTTCCTTCGGTCAGGTTTTATTTCTGTCAAACCCTTTTGACGATGTGTTTCCTTCGGTCAAGTCTTCTTTCCGTCAAACCCCTTTGACGATGTGTTTCCTTCGGTCAGGTTTTCTTTTCGTCAACCCCTTTTGACAATGTGTTTCCTTCGGTCAAGTCTTCTTTCTGTCAAACCCCTTTGACAACGTGTTTCCTTCGGTCAGGTTTTCTTTCCGTCAAACCCCTTTGACGACGTGTTTCTTTCAATTCAACTTCTATGGGAAGCATTGCTTCCATGCCATATACTAGAGAGAAAAGGGTTGCCCCTGTTGAAGTGCGGACAGATGTGCGATAACCGTGAAGAGCAAAGGGTAGCATCTCGTGCCAATCTTTGTAGGTTACAACCATCTTTTGAACAATCTTCTTGATGTTCTTGTTAGCCGCTTCTACCGCTCCGTTCATCTTTGGTCGGTAGGGAGATGAGTTATGGTGTTCGATCTTGAACTCTGCGCACAACTCTTTCATCATCTTATTGTTCAAGTTAGATCCATTATCTATAATGATCTGGCTCGGAACACCATAACGGCAGATGATATTGTTTTTGATAAATCGGACCACCACTTGTCGGGTTACATTGGCGTACGACGCTGCTTCGACCCACTTAGTGAAGTAATCAATGGCTACCAGAATGAACCGATGTCTGTTTGTAGCTTTAGGCTCAATCAAGCCAATCATGTCGATTCCCCATATTGAAAAAGGCCATGGGGAAGAAAGAACTTTGAGATGTGTTGGCGGTACATGAATTTTGTCGAAGTATATCTGACACTTGTGACACTTCCTCATGTACTTGTAGCAGTCAGATTCCATTGTCAACCAATAGTACCCTGCTCTCATAATTTTTCTCGCCATTGTGTGTCCGTTGGCATGAGTGCCAAAGGACCCTTCGTGAATTTCTTTTATCAGCATGTCTGCTTCTGGTCTGTCTACACATCGGAGGAAGACCATGTCAAAATTTATCTTATAGAGTGTGTCACCGCTAAGGAAGAAACTGCCTGCCAGCCTTCTGAGGGTTTTCCTGTCCTTCCTTAGTGCCCCCGGTGGGTACTCTTGTTTCTGAAGGAAGCATTTGATATCGTGATACCAAGGTTTATCGTCTATGACTGCTTTAATCGTGAAGATGTAAGCGGGCCGTTCAAGGCGCATTATGTCAATCTTAGGTATGTCATTCCATTGACCTACACTAATCATGGAAGAGAGAGTGGCTAATGCATCAGCCAGGTGATTCTCATCACGAGGGATGTGATGAAACTCGATTATGTTGAAGAAGGGTAACAACCTTCTCGCGTAGTCTTTGTAATGAATCAATCCTGATTGGTATATGTTCCAATCTCCTTTAATCTGATTTATAACCAGGGATGAATCGCCGTATACATCCAAGTTCTTAATCCTTAAGTCAATCGCTTCCTCGAGACCCATAATACAAGCTTCGTATTCGGCCTCATTGTTTGTGCACTTGAACGTAAGTCTAGCAGTGAAAGGAATGTGGGTACCCTGAGGTGTTATGATAATTGCCCCAATTCCGTTTCCGTAATGATTGACAGCTCCGTCAAAGATAAGTCCCCATTGGGAATATGGTTCTGGCCCTTCACTGGGTAGCGGTTCATCACAGTCTTTCATTTTTAGATACATGACATCTTCGTCTGGGAAGTCAAATCCGACTGATTCCTGATCGTCAATCGGTTGATGAGCCAAATGATCAGCTAAAACACTTCCTTTAACGACTTTCTAAGCGTGGTACTCTATGTCATATTCTGACAGCAACATCTGCCAACGGGCAATTCTTCCCGTGAGAGCAGGTTTTTCAAAGACATACTTGATTGGATCCATTTCAGAGATTAACCAAGTGGTGTGACGAATCATGTACTGGCGAAGACGTTTGGCTGCCCAAGCCAAAGCGCAACAAGTTTTCTCAAGCATAGTGTACCGAGTCTCGCAGTCGGTGAACTTCTTGCTCAGATAGTAGATGGCAGACTCTTTCCTTTTAGTTTCGTCTTGTTGGCCAAGTACACAGCCCATCGAGTCTTCCAAGACTGTGAGGTAGATAATCAGCGGCCTTCCTTCCACTGGAGGTGATAAAATCGGAGGGTTCAACAGGTATTCCTTAATACTGTCGAAGGCGGTTTGACAGTCTTCTGTCCAAACGCAGTCCTGATTCTTTTTAAGTAATTTGAAAATCAGCGCACATGTCGCGGTCATGAGGAATATGAATCTGGAGATGTAGTTCAAATGTCCCAGGAATCCTCTGACTTGTTTTTCAGTTTTCGGAGAAGGCATTTCTCGAATGGCCTTGACCTTGTCATGATCAACCTCAATTCCTTTCTGGCTGACGATGAACCCTAAAAGTTTTCCCGAACGGACACCGAAGGTGCATTTTTTGGGATTCAAGCTGAGTCTGTACTTTCTTAATCGCTCAAATAGCTTTGACAGATGGGTCGCATGCTCCTCTTCTGTCTTAGATTTGGCAATCATATCATCGACATATACCTCGATTTCTTTGTGTATCATGTCATGAAAAAGAGTAGTCATGGCCCTTTGATAGGTTGCCCCGGCGTTCTTCAAACCGAACGGCATCACCTTGTAACAAAAGGTACCCCATGGGGTAATGAACGAAGTTTTCTCCATGTCTTTCGGCGCCATTTTGATCTGGTTATAGCCCGAGAATCCATCCATGAATGAGAAAACTTTGAACTTTCCTGTACTGTCAACCAGCATGTCAATGTGTGGTAAAGGAAAGTCATACTTTGGACTAGCCTTGTTTAGATCTCTTTAATCCACACGCATTCTGACTTTTCCATCCTTTTTTGGAACGGGTACGATGTTAGCTAACCATTGAGGATATTCTGATGTGGCGAGGAAACCCGCGTCAATCTGCTTCTGTACCTCCTCTTTGATTTTGATGGCTATGTCCGAGTGAGTCCGTCTCGACCTCTGTTTTACTGGCGGACATTCCGACATTAACGGTAAATGATGTTCCACGATGCTGGTATCCAACCATGGCATATCCTGATAGGACCAAGTGAATACATCGGGGAATTCTTTGAGAAGCTTTACCAAACCCTCTCTGGCAGTTGGACTGAGCAGTGCCCCAATACTGATTTCTTTTCTCTCTTTTTTCGAACCTAAGTTTACCATTTCCAACGGCTCTTTATGAGGTTCAATGGACCTTTCCTCCTATCTGAGTAATCGGGAGATCTCTTCTGGAATTTTATCGTTATTCTCTTCTTCAGCCCCAAATACCGGAAACCCAAAGTTGGGAGAAGGCATTGGATCGTATGTTTCAACGGGGTTTAAAACAAGCAATCTGCATAACGGTATGATTTGTGTTTAGAAGAGATAGAGGAAATGCAAGTGTGTGTGCAGTGTATTATTTTGAAAAACTGCTTGTTTTTATTAGTGAGTTGTTTTTTAGGGTTACCATTTTTTGAGAAAAAAACAACAAGAGAAAACAGCAATTAATGCGGACATTATAGAACGACGTTATTTTATTAATGAACAAGTCGATTCTTGAAATTACAGCCCTATAAAACAAAACTCTGTCGCTTTGGGAAAAGCGAAGAGGGAAATTTACAGAAAGTGAGCCCTATCAAAACATCCATTTCACCTGGGCAGGGTGAAAGGTTAAAGACGACAATTACTTTGACTTATGAACAATCTTCAGAACATCGACAGCAACCCATTAGCGGCAAGCTCCTCGGTGAATCACAAAGTCTGGTACCTTCCTTGATTTGTCTTCAGAAATAACGCTGATTTTTGGCAGAGCAGGATCATTGGAATCTGTCTCCCAGGTAGAGTTGTCGTAGGAGGATTCCTCTGTTGTATTTTGCATAGCATTGGTGCTCTCAGGTAGATCTTCCCATCCAGTTGGCTGGATGTCTTCGAGCCTGGTACGAGAGCTTTCGGGAGCAGTGTACTTGACCATGAAGTCGTACTTTCCACTCGGTTGTCCCAGGGTGTCCCACACTTCTTTGGAACTGGAGGAGTCATCCTTCTCGATGACGTTGACCTCGGGAAAAGCATAGTTAATGAATTCTAGTCCGGCAAGCTTTGCAAATTCATCGTCGTACTGGACGTTTTCTAAATGACCTGATTGTTGATCCCATGACATGGTGGGGACGCAGGTATTCTTTTTAATGATGCTCAACTGATTTTCATTGTTCGGCTGATTTCCTTGCCCCAAGTCTCCTGGATACGGCTGCCACATTGGCAGGCCATCCATCAGGCCATAATAGTTGTGGTCAAAGTTGTCCTTCATCAGAGTGTCCTTCTCTAATGAGTTTGGTGGAGCACGGCATCCTTCCGGATCACAATCTCCGTATATCATTTCGACATCTGACCTGGGTATAAATCTCGGACTCTGTGTAGGAAAGCAAAAGGGAGTCTGCATTTTGTTTTGAGACATATAACCGTCATTGTTAAGATAGGACTCCCATTCTTCCTCCATATCAGAGGAATCATCTTTATTGATGGTATGCGCTTCTTGAGGCACTGGGTGAAGGAAACCTCCACTGTGGAAGAAGTCTTGAATGGGATGAAGACTTTCATTGCTGGTAGTAGCTGTCTGGGTACAGGTTGCAGAAAAACCAAGACCCTTCTTTGTTTTATTGTCAGTAGGAATGACTAGTTGTCCCCATCCTATTGTATTGGTACTCTTAACCGCTTTGATAGCATCTTTGTATGAGGAAATGGAAGTTCCCCCTTCGGATTGATTGTCCTTGCTCACCGAAAGCACTTGGAACTGAGTTCCAATAACCTCCTCGGGTTCTACACCAGTAGATGATGATAAGTTACTCACAAGCAAAGCTTGTTCTCCACAGATCGTGACGAGCTGGTTGTTCTGGACGAACTTTAACTTTTGGTGGAGGGTCGAGGTGACCGCCCCAGCCTGATGTATCCAAGGTCTTCCTAATAAATAAATGTACGTTGCCCAGATGTCCATGACTTGAAAAGCGACTTGGAAAGTGTGAGGACCAATAGTTATGAGAAGGTCGACTTCGCCGATAACCGTTTTTCTGGACCCGTCAAATGCTTTGACGACGACCTCGTTGGTTCTCATCGGGGGTCCTTTGAAGGATAATTGCATCAAAGTGGACTTCGGCATAACATTCAAGGCTGACCCTGTGTCTACCAGTACGCTGGCTAAAGCATCGCCCTGGCAGCTGACCGTGATATTGAGCGCCATGTTATGACGGCGACCCTCTTCAGGTAATTCCTCATCACTAAATCCCAAGTTATTGCAGGAAGTGATGTTAGAGACAATGCTATCGAACTGTCTGATTGTTACATCCTGTTCTACAAAGGCTTGCTCCAAGACTTTCTGTAGAGCCTCCCTGTGTGCTTCTGAACTGAGTAAAAGTGACAACACAGAGATCTTTGAAGGAGTTTGTAACAGTTGATCAACAATGTTGTATTCACTCCTTTGGATGAGCTTCAGCATCTCATCGTTGTTTTTTGAAAGGTCGGGATTACGGGATTGACCGACAGGTGGATTGGGAACTTCTGTTTGAGGTTCCTTTTCTTTGTTAAATTCTCCAACTCCTCGGTTGAAGATTCGACCACTCCGTGTTACTCGACTGATGTCTGCAATATTCACGATGGAGGGTAATGGAATTTACTTTCCATTCTCGACTGTTGTTAGACCGTGTTTGTAAGGGATAGCCTTAGTTGATTCATACGGTAATGGTCCCGGTAGATAGATGACTATGGGAGCCTTCTGGTTTTTTCGACTATCGTAAGCAATTTCGATCCGTTCCTGGTTGGGAACTCTCGATTCGTCAAGTAGAGGGATGATGGTACAAACATCCCTAGCCTTCTGATGATCAGAGATTACGACAACATCCTCAATTTGATCAGCGAGGTAGTCCGGCGCCCAGTTGATTGGTCAGGAACCCGGATATTGGCGAATCTCTCTACGATCCACCTGACCCTGAAGATCTGCTCGCAGAAGGTAACATCCTTGGTTACTTTCCAAACAGACTCTACAATATTCATAGTTGTGTGGTGGCACCTGGCCACGCCCGCTTTGAATACAATGTAACCTCACTAGGTCAGTTTCCACAGATCGAACGTCCCGACTTTGATGCCGAGTAGGGTTCCCGTTGGTAATACTAATTTGCTGGGTGTCTTCATCCATATAGATTGGAAGCCACCAGTGATTCAACAAGTGCTTAAGGGTTTCCTGGACAAGGGAACAGCCTTGATCGTTTTCGCAACCCGCCCTACAGCTCTGATAATCATGTGATACCAGGAACCCGAGCCGGACCTATTTAGCATGTAACTCCACCAGGCTGGTATTCATTAAGCAAACATCGAAGATTTGAATCATGTTGATCTGATAGGAATTCCTATCATGGTAGTCCTGGATCCATCCAAGATCCATCTGACGCCGGAGGGCCTCTTGTACAAAAGAGCATCCCTGTTTGTTTACCGAGCAAGTCAGACAGGAATTGTAATCGTGTCGCGATAGATTATGGTACTTGCTTTGCCTGGAGTGCATCGCCACCAAGTTGACATTCATTGCACGGATGTCGTGGTTCTGAATGATGTTAGAATTCGTGTAAACCATGTTAACTCCACGAACTCGGTGCTCTTGGATCCATCCGAGATCCATCTGTTCCTGTAGAGCTGATTGTACCACAGAACATCCTCGATTGCTTTTAGAGCAGATATCACACTGGTGATAGTTATGAGGTGGCACATGGCCATATCCACTCTGTCTGCAATGCATCTTGACCAGATTGGTCCTTAACAAGAGTACATCATGAATTTGATAGACGTTGTTAGTCTCTCCCTCTATCAAATTGATTGTAGCTTTCTCGTGTTGAGGCAGCGGGTTTGTGAGAACATTAGGATTTGTATCCTTGAAAGATAAGACCCCGCTCCTAACAAGCTTTTGTACGTCGAATTTGAAATTAAGACAGTTCTCTATGTTATGCCCTGGTCCTCCTTGATGGTAAGGGCAAGTCTGATCCACCTTAAACCAAAAAGGCGGATTTTCCGGTACTGTAAGAGGGGACTTAGTCTGGACATGCCCCTTAGCCAATAGTAACAGAAATAGTTCTGCGTACAATACGGGTATAAGATCAAATCCAGGTGGCCGCGTTGTACGGTTGTTATTGTATGGAGGACGAGCCTGCTAAGAGGCTGTTGAGTCCTTTGCTGATTAGGTTGGCTTTGCGCAGCCTGAGGTTGATACGTAGAAATAGGCGCAGGATTGATAGCAGGAGTCACAGCCGCTACTGGCTGATAACGTCGCCTTTGCTTTCCGAGAGAGATATTCCCAATATCTTGCTCTTTTTTCTTAGGGAGAGCACTACCGTATCGCTTTGTACTACTTGATGATCCAGTGTCTTTGATTAGACATCCTTCTCGGACGGCTTCCTCAAGACGAACTCCCATACCGACCATCTCGGTGAAGTCACTGGGCGCACTGGCAACCATTATGTCGTAATAAAATGAGCTTAAGGTCTTTAAGAAGATCTTTTTCATCTCTTTTTCCTCAAGAGGTGGACAAATTTGAGCGGCAATTTCACACCATCTCTGAGTGTATTCCTTAAAGGTTTCTTTGTCCTTTTATGACATTGATCTGAGTTGATCTCTGTCGGGTGCCATCTCCAGATTGTATTTATATTGTTGGACAAAGGCAGTGCCAAGATCTCTGAAAGTGCTAATCGTAGCATGGTTTAAACCCATGTACCATTTTAGGGCGGCACCGGTTAAACTATCCTGAAAGTAGTGAATCAGTAAATCCTGATTCTCTGTCTGAGCTGACATTCGCCGAGCGTACATCACCAAGTGACTCTGAGGGCAAGAGTTACCCTTGTACTTTTCAAAGTCGGGCACCTAGAATTTGTGCGGGACTTTCGCATTAGGGACCAAACAGAGGTCTGCGGCGTCCTTTCCAAATAAATCCTGACCGCAAAGGGCCTGCAGTTCTTTCTGCATTCCCAGGAACTGTTCCTGGAACTCATTCATTCTTTTGAACATGTTGTCATTTCCACCAGAAGGTATCTGTGGAATCTGTCCTTCCGGGACAGTGTTTACCACAGGCGGTGGTATAGTCATTATGGCCGAGACTCTCGGTGCCTCCCAAAGTTTGTAACCTTCAGGAGTTGCTATCATGCCCCTGGCATCCTCGCTTTCCCGAAGTTTGTAACCTTCAGGCCCAACGGTTCCCGCTGCGGTTCCCTGATCCTCATTGATCAGCGGAACATATCCTTCCGGGATATAGTTAAGTGGTATTCCCCAGGGACGATCTTTTGGCATTTTGTACCTAGGATCGGACTTTTCCACTATGGGCGTTGAGGTGATCTCCGAGATCACAGTCCTTTGTAGCTGAGCTTCTGCCATGGCTTGCATGTCGTTATGAAGCTTTCTCATATCCTCTCTCAGAGCGTCGATCTCTTCTCTCAACTCTATGTTCTCTTCCTCGAGATCATCCATCTTTTTCTGAGGATTGGCCCGAGTATTGTATGAATGAGACAGTTTGACTCTAGAACCGAAACACAAACGTGAGATTCGTAGGTAAGAAGAATACGTGACATGTGAATGATGAATGCAATGATTATATTAATTCTTTTTTTTTTGTTTAATCAAAATAAACTTCGACAATTAGATTGCAAATATTAAACAGTGGGGAAACCCCGTTTTATTGAATTCAAAGGATTGCAAAAATAGAAATACCGTAGATTACAAGGTACGAAAACAAAAACCTAAGCTAAGGGGTCCTGAATCCTCTCTGGGGAGAAACCGGGTGCTGATTCTGGTACTTTCCTTTTCTTGGACCGGGGCTCTTGGGCCGTTGTACGGTTTTCATTCCTTTGCCAAGTGAAAGGAACGAGCAAATTCCTTTGGTCATCCTGATTATCCACCGCATGTTGCTCCAAAATCTCAATCAGAGCATCCTTATCTTTTAGCAGTCGTTGTATTTTGGTACACTCTACATTGAGGGTGCGGTACTTGTTCTTCCAAAACCTCCTCTCCTATTGCACTTTGTTGAGACTAACATGAAGTTTTTCCGTTTCAGTCATGAAGTACATGACAGATTCCCTCGGCGGAAGAACTCAGTGACGAGGATAAGGCATCTTTAGCTTGAGAGCTCTAGTTTGTACCCAGTGGAGATAAGGCTCCACCGAGACACAGTCCAGTTTTCCTAGAGACTCTCGTCCTTTCTTATGAACATGTTTCCAAGAGTGCACTATTTCCATCTTTAGTGCCCAGTCATTTTCTCCTTCTTTGAAGAAAAGACCTTCTAGATGAGCATTACGCGGGACATGCCTCATCGGGTATCCAAATTGACGACGAACCAATACTGGATGGTAGTTGATTCCTCCCTTAGTTCCTATGAGGGGTACGTTGGGGAAGTTTCCACAACGATCAATGATCCTGATCCCGTCATAAATCTTATTGCACTAATCTATATCAGAGTTGGTAAGAGACATGATTTTCTGCGACCAACGCAAGGCACTCTTATGATCCCAAAACGCAACAGACTTGGGTAAATGGGAGATAAACCATTTGTATAGCAAGGGTACACAGCATGTGATCATCCCTCCTCTGTACAAATTTCCTAAGTGTACAGAATGATACGCGTCCGTGAGAAAAGTTGGCACAGGGTTTCCAATGAGAAAAACCTTAATGGCGTTGATATCGACGAAGCTATTAATGTTGGGAAACAGTAATAACCCGTAAGTGAGTAAGACAAAGATGCTTTCAAAAGAAGTCATGTTCCCTATACTAGTAAAGTACAGAGCCTTCTTTGTCAGGAACTGGGCTGGCAAACCAGGGAGCCCACCCTTGGTGGTCATGTGAGTTTTGATTTCTGACTCATCCAAATAGATTGCTCTTGCAATGGTCTGATCCTTTGGAATTTCTTCCAGTCCAGAAAATGGAGCTCGATCAGTAATGTGTAGATCGGTTAGGTGAGAATACTCCTCCAACGTTGGTGCGAGCTGGTAATCCAGGAATGTGAAACAGCGATAGACCGGATCATAAAACTGAATGAATGCCTCCATGATTCCTTCAATCACATGGACTCTTAACAGAGGTAGCAGACCTCCGTACTTGGCTCTGAAAGCTTCAGGGTTAGTGATCATCCTTGCTAATCCTCTCAAATATTCTAGTTTTGGAACCCTGAAGGTATACTTATGAGTTCTCCTTCTACCGAAATCCATGAGCTCAATCTTTTTCTCTGACATTTGCAATCATTGTCTTAGTTTAATTTGAAAAAAGAAAGACTAGAAGAGAACATTTTTCTTTGATGTAATGTTTTTTTTAGATGAATGCATGAATGCAGCACACAAAAACATAGAAAAAACATGGGGTCAAAGGATCGGTGTCATGAAGTCAAGGCTCTACCCCCCCCCCCCCCCTCCTCCCCAAAGGTTTATACTAGTGATTTTTGTACCTGTCTCTCAAAATCATCAGTTCTTGTCGAGAAAACACCAGCGGGCTGGGAACCGTGCTAGGTGATGTTTTTCGAAGAACCATCAGAGGAGGGTAGTATCGCGTGACAACCATTTCCAATAGTTTCCGCACTACTAAAAGAGGTTTTTCCTAGGTGTATACTCAATCTTTCCACATGCGACATCACACGCATTCCCATTAGCAGAAAAATAAACACAGATATCAATTAGGAAAAGCAGTATATATATTTTCCCTAAAGTCCTAGACTTTAAAGAGCTATGAATCCTATGTTCCTGACAAAAATGGCTCCCCGACGGAGTCGCCATTCTGTGGTACCTTCCCAACTTTAAAGGTTTTGACCTAAGATCCTAGTGAAGTCAAAAAAGTCCTATCCCAGTGAAATCCCCAAAGAAAGAAAGAAAAGAAAGGGCCCAATGGTGGGTGCCACTTTTCTGTGGCACTTTTTAAGGTTTCTACTTAAGAGATGGGAAGAGAACAAGATCTCGTTGTCCCCAGTGAAGTCACCATTTTTCTGTAGCGCGAATTTTTGGACGTGGTTGCGAAGCACTATCGCTTTTGGGGTACTACAGTTCGATTCATTTTTTATCCTATTGAAGCTGATAAAGGAAGGGAAACAGATGTCTCCAATTAACCCTGCTTGCATACTGAGTTTAAATAGATGACTGTTGGTTTACATATGCTATTGAAATTGTGGGTCTCTCTTAAGTTATTTTGTTAAAATAGTGCCTGGGCGATTGGTGGGAGTTTAAGACTGATGTTTTTCGATTGATATGTGAAGGTATGGGATTTGGGACTTTGGATTAGTGTGCTCGCTAAGATTTTTCTTTCAATCTTATGCCTACGTATTCCCGTTTACCGAAATAGGGAAATCAGAGCGATCGTAGTTCCTCCTATTCTATGGGAGGAAATGGTGTTTTGGTGTCTTGTTCAAAACCCAATACGTGACGCTGAAAAGGTGGTTTATATCTTGTTCAAAGCCCAAGATGTGAAGCTAAAAAGGTGTTGTCTTTAGAGAGAATTTGTCATCTCTAAAGGGGGCCTGTTTGTCACGACTGTTGGGTGACTGACTATAAAGGAGGATTACTTTAACCGGGATATGTGAATCCTAGCAATGCCATAATTTCCTTTAAAGGGGGTTTTAACCTGAAGGAGAAGACTTTAACTCAGTGTAGAGCAATGCTATCTTTCCTTAGGAATTTCTCATTCTAAAAGGACAGTGGCGTGGATGTAAATAATCCAGAGGCTTGCCGCTTACAACGATTAGATGAAAGGAGTTGTTGATGTTTGTATCCTGTGAACGAGGCACAGTTTTGATGCAAAAAGGTTGATTGACTCAACCGGGGTTTTTCTTATACAAAGCCTAAGAGGAGGCTATTGGCCCAACAAGAGGGTGTTTTTATGTGTCTCGTACGAAGCCCGAGTGGGAGGCTAAAAGGAGTTGACTCAAAAAGAGAGTGCTTTTAGATGTATCTTGTACGAAGCCCAAGAAGGAGGCTAAAGGTTAACTCAACAAGAGAGTATTTTTGTGTCTCGTATGAAGCCCGAGAGGGAGGGTAAAAGGATTATTAACTCAACAAGAGAGTCTTGTTGTATCTCGTACGAAGCCCGAGATAGAGGCTAAAAGGATTGTTGTTTCAGTTGAGTGACAGGTCCAGTAGGTTGGTTAAAAGAGAAAATCAGTTCTGATAAAGAGACTGATTAAAGGTAAGGCTATGCTTTGAGATTGATCAGAGGATCAGGGTTATTTCATGTTCTTTAAGGAAATGGGAAATCTATAGGGTATTGGAGACTGTCTGAGTCTACTGGTGTTTTTCCCTACTTGAGAATGCCTTCGAGACTCAAGGAGTTTAGACTGTCCAAGTCTAGAGTTTTATATATTGTACTATACTTAAAGAAATAGTAGTAATACGTTCACGGTAGAAAGATCTAGACTCTTTGAAAGAATGTTCTATTAAGATGACTAATTTCTGTTCCTATACCTTTAGGAGGTCGTCGGGACAATTTGTACGAAGCCCAAGAGGAGGCTGGAAACTTTTAAGAAGCCGAGGGACAATTTGTACGAAGCCCAAGAGGAGGCTCTCTTCCCGAAGGAAGAATCCTTATACGAAGCCTAAGAGGAGGCTGTGAATACTTCTAACAAGCCGTAGGGTCCTTGTACAACGCCCAAGAGGAGGCGGGGATGCTTTTAGGAAGCCCGTGGGTCCCCAAACCCCGAGAAATTCAAGACAGGCTATTCACAGAGAATAGATCAAGCCAGGAAAGTCCGATAATTTGGAAGAAACTCAAGAGATTCCATTCACTGAGAAAAGATCATCTCTGGGGAGTAGAGTTTCTTTGACAATTTCTAAGAGTGGCAGTCTGAGAAAGGGTTCACCGAGAATGCTGCCTTTCACGTCTCCATATTGTTTAACCCCAAGAGGAGAGAAGATTGTGTCTGGTAATCCTATGGGGGATCTAGTTTTGTCTATTTAAGAGTGACCAACAGGGCTTAGTGCTAGACGTAGTTGCCGGGGAAACTCTAAATATCTATACTAGTATTACACAGTTGATATGAGGTTATGAAAGAAGACTTACAGTGAAACAGCCCCACAATACAGTTATATGTATATGAAAGTGGATAAGAAAGCATATAAACACTTACTCGGTTGTAGAGCTTCCATGCTGTTTGGTTAGTTGTTCAACAAAGATAGATTTAAAACAACAGTATATTCAAAATTAAAGGAGAAAGTACTTTGAAAAGATGTTGGGGCTTACAGCTCAAGGAGAGGCACAAGGTTTATCAGTGATCGCACTGTCGTTTTGTACAGAGGGACTTATACAAGTGACTGAGGCCCAATAAATTTTCTATACAAGGGGATGGGTTTTACACTCTCTCAAGAGGCCCAAGTGTTTAAAGAAAAAGCATGGGGTTTACAACATGAGGGTAGGCCCAGATGATTGGTTTTTTTATTGGCGATCGCGCCGAGGTTTTCTTTTAACGCAGGGGGACTTATACAATGTCTGAGGCCCAGAAAGTTTTGGCTAAAAGGGGATTGGGTCTTACACTCTAATAGAGGCCCAAAAGATTTATTTTTGTACAAGTGGTGGGGCTTACAGCTCAAGGAGAGGCCCAGGGTCATTTGTTTGAAAATGGCGATCGCGCCGAGATTTTTGAAAATGCGGTGGGTCTTATATAATGCATTGAGGCCCAAAATGGTTTGGTTTTCAAAGGGGGTTGGGTCTTACACTCTAATAGAGGCCCAAAAGATTTTGAATGGGTCTTATAGCTCGAGGAGAGGCCCAAGGTTTGTTTTTCAACGGACGATGATCGCGTCGAACTTTTTGAAATACAACGGGACTTATACAATAAGTGAGGCCCAAAAATAGGTTTGTATTTACAAAGGATTGGGTCTTACACTCTATTAGAGGCCCAAAAGTGTTTGAAATTGTTTGATGAGGGTGAAAACCAAAGAAACCCTAATTTGTTATTCTTTAAAAGTAAATATTTAAAGAAAATCAAATAAAATACCAAATAAGTTTGAATAAACCATTTGTAATTTTTGTTTAAGGTTTGAAAAATGAGGATTAATCACAAAGGATATTAAAACCCACTAGGTTTTGATTTTCAAAGTAAATAGTCACTTTTAAAATGTTTAAAAACATTAAAAAGGAGTTTATTCACAAAAATACTAATTATATTAAATAAATAATATAAACTTAATTTTTTTATGGAATAAAATACTTCAATATTTTTGTGATTTTTTGCAAAAAGAACCAATCAAAAATAATTAAAATTGAAGAAGTTATTAATTTTCCAATTAATTAATAAAACATGAAAATATTGGAAAAAATAGCAAAAATGTGAGAAAACACAAAATGGCGTGGGTGGGGTTTGAACCCACGACCTCAAGGTTATAGGGCGCGAGCCTTACCAATGGGGTGGTGATACATCCATTGCTTGAAGTGAAACCACAAATATACAAGGCATGCCTTATTTTCTAGGCCTGGTCAAGGCAAGGCAAGGCAAGTTTTGCCAAGAAACGGGAAGGTCCATAACTTTCTCATTTCTTAATGGTTGGGGACAAAATTTATATGCATCTGGCCTAGAATTTCACAAGGAATCAAATGGTGGTGGTATTTTTTTCAAATCATACTCCCTCCTCAAAACCCGATAGTGGTTTTGAAAAAGGCCTATAATTGCATTTTCTATGCTACACTTTGATACAGGCATGAATTACATGATGAATTGGTCCAAACACAACATATATAACATGTATGAGGTGTGTATGATCAGTGGACTTCAAAGCAATGCATATTTTGGAAAGTTCAAGTCACGATGCTTACCTTTTTTTGAGCTTTTGGAGTTTTCTGTGCAATTTGCCAAACTTCTTGTTCCAGAAATGGTTTGATGCTTTGGACACTCTCAAATGATCCCTTAGAAGCTTTGAGGATGGTTGGAATCAGCTGGAACCTGCAAAAACACAAACTGTCCCTTTCTTGCAAAAGGGATTAAAATGGCCAAAATAGCAACTCCCTCAAATGGTGTTCCAGATGGGGGGAACCATTTGGGACAGTTCAAGGATGTTATTTGGAGTGTGTTTAAGGTTTTATTTGGTTTGGAAAGTGACTGAATCAAGACATGGCTTGAAAATGCACAAAAGGCCTATTTTGAGGTTTTGAGAGGTGACATTGTGATTTTGGTGTTACAGGTCACTTTTGATAGTTTGGATCACCTACATATGATGTTTATGAGGTGTTAGGATCATGAGATGTGATGGAAATGCTTTCTAACTCAAAAACTCAGTGTTACCTTGCTAAAGAAGGTATTTTTGCCTAAAGAAAGTGATTTTGAGGAAAGCATCTGTTTGATGGCTTTGGTGTACTCAAACTGAGCACAAATGAGCTCTATTTATAGTAGAGCAAGTTTTTTTTGGGATCAATAGTGAATGGCAACTGCAGGACAGGTTTGGCCAATGGTTGCACTTTGGAATCCAAGTCTCCTCTAGCCATTGACTAGAGGTTAGGGCACAGGGTTATGGTTCCCTTGGTCTTGGATAAGTCTTGACTGAATTCAGTTGCAAATGGCTCAGTCCATGCCACCTTGGTGTATGCATTGAATGCTCTAATCCAAAATTGGAGTCTTGTCCCTCTTTGAGGCAATTCTAGGTTTGGCATGTTATTTCTTGTTCTAAGGACTTTGGAGGTTTGGCTCAGTGTTTGTCCTCTTTAGATTTGATCCTCAGATGTGTCCAAAGTGATGACAAGGCTTGGAATTATCTGATTTTGTCAAATCGAGCAAAAATGCAAAATTCTGCATAGCCTTGGCAGTTTTCAGCAAGGCATATTGCCATTGTCATATCTCTTGGCCCAAGTGGAATTTGGTGATGTTCTTGGCCATTTTGGAAAGCCCTCATATGATACAACAATTGTTTGATCATATTTGGTTTTGATACCTTTTGGATCCAAGTGAAAAATCCCCCTACATTTGGAAAAAAGTGAAGGCAGATTCTGACTTAGTGAAAATTTCACTGTGTTGGAAAAAAGTGACATTTTCACTTTTTGTGATTTTGATCATTCCATAACTCAAAATCCATGAGGAATTTGGAGGGAGGTCAGTTTTAAGCTTTTGTAGAGGGTAATGAGATCTACAAATCTAGCTTTGGATGGGGAAAAATGGCCTTGTGGTTTAGGAGTTATGATCCTCCAAAGTTGGTACCCTTGCCACTTTGTTCATAACTTAGAAAATTTTCTAAGTTTTTATGGTTACCCCTTTTACAAGTTATCCCACTTTTCTTGATTTTTCTTGATGAATGATGATTCAAATCATACATTAACATCATTTTAGGGTTAAAAAACCATTTTTGTGAAAAATCTCAAAAAGTCAAAGTTGACTTTTGTGCACAGTTGACTTTTTGTCAGATAAATTCCAAACTGTGCGATCCTCTATGAAATCAAGTCCTTGACCTAAATCAAACTTGATGGATTGATTTCATAGGTGTTATAGGGTATATTGAATCATGTCCTAGGGTTTGGGAGCATGTCCTGGTCAAAACTCAAAGATACAGTTGACTTTTCTCGCAAAACCCTAACTGTGGTACTGATGAAATTGAGACTTGCTGCTCAAGCTTCCTGGATCAATCCATTGTTACAAATGGATCAATGTGGTATGTTGGAGACCCTCAAATCCTCTCTTGAGGTCTTGGCTCATGATTTATCCCAAAAGTCAACTTAGGGGTGAATTAGGTCAAGAAACCCTAATTCCTGATTTTTTATGTATGCATCCCCTGAGGTCAAATTGACTTGATGCTTGGGCCCATGAGGTTTAATGGAGTATTTTAGGATATGCTTTGAAGCATTGGCTCAGGCCTAGAGGAAAATTTTCATCTGGAGGCCCTGGTCGACCAAACCCTAATTTGGTGACACTGGCGATCTTGAGGCTTGATCCACCTGGAAGGGAGCAGCCTTGTGCTTAATCCTTGAAGTCGGAGTCCTCTTGATCCCTTGTGGATATTTGAAAGGCTAGACAAGTTGAAGATCATGTCATTTCTTTATTGACCCTTTGTCTAAAAACTCTGAGAGGGCTGGAAACCCTAAATTTGATTGTAGTGGATGCTCACCCATCTTTGGGGAGACTGATGAGGTATGATGGTTCCTCCATATTGTGATGATGATTTTCACAATGATGGGAAATCTTAGTGGTCAAAATTTGGGGTATGGCACGTACGATTGTTGTTGTTGTACTGTGGACGAGCCTGCTGAAGAGGATGTTGTGTCCTATGTTGATACTGTTGTTGACTTGGTTGGCTCTGAGCAACCTGAGGTTGATAAGTCAGGGATGGCGCAGGGTTGATATCGGGAGTTATTGCCGCTACAGGTTGATATCTTCGCCTTTGTTTTCTGAGAGAGATATTACTAATATCTTGCTCTTTTTTCTTTTGGAAAACACTACCGTATCTTTTAGTACTGCTAGATGGTTCTGTATCTTTGACCAATCGTCCTTCTCGGACTACTACTTCAAGGCGTACTCCCATGTTCACCATCTCAGTGAATTCACTAGGCGCACTGGCAACCATTCGGTCGTAATAGAATGATCTTAAGGTTTTCAAAAAGATCTTTGTCATCTCTTTTTCCTCAAGAGGGGGACAGATCTGGGCGACAATTTCTCGCCATCACTGAGCATGTTCTTTAAAAGTTTCTTTGTCTTTCTGCGACATTGCTCTGAGCTGAGATCTATCTGGTGCCATGTCCAAATTATACTTATACTGCTGAATGAAGGCAGCGTTGAGATCTCTGAAAGTACTGATCTTGGTACGGTTTAAACCCATGTACCATTTGAGTGCGGCACCAGTTAAACTGTCTTAAAAATAATGGATCAGTAGCTGTTGATTTTCTGTCTGAGTTGACATCTTTCGAGCGTACATTGCCAAATAACTTGGAGGGCAAGAGTTGCCTTTGTATTTTTCAAAGCCAGGCACCTTGAATTTGTGCGGGATCTTTACATTAGGGACCAGACAGAGGTCTGCGGCGTCCTTTCCAAATAAGCCTTGACCGTGAATAGCATGCAGTTCCTTCAGCATTTCCAAGAATTGTTCCTGGAACTCATTCATTCTTTTGTACATGTCTTCATTTCCACCAGAAATTACTTGTGGAATCTGTCCTTCTGGGACAATATGTACCACTAGTTATGGTATAGACATTACAACGGTGATTCTTGGCGCTTCAGGGTCCTAAAGTCTGTAACCTTTAGGAGTTGCTGTTATAAACCTTGCGTCTTCACTTTCCCGAAGTTTGTAACCTTCAGGCCCAGTGGTTCCTGCTGCAGTTTCTGGGTCTTCAGTGACCAGCGGGATATATCCTTCAGGGATAAAGTTGAGAGGCATGCCCCAGGGGAGACCTTTAGGCATGTTGTACCGAGGATGATTCTCATGCGTTTCCATTATGGGCGTAGATGTAATCTCTGAGATCACAGTCCTTTGTTGTTGCCTCTGAGCTGCTGCCAGGGATTGTATATCATTGTGAAGTTTTTCCAAACTTTCCTTTAGAGCGTCGACTTCTTCTCTCAGCTCTATGTTCTCTTCCTCGAGATCGTCTATTTTCTTTTGTTGATTGGCCCGAGTATTGTACGAATGAGACAGTTTGACTCTAGAATCGGGACACATACGTGAGACTCGAAGATAAGAAGAACGTGTTATGTGAGAATGATGAATGATATGCAATGATATATATTTTTAGTTTTTGTTTTAATCAAAAAGAAACTTCAATAATTAGATTGCAAATATCATACAGTGGGGGATACCCCTTTTATTGAATTCGAAATATTGCAGTATGTTACAAGGAAAAGTACAGTATTTTACAAAGTGTTATAAGGAAAATGGCTAAGCTCATGGATCATGAGTCTTCTCTGAAGAGATCTCAGATGTTGGTTCTGGTATTTTCCTTGTCTTTGACCGGGGCTCTTCAGCCATTGTCGAGTCGTCCGTCCTTTGCCAAGTGAAAGGAACGAGCAAATTTCTTCGGTCTTCTTGACTCTCTATAAGATGTTGCTCTAATATCTTAATCAGAGCATCCTTCTCTTTTAACAGTTCCTGAACCTTGGTACACTCCACGTTGAGGATTTAGTACTTATTTTTCCAAGAGCTCTTTTCACGTTGAACTTTGTTGAGAGCTACCTGGAGTTTTTCCGTATCAGACATGAAATAAAGGACAGATTCCTTTAACGGAAAAACTTCTTGGCGAGGGTAAGGCATCCACAGCTCGAGGGCTCTAGTTTGCACCCAGTGGAGATAAGGCTCCATGAAGGTACAGTTTGGTCTTCCTAGAGACTCTCTTACTTTCCTGTGAATATGTTGCCAGGCATGCATTATTTCCTTCTTTAGTGCCCTGTCATTTTCCCCTTCCTTGAAGAAAAGACCTTCCAGATGAACATTATGTGGGATATTCTTCATTGGGTATCCAAGTTGACGGCGAACTAAAATTGGATGATAGTTGATTCCTCCTTTAGTTCCAATGAGGGGTACGTTAGGGAAATTTCCACATTTGTCGATGATCTCTATCCCCTCATAAATCCTATTATACCAATCTATGTCAGAGTTGGTAAGAGACATAACCCTTTGTGACCAATGTAGAGTACTCTTGTGATGCCAAAAAGCAGCAGACTTGGGTAAATGGGAAATGAACCATTTGTAGAGTAAGGGTACACAACATGTGATCTTTCCTCCACTGTACAAATTCCTTAAGTGTACGGAATGATAAGCATCTGCGAGCAGGGTTGGTACGGGGTTTCCAATCAGAAATATCTTAACAACGTTGGTATCAACGAAGTTTTCGATGTTGGGAAAGAGGAATAACCCATATGTGAGTAGGACAAAGATGTCTTCGAAAGCAATTATGTTTCCTATACTAGCAAAGTATAGAGCTTTCTCTGTCAAGAACTTAGCTGGTAAACCCTGGATTCCTCCTTTAGTGGCCATGTAAGTCCTGACTTCTGACTCGTCCAAAGAGATGGCTCCTGCAATGACCTGATTCTTTGGAATTTCTTCCAGTCCAGAAAACGGAGCTTGATCAGTGATAGGTAAATCAATCGGGTGGGAGTACTCTTCCAGTGTTGGTGCCAGTTGGTAATCCATAAATGTAAAGCAGTAATAAACTGGGTCGTAGAACTGGATTAGCATAGACATGATTCCTTCAACTACGTGGACCCTTAATAGAGACAACAGCCCTCCATGCTTGGCTCTGAAAGCATCAGGGTTGGTAATCATCCTTGCCAACCTCCTTAAATCCTCTAGTTTTGGAGCCTTTAAGGTGTACTTGTCCGTCTTTCTTCTATCGAAATCCATAACGCAATCTCTCTGATATTTGCAATTATTGTTTTAGTTTATTTTGAAGAAAAGAAGAGATTTTTTCTTTGTTTAAGAGTTTTTTAGATGAATGCATGAATGCAGCACACAAAAACATTGAAAAAACATGGGTTCAAAGGTTCAACGTCACGAGCATGGAGTCATAGCTCTACCCATCCCCAAAGGTTGTACTATTTTGGTCAATTTTTGTACCTGTAGAACGGGTTCCAGGTTCCCAAAATCATTGACCCCTCCTAGGTGTCATACCCCAAATTTTGACCACCAAGATTTCCCATCATTGTGCAAGTCATCATCACAATATGGATGTACTGTCATGCCTCATCAATCTCCTCAAAGATGATTGAACATTCACCACAATCAAGAATTAGGGTTTTAAGCCCTCTCAGAGCACTTAGACAAAGGATCAATCAAGAAATTAAATGATCTTCAACTTATCTAACCTTTTAAACACCCATAAGGGATCAAGAGGACTCCCACATCAAGAATCAAGCACAAAGTTGCAACATTCCAAGTGGATCAAGCCTCAAAATCGCCAGTGTCACCAAATTAGGGTTTTTGGTCGACTGAGGCCTCTAGATGGAAATTTTTCTCTGGACATGAGCCAATACTTCAAAGCATAACCCAAAGTACTCCAAGGAACCTCATGGACCCAATCATCAAGTCACTTTAGCCTCAGGGGAAGCATTCATCAAAAATCAGGAATTAGGGTTTCTTGACGTAATTCACCCCTAAGTTGACTTTTGGGACAAAGCATGAGCCAAGACCTCAAAACATGATTTGAGGGTCTCAAATACACCACATTTATCCATTTACAACAATGGATTTATCCAAGAAACCTTATTCACAAGTTTGATTTTCATCTGGACCACAATTAGGGTTTTGAAGGAAAAGTCAACTGTACCTTTGATTTTTGACCAAGACATGCTCCCAAACCTTGGGACATGATTCAATACACCCTATAACACCTATGGAATCCATCCATTAGGTTTGATTTAGGTCAAGGACTTGATTTCACAAAGGATCGCACTGTTTGGATTTTATCCGATAAAAAGTCAACTGTGCACAAAATCAAGTTTGACTTTTTGGGACTTTTCACAAATATGGTTCCCTTAAGTCAAAAACAATGTTAACGTATGATATTGATCATCATACATCAAGAAAAATTAAGAAAAGTGAGGTTTCTTGCAAAACGGGCAACCTTGAGAAACCAAAATTTTTTTAAGTAACGGAACAAAAGTGATTTTGGTACCAACTTCCAAGGATCATAACTTGAGATCCAAGCAACCATTTTGGGTGATCCAAAGCTGGATTTGTAGGTCTTGCTACACTCTACAAAAGCTTCAACTACCTCAGACTCCAATTCTTTATGGATTTTGAGTTATGAATTGATCAAAATCACAAAAACATGAAAATAACACTTTTTCCAACACTTAGTGAAAATCTGCCTAAGTTACCAGCCTTGAACATCAATGTTCATGAGGTTTTTTTAGTTGGATCGAAATAGTTTAAAAACAAACTATGATCACACATGTTTTGTATAATATGAGGGCTTTCTAAAAAGCACAAGAGCCTCCCATAACTCAACCTGAGCAGGGAGATATGAATTCCTCAAAATCACTATTTCCAACTGTCCCAAGCAAGGCAGATTTTGTGCATTTGCTCGATTTGGAAAATTTGGACAACTCCAAGCCTTGTCATCCATTTGGACACATCTGAGGATAAAACAAAAGGAGAATGATCTGATCCCTAAGCCTCCCAAGTCCAAGAATCTACAATAGCCATGCCAAACCTAAAAAAGCTAAAAAGTGCCAAGACTCCAATTTTGTTTCAATGCATTCAATGGATGCATCAAGGTGGCATGAACTGAGGCAAGTTTAACTGAATGAGTCAAGCCTTATCTATGAACCAGGTGACCATAGGCCTGTGCTCTAACCTCAAGTCAATGGCTAGAGGAAACTTGAGATTCCATTTGATCCACATTGGCCACAAACCTGCTGCAGTTGCCACACACTATTACTGCCAAAACAAACTTCACACACTATAAATAAACCTCAATTGTGATCAGTTTGAGTACACTAAAGCACCCAAACTGATGTTTTCCTCAAAATCTCCCTTTCACTCCAATTTTGCCTTCTAACTCAAGTCACTATCGGGTTTTGAGTTTGAGAGCAATTCCAACTAAACCAATCACACACACACCTCATAAACATCATATGTGAGTGATCCATAACACAAAATCACATCTGGAACATCAGATTCTCAAAATCACCAGCCAATTGCTCAAGTTCTTGACAGAGTTGCAGTTGAGGTGTGGTCAAGTTCCAGCTCATTTCGATCCATTCCAAGCATTCAAACACACTCCATGACACCTAAGGAAGCTGTCCAAATCATTGGAACCTAGCTGCAACACCTCTATCACCAAACTCGATCACCAGCTGCAAGAGGTAAGCATGAACCCTTCAAACTCTATATTCCATGCATCATGAATGAATTTATGAGTTACCATCTTGTTCTTGCATGTATATAGAGTGATAACCCTCAATCAATTGCCATGAATCAATCGTGTATGGAATTTCATTGTGTTCATGCTGAAATTAGGGTTCTTAAGGTTTTTTGTTGATTTCTTTCTCCATACTTAATATAAATGCAATTAAACTATATGGTTGTGATCCTTGTTCAAAAACGAACAAGATTGATACTTGAATCATGCAAAACCATTGAGAAATCGTGGAGAAAAGTGAGAAAACGCAAATCTGCAAAAACAGAGGGTGCGGGCAAGAACCAAGTGTTCTTGGCACCATAATTCAAATTTTTTTATTTTAGTTATTTTTGTTTAATTGATTCAAAAATTAATTTCTCTCTGAATATTTATGTTTTTTAATTGATTCTTTTTCTAAAAATTCACAAAAATGTTTAAATATTTTATTTTACAAAAAAATACAATTTATATTATTTATTTAATATACTTATAATTTTTGTAATTAATTTCATTTTTATTGTTTTAAACATTTTTAAAATGAAATTCCCACTTTGATCTTTCAAAATCAATTGAATGTTAAGCTTTCATATGATTAAACATGATTTTTCAAAATATTTTCCAAAGTGTACAACTTGTTTTTGAATATAATTGATATTTTATTGTTTATTATTTAAATTACCTTTGAAAAATGACATTTTAATTTAAAATTAGGGTTTCCTCTCGATTTTAAATTTTCAAACAAATTTTAGGCCTCTAATAGAGTGTAAGACCCAACCCCCTCTTGTAAATAAACCTTTTTGAGTCATTGTATAAGTCCCGATACGATTTTAAAATCTCAGCGCGGTCGTCGCCTTTTAAACAAAAATCACCTGGGCCTCTCCTTGAGTTGTAAGCCCCATCACTTGTATATAAAATAAACTTTGGGCCTCTAATAGGGTGTAAGACCCATTCTTTGTAAATAAAAAACCTTTTTGGGTCTCAGTTATTGTATAAGATCCACTGTGTTTTCAAAATCTCGGCGCGATCGTCGCTTTTTCAAAACATTTTCATCTGGGCATACCCTTGTGTTGTAAGTCCCATTTCTTTTCTTTTTCAAACCTTTGGGCCTCTCCTTGAGTTGTAAGACCCATCCCTCTGTACAGAAAAACTTTTTGGGCCTCAGTCATTGTATAAGCCCCAATAAGTTTACAAAACAACGGTACGATTACTGTTTTTCATTTGGGCCTCTCCTTGAATATAAGCCCCAACAATCTTTTCAAAATAACTTCCCTCTCGATTTAGGTTTAAACTCATAGTTGTTATCAAAACTTTCTTTAATTTCTTGAACAACTAACCCTACAGCTGTTACAATGGAAGCTTGCTCACCTGTAAGTTTTATCAGCTTTCATTTACTTGTTTTCATATATATATAACTGTATTGCTGGAAGCTTGCTCACCTGTAAGTCCTTCTTTCATATCCTTTTAAATATTTTTCATATACCAACTGTATATATACTTGTATATTTGTTTAGAGTTTTCCCCGACAACTAGGTCTAGAACTAGGTAAAGCCAGTTAGTCACTCTTAAATACAATCAAAACTAGATCCCCATAGGATTTCCAGATACAGTCTTACCTTCTCTTGGGCTTAAACAATATGGAACAAAGAGAAAGGCATTATTCCCGGTGAAACTTTTCTCAGACTGTCACTTTTAGAAATTGTCAAAGAAGTTCATTTCCCCAGAGAGGATTAATTCTCGGTGAAACCTCTCTTGAATTTCTTCAAACCCTAGAACTGTTCACTAAAGAAAAGATTATTCCCGGTGAAACTTTTCTTGAACTCTTCTTAAGTTTGGACCTACAGGCATCTTAAAAGCATCCTCGCCTCCTCTTGGGCTTTGTACAAGGACCCTCCGGCTTCTTAGAAGTTCTCATGCTTTCTCTTGGGCTTAATACAAGGACCCTAAAGACCTCTTAAAGGTATAGGACATAACTTAGTCATCTTTTGCTAGAGCAGTCTTTCTTGAGTCAAAACCTCAGAACAATTTAGGGTTGATTCTTATCCCTTAAAACACCTGCCTCCTCTTGGGCATCATACAAAGATAAATTCTTCCATATCAGTAGACTCAGATAGTCTAATCCCCTCTCCGATCTCAAAGACATTCTCAAGTTCCTTACAAACATAGGAGAAACCCTGGTCATTTTTAATAAATCTCCAGCAGAGTTAAAACCCGTGGGTTCTAAAACCCAATCTTTCTCCTAAAAATTCCTTAGCCAGGGTCAGTTTATCATCAGTATAACACTATCCCAAATCAGAACCTCAAGGCATATGATATCTCAACCCTGCTGTAAACCTTCAGCAAGAGTTGATTCCCCATTTGGACCTGCCTCTGGATCTCAATAATCCTCAGCAAAAGACAGCCTCCTCTTAGGCTTTGTATAAAGATTTCTTTCTTTGTTCTTCCCCAGCAAAGATAGCCTCCTCTTAGGCTTTGTATAATGACCCTTCCTTTCCTCAGCACAGTTAGCCTCCTCTTAGGCTTTGTACAAAGATTTTCCCCAGCCGAGCTAAACTTTTCAGACTCTCTTGTTGAGTCAGCACTCTCTCGTAATAAAGTTTGGTGGAGACTCTGTTGTATCTTTGAGTGTGTGATTCACTCAGGTATAATCTCGTTAGCTTCAGCTGGCGACTCTGCTGGGGAGTCCTTGCTCTTGCAAGTTGGGGCCTCGCCTAGTTTTGTTTGCTTTCCTTGTTTGCTTGAGTGTTTATCTTTGCGCTTTACTTGCTTTATCTTTATGTTATTTACTGCATTCTTTACTGCTTTAAATATTCATATGCTACATACTCTGGATTGTGAATGTCTTCGGGTCCTTGTACTAATCCCAAGAGGAGGCTGAGGAACTTCTAAGAAGCCTGAGAGTCCTTGTACTAAGCCCAAGAGGAGGCTGGGGATGCTTTTAGGAAGCATATGGGCCCAAACATAAGAAAAGTTCAAGAAAGGTTTCACCGGGAATAATCCTTTCTTTAATGAACAGTTCTAGGGTTTTAAGAAATTCAAAAGAGGTTTCATCGGGAATTAATCCTCTTTGGGGAAATGAATTTCTTGTACAAATATTTCTAAGTTGTGACAGTCTTGAGAAAAGTTTCACCGAGAATAATGCCTTTCTCTGTTCCATATTGTATAAGCCCAAGAGGAGGCAAGACTGTATCTGGAATTTCCTACAAGGAACTATTTTTTACTGTATTGAAAGAGTAACCACTGGTTTGATCTAATCCTAGACCTAATTGCTGGGGAAAACTCTAAGCAAGTATATATAGGTATATATATACAGATGAAATATATAAACAAGTATGTATAAAAGAAGTAGTAGAACTTACAGTTGTGCAACCCCAAGCATTGTAACCACAGCTGTATGGTTAGTTATTCAAGAAATTGAAGAAAGTTTTGATAAAAACTTAGAATTTGAATCTAAATCAAAAAGAAAGTTGTTTTAAAAAGAAGTTTGGGGCTTATACTCAAGGAGAGACCCAGATGAATTCTTTCGAAAAGGCGACGATCGCGTCGTAGTTTTTGAAAATTACAGAGGGACTTATACATTGACTGAGGCCCAAATTATTGTATTTTTACAAAGAGGATGGGTCTTACACTCTATTAGAGTCCCAAAAAATATTTGAAAAGAATAAAATGGGACTTACAACACAAGGGTAGGCCCAGATGAAAATTGTTTTGAAAACGGCGATTGCGCCGAGATTTTTAAAATCGTATCGGGACTTATACAATAACTGAGGCCCAAAAATTAACTATTTACAAAGGGATAGGACTTACACTCTACAAAGAGGCCCACGAGTTTTAAAAAGAAGAGAGAATGGGACTTATAACTCAGAGAGAGGCCCAAATGAAAAACAGCGTTCGCACCTTTGTTTTGAAAATTGTATCGGGACTTATACAATGACTGAGGCCCAAATTGGTTTGTGTGTGACAAGGGATGGGTCTTACACTCTATTAGAGGCTCAAGAGTTTTAAAAAATGTTTGTGAGGGTGAAAATAATCAAAACCCTAATTTGATTAAAAAAGGCATTTTAATTTGAATTAAAATGATCAAAAATTATCAAACATATGTGAAAAACAAGTTGTGATCTTGGATTATTGTTTGAAAAATCATGTTTTATCCATAGAATGATTTGAAAATCATTTGGATTTGCAAAATCAAGAGAAAGAATTTATTTAAAATGTTTAAAAAACAATTAAAAAGGAATTCTTTACAAAAATTTAAAATATATTAAATAAATAATATTTTTTTTTTGTGGAATAAAATATTTTAATATATTTGTGAGTTTTGGAAAAAATAATTATTAAAAAATGATTAAAATTGAAAGAGAAATTAATTTTTGAAGTTATTTTAGAAGTTTAAAAAAAATGAAAGAATTAAGTGGTAAAAAAATGGGATGGTCCTTCCAAGGTTTGAACTCACGCCCTTTGGGTGGGGAGTTTAAAACTTTACCATCTAAGCCATGTGCGTTGGCTGATAGAGAATGGAATATGAAAATGATATAGGAAACTCTCTTTTGAAAATGGTTAAAAAAATAAAACCAAAAGGTCTGGGGCGAGGGGGATTCGAACCCCAGACATCTCGCTCGCTACACACACACGCAAATACTAGTGTTTCCACTAGGGCGCAATGCCAATTCAAACATATATTGGGAATGGAATAATATATACTATGTTTGGTTCTAAAAACCTGAAATGGCGCCATGGCCATCTTCTTCCTTGGACCAACATCAGATTTGCATGAAGCATGCTATCTCTCTCATTTCTCAATCATTTTGGAAGATATAAAAATGAAAATCGTTCGTTTTTTGACAAGGAACATGATGGCTCTTTTTAATTTCATTTAAATTAAGTGTATCAAGAGATATCATGTTATAATCAGATGAACCCTAAAAAATGCAAGAGCTATATGAAATCTCATACACACAAGATAAATAGCAATTGATTGAGGGTTAATGATCTATAAGCAATCAGAATCATGATGGTAACTTAAAATAACATTTATGATGCATGATTCATTGAGTTTGAAAGTTTAAGGCTTACCTCTGCAATAAGGAATCGAATTCTGTTATAGAGGTGTTACAGAAGTGAAACAATGATCTGGATAGCTTCCTTAGGTATTATGGATTGTGTTGCAAGCCTTGGAATTATTTGAAACTCCCTAGAACTCTTGGCTTGATTCCATCTGCATGTTGAAGTAAGTGAGATATGGAGGTGTGTATTCTGGTGTTACAGAAGTGATTTAGAGGTTTAGATCAGTTCTATAAGGTATATATGATGTGTTTGGATCATTGGTTCAAGCTGCATTGCTTTCTATTTCAAAACCCGATAGTCACTTCTTTAAGAATTGAAATTTTGATGCACAAGAGGGAATTCAGAGAAAAAATGTTTGGATTGTTTTGGTGTGTGTTAAATGATCAAGTATGAGCTCTATTTATATGTGAATAGATTTGTCAAGCATGAACAGTTGGAACTTGAAGGATAAGAGCTAAATTCAATGGTCTTGGCTTGGCATAATCGCTTCTTACACAAGGTACAACACTTATCCCAAATAGCTCAGCTATGTATTGACTCAATTCACATTCTACAGTCCTTTTAAATGTTGTTTATTAGAGCATCTTGACTACAAGGAGTGTGAATCTTGAATATGCACTATTTCACATTATTACCTTTGAATTCAAGGCATATATGCCAAAACTCATCAATTCAAAAATGAGAAATTTCTTGGCATCTCAGCCTAATTTTGCAGGTCTGATCTGAGTTGTGATGATCATATTGAATGTATTTGGCTCTTTTGATCATTTCCCCTTGACTCAAAATCGTGTATGGCAAGTTAATACCCAAACTGTTATGAAAACAGTTGCAACAATGCCTCTTGTGGCAGCCATAACTCTTGGCTCAAGCTAAGTTGTTTCATGCCAATGAACTCTTTGGATTGTTGGCAACATGTATAACAACTTTGATGTTCACATTTGAGATTGATTCTTCTTGTAACTAGGTGTAAACATCTCCCAAGTTTTGGTGTTTTACCTAAAATCTGTCTTGGACGGAATTTTGTCTAAGTATTGGAAAAAGAAGTATTTTCATGTTTTTAGTGATTTTGATTCAACCATAACTCAGAATCCATGATGATTTGGAATGAGATGTAGTTATAATATTTGAAGTATGTAATATGAGCTTTCATTTGAGCTTTGAATGGGAGAAAAAGGCCTTGTGGTTTAGGAGTTATGACCTTGCAAAGTTGGTACCAAATCCATTTTGTTCCATAACTTAGAAAATTTTAAGTTTCTTATGGTTGCCCCTTTTGCAAGAAACCTCACATTTTTTTTTTTTCTTGATGAATGATGATCAAAACCACACATTAACATTGCTTTTGACTTAGGGGAACCACATTTGTGAAAAATTTCAAAAAGTCAAACTTGATTTTGGGCACAGTTAACTTTTTGTCAGATGAACTCCAAACTGTGTAATCCTCTATGTAATAAAGTCCTTGACCTAATTCAAAGCTAATTGATGGATTCCATAGGTGTTTTAGGGTGTCTTCAATCATGTCCCAAGGTTTGGGAACATGTCTTAGTCCAAAGTCAAGGGTACAGTTGACTTTTTCTTCAAAACCCTAATTGAGGTCCAGATGAATTTGAAACTTGTGAATCAAGCTTCTTGGATCAAACCATTATTTTAAATGGATCAATATGGTGTATTTGAGGCCCTCAAATCATGTCTTGAGGTTTTGGTTCATGTCTTGCCTCAAAAGTTAACTTAGGGGTGAATTAGGTCAAGAAACCCTAATTCCTGATTTTTGATGAATGCTTCCCCTGAGGCTATTTTGACTTGATCATTGGGTCCATGAGGTCCATTTGAGCATTTTGATTCATGCTTTGAAGTATTGGCTCATGCCCAGATGAATTTTTTCATATGGAGACCTTGGTCGACCAAAACCCTAATTTGGTGACATTGGCGATCTTGAGGCTTGATCCACTTGGAATATTGAAACCTTGTGCTTGATTCTTGATATGGGAGACCTCTTAATCCTTCATGGATGTTTGAGAGGTTAGACAAGTTGAAGATCATGTCATTTCTTGATTGATCCTTTGTCTAAGTGCTCTGGAAGGGCTCAAAACCCTAATTTTTGTTGAAGTGAATGCTCAACAATCCTTGAGAAGATTGATGAGGTATGCTGGTACATCCATATTGTGGTAAGGATCTTCACAATGATGGGAAATCTTGTGGTCAAAATTTGGGGTATGACAGATGCCTCTATTTAATCTTCTTGGACCTGAAGGTGTGAATGGCGAAGGGGTGTAAGAGGATTAAATATCGGAATACCCAGAATTTTGACTGTGGTTATGAATAGAAGTTTGATCATCCATCTTCTTTTGCTAAGCAATGTTACTTAGAAAAGGGTAAAACTTCCCCTCGATCCTGTTCTTCAGCCACGAAACTGGTCCTAGTTTCTTTTGAAATAAACTTCCCCTCGATCCTGGTCTTTAGCCACGGAACTGGTCTTAGTATCTTTTGAAATAAACTTCCCCTCGATTCTGGTCTTTAGCCACGGATCTGGTCTCAGTTTCTTTTGAAATAAACGTCCCCTCGATCCAGGTCTTCAGCCACAGAACTGGTCTCAGTTTCTTTTGAAATAAAGCTCCCCTCGATCCTGGTCTTCAGCCACGAAACTGGTCTCAGTTTCTTCCTGTCGAGTTCCTTCCTTGACAAGGAATGCTATTTGTAGTGGTCTTTATCAAACTTCTCACCGAGTTTTACTGGGGAGATGCCATTTGATGGAAAAATTTTGACGTCAGATTTGTTGGGGAAACCCATTAGTCTGAACTGTAGAGGTGTGTAAACTTCTCTGTTGGAGATGCCATTTGTCGACTCTACTGGGGAAAACCAGTCTTTTGAGAGATCGCTCCATTTGCTAGGGGATATTACATCATACTTTTATTCGAGATCTTTTCGGAGAAATGCCATGTGATGTAATCCAAATTTGAGGTGCTGATGACTTTATTAACATTGAATTTCTTGGGAGAAAAACTGATGTATTGCCGAGAGTCTTCAGTTAAGAGGCTTTCTCTGGGGATTTTCCTTAATCCGGGAAAGCGAAAATATCATCTTCAATGGTGAAGAGTGATGTTCCAAAAAGTGTATGTTGAATGTCCTCTTGCCTTTCAGAGGTTCAAGTTATCAAAGTGATTGAGGGCAGGGTCCAATTCAGAAATAAACTGGGGAGAGATTGCTCATACGATACATTTCCGGATGAGGAAAGAACTGACAACTTTATCGGTAAGAGGACGTTTATCACTTGGGGATAAGTATGACCAGATTGATATGTATGCAATATGAATATGTATATGAATCAATCATGCATGATGTATGTATGTTCATGCTGACAAAACAGACGCGACATACAGACTGGTGGATGAACACGACTGGATACTCTGCCACTGTGGGGGATAAAAAGTATCATTGGTTCAGATAGCAATCATTTCCTGTTTAGGAGGGGTAGACCCTTCTGGGGAGAAAAACCGTCAATTGGTCTTCAGAGGTAAGAACTCTGTCGGGGATATCAGATAGGATATTGTATCTGAAACAGTTGGTCCTTCATTCAGGTGTACTGGTTTAAAAGGAGTACTTTGATTCTGCACTTTGAGGTTTAATCACTTCCGGAGAAGCCATCGATGTTCCTTTTTGTGTTCAGTAATCAAAAAGAATTGCCATCTTTATTATAAAAGCTGAAGAAAAATTTGAAAATTATTTTTTTTTTGTTTCAAGAATCGTTGATCATGTTAAAAATGTCATTTTGTAAAGCAAAAATAAATGAGAATTGCAAACAAAAGCATTATGGCTCAAATTTTATTGATAGAATGGTAATCAACCAAGCGCGTGACCCTATAGAGCATTTACAAAGTTTAGAAAATGGTAATTTACGGGAAAAGGGGCTACATTGAAACATAACGACCATTATCCTTCTACCAACTTAGAATTCTGGACATTCTGGGCTTCTGTCGAAAGTGACCTTGACTGAAGTCTTTTGAAGGATGGTGTTACCACTGGGGATTTAACCTCGTCGGACGTAGTTACTTGCCATGAATCCCTAACTTTTTCCTGGATTACCTTTTTAGGTTTTCAATGATTTCTGCTTATGTCTCTAATTTTTACCTGGATCGCCCTTTCAGGTTTTCAATCCCCTGAGACATTTTTTTTCTTTTATTTAGGCGAAGTATTTCTTGACTACATCAACATTCGTGGGGTAGGTAAACTCCTCTCCATCCATGGTTGCAAGTCTCAAGGCACAGTCTGAAAAGGCTTTCTTAACAACATAAGGGCCATCATAATTCTAAGTCCATTTGCCCCTGGAATCAGTGAGGAATGATTATATCTTCTTGAGCACGAGATCTCCTTTCCTGAAGACACGGGGTCGGACCTTTTTGTCGAATGTTTTCTTCATTCTTTGCTGATACAACTGACCATGTCATAGAGCCGTTATTCGTTTTTCTTCGATTAGGTTCAGCTCATCATGTCGACTTCGACACCATTTAGCTTCTGTGAGCTTAGCTTCCATCAATACCCTGATTGATGGTATCTCTACTTTAATGGGAAGCACTTCTTCCATGTCATATACTAGAGAGAAAGGGGTTGCCCCTGTTGAAGTGCGGACAGATGTGTGATAACCGTGGAGAGCAAATGGCAGCATCTCGTGCCAGTCTTTATAGGTTACAATCATCTCTTAAACGATCTTCTTGATGTTCTTGTTAGCCGCTTCTACTGCTCCTTTCATCTTAGGCCGATAGGGAGGTGAGTTATGGTGTTCGATCTTGAACTCAGTACACAACTCTTTCATCATCTTGTTGTTCAAGTTAGATCCATTATCAGTAATGATCTCGTTTGGAACACCATACGATAGATGAGATTGTTCTTAATAAATCGGACAACCACTTGTCAGGTTACATTGGCGTATGATACTGCTTCGACCCACTTGGTGAAGTAGTCAATGGCTACCAGGATGAACCGATGTCCGTTTGAAGCTCTTCGTTCAATCATGACAATCATGTCGATTCCCCATATAGAAAAAGACTATGGAGAAGAAAGAACTTTAAGATGCGTTGGCGGTACATGGATTTTCTCTGTGTATATCTGACACTTGTGACATCTCCTCATGTACTTGTAGAAATTGGATTTCATTGTCAGCCAGTAATATCCTGCTCTCAGAATTTTTCTCGCCATTGTGTGTCCGTTGGCATGAGTGCCAAAGGATTCTTCATGGATTTCTTTCATTAACATGTTTGCTTCGTGTCTATCTATGCATCTGAGAAAAACCATGTCAAAGTTTCTCTTATTGAGTGTATCACCGTTTAGGAAGAAGTTTCCAGCCAGTCTTCTGAGAGTCTTCATGTCTTTTCTTGATGCCCCGGGTGGGTACTCTTATTTTTTAAGGAAGCACTTGATTTCGTGATACCAAGGTTTGTCATCTATGACTGCTTCAATTGTGAAAATGTAAGCGGGCCTTTCAAGGCGCATTATGTCAATCTTAGGTACGTCATTCCATTTACCTACACTAATCATGGAAGAGGGAGTGGCTAGTGCATCAGCCACATGATTTTCTTCACGAGGGATATGATGAAACTCGATTCTGTTGAAGAATGGTAACAACCTTCTCGTGTAATCTTTGTAAGGAATCAATCCTTATTGGTATGTGTTCCAATCTCCTTTGATCTGATTGATAACCAAGGCTGAATCTCCATACACATCCAAGTTCTTTATCCTTAAGTCAATTGCTTCTTCGAGACCCGTGATACAAGCTTCGTATTCGGCCTCGTTGTTTGTGCATGTGAATGTCAGTCGGGCAGTGAAAGGAATATGGGTACCCTGAGGTGTTACAATGATTGCCCTAATTTAGTTTCCATAAGCCTTGACAGCTCCGTCAAAAACTAGTCCCCATTGGGAACCTGGTTATGGCCATTCACTGGGTAGCGGTTCATCGCAATCTTTCATTTTCAAGTACATGACATCTTGGTCTGGGAAGTCAAATTCGACTGATTCCTGATCGTCAATCGGTTGATGAGCCAAATAATCGGCTAAAATACTTCCTTTAACTGCTTTCTGAGCATGGTACTCAATGTCGTATTTTGATAACAACATCTGTCAACGGGCAATCCTTCCCGTGAGAGAAGGCTTTTCAAAGACTTACTTAATCGGATCCATTTCGTAGATTAACCAAGTAGTGTGACAAATCATGTACTGGCGAAGGCGTTTGGCTTCCCAAGCCAGAGCACAGCAAGTTTTCTCGAGCATAGTGTATCGAGTTTCACAGTCCGTGAATTTCTTGCTTAAGGAGTAAATGGCGGACTCTTTTCTTTTTGTTTCGTCTTGTTGGCCAAGTACACAGCCCATAGAGTCTTCCAAGAGTGTTAAGTAGATGATCAGTGGTCTTCCCTCCACTGGAGGAGACAGAATAGGTGGATTCAACAGATATTCTTTGATACTTTCGAAAGCTTTTTGGCAGTCTTCTGTCCATATACAATTTTGGTTCTTTCTGAGTAGTTTGAAGATCGGCGCGGATGTCGTGGTCATGGGGGATATGAATTCGGAGATGTAATTCAGGCGTCCCAAAAATCCTCTGACCTGTTTTTCGGTCTTTGGTGAAGGCATTTCTTGAATGGCCTTGACCTTTTCGGGACCAACCTCGATTCCTTTCTGGCTGACGATGAATCCCAAGAGTTTTCCTTTTAAATGTTGTTTATTAGAGCATCTTAACTACAAGGAGTGAATCATGAATATGCACTATTTCACATTGTTACCTTTGAATTCAAGGCATATATGCCAAAACTCATCAATTCAAAAATGAGAAATTTCTTGGCATCTCAGCCTAATTTTGCAGGTTTGATCTGAGTTGTGATGATCATTTTGAATGTATTTGGCTCTTCTGATCATTGCCCCTTGACTCAAAATCGTGTATGGCAAGTTAATACCCAAACTATTATGAAAACAGTTACAACAATGCCTCTTGTGGCAGCCATAACTCTTGGCTCAAGCTAAGTTGTTTCATGCCAATGAACTCTTTGGATTGTTGGCAACATGTATAACAACTTTGATGTTCACATTTGAGATTGATTCTTCTTGTAGTTAGGAGTAAACATCTCCCAAGTTTTGGTGTTTTACCTAAAATCTATCTTGGACAGAATTTTGTCTAAGTGTTGGAAAAAGAAGCATTTTCATGTTTTTAGTGATTTTGATTCAACCATAACTCAGAATCCATGATGATTTGGAATGAGATGTAGTTGACATATTTGAAGTATGTAAGATGAGCTTTCATTTGAGATTTGGATGGGAGAAAAAGGCCTTGTGGTTTAGGAGTTATGACCTTGCAAAGTTGGTACCACATCCATTTTGTTCCATAACTTAGAAAAATTTAAGTTTCTTATGGTTGCCCCTTTTGCAAGAAACCTCACTTTTTTTATTTTTCATGATGGAGATTATCAAAACCACACATTAATATTGTTTTTGACTTAGGGGAACCACATTTGTGAAAATTTTCAAAAAGTCAAACTTGATTTTGGGCACAGTTGACTTTTTGTCAGATGAATTCCAAACGTGTGATCCTCTATGTAATCAAGTACTTGACCAAATTCAAACCTAATGGATGGATTCCATAGGTGTTTTAGGGTGTCTTGAATCATGTCCTGAAGTTTGGGAACATGTCTTGCTCCAAAGTCAAGGGTACAGTTGACTTTTTCTTCAAAACCCTAATTGAGGTCCAGATGAATTAGAAACTTGTGAATCAAGCTTCTTGGATCAATCCATTGTTATAAATGGATCAATATGGTGTATTTGAGGTCCTCAAATCATGTCTTGAGGTTTTGGGTCATGTCTTGCCTCAAAAGTTAACTTAAGGGTGAATTAGGTCAAGAAACCCTAATTCCTTATTTTTGATGAATGCTTCCCCTGAGGCTATTTTGACTTGATGATTGGGTCCATGAGGTCCCTTTGAGCATTTTGAGTCATGCTTTGAAGTATTAGCTCATGCCCAGATGAATTTTTTCATCTGGAGACCTTGGTCGACCAAAACCCTAATTGGTGACACTGGCGATCTTGAGGCTTAATCCACTTGGAATATTGCAACCTTGTGCTTGATTCTTGATATGGGAGACCTCTTGATCCTTCATGGATGTTTGAGAGGTTATAAAAGTTGAAGATCATGTCATTTCTTGACTGGTCCTTTGTCTAAGTGCTCTGGAAGGGCTCAACACCCTAATTCTTGATTGAAGTGAATGCTCAACAATCCTTGAGAAGATTGATGAGGTATGATGGTACATCCATATTGTGGTAAGGATCTTCACAATGATGGGAAATCATGTGGTCAAAACTTGGGGTATGACACAAACAACAGAATACCACTTCGGATTAGCTTTTTCACTTCATACTTCAAGGGATAACAATTTTCAATATCATGCCCAGGGGCTCCTTGATGAAAGGCACAATGAGCTTTTGGCTTATACAACCACGAAATATCCTTAGGAATAGCTGGAGGAGTCTTGGTCTGAACAAGGTTCTTTTTTATCAAAGCTGGATATAATTCCATATAAGACATCGGAATAGGATCAAATTTTACTTTCTTTTGGACACGGTTTTGTTGATTACTTTGTTGGTGAGTATGTTGTTGTTGATAGGCGGGAGCTGCCTGAACAACGGGAGTTGAATTAATAATAGGAGTAATAGATGCTACATATTGTTGATGTTGATTATTCTTACCATGATACTTTCTACGTCTGTCTCGGGAAATGGCATTAGCTTCGCCCTCTTTCTTCTTAGAAAGCCCCCTCCATACTTTATAGAACTTCTAGCAAAATTTCCTTCTTTAGTCAATCGTCCTTCACAGACACCTTCTTCTAATCTCATTCCCATGTTTACCATTTCTGTAAAATCGCTGGGAGTGCTTGCAATCATCTTCTCAAAGTAGAAAGTACTTAGAGTCTTCAAAATAATCTTTGTCATTTCTTTCTCTTCAAATGGAGGACTGATTTGTGTGGCAATCTCGCGCCACCTTTGCACATACTCCTTAAAAAAAATTATCCTTCTGGGACATATAACGGAGTTGATCCCTATCTGGTGCCATGTCAACATTATACAATTGATCTACATAGGCTTGCTCCAAAACGTTTTGCAAGGCCTCCATATGAGGCTCAGAGCTCATTAACACGGATAAAACAGATATCTTGGACATTGTATGCAACAATTGATCAACCACATTGAACTAACTCTTCTTGATCAAATTTAACACCTCATCAGTATTAGACTTTTAATTCACACCACTAGATTCACCATATTGCATAACAGTATTATCAACTCGAATCTGCTTTCTCATAGAGACATCTTCTACTTTTTTTTGTAGGTTCGAAGGCAAATACTCGACCACTTCTAGTCACCATTCTAACATCGGCAATGCTCACCACAGAAGAAAGAGAAGGAATAGGGATTTCCTTACCATCTTCTACCATTGTAACATTGTACTTGTACGAAACAGCTTTGTCAGAAACATAACGTGTAGGACTTGCCAAATAAATAACCAAAGGAGAAGTAGCAGACTTCTGACAATTATAACAAATAACCACGGGTTCCGGAATATTGAAGTGTGGAACAATAACATTCACATGATCATCTTCATCTCTAACCGCAGTAATCTGAATCAAATTCTTATCAAGCATTTCTTGCAAATATCTTCTTACAATTGCACACCCACGTGGGTTTCTTGAAAATATACGACAAACAGCATGATTGTGTTCATAATAGCTCAACTCACACATAGTAGCATGCATTTCAACTAGAGATCTTCTACACTGATTGATATCAAAAATTCAGTACTTTCAGGGACACCCCTCTACCATATTTAAAGTAGCATTGTCATGCTTAGGCAGTGGATTTAATTGTTCATTCAGCCCAGACTCTTCAAACGACAGAATACCACTTCAGATTAGCTTTTTCACTTCATACTTCAATGGATAACAATTTTAAATATCATGCCTAGGGGCTCCTTGATGAAAGGCACAATGAGCTTCTAGCTTATACCACCACGGAATATTCTTAGGAACAGCTGGAGGAGTCCGGGTCTGAACAAGGTTCTTTTGGATCTAAGTTGGATATAATTCCATATAAGACATCTGAATATGATCAAATTGTACTTTCTTTTGGACACGGTTTTGTTGATTACTTTGTTGGTGAGTATGTTGTTGTTGATAGGCGAGAGCTTCCTGAACAACGGGAGTTGAATTAATAATAGGAGTAATAGATGCTACATATTGTTGATGTTGATTATTCTTACCATAATACTTTCTACGGTTGTCTCGGGAAATGGCATTAGCTTCGCCCTCTTTCTTCTTAGAAAGCCCCCCTCCATACTTTATAGAACTTCCAGTAAAATTTCCTTCTTTATTTAATCGTCCTTCACAGACACCTTCTTCTAATCTCATTCCCATGTTTACCATTTCTGTAAAATCGCTGGGAGTGCTTGCAATCATCTTCTCAAAGTAGAAAGTACTTAGAGTCTTCAAAATAATCTTTGTCATTTCTTTCTCTTCAAATAGAGGACTGATTTGTGTGGCAATCTCGTGCCACGTTTGCACATACTCCTTAAAAATAATTATCCTTCTGGGACATATAACAGAGTTGATCCCTGTCCGGTGCCATGTCAACATTATACAATTGATCTACATAGGCTTGCTCCAAAACGTTTTGCAAGGCCTCCATATGAGGCTCAGAGCTCATTAACACGGATAAAACAGATATCTTGGACATTGTATGCAACAATTGATCAACCACATTGAACTAACTCTTCTTGATCAAATTTAACACCTCATCAGTATTAGACTTTTTATTCACACCACTAGATTCACCATATTGCATAACAGTATTATCAACTCGAACCTGCTTTCTCATAGAGACATCTTCTATTTTTTTTGTAGGTTCGAAGGCAAATACTCGACCACTTCTGGTCACCATTCTAACATCGGCAATGCTCACCATAGAAGAAAGAGAAGGAATAGGGATTTCCTTACCATCTTCTACCATTGTAACATTGTACTTGTACGAAACAGCTTTGCCAGAAACATAACGTGTAGGACTTGCCAAATAAATAACCAAAGGAGAAGTAGCAGACTTCTGACAATTATAACAAATAACCACGGGTTCCGGAATATTGAAGTGTGGAACAATAACATTCACATGATCATCTTCATCTCTATCCGCAGTAATCTGAATCAAATTCTTATCAAGCATTTCTTGCAAATATCTTCTTACAATTGCACACCCACGTGGGTTTCTTGAAAATATACGACAAACAGCATGATTGTGTTCATAATAGCTCAACTCACACATAGTAGCATGCATTTCAACTAGAGATCTTCTACACGGATTGATATCAAAAATTCAGTACTTTTAGGGACACCCCTCTACCATATTTAAAGTAGCATTTCCATGCTTAGGCAGTGGATTTAATTGTTCATTCGGCCCAGACTCTTCAAACGACAGAATACCACTTCAGATTAGCTTTTTCACTTCATACTTCAAGAGATAACAATTTTCAATATCATGCCTAGGGGCTCCTTGATGAAAGGCACAATGAGCTTCTAGCTTATACCACCACGGAATATTCTTAGGAACAGCTGGAGGAGTCCGGGTCTGGACAAGGTTCTTTTGGATCAAAGCTGGATATAATTCCATATAAGACATCTGAATATGATCAAATTGTACTTTCTTTTGGACACGGTTTTGTATATTACTTTGTTGGTGAGTACGTTGTAGTTGATAGGCGGGAGCTGCCTTAATAACGGGAGTTGAATTGATAACAGGAGTAATAGATGCTACATGTTGTTGATGCTGATTATTCTTACCATGATACTTTATACGTCTGTCTCGGGAAATGGCATTGGCTTCGGCCTCATTCTTATTAGAAAGTCCCCCTCCATACTTTTTAGAACTTCCAGCAGAATTTTCTTCTTTTGTCAACTGTCCTTCACATACACCTTCTTCTAATCTCATTCCCATGTTTACCATTTCTGTAAAATCGCTGGGAGCGCTTGCAATCATCTTCTCATAGTAGAAAAGACTTAGAGTCTTCAAAATGATCTTTTTCATTTCTTTCTCTTCAAGTGGATGACTGATTTGTGCGTCAATCTTGTGCCACCCTTGCACATACTCCTTAAAAGTTTCTTTATCCTTATGGGACATAGAACGAAGCCGATCCATGTCCGGTGCCATGTCAACATTATACAATTGATCTATATAGGCTTGCTCCAAAACCTTTTCCAAGGCCTCCCTATGAGCCTTAGAGCTCATTAACAAGGATAAAACAGATATCTTGGACGTTGTCTGCAACAATTGATCAACCACATTGTACTAACTCTTCTTGATCAATTTTAACACCTCATCAGTATGAGACTTTTGATTCACACCACTAGATTCACCATATTGCATAACAGTATTATCAACTCGAACATGCTTTCTCATAGAGACATCTTCTACTTTTTTCATAGGTTCGAAGGCAAATACTCTACCACTTCTGGTCACCCTGCTAACATCGGCAATGCTCACCACAGAAGAAAGAGAAGGAATAGGGACTTCTTTACCATCTTCTACCATTGTAGCATTGTACTTGTATGAAACAGCTTTGTCAGAAACATAAGGTGTAGGACTTGCCAAATAAATAACCAAAGGAGAAATAGCAGAATTCTGACTACTATAATAAATAACCACGGGTTCCGGAATATTGAAGTGTGGAACAGTAACATTCACATGATCATCTTCATCTCTATCCACAGTAATCTGAATCAAATTCTTATCAAGCATTTCTTGCAAATCTCTTTTCACAACTGCACACCCACGAGGGTTTCTTGAACATATATGACAAGTAGCATGATCGTGCTGATAATAGCTCAACTCGCACAGAGTAGCATGCATTTCAACTAGAGATCTTCAACATGGATTGATATCAAAAATTTAGTACTTTTAGGGACACCCCTCTACTATATTCATAGTAGCATTGTGATGCTTAGGCAGTGGATTTGCTTGTACCAAGTTCTTCAAACGACAGAATACCACTTCGGATTAGCTTTTTCACTTCATACTTTAAGGTATAACAATTTTCAATATCATGCCCAGGGGCTCCTTGATGATAGGCACAATGAGCTTCTGGCTTATACAACCATGAAATATCCTTAGGAACAGCCGGAGGAGTCTTGGTCTGAACAAGGTTCTTTTATATCAAAGCTGGATATAATTCCATATAAGACATCGGAATAGGATCAAATTGTACTTTCTTTTAGACACGGTTTTGTTGATTACTTTGTTGGTGAGTATGTTTTTGTTGATAGGCGGGAGCTGCCTGAACAACGGGAGTTGAATTGATAACAGGCGTAATATATGCTACATGTTGTTGATGCTGATTATTCTTACCATGATACTTTCTACGTCTGTCTCAGGAAATGGCTTTGGCATCGCCCTCTTTCTTCTTAGAAAGTCCCCCTCCACACTTTATAGAACTTCCAGCAGAATTTCCTTCTTTAGTCAATCGTCCTTCACAGACACCTTCTTCTAATCTCATTCCCATGTTTACCATTTCTGTAAAATTGCTGTGAGTGCTTGCAATCATCTTCTCAAAGTAGAATGTACTTAGAGTCTTCAAAATAATCTTTGTCATTTCTTTCTCTTCAAATGGAGGACTGATTTGTGTGGCAATCTCGCGCCACCTTTGTGCATACTCCTTAAAAAAATTATCCTTCTGGGACATATAACGGAGTTGATCCCTGTCCGGTGCCATGTTAACATTATACAATTGATCTACATAGTCTTGCTCCAAAACCTTTTGCAAGGCCTCCATATGAGGCTCATAGCTCATTAACACGGATAAAACATATATCTTGGACGTTGTATGCAAAAATTGATCAACCATATTGTACTAACTCTTCTTGATCAAATTTAACACCTCATCAGTATTAGTCTTTTTATTCACACCACTAGATTCACCATATTGCATAACAGTATTATCAATCCGAACCTACTTTCTCATAGAGACATCTTCTACTTTTTTTGTAGGTTCGAAGGCAAATACTCGACCACTTCTGGTCACCATTCTAACATCGGCAATGCTCACCACAAAAGAAAGAGAAGGAATAGGGATTTCCTTACCATCTTCTACCATTGTAACATTGTACTTGTACGAAACAGCTTTGTCAGAAACATAAGGTGTAGGACTTGCCAAATAAATAACCAAAGGAGAAGTAGCAGACTTCTGACTATTATAAGAAATAACCACGAGTTCTGGAATATTGAAGTGTTTAACAATAACATTCACATGATCATCTTCATCTCTATCTGCAGTAATCTGAATCAAATTCTTATCAAGCATTTCTTGCAAATCTCTTTTCACAACTGCATACCCACCAGGGTTTCTTGAAAATATAGGGCAAACAGCATGATTATGTTCATAATAGCTCACCTCGCACAAAGTAGCATGCATTTCAACTAGAGATCTTCTACACGGATTGATACCAAAAATTCAGTACTTTCAGGGACACCCCTCTACCATATTCAAAGTAGCATTGTCATGCTTAGGCAGTGGATTTAATTGTACATTCGACCCAGACTCTTCAAACGACAGAATACCACTTCAAATTAGGTTTTTCATTTCATACTTCAAGGGATAAAAATTTTCAATATCATGCCTAGGGGCTCCTTGATGAAAGGCACAATGAGCTTCTGGCTTATACCACCACGGAATATCCTTAGGAACAGCTGGAGGAGTCCGGGTCTGAACAAGGTTCTTTTGGATGAAAGCTGGATATAATTCCATATAAGACATCGGAATAGGATCATATTGTACTTTCTTTTGGACACGGTTTTGTTGATTACTTTGTTGGTGAGTACATTGTTGTTGATAGGCGGGGGCTGCCTGAACAACGGGAGTTGAATTGATAACAGGAGTAATAGATGCTACATGTTGTTGATGCTGATTATTCTTACCATGATACTTTCTACGTCTGTCTCGGGAAATGGTATTGGCTTCGCCCTCGTTCTTCTTAGAAAGTCCCCCTCCATACTTTTTAGAACTTCCAGCAAAATTTCCTTCTTTAGTCAACCTTCCTTCACAGACACCTTCTTCTAATCTCATTCCCATGTTTACCATTTCTGTAAAATCGCTGGGAGCGCTTGCAATCATCATCTCATAGTAGAAAAGACTTAGAGTCTTCAAAATGATCTTTTTCATTTCTTTCTCTTCAAGTGGAGGACTGATTTATGTGTCAATCTCGTGCCACCTTTATACATACTACTTAAAAGTTTATTTATCCTTATGGGACATAGAACGAAGTCGGTCCCTGTCCGGTGCCATGTCAACATTATACAATTGATCTACATAGGCTTGCTCCAAAACCTTTTCCAAGGCCTCCCTATGAGCCTTAGAGCTCATTAACAAGGATAAAACAGATATCTTGGACGTTGTATGCAACAATTGATCAACAACATTGTACTAACTCTTCTTGATCAATTTTAACACCTCATCAGTATCAGACTTATGATTCACACCACTAGATTCACCATATTGCATAACAGTATTATCAACTCGAACCTGCTTTCTCAAAGAGACATCTTCTACTTTTTTCGTAGGTTCGAAGGCAAATACGCGACCACTTCTGGTCACCCTGCTAACATCTGCAATGCTCACCACAGAAGAAAGAGAAGGAATAGGGACTTCCTTACCATCTTCTACCATTGTAGCATTGTACTTGTATGAAATAGCTTTGTCAGAAACATAAGGTGTAGGACTTGCCAAATAAATAACCAAAGGAGAAATAGCAGACTTCTGACTATTATAAGAAATAACCACGGGTTCCAAAATATTGAAGTGTGGAACAATAACATTCACATGATCATCTTCATCTCTATCCGCAATAATCTGAATCAAATTCTTATCAAGCATTTCTTGCAAGTCTCTTTTCACAATTGCATACCCACGAGGGTTTCTTAAACATATAGGACAAGCAGCATGATCGTGTTTATAATAGCTCAACTCGCACAGAGTAGCATGCATTTCAACTAGATATCTTCTACACGGATTCATATCAAAAATTCAGTACTTTTAGGGACACCGCTCTACTATATTCATGGTAGCATTCCCATGCTTAGGCAGTGGATTTGCTTGTACATTCGGCCCAGGCTCTTCAAACGACAGAATACCACTTCGGATTAGCTTTTTCACTTCATACTTAAAGGGATAACAATTTTCAATATCATGCCCAGGGGCTCCTTGATGAAAGGCACAATGAGCTTCTAGCTTATACCACCACGGAATATCCTTAGGAACAGCTGGACGAGTCCGGGTCTGAAAAAGGTTCTTTTGGATCAAAGCTGGATATAATTCCATATAAGACATCGGAATAGGATCAAATTTTACTTTCTTTTGGACACGGTTTTGTTGATTACTTTGTTGGTGAGTATGTTGTTGTTGATAGGTGGGAGTTGCCTGAACAATGGGAGTTGAATTGATAACAGGAGTAATAGATGCTACATCTTATTGATGCTGATTATTTTTACCATGATACTTTCTACGTCTGTCTCAGGAAATGGCAGTGGTTTCGCCCTCTTTCTTCTTAGAAAGTCCCCCTCCATACTTTTTAGAACTTCTAGCAGAATTTCCTTCTTTAGTCAACCGTCCTTCACAGACACCTTCTTCTAATCTTATTCCCATGTTTACCATTTTTGTAAAATCGCTGGGAGCGCTTACAATCATCTTCTCATGGTAGAAAAGACTTAGAGTCTTCAAAATGACCTTTTTCATTTCTTTCTCTTCAAGTGGAGGATTGATTTGTGCGGCAATCTCGTGCCACCTTTGCACATACTCCTTAAAAGTTTGTTTATCCTTCTGGGACATAGAACGAAGCTGATCTCTCTCTGGTGCCATGTCAACATTATATAATTGATCTACATAGGCTTGCTCTAAAACCTTTTACAAGGCCTCCCTATGAGCCTCAGAGCTCATTTACAAGGATAAAACAGATATCTTGGACGTTGTATGCAACAATTGATCAACCACATTGTACTAACTCTTCTTGATCAATTTTAACACCTCATCAGTATCAGACTTTTGATTCACACCACTAGATTCACCATATTGCGTAATAGTATTATCAACTCGAACCTGTTTACTCATAGAGACATCTTCTAATTTTTTCGTAGGTTCGAAGGCAAATACTCGACCACTTCTGGTCACCCTGCTAACATTGGCAATGCTCACCACAGAAGAAAGAGAAGGAATAGGGACTCCCTTACCATCTTCTACCATTGTAGCATTGAACTTGTACGAAACAGCTTTGTCAGAAACATAAGGTGTAGGACTTGCCAAATAAATAACCAAAGGAGAAGTAGCAGACTTCTGACTATTATAAGAAATAACCACGGGTTCCAGAATATTGAAGTGTGGAACAATAACATTCACATGATCATCTTCATCTCTATCCACAATAATCTGAATCAAATTATTATCAAGCATTTCTTGCAAATCTCTTTTCACAACTGCACACCCACGAGGGTTTCTTGAACATATAGGACAAGCAGCCTGATCATGTTCATAATAGCTCAACTTGCACAGAGTAACATGCATTTCAACTAGAGATCTTCTACACATATTGATATAAAAAATTTAGTACTTTTAGGGACACCCCTCTACTATATTCATAGTAGCATTGTCATGCTTAGGAAATGGATTTGCTTGTACATTCGGCCCAGACTCTTCAAACGACAGAATACCACTTCATATTAGCTTTTTCACTTCATACTTCAAGGGATTACAATTTTCAATATCATGCATAGGGGCTCCTTGATGATAGGCACAATGAGCTTCTGGCTTATACAACCACGAAATATCCTTAGGAACAGCTGGAGGAGTTCGGGTCTGAACAAGGTTCTTTTAGATCAAAGCTGGATATAATTCCATATAAGACATCAGAATAGGATCAAATTGTACTTTCTTTTGGACACGGTTTTATTGATTACTTTGTTGGTGAGTACGTTGTAGTTGATAGGCGGGGGCTACCTGAACAACATGAGTTAAATTGATAACAGGAGTAATAGATACTACATGTTGTTGATGCTGATTATTCTTACCATGATACTTTCTACGCCTGTCTCGGGAAATGGAATTGGTTTCCCCCTCTTTCTTCTTAGAAAGTCCCCCTCCATACTTTTTAGAACTTCTAGCAGAATTTCCTTCTTTAGTCAACCGTCCTTCACAGACACCTTCTAATCTCATTCCCATGTTTACCATTTCTTTAAAATCGCTGGGAGCGCTTGCAATCATCTTCTCATAGTAGAAAAGACTTAGAGTCTTCAAAATGATCTTTGTCATTTCTTCCTCTTCAAGTGGAGGACTGATTTGTGCGGCAATCTTGTGCCACCTTTGTACATACTCTTTAAAAGTTTCTTTATACTTTTGGGAAATAAAACGAAGTTGATCCCTGTCCGGTGCCATGTCAACATTATAAAATTGATCTACATAGGCTTGCTCCAAAACCTTTTACATGGCTTCTCTATGAGCCTCAGATTTCATTAACAAGGATAAAACAAATATCTTGGACTTTGTATGCAACAATTGATCAAATACATTTTACTAACTCTTCTTGATCAATTTTAACACCTCATCAGCATCAGACTTTTGATTCACACCACTAGATTCACCAGATTGCATAACAGTATTATCAACTAGAACCTATTTTCTCACAGAGACATCTTCTACCTTTTCGTAGGTTCAAAGGCAAATACTCAACCACTTCTGGTCACCCTGCTAACATCGAAAATGCTCACCACAGAAGAATTAGAAGGAATAGAGACTTTCTTACCATCTTCTACCATTGTAGCATTATAGTTGTACGAAACATCTTTGTCAGAAACATAAGGTGCAGGACCCGCCAAATGAAAAACCAAAGGAGAGGTAGCAGACTTCTGACTATTACAAGAAATAACCACGGGTTCCAGAATATTGAAGTGTGGAACACTAACATTCACATGATCATCTTCATCTCTATCCATAGTAATCTGAATCAAATTCTTATCAAGCATTTCTGGAAAATCTCTTTTCACAACTGCACACCCACGAGAGTTTCTTGAACATATAGGACAAGCAGCATGATCGTGCTCATAATAGCTCAAATCGCACAGAGTAGCATGCATTTGAACTAGAGATCCTCTACACAAATTGATATCAAAAATTCAGTACTTTCTAGGACACCCCTCTACCATATTCACAGTAGCATTACCATGCTTAGGCAGTGGATTTGCTTGTACATTCGGCCCAGAGTCTTCAAATGACAGAATACCACTTCGGATTAGCTTTTTCACTTCATACTTCAAGGGATAACAATTTTCAATATCATGCCCAGGGGTTCCTAGATGAAAGGCACAATGAGCTTCTGGCTTATACCACCACGAAATATCCTTAGGAACAACTGGAGGAGTCCGGGTCTGAACAAGGTTCTTTTAGATCAAAGCTGGATATAATTCCATATAAAACATTGGAATAGGATCAAATTGTACTTTCTTTTGGACACGGTTTTGTTGATTAATTTGTTGGTGAGTACATTGTTGTTGATAGGCGGGAGCTGCCTGAACAACGGGAGTTGAATTGATAACAGGAGTAATAGATGCTACATGTTGTTGATGCTGATTATTCTTACCATGATACTTTCAACGTCTATCTCGGTAAATGGCATTGGCTTCACCTTATTTCTTCTTAGAAAGTCCCCCTCCATACTTTTTAGAACTTCCAGCAGAATTTCCTTCTTTAGTCAACCGTCCTTCACAGACACCTTCTTTTAATCTCATTCCCAGGTTTACTATTTCTGTAAAATTGCTGGGAGCCCTTGGAATCATCTTCTCATAGTAGAAAGGACTTAGAGTCTTCAAAATGATCTTTGTAATTTCTTTCTCTTCAAGTGGAGGACTGATTTGTGCGGCAATCTCACGCCACCTTTGCGCATACTCCTTAAAAATTTCTTTATCCTTCTGGGACATAGAACTGAGCTGATCCCTGTCTGGTACCATGTCAACATTATACTTGTATTGGCTAACGAAAGATTCTCCAAAATCATTAAAGGTGCAGATCTGAGTACTTTCCAAGCCCATATACCATTTCAAAGCAATGCTAGTTAAACTATCCTGAAAATAGTGAATCAACAGCTGATGATTGTCCATCTGAGTGTACATCTTACAAGCATACATCACCAAATGAATTAAAGGACAGGAATTACCTTTATACTTCTCGAAGTCAGGAACTTTGAACTTGTGAGGAATCTACACATTAGGAACCAGACAATGCCCGTGAGCATTCTTTCCAAAGAGTTATTTCCCCCTTAAGGCGTTAATCTCATTTTGTGTTTCTTCAAACTGATCTTGGAACTCGTCCATTCAATCATACATACCCCGACTTTCACTAGCTCCAGCATGGAAAACAGGTTCATCAGTCTGTGGGATAGCATGTACCACATGTGGAGGGATTGTCATAACAGGCTGAACAGTGGAAATTTCAGCAACAGGCTTATATCCTTCAGGCATAAAGTTCATAGGCATACCCCAAGGAAATCCAAAAGGCATATGATGAGAAAAAAACGCTGATAGGAGCTACGGAAATGAGCACAGGAACCACTTTAGGTATAATAGTTGTTTGAGGTAGAGTAGCCTGAGGAGTAGGTGGACGAGGAGACTGATTCTGCAAGGCAACCATAGACACTACCAGTGCATTGAGCTTCTCTATACCAGTACGGAGACTTGTAACCTCTTCATGAAGTTCACAATTCTCTTGTTCCAGGTGATCCACCATCTTTCTTTAAGAATTAGCACGAGTGTTGTATTAGTGTGACATCTTGACTTCTGAGAAAACCAGGAAAAAAGCAATAAGACACCTGTCAAAGCTAGACCCATTGCAAAATGATGCGAATGCAATGCAAATGTTTCATTCAGTTTTCAAGGATCTTTAAGATATAAAGCAATTGCAAACATCATAAAGAAATAACAATTTTTGAAATACTGGTAAAAACCTCATTTTATTAATAATTAGAAAGAGTTACACTTAGAAGTACAAGTTACAAAGGATCAAATACAAATCGGAAAAAGCTAGATCCTAAGGAGCCTAAGGAATCACATCTGAGGATGATCCAAGTTGATACTTCCTTCAGAGTCTCTTGATCTCCCTTTCATAACTATCTTTCATGGTGGCCTTCTCTAACACGAGCTAGTCCACAATACCCTTCCAAGCACCAGAAATAGGAGGATGATATAATGAAGTAGTAGAGGAAAATAAATCCTCTCCATGTCTCTTCATAGCAGGTTACACAAGCGACTCTATCAAGTCATCTTTCTCCTTCAACTTCTTCTGCAACTCTAGCTTCTTGAGGTTTGAAGCATGAAATCTGGATTCCCAAAGATCATTTTCCTGCCTCATCTTGGCTAAGGCGTCTTGCAATTCTCTTACATCTTCAAAAGGAATGGTGAGTGGTATAGCAACCCTTATAGACATGGTTTTCTCATAAGCATAAGGCATTTTGAGCTCCTTAGCTCTCTCCTTCACCCAAAAAGTATAAGGTTCCAAGGTGATGCAAACTTGTCTTCTAAGTTCTCATTTACCCTTCATATGAATGTTGTGCCAAGCATGGGCCATTCTTCTCTTCAAAGCAAGAGAGTCCTTCCCTTTTTGGAAAAACAAAACGCTATTAGGTTTATCCTTCAACATATAACCAAGCAGACGTCTTCCTAAACTCAGTTTATAGTTAATTCCACCTTGTGTACCAAGAAGAGGAACATTGGAGAATTCCCGACAACTATCAATGATCTTGACATTCTCATACACAGAAGAATACTAAGTAATATCAGCATAAGTAAGGGATATGATCCTCTGAGACCACCTTAAACAACTCTTGTTTTCCTTGAAAGCAGATGACTGCGGCAAGTGCGAAATAAATCACTTGTATAGCAAAGGTGTGCAGCAAACGATGGTACCATTTCCTTTAAAAGTCCTATGACAGATAGAGAAGTAGGTATCACCAAGTAAAGTTGGAACAGGGTTCCCTATCAAGAATATCCGAATAGCATTAACATCCACAAAGTTTTCAACGTTAGGGAACAAGACTAGTCTATAGATAAGCAAAACAAAAATAGCCTCAAACGCCAACGTGCTGCCAGCATTAGCAAATGAAGTAGCTTTTTCAACCAAGAACTTAGAAGTCAACCCTCTAATGCACCCTTATCAGTAAGATTGGCATCTATATCAGATTTCTTCAAATGAACGGTTGCGGCAATAATTTGGGACTTGGGAACTTCGTCCAAACCAGTATAAGGAACCTTATCAGAAACTAGTATACCCAAGAGATAAGCATACTCCACCAAGGTCAGTAAGAGCTGATAATCAGGAAATGTAAAGCATCGGTAGACAGGATCGTTGAATTGCACAAGAGTATTCAGAATTCTGTCTTCAATGTTGGTAGTAGGAATAGACAAGATTCTTCCATGAGGAGATCTGAAATCCACTGGATCAACTACAAAGAATGCTAGCTTTTTCAAATCTTTAAAATCAGGAGCTCAGAAACTGCACTTCTGAGTATTTTTCCTTCCAATATCCATAATCACAAAATCAACGATGTTTGCAAAGGAAAATGTCTGAGATCCTTGAAAACTGATAGAAACGTGTTTATGAATGCATGATGTCATGATGCAACAAGCACAAACAAGATCACAAACAAGGTCAAGGGTTCCGAGTCATGAGCATGGAGCCAAAGGTAAGAACCACCAACAATGGTATGTACTAGGGTTTATATACACTTGTACAACAATGTTCTAAAAGGTTCCCAGAGTCATGATTCCATCTTTTAGATATTATCGGCTTAAATGACTACTCGTCAGCCGACAATATTCTCAAGAGAAACTCGTATGAGTGTAGTATCGCATAACAACTAATTCAAGTCTACACCTGAATAGTCACCGCACTACGTCCTAAAATGGCCAAGCTGGGTTAAAGGGTTCTAAGGTCCTCAGCTTCTCAGATTCCCAGGTCGGAAAAAGTAATGCCATGTACGACTACTCGTATGACATCAGTAATTTCAAAGGGGTCTCCACAGAGCGGGGAATCTCAAGTCAGCTTAGTAAGGACTACTCTATGTAAACTGAACAAGACTATACCACCCTCCTATCATAAGTGCTCTCAAGTCCGGGTATAGGACTTATCTCACCACTCAGAGATCACCAAGCACCAAAATAAAACAAACAACAAAAAACAACAGATATAATACAAACACAGATAAACAAAGATAGGCTAAACCCACTAGAGATTACTCCCCAGCAGAGTCGCCACTTTATTACTGTACCGGGAAAATTTGAGATTAAGATATTGATTAACTTAACTCATAAAACAAGAGTCACCACCGCACTCTTATTTTTCCAAAGGAAAGGGAAAAGAGCGAACAAAACCTAAAGAAGTTTTAAAAGAAAACTAATAAAAACAGAGACAATGGTAAGGGGTTGGTTACGCAAAGGGAATGTGTTAGCACCCAAAACGTCTATAGTAGTCTATATGAACCTCTTTGTAAATCTAGTGTTTGGCTTAAAAGGGTGTTGTTTGCAAAAGATTGGTGAGGTGAGAAGAGAAGTATTTTTTTAATAATTTTGTGTTTGACAAGACTTCCAAAGCCTCATGCCTACATACCCATAAAGTGCAATGGAGGATCAAAACCTCGTAGTTCGTGGTACAAATAACAAAATGGTTTGTTATGATTCATTTTAAATGAAAAGACAACTTGTCATTTTAAGGAGAAAACTTCAACTAATCACCCACAAGTATGCGAAGATGGACTTTTACATCACCATGAGAAGGGCTCCAACTTGGATAAAATTAACAAGTATGCCATTAGCTCTCTAAGGCTGAAAAGAATCAACTCATTTCAAACAATACTATGGGGATAGGAGGATCACATCTCAATTATGGAAATGACTCATGTCTAAACTTTATAAAAACTTTTAAAAAGCAACAAGTGCACAAAAGGCACAAAATAGTTTGAGTGAGTTTTATCTTTTTTAAGTCTTTTGAAAATGGTCTTGATATGCTTAAGATTGATTAGCATTTATTAAGAAAAAAATTTTGAAAATGCACTTGACAAATTCAAGGTTTATTAAGAAAGTTCTAGTTTAAAAAAAAAGTTTTGAATATTTAAGAAGGGGATGAGATGGAGAGGCTATCCTAAAGCATGAAATAAAAACTAAGGAAGGAAATATCTAACCAAGATAGCAAGCCTTTGACATAAACAAGCCAAAACTCCCATCCTTTGGACTCAAGCAACAAGATAAGCAATAACAATCAGAGAAATAACCAAGAATCATATGAAATCCAAATCTCCAAGCCAAGTCTTCAAAGAGGTCAACTCAAGTTCAAAGTACCAGATAAGATCCAAGATCTCAAGCCACAACTCCAAAGCCTAGGCCAAAGAACCTAATTCTAAGTCCAAAACTCCAAATTCATGCAAGGGATAGTCACCAAATAGTCCAAGGAACATTAAGAGTATTTTAATGGTTTAAGCCTTTATTAATGTCTTAAAAAGAAAAAGAAGGCCCAGGTGGACAAAGAGAAAAAGGCATAAACATAAACAAGATGATAATATGATATGAAATAATAAACATAAAATAAAGAGCAAGAAATAAAGAGCATAAAGATAAAGGTGCATAAAAATAAATGGCATAAAGTAAAAGTTAGCACAATTAAAGTTAGTGTTAGATTATAATTAATGAAGAAGACATTTTGTCATTTAAAGTAGATTACTCAACTATTCAACCCAACAAGTATGAGAACTTTGCATCATCCTTTAAAAAGGGCTCCAACTTGGATAAAACAACAAGTATGCCACTAGATCTCTTAGGTGGAAGAGAATTAACACACTATGGAGATAGGAGAATTACATCTAAACTAAGAATGACTCATATCTAAAATTGGACCATATGATCACTTTCCGATTAGGGACAAATTTAGCGCTATGTTAAGCAATTATAGCACAATCTATACGGAAGATCATACTATAGGAGACCGATCAATAACAATTTATATCCATATATATTAGAGATATGATATAAGGATCATACTCCTAAAACATGTAGCTCAAGTCAAAAACAAGGTGGATCAAGACATAAGTCAAGGAAAGATGGATCCATTACATCAATCAACCTCTCATGATACTTTGGAAAAACTTATGCATCAATCCAAAGTACCTCAATTGATCATATGATCAATCAAATGGTAGATTTGAAATGATGAAAGTTCATCAAACACCACTCAAGATCTCATGAACAAGATGACTCGTTCATCCTCCAATTGATCAAAAGAAAGGTGAAAAAGAAAAAGAAAGGGATGAAGAAGAGAGGATCAAACAAGAGAGAAAACCAAATTGGATCCAAGTGATGATTAAGTTATCATCAAAATCAATCATCCATTTTGGTGGATTAGGGTTTTCACCCCCATCAACACCCAAGACCCATTGAGTTTGATGAAACTTGTGACCAAATCAACCATGATCCAAGGCCAACAGAAGTCAACAGAAGTCAAACAAATATAAAATGCAAAGATATGAATTAAAATACATCAAAAATGATTTTTAAAATTAATTTTAAAATGAAAATAAAGATAAAATGAAAAATATGCATCAAATCAAATCACAAATGATCAAAAAAAATCATGCAAGTCAGAAACAAGTCAAGAATGATATATAAATTTTTTGGGAATTTTAAAATGCATAAAACTATTTTTAAACTATTTAAAATGCTTCAAAAATGAGAAAAATCATGAAAATTTGAAAATGATGAAAATAAAATATGAAAAATATAAAATCAGAAAGATAAAAATAAAAGAGAATTTTAGAAATTATTTTGGGGTTTTTTGGAGTTAAAATGAATTTTCTATGAATTTTAGAAAGAAAATGCAACTTAAAATTAAAAACACAAAAAGAAAATAAGAGGAAAAAAGGAGGAGCATAGGATCTGACATCATTAATTGATGTGGCAGATTCCACGCTTCTCAGATGATGATGCACGGTGGAAATTACTTCAAAAACACACAGGATCACATTTGAATTTAACCAATCAAAACATTTCAAACTGCCAACGTGGATGACACTCAGGTCATCTTCTCCACCTCTCCGGTCATCTTTTCTGGTGAGATGCTCACCGGAGATTGCTAAGTGGTAAAATTAGGGCACGAGACCACCATCATTGCAACTGTCTCATCAAGGCGAGCTTAACCTCATACTCCATTTTCTTTTATTGAAAGAGGGGAGAGGGAATTTTGAGAAAAACACAGTAAAATGAAAATCACGAAAAAAAATATTAAATGTTGAACACAAGCTATCAATACCAGCTAGGTTAGGGAAAACAATCAGAAGGCAAAGGACTACATTGTGGTAACTTGTTTGATTGAAAATAGAGCCTCAAACTACCTTGTCCAAAAACGATCGGAGAAGCTCTAAAACTGGATTTGGTCAGCATGATTCAGGGACTCTTAGAGTTTGGGAATTGTTGCAGAAGCTTTAGAGAAACACAATGGAGATAACTGAATCAATAAATTGGATTGAAATTGGAAATCAAAACACGATAGCTCACTTTTTTGAAGAAAATTTGAGAGTGGAGCAGGAGTTTTCTAGCTATCAAAAGCTTGGTTTTTAGTGTGGAATGACCTTCTATTTATATCTGAAGATGATGGAATGCTGAGAGGGGTGAAATGATCAATAATTGAATGAATTCATGTGCACCCTCATCATAAAGAAAATGTGACTTGAAGTTGCTCAAAATTCAGCCAAATCATGCATTTTATGAGTCAGTTAACATCTGGAAACTTGATTAAACATGTTTAGGTCCAAAACACGTGGTAATTTGGCTTGTAAATAAGTTTTAGTTGAGGTAAAAATTCTGATCATGGTGAAAACTTCAGTTCCAAGTAACCATGTTCAACTTAATGGGGCATCTTGTATACGAGGCTTTTTTTTTCATTCTTTTTGTAATTGGTTAACATCATAACAAAGATCAAAATGTGCCAAGAAAGGTTTCATTTGGTTGCTTGAGCAAAAATTTATGTCATGTTGAAGTTGGCACAAAAATCTGGCAAACCAAACTTGAAATATTCTAAGTCTAAATGGCTGAAAATGACCTATAATGTATCAATGAATTCCATGGTCTTCCAAGCACAATTTGACTTTGACCATTGAATAAATATTGTAGAGAGTATCACATATGATATTATGCAAAAATAATGAGCTCCATATGTTGAAAATTGAAGAAGTTGTGATTCTTGAAAGTTGAGAAAAAGTCACTTGAAAATAGGCAAAATTTCAAGTCCACAAATGACCTATAATGTCTTCAAACTTTTGATGATCCTCCAAGCATAATTGGCTCTTATCATGTAAAGATAAGTTTAAGAGGATGATGAGAAGAGTCGTATGCAAAAAGAAGCATTAAAAAATATTGAGAATTGAAGGAGTTGTGATCTTTTGAACATTGACTTGAAATGTTGACTTTTTTAGGTCAAACTTCCTTGAATCAACTTGTAAACTTGGACTTTCCTTGCATTTCAAAGCACATGGATAATCATATGAACTCAAAGTAATGTGTCCTTGAATTTCCTTTGATTAAATTGACCAAAGTTTGAGGTAACTTGTTGATGAAGGCATGTAAATAAACACATGAACCTTTGACTTTTCTTGATAGACAAGCTACTAAACCTTGAGATATCTTTGATCAAAATGAGATTGAATGATGCATGAAACCTTGTATTTTGATATTAGAAACCATGGTTTGATGAGATATCCCTTGGGAATCAAAGGTTGACCACACTTTAACCTTGAGGGACCAAAACCCTAGCTGATGAATCATGATTGGTGTTCTTGATATAGCACCCTACCTTGCAAAGAAACAAAAGGATACAAGACATATTTTTGGTATTTTAGTTAGTAATTAGTGAAATATAAAGCGTATAAACATAAATAAAAAGATACACAAAAAATGTGCTTGATGATCTCAACAAAAGCAAACACAAAGATGAGAGGGTAAGAAAGCAACCAAGCTTGTGATCTTGTTTGTATGCAAAAATGAAAAAATGAGGATGGGATCTTAGGGTTAAAAATTAGGGTATAACAACTGTCGTTGACGTTCCTACTATTGTTCATGCCTCAAAGTAATTTATTTCTGTTATTTCCAAAAATCCTTTAACTCTGCCCAAGGTGAAAGTGAATCTGTGTGGGCTTTGTTTCAGACTTTATCATCATTAATAAATGTTATTTTGTTATCCATTTGTGTTTTCTCTTTTTGCTTTTTCTGAAAAATGGTAACATAAAAAACCTGAGATAATAATCGTTTTATATCTGCATAGTACTTGCATTTTATCTGTCTTTCTAAATTCAAACATAAAATTATCGTGCAGATTGATTGTTAAACCCATTGAAAACAATGACCCTATGCCATCTCCCAAATTTGAATTCCCTGTGTTTGAAGCAAAAGAAGAGGATGTTAAAGAGATTCCTGATGAGATTTCTCGGTTGCTTGAGCACGAGGAAAAGGCCATTCAGCCTCATGAAGAGTTAACTGAAATGATCAACTTGGGTTCTGAAGATGATAAGAAGGAAGTCAAGATTGGGGCACTACTCGATTCAAATGTTAAGAAGAGGTTGGTAGAGCTTCTCAAAGAATATGTGGATGTATTTGCTTGGTCCTATCAAGATATGCTAGGTCTTGATACCGATATTGTGGAGCATTGATTGTCGTTGAAGTCTGAATACCCGCCAGTAAATCAAAAGTTGAGAAGAACTCACCCCGACATGGCTGTTAAGATCAAAGAGGAGGTTCATAAGCAGATTGATGCAGGTTTTCTTGTGACTGCTGAGTATCCTCAATGGGTGGCCAATATTGTGCATGTTCCTAAGAAAGATGAAAAAGTCTGAATGTGTGTTGACTACAGGGATTTGAATAAAGCAAGTTCGGAAGATGATTTCCCATTACCACACATTGATATGTTGGTAGATAATACTGCTAAATTCAATATCTTCTCCTTTATGGATGGATTTTTTAGCTATAATCAAATAAAGATGGCACCCGAGGATATGGAGAAGACAACATTTATTACACCCTAGGGAACATTCTGCTACAAGTGATGCCCTTCGGTTTGAAGAATGCTGGTGTGACGTGCCAGAGAGTTATGACTACTCTTTTCCATGACAAGATGCACAAGGAAATTAAGGTATATGTTGATGATATGATCGCTAAGTTGAAGACTGAGGAAGATCACGTTGACCATTTGCTGAAGTTGTTTCAATGTCTGAGAAAGTTCAAGCTCCGTTTGAATCCAAATAAATGTATTTTTGGTGTTCGTTCCAGAAAATTTTGGGGTTTCATTGTTAGCCAGAAAGGCATTGAAGTTGATCCTTATAAAGTTAAAGTTATTCAAGAAATTCCTTCAGCCGAGACGGAAAAACAAGTAAGAGGATTCTTGGGACGTTTGAATTATATCTCCAGATTTATATCCAACATGACTGCCACATGTGCGCCAATATTCAAGATACTTTGTTAAGATCAAGATTGTGTCGGGACATATGATTGTCAGAAGGCTTTTGATTGTATCAAAGAATATCTACTTGAACCTCCTATTTTGTCTCCTCTGGTGGAAGGACGACCTTTGATTATGTATTTGACCGTGCTAGAATAGTCTATGGGCTATGTTCTTGGTCAACAAGATGAATCTGGTCGAAAGGAATATGCCATTTATTATTTGAGTAATAAGTTCACTGATTGTAAGTCTCGGTACTCCATGCTTGAAAAGACTTGTTGTGCTTTAGCTTGGGCGGCTAAATGCCTCCGCCAGTATATGTTGAATCATACCACTTGGTTGATATCCAAAATGAATCCAATCAAGTATATCTTTGAAAATCCTGCTTTAACTGGTCGGATCGCCCGTTGGCAGATGTTGTTATCAGAATATGATATTGAATACCGAACTCAGAAAGTTGTAAAAGAAAGTATTTTGGCTGACAATTTGGCTCATCATCCAATTGATGATTACCAATCCATCAAGTTTGACTTCCCTGATAAGGATGTGATGTATTTGAATGCTAAAGATCGTGATGAGCCATTACCTAAAGATGGGCCAGAGCCTGGATCCCGTTGAGGTTTGGTTTTTGATGGAGTTGTTAATGCTTTTGGCAATGGTATTGGGGTACTCATTATTACTCCTCAAGGTGTTCATATTCCTTTCAATGAAAGGTTGATATTCAATTGTACAAATAATATGGCAGAGTATGAAGCGTGTATAATGGGTCTCGAAGAAGCCATTGATTTTAGGATCAAGACTCTTGACGTGTATGGTGATTCTGCTTTGGTCATTAATCGGATTAAAGGAAAGTGGGAAACCCGTCAACCTGGTTTGATCTCTTATAAAGATTATGCAAGGAGGTTGTCAACTTTCTTTAATAAAGTTGAGTTTCACCACATACCTCGTGATGAGAATCAGATGGCAGATGCACTGGCAACTTTGTCTTCTATGATTGAAGTAAGCCGTTGGAATGATGTGCCGAGGATTGATGTTATGTGTCTAGATAGACATGCTCATGTGTTTGTAGTAGAAGAGGTCAAAGATGATAAGTCGTGGTATTATGATATCAAATGTTTCCCCCAGAGTCAGGAGTATCCACTTGGGGCATCCAAGAAGGATAGAAAGACCTTGAGAAGGTTGGCTGGCAGTTTCTTTCTGAATGAAGATGTGCTATACAAAAGAAATTATGATATGGTCTTGTTCAGATGCGTGGATAGACATGAAGCAGACATGTTAATGAAAGAAGTTCATGAAGGATCCTTTGGTACCCATTCCAATGGACATGCAATGGCAAAGAATATGTTAAGAGCATGTTACTATTGGCTGACAATGGAATATGACTGTTTCAAATATGCGAAAAAGTGCCACAAATGCCAGATTTATGCTGACAAACTTCATGTGCCTCCAACTCTTCTCAATGTTCATCTCCATGGCCTTTCTCCATGTGGGGAATTGACATGATTGGAATCATTGAGCCTAAAGCGTCGAACGGACAACATTTCATATTAGTGGCTATTGACTATTTTACCAAGTGGGTTGAAGCGTATCATATGCCAATGTGACCAAGCAAGTTGTGGTCCAGTTTATCAAGAATCAAATCATTTGTCGGTACAACATTCCAAGCAAGATTATTACTGATAATGGGTCAAATATGAATAATAAGATGATGAAAGAGTTGTGTGATGAATGTGGATGTTGAAGCTGCAAATAAGAATATAAAGAAGACTATTCAGAAGATGGTTGTAACATACAAGGACTGACATGAGATGTTCCCTTTTTATTTGCATGGGTATCGTACATCCGTCTGCACTTCAACAGGGGCAGCCCATTTCTCTCTTGTATATGGCATGGAAGCAGTGCTCCCTGTAGAGGTTGAGATCCCATCAATGTGAGTCTTGATGGAACTTAGTTGACTGAGGCTGAATGGTGTCAGAGCAGATATGATCAGTTGAATTTGATTGAAGAAAATAGAATGATGGCCTTGTGTCATGGCCAATTATATCATTAAAGAACGAAGAAAGCTTTTGACAAGAAGGTTCGACCTCGTGTGCTCAGAAAAGGCGACCTCGTGCTAAAAAAGATCTTGTCTTTTACCACTGATTCTAGGGGCAAGTGGACTCCTAATTATGAAGGCTCGTATGTTGTTAAGTGAGCCTTCTCTGGCGGTGCATTAATTCTTACAACTATGGATGGTGAGGAGCTCACTCGTCCTGTGAATGCCGATTCGCCTAAAAAAATAAAAGAATAGCTCGCTAAGTTGAAAACCCGAAAGGACGGCTTAGGCAAAAATGAGAGTTTTGATGGACTGAAAACCCGAAAGTGCGGTCCATGCAAAAATTAGAGACATAAACATAAAATAATCATCCCGGTAGATTGAAAACCCAAAAGGGAAATCTAGGTAAAAGTTAGGGATTATGACAAGTAACTGCATCAGGCCAGACTCGATCGCCTGAAGCAACATTGCCTGTCAACAATTCTTATTCAACCATTCTCAACGGAAGTTTTGAGCACAATGGAGTTTAGAGTTGTTAGGGAGAATAATGGTCATTGTATTTCAATGTAACCCTTTCCATGTATTTACCATTTTTCAACTTTGTAATGATCTATGGGGTCAGGCCATTTGTGGACTACCCGTCCATTCTATCAATAAAATTTGGGCCTTTGTCCCTTTGTTTGCAATTCTTATTTTATTTCTGTTGGCAAAATTTCATTTATTTTTTATAATAATTTTTTAAACAAATAGATAAATAAATAATCATGCTTTCGAAAACTATAAAAACATTTTCCTTTGATCTATGAACATTCAAAGGAATGTCAACGGTTACTCCAAGAACAGTAAGAACCCGAAGCGCAGATTTCAATGTTCTCCCTAGTAGAGTTTATTGATAATCTCCCAAGCTGAGTTTGATTTTGTTGATACATTCCTCAGTCGAGCGCTAGTTCAGGCATCCCAAACTTGGACTCCCCTACTAAGTCTTGATTCAGATTTCCCCAGCCAAATGTGGTTCTTCTTCCCCCGCCTGTTTGTGATCAAGCATATATAAGTGCGAATGTGATTGTTGGATTCCATCTCGTTTTGTGATAAAACCTAATGAGGAATCCCCAGTAGGTTTCTACCTCCTCTGTTATGGTTTGATGCTCTTATGGACAATCTAAACCATATTTTCCTCCTAAGAAGTGTTGAGATAGTAGTCAACTGTTGGGTTTTCTCTCACACTGTGTTGAGTTTTATCATTCTTGACTTGTTTCTCACTTGCATGAATTTTCTTGACCATTTGTGATTTGATTCGATGCATCATTTGCATTTTACCTTTTATTTTCATTTTAAAATCATTTTTAAAATTCATTTTGATGCATTTTATTTCTTTTTTTTTGCATTTTATATTTGTTTGACTTGTGTTGACTTCTGTTGGCCTTGGAACTTAGTTGATTTGATCATAAGTTTCATCAAACTTAATGGATCTTAGGTGTTGATGGGGTGAAAACCCTAATCCACCAAAATGGATGATTAATTTTGATGATAACTTGATCATCACTTGGATCCAATTTGGTTTTGCTATCTTGTTTAGTCATCTCTCCTTCATCCCTTTCTTTTTCTTTTTCATCTTTCTTTTGATCAATTGGATGATGTGTGTGTCATCTTGATCATAAAGTTTGGATTGATGATTGATGAACTTTCATCATTTTAAATCTACCTCCTAATTGATCATAGATCATTTAAGGTACTTTGAATTGATGCATAAGTTTGTCCTAAGTTGTCATGAAGGATGGATTGATGTAATGATCCCATCTTCCTTGACTTAGGTCTTGATCCACCTTGTTTTGACTTGTGCTACATGTTTTAGGAGTATGATCTTTATATCATATCTCTAACATGTATGGTACATAAATTGTTATTGACCGACCACCCATAGTATAATCTTCCTTATAGATTGTGTTACGATTGCTTAACATAGCACTAAATTTGTCCCTAATCGGAAAGTGATCATTTGGTCCAATTTTAGATATGATTCATTTTTAGTTTACATGTAATTCTCCTATCTCCATAATGTGTTGATTCTTTTCCACATAAGAGAGCTAGTGGCATACTTGTTGATTTTATCCAAGTTGGAGCCCTTCTCAAAGGATGATGCAAAGTTCTCATACTTGTTGGGTTGATTAGTTGAGTAATCTACTTAAAATGACAAAATGTCTTCTTCATTAACTTTAACACTAACACTAACTTTAATGTGCTAACTTTTACTTTATGCCATTTATTTTTATGCACTTTTATCTTTATGCTCTTTATTTCTTGCTCTTTATTTTATGCTTATCATTTCATATCATATTTTCATCTTGTTTATGTTTATGTATTTTTCTCTTTGTCCACTTGGACTTTCTTTTTCTTTTTAAGACATTAATAAATGCTAAACACCCTAAAAGACCTTCATTGTTTCCTTGGACTATTGGTTACTATCCCTTGCATGGATTTGGAGTTTTGGACTTAGAATTAGGTTCTTGACCCTTTTCTTTGGAGTTGTAATTTGAGACCTTGGAATCCATCTGGTACCTTTGATCTTGGGTTGACCTATTTGAAGACTTGGCTTGGATACTTGGTTTTCATATGTTGCTTGGTTATTATTGCTCATCTTGTTGCTTGAGTCCAAAAGATGGGAGTTTTGGCTTGTTTATGTCAAAGGCTTGCTATCTTGGTTAGATCTTTCCTTCCCTAGCTTTTATTTTATGCTTTAGGATAGCCTCTTCATCTCCCCCCTTCTTAAATTTTTAAAATCTTCTCCCTTTTTCAAAACCTTCTTTTTTCAAACTAGAACCACTTTCTTAATAAACCTTGACTTTGTCAAGTACATTTTCAAACTCATTTTCTTAATAAATGCTAATCAATCTTAAGCATATCAAGACCATTTTCAAAAGACTTAAAAAAGATAAAACAAATTCAAACCACTTTGTGCCTTTTGTGCACTTTTTGCTTTTAAAACTTTTCATAAAGTTTAGACATGATTCATTTCTATAATTGAGATGTGATCCTCTTATCCCCATAGTATTGTTTGAAATGAGTTGATTCTTTTCCACCTTAGAGAGTTAGTGGCATACTTGTTGATTTTATCCAAGTTGGAGCCCTTCTCATGGTGATGCAAAGGTCCATTTTCACATACTTGTGGGTGATTAGTTGAAGTTTTCTCCTTAAAATGACAAGTTATCTTTTCATTTAAAATGAATCATAACAAACCATTTTGTTATTTGTACCACGAACTTTGAGGTTTTAATCCTCCATTGCACTTTGTGGGTACGTAGGCACGAGACTCAGGAATTCTTGTCAAACACAAAATTATTAAAAAAGACTTATCTTCTCACCTCATCAACCTTTTGCAAACAACACCTTTTTAAGCCGAACACTAGATTTTCAAGGGGTTCCTATAGAGTACTATAGACGTTTTGGGTGCTAACATCTTCCCTTTGCGTAAACCAACCCCTTACCATTGTCTATGTTTTTATTAGTTTTTTGTTTTAAAACTTCTTTAGGTTTTGTTCGCTATTTTCCCTTTCCTTTGGAAAAATAAAAGTGCAGTGGCGACTCTTGTTTTATGAGTTAAGTTAATCAATAGCTTAATCTCAAATTTTCCACCTACAGGGGTCAGTTCGACATAAGCAAGATACAGTCACAACTGTGCTTGAAGAAGACCAACAAATTGAAGTCACAACCAATCAAAATGAATAACCACCGGGGTAGAATGTTAGAAGATCGAGTATAAAGAGAAATGAGCCGTCAAAGATAGCTGGATATGAGACATTTCTCGATCAAGCAATCAATGCAAATGGTGACTTCATAGTAGAAGTAATGATGATGGTTGAATCAGAACCAATTCATTTGGATCAAGCCATGAATGAATCAAAATGGTTGGCAGCCAGGCAAGAACTCAGGGCAATCGAAAAGAACAAAACCAAGGAACTTGTATAAAATTCAATCAAGAAGCCAATTGATGGTAAGTGGGTCTACAAGTTGAAACTAAGGACAAATTTTGAAATTTCCAAGCATAAGGCAAGACTGGTGGCAAGAGGTTTTCTGCAAAAACCTAGTATCGACTTCAACAAAGTCTATGCACCTGTTGTAAGGCTAGAAACCATCAGAATTATTGTATCGACCATAATATACAAAGGATGGAAGATAAATCAATTAGATGTAAAGTCAGCATTTCTAAATGGGTCATTGGAAGAAGAGGTTTATGTTAGTCAACCACCAGGATTTGAAATCAAAGGGCAGTAACAGTGTACAAATTGAGGAAGGCTCTCTATGGTTTGAAGCAAGCCCCAAGGGCTTAGAATAAGAAAATAGATGGCTTCATGATCAAGGCGGGTTTCACAAAATGCATCTCAAAACATGGAGTGTATGTCAACATGCAAGCAGGCTCAGTCGAGTCATTATATGCCTGTATGTGGATGACTTGCTGGTGACATGTGAAAATAAAGTAAAAATATAATGAGTCAAGTCGAAACTGATGCAAGAGTTTGAAATGTCCGACATAGGAAACCTGTCATATTTATTACAGATGGAGTTTAAATACACGAGTGAATGAGTGTTCTTGCACCATAAGAAGTATGCTCAAGACATCTTAAAAAGGTTCAAGATGAGTAATTGTAGTGCAACTGTCACACCATTGGAAACTAGAGCAAAATTGAGAAAGGATATAAATGATGAGTTGGTAAGTGCAACACTGTACAAGCAAATCATTTGATCCTTAAGATATCTATGCAACACCAGACCAAATATTTGTCAAAGTGTCTGGTTGTTGAGCAGATTCATGGAGAAGTCACAAGAATGTCATCCCAGTGCAGTCAAGAGAGTATTGAGATACATAAAAGGTACAATTGATCATGGTGTGTTGATGCCAAGGCAAAAGATACCAGCACAGATGTAAAGGTACATGGCTACACTTATTCAAATTTCAGTGGAGATCAGAATGAGAAGAAGAGTACTACAGGCAACATATTCATGATTAGAGGTGATTGAATTTCTTGGAGCTCAAAGAATTAAAGAATTGTGACTTTGTCATCTTGTGAAGTTGAATATGTGGCGGCATCGTATGCAGCATGTCAAACAACATGGATAGAAATGTTGCTCAAAGAACTCAAAATCATGGAACCTATGAAAATGAAGTTGTTTGTTGATAACCAGTCAATGATCGGCCAGGCAAATCATCCTTGTATGTCATGGTCGAAGTAAGCACATAGAGAAGAGGTGTCATATCCTTAGGGATCAAGTAAATAAAGGGAAGCTTGAACTTGAGCACTTCAAGACAGAATGATAACTAGTTGATATACTCATCAAACCCCTGAAGAAATTCAGGTTCGATGAGTTGAAGAAAAACATTGGGATGAGAAGTCTCAAAACATGAATTAGGAGGTGTGTTAGAAGTTGTAATTCAATTTTTTAGAATGAAAATTTTATTCGACTTAGGTGTGTTCGACCTAGTCGAAGTAGTAAGCTAGTTGAGTAGGATTTAGCGATATTCGATAAAGTCGAATACAACACATAGTTGTTGTGTCGAATTGTATTTTTTGAGTTGCCTATAAATAGGCATATTATGATTTAAACATAGGTTTTTTAGCACCAACTTTACTTTAATAAATCCCCTTTTCACATATAATTTCTCCTCTCTCTCTCTCTCTCTCTCTCTCTCTCTCTCTCTCTCTCTCTCTCTCTCTCTCTCTCTCTCTCTTATCTTCTTCTACATTCTTCTTAAACTCCTAATTGTTCCAACAGAAACAACCGCAACAAATACTACTACAAAAATACATTTAACCTTGGACACGAAGTTGATTTAACCTCGGTTACAGAGGCAAGATAATGAAAGGTGTCATGAAAATTTTCCACTTTATCCCTCGATTTTAGAATAACCGAGAGGATAGTTGAAATGGTCATTGGTTTGATCCCTAACAATAGCTTTTTTATATTTTTAAAACTAGCGTCATATACCTCTCAGTTTATGACCAAAACTGAGGGGAAAGATATATTCTTTTTTTAAATACTCATTACATTGTTTACACATAATATTAATAAATTAATTTATGTACAAATTACATTGTTTACACAAAATATTACATTGTTTACACAAAATATTAAAGTAAAAATATATAACAAATTTTGAATTCGATTCATCGTCATTGCTGTCGGTGAAAAGAAATGTTGAATATCTTGGGGATTAATAAATATTGGGGATCCTCGTTTCATTGATCTTGGGAAATATCAAATGTTGAATCCATATAATTTTCAATCTGTTATAAAACAAAAAAAAAAGTTAGATAAATAAAATAAATATTCAGTTATATGATTATTTAAGAACACAAACCTTGAACCCAAATAATTTTTTGCATTTGCAATCCATCCTAGAGAAATTTTCCCAAATAAAATAAATGATTTTTTAAGTTTCAAAGTTTTCATAAAAAATGTTTCATTATAAATTTTTAATATTCTGAATGCTTTTATAATGTGTTTTAGGTTTCACGCGGATCACTAATGGCAGTGTCTTGAGCGTAGATACTCATTAAATAGACGACAAAGATTTATTTAAAGATAGTAATTAGTAAAGAAACTCAATAAACACACTTATATTTTCATTCAATTATTACTCAAAACCGAGGTAAAATGTGTTTCTTTTTAAATAAAAAATACAATAAAATATGTTCCATCCCAATCGCCACATACCTCTCAGTTTCTGTAAAAAAAAACTGAGAGGAAAAAGCTTTTATTTTTTATTTTTAAATTACATTGTTTACACAGAATATTAAAATAAATTGTTTAAACAAATACAGATTTTGACAATGGATTCTTGAAGACCAACAAATCTTTTCAAATTTTTGATAATTTATATGTTCCTACCAAGATAATTTTTTTCTACACTTGCAATCCATCCTAAAGAGATTTCATTATCTTGAGGAAATATTTTCATGACAAATGGTTTAACATGAAAGAGAACAAGATACGTGTACTTGCAATTTACAACATGTTTAGGAATAAATTTCTTAATGTTGTCAACTGAGGAAAACAATAAACTAAGAAATGTTTTCTTTGATTGACAACATAGGAAGGTTATTCCAAAATACAACAACAACATCAATACCCTTATGTTGGGATAGATTGGAAGAGCAGAAAAAAATGTTTTGTTAATGATAAAAGAACATTTAAGATTTTTTTTTGTCTTGCAATGCATCCCAAAGTATGATGCGTACAAGTTTGAAACGGCTACATATAAGTTACGTTTATGGTAAAATCTGATTAACGAGTATTTTTATAGTAAAATCTTATAATCTAATCCCTCGGTTATTAAATATAACCGAAGAAATAGATCATTAATTTAAAAATAAAAAATGAAATAAAAAGAAAAGCACAACTTTTAAAGAAATAAAAACATAAACTGCTGTTATTGGGATTCGAAGCATGTCCTGAATTATTTTTCTCCTCGATTATATTTAGAAACCGAGGAAATATGTGGTATTTATTTAAAAATAAATAAAACATGGTGCGTCTCGACATTTTACCTCGGTTTTTTTTGTTAGTTGAGGTGAAAATTTTATCATGAAATGTATTATTTGTAGTAGTGTGAGTTTCATCACACAACCACCGCCGACGAACTCTTCCTCCACCTACAAACCGAAATCCGGTGAGAGCTCAAATAGAAAAAGCAAACAGATGAAATGAAAAAAATCATCACAACTTTAAATCTGAAGAAATCAGTTTGTAGCGAGCATCAACCTACCAAACCAATTGTCGCCAAAAAAAAACACATGACGATGTGGAGGATGAACAACCCTAAGGGTAAAATGGTGGTGCGGAGGAGAGACCTCGTCGTACCACCAAAAAGCCTAATTACACGATGAATCAGAAAATTTAGAATTTGAAAAAACAAAAGTGGTAGGTAGCAGAGGATTTTCTTGGTTGATGAAAGAGAAGTGAGCGTTTTATTTAGGCATTCTAGCGTGTCTTTGAACTATATTAAAAAAATTCTAATTTTTTTAAACTTTGTTAAAATGGTATTGTATATTAAGAGAGGGAAAGAATATAAAATTATTTCTAATTCGAAAACGTGAAACATTGGCATGGTGTAGACACTATAAAGATAAATACCTTCTCGTCCCATAATGAGTGAATCAGTTGATCATTTCACACAAATTAAAATAAAATAAAATAAAATAAAATAAATAAAAGAGAGAAAATGATATTTTTACTAAAATATTCTTATTATGTATTGAGAATGATGAATGTAATAATAATTAAAAGGTAAAATTGAAAAAGATGCAGTGAAAATTAAAATGGATTATTTATTTTGGAATATTTTTTATTCCAAATGTATGAGACGAAAAGAGTATATTTTAATTTTAATATTTATTCTTTTTCTATTAAATTAATTTTATTTGAGAGGTATCCTGCTGCATTAATTATAAATATCCCCCCATCAAGATAGTCTTTGTTTTGCCATATTTTTGCGAGTTTAGTCATTTCTTTTAAATTCAATTTTGTTGATAATTTTATAAGTAGAAGGTTTTAATACAGTAATTTTAACCTATATTGTAATTACTAAAATTAAAATAACAATATTTCTCATTTGAACGACTGATAATAACACATACTCCTATAAATTAGTAAGTAGTATTAAGTAATTAATTTCATAACTTGAGCAGTACATAATTGAGGTCTAAATTTCAATGTAAAATTGTGATTCTTTGCCTGACAGTGTGGGAAGAATGTACACAAAGTCAAATCCAAAAAGGATTCTACTTTGTCGTTGACAACGGGCCGGGCCAGGCGGTTTTGGGTCGAAAAACTACACCGGGCCCAAACTGCGGGTGTCATACATAGACCCATTTTCGCCCATTTTCAACTTCGGATATTTCGGGTTACGGGTTCGACAATTGCGGTTTTTGCGGTTGGGTTAAATCGGTTGAAAATTTAAATAATCAACTTATGTTTTTTTGCAAATCCATACCAGAAAAAATTAAACAGAGACCAGAGAACGACATAAGGTAGAGAAGAAATATAAAAAGTTTGAGAGATTTTGTTTGTGCAAAATAGTCTGAGTTTAATAGTATATTTGTTTTATATTAGTTTTTAATACTTATTAATATTATAAAAATATTATAATAAAAGTTTACAATATAGACTGTATATATCATATCCTGTAATTATTAATATGTTTAAAAACTATTCAAGTGCTTTAACTATTCTGAAAATTTACATCATTATAATTAATAATCAAACTGACAGTCACTATTAGAAATTGAACGTAACATGATATTTGAAAAAATCCTTGTCAAATCACTAAACTTCTGTACCACACAAAAGCAAGCTATTCTTTAAATTTGTTTAGTTTAATTAGAATGGGCTGCTTCGGACTACCGCAGTTTCAGTTTTACTAACCGAACCCGCCCATATGAACTCATATAAAACTAAAAAAGTTAACCGATAACCCGTTCACCCGCTTATATCCGCCCATCATACTATTTTTCGGTTTGGGTATACCGGTTTCAAATGGGTCTCGGTTATATGTCCACCCCTAGTCGTTGGTGATCGACAAAGACAAGAGAGAATGAGATATGGAAAATAATAATAATAATAATAATAATAATAATAATAATAATAATAATAAAGAAAACGACATTGTCGGGGGCTTCTATTTTTGTAAAGCAAACGGTAATTTTAGTTCTTATTTTAGAATGTATTTAAACTGAAAATAGTATATTTGAAGGTTTTTCTTAACTTTATGATTAAATTAAATTATAAAGGATATATTTAAAGACTAAAATAATTAACAAAAAATATATTTGATGGTTAAAATATTATCTACGTTTTAAAATGAATATTACTTAAGATTTTTGTAAACGAATTAAGAAAGATAATAGTATTGTCTTAAGACATTACATTTTTACTAAATAAATTTATTACTGTAATGTGTTGGAATTGTAATAATTGAATGACATAATTGGAAAGATAATAATCATTTCTACATTAAAAAAGTGAGAATGATTATTATTCTAAAACGAATTTTATTTACTAAAAATGACAATTATTTTAAAACGGAATGAGTAACAATTGATTATATATTTTGTTCTGAGTGGAACGAGAAATACATGATACTGAAGAAATAAGCTCTTCTAATGTGATGACAAGAGCTCTCGTTGCGATATAGTAAGGATGATCTGCAAGATTAACACTCCAACACCCAAGTCAGTGAAGTCTAATAGATGTAGTTTGTGAGTAAAAATGAAAGAATGCAAGAAATGATGTGTCCTTCAATTTATATATAGTAGACGATTAAAATTGTTTATGTTTAGCCCAACGTGAGATAAAGGGGTTGTCTGATCAGATCTGATGACAAGTGATGCACTATAGTTGGGAGCAAGTGTTCTGTCGTTAGTAAATTCTCACCAGTTCCTTTGTCCGTTGAATGAATACTGCAAAATGGGCCTCGCAATTGGGTCTTCTTATTTGGGTATGTGATCGACTCATAACAGTTGTCTCCAGAACCTTGTTGGTAGTTCATGACGCATAGATTGACATAATCGGGCCACACTCTAACATCATTGCATTCCTCTTGGGCTAGTTGTCGATGCAACACTCTGATTTTTCGTTGATTTTATTTATTGAGTTTAAAATGCTTTATATTATCTTATTTGAGTGTTATAGCATTTTATTGAATTTAATTGGTATTTTTGGAAATTATTGGATTTTTTTAAATTATTAGAATTGTTATAATTAATTTAATAGAGAATTGGATGAAATTGAGACTTTGGGAGGAAAAAATGATTTTAATATAATTAGTGTGGTGAGAGAGAGAACTACCAAGAGTAAGGGGGAAGGAGTGGAATTAATGAAGAAAAAAACTAAGTTATTTTTAAATAGAAAATAGGGAGAGCTTTGAGGAGTACGTAAAAAGTTGTCAGCAAAGTTGAGAAACCCTAGCAGAGCAAGAGTAGAGCCTCCATAGCTGTAGATTCAAGGTTTTTACTTCAAATTTGAGGTAAGGGAGAAACTGCTCATCTATGGGTGTTTTAAGCATGAAGATAAAGAGGGATCATTATCCTCTTTTCTTTTTTTCTTCTTCTTCCTTTTTCTCCATTGTTGTGTAAATTAGACTTTGAAAAGAGTTTGTGCAAAACTCTTTGGGTCGTTATTGTTTGATTCAATTTCGTGCTTTGGTTGATTGTTGAAAGTTATATGATTTAAGGTGTGAAATTTATGAATTAAGATGTTCTTAGATTTTGAATGAGTTTGATGAAATGTGATGATGCTAATATGTTGAATTAATGTTTGGAATGTTAAATCTATGTGCTTTGATATGTTAAATTCCATATGAATTAAGTATTATGAGTTTATATGCGTTTTGGGGTTGTTGTGACTTGTAACACCCCCAATCTAAACCCCTAATTAATAAAAAGCAGTAAAAGAAAATTCAAAATTTCGTCAGAGTATATTTAAATTATCATGGCATAGACCGAGGGGTCACATCAAATTGAAACAATTCATACAACACCTGCTCATAAAGATATGCAACAGTGGGGTAGCAATCAACAGAGGAACTCAGTTCCTTACACCCACATTTCAGAATTTAGAATAAAAGCAGAAAATCTAAAACTGAATAAAATACATATATATCATGAAAAGTTTGTCATACATCAAGTTGTACATGCACAAGCCAAAAGATATACATATACATAATATACAAATATCACAAACGGCCTCCCTAACTACCCGGTGTCACATATCAGAGCCGACCGACAAAAGAATGAAGACGCAAAGCTTCACAAAAATACCTCCAGCAACTCTAATCTGCAATGCCTCATAGAGCATTATAAAACAGCAGAAGGGTGAGAAAAACAACTATAATATAATTGCATACAATTATATATAACACGAAAATACACATATATACATACAATTCTCACCACAACTCACGCCATAATGCAAACACAAGACATTACAAGACACCATACATATTTCCATCACCAACACATATCATATATCAATTTATCCACAAATCTACACATAACCAACCATAAATGATTTATGCAAATGCAAGAGACCGACACAACGACTCTATGCATATGCACATGCGGTACCGACTTCCATTGTTTCTCATCACTAGTTCACTCAGGAACTCTGCTGGAACCATCGCTCGTTACATCACTGTAACTCCCCATCGGGCCTACGATGTTCCCCACCGCTCACACCCCACACGGGCACACGGTGTTTATGGATCGCTCACACCCCACACGGGCACACGACCCGATCGCTCACACCCCACATGGGCACACGATCGTCTATAATCATCGCTCACACCCCACATGGGCACACGAAGTTATAGCGAATTCCCTCTGGAATCCAAACCGTCACTCAGGACGTTTCCACAATGCATATCATGATGCTTGGCATACAATGACCCATGACATTTAATATGCACACACACACATATTCATTTACATCGACAAAAATCACACTTTGCACTTATGCCCAAAACAATGCTTTTACTTTTCATACGGTCACAAATCATCACATCACCATCTAAGCACATACATTTACCTCATACAACAGCACCTTGCATAATACACATCAATTACGCACGGTTATAACGACAAAAGTCGACAACCGGCACTATTCCTGATTTTTTGACATAATTAAATCGGCTAACAATTTCGAAATCATCATAACAAGAAAGTACAGCTCAATAGCTACGCAACGATACCAAGAATGTAAAAATCGGACAAACGGAACTCAAGTTACGAAAGAAAACAAAAAACGATATTTTGAAAAGTCCCATTTTGCAAAAGTCCTGTTCATACGCGTATCACCATGATCCATACGCGTATGAGCAGAGACTCATTTTTTCCCAAAGTTCACGTGTAAATGTCCGTACGCGTAATGACCAAACCCATACGCGTAACGCCCTGCAATGCTACGCGTACCATACGCAAATGGGCAGATGGCCGAGGAAACAAGTAACCCATATGCGTATTGGCCCTATGGCTCGCCCACCATACGCGTATTGCCAAGGTTCATACGCGTATGAACATGCCCCATACGCGTATGACCTGGAAATCTCAGAAAAATTCTTCTGCATAATTTTTCATACGGGTTCCACCCAAAAACACCCCAAATCTTACCTACACACCAGAAAATTGCCAATACAATGTCCAATAACAAGTATCTATCATGTATCAACAAGAATGAACACTTAACACATGATTTTCAACACATTTACTCACTTTCTAATCAATTTTACCAAAAATGGGTTTTACTAAATTTATTCATTTCAATCCAACAAACATCACAAATACACATACATAATCATACACAATCATACAATAATTGAGTTTCGCACCCTTACCCGATTAAATCGATTCTAGAAGTTGATTTTTCTTTGATTTTTCCAAGTTTTCCACTATTTCTCTTCTTCTTCTCTTTTCTCCTCTTTTTCTTTCTTTTCCTTTTCTTTCTTTCTATTTTTCTCTCTTCCTAATTCCCTTTCTATTCTAACTTAACAAAATATTGTGAAATGTCCAAAATACCCCCACACTCAAATATCTCACAAACGTTCCCAAAACCCGATAGAATATCACAACAATGAAAAATAACATATTTTCAGATAAAAGTCGAAAATAAAATAAAATAATAATAAAATAATCAAACGACTCAATTAAATAAAACTCACACAAAAACCGGGTCGTTACAACTCTCCCCCACTTAGAAATTTTCGTCCTCGAAAATATACCTGAGACGAACAAATCTGGATACGACTCCCGCATCCGACTCTCCAACTCCCAAGTCAAATTGCCCTCAGCAGTGCCTCCCCACGCCACTTTCACAAGTGCAATCTCTTTGCCCCGCAACCGCTTCACTTCGCGATCCAAAACCCTAACTGGTAATGCCTCAACTGTAAGGTTCTCCCTTACCTCAACCTCATCCATCGGAATCACATGCGACGGATCCGGAACATACTTCCGAAGTTGTGAAACATGAAACACATCGTGCAAATTCGAAAGATTCGGCAGCAACGCCACCCTATAAGCCACAGCACCCACTCTCGCGGATATCTGGTAAGGACCAATAAACCGAGAAGTAAGTTTCTTCGATTTCAATGCACGACCCACACCTGTTACCGGCGTAACCCTCAAAAATACATGATCGCCCTCTTGAAACTCAAGATCCTTCCGTCTCCGATCATGATAACTCTTTTGTCTACTCTGAGAAGCCTTCATTTTCTCTCGAATAAGCTTCACTTTCTCTGTCGTCTGTTGCACCAACTCTGGTCCAACCACCGTTCTCTCACCAGATTCGTGCCAACACAAAGGTGTTCGACACCTTCGTCCATACAATGCTTCAAACGGTGCCATTCCAATACTAGAATGGAAACTGTTATTATACGTAAACTCAATCAATGCAAGATAACTATCCCACGCACCACCTTGTTCCAAAACACACGCTCTCAACAAATCCTCCAAAGACTGAATCGTCCTCTCCGTCTGACCATCCATCTGTGGATGATAAGCCGAACTCAATCTCAATTTAGAACCCAAAGCCTTCTGTAAACTTTCCCAGAATCTCGATGTAAATCTAGGATCTCGATCAGAAACAATACTCAATGGAACTCCATGTAACTTCACAATCACACTGATGTAAATCTCTGCTAACCTCTCCAAAGTAAAACTGATGTCAATCGGAATAAAATGAGCCGATTTAGTCAGCCTGTCAACAACCACCCAAATAGCATTATGCCCTCGCTGAGTATTCGGTAACCCTGTCACAAAATCCATGGAAATACTATCCCATTTCCATTCTGGAATATCCAACGGTTGCAACAAACCACTAGGCCTCAAATGTTCCACCTTCGATTTCTGACAAGTCAAACATGCATAAACAAACTGAGCCACATCTCTTTTCAATCCAGACCACCAGAAAATCTTCTTCAAATCTTGGTACATCTTATTCGCTCCCGGATGTATACTCAAATTACTCCGGTGTCCTTCCTCCAAAATCATCTTTTTCAACTCCGCATCATCTGGAATACAAATCCTACCTCGGAATCTCAAAACACCATTAATATCCACTTGAAAATCACTATTCGCATCTTTTCCTCCAACCAACATCAAATCCACAAATTTCACATCCAGCTTTTGCTTCTCACAAACAGTCATCAGAAAATCATTAGTAATCGTTAGCATACCAAGCCTAACGCTATCCGACATCACTTCACAAAACAAACTCAAATCTCTAAACGATTCCAAAAGTTCCCACTCCTTAACCATTAAAGCGGACATATGTAACGATTTCCGGCTCAATGCATCGGCTACCACGTTAGCTTTACCAGGATGGTAATTCAAGCCAAAGTCGTAGTCCTTCAAGAATTCTAACCATCTACGTTGCCTCATATTAAGCTCTTTTTGATCAAAAAAATATTTCAAACTTTTATGATCACTAAAGACTTCAAACCTTGCACCGTAGAGATAATGCCTCCAAATCTTCAACACGAAAACCACAGCCGCTAACTCAAGATCATGAGTAGGATAATTCTTCTCATGAACTCTTAACTGCCTTGAAGCATAAGCCACCACATTACCTTCTTGCATCAGAACACCACCTAGACCAATCAAAGAAGCATCACAATAAACCACAAATGGTTCACTAGGATTCGGCAAAATCAAAATCGGAGTTGTCGTCAATCTTCTCTTCAGCTCATTAAAACTCTCTTCACACCGAATATCCCAAATGAACGCTTGCCCTTTACAAGTCAACTGGATCAAAGGAAGTGCTAGCTTAGAGAAACCTTCAATGAATCTGCGATAATAACCGGCCAAACCCAAAAAGCTTCAAATTTCAATAACAGATCTCGGAGCCTCCCATTGTAGAACCGCTTCTACTTTAGATGGATCCACAGCAATACCATTACCTGAAATTACATGTCCAAGAAAACTTACTTCCGATAACCAGAATTCACACTTGGATAGTTTAGCAAAAAGCTTCCTCTCCTTCAAAACCTACAAAACAATACGCAAATGTTCTGCATGCTCCTCCCGAGACTTAGAATAAATTAAGATATCATCAATAAACACCACGACAAAACGATCCAGATGTTCGTGAAAAATACTATTCATGTATTCCATAAACACACCTGGTGCATTAGAAACCCCGAACGGCATCACAGAATATTCATAATGACTGTAACGTGTCCTAAAGGCCGTCTTCTGAATGTCTTCCTCCTTCACCCTTATCTGATGATACCCCGACCTCAAGTCAATCTTACTGAACACACACGCACCAACTAATTGATCCATCAGATCATCAATCCTTGGAAGAGGATACTTATTCTTGATCGTCACCTTATTCAACTGGCGATAATCAATACATAACCTCATACTTCCATCCTTCTTTTTCACCAATAAAACTGGAGCACCCAAAGGAGAAACACTTAGTCTCACGAACCTCTTTTCTAACAACTCATTCAACTGTCTCTTTAACTCAACCAACTCAGATGCCGACATACGATAAGGTGCCATAGAAACAGGTCTAGTACCAGGAACTAGATCTATAGAAAACTCCACCTCTCTCTCTAGCGGCAAGTCTGAAATATCCTCTGGAAACACTTCCGAAAATTCACACACAACAGGAAACACCTCAAGTGAAACTTGGCTATCCACAGTTAAAGATGCAAACAAACCAAACAACTGAGCTTCCTCCGCCAAAAGTTTCTTCAACTCTTTGGTAGATAAGAAACTCGAGTCTTCGTCTTCCTCAAGAGAAGGAAACCTTACCAGCTTATGATAACAATCAATATGAACCCTATTGAATTGCAACCAATTCATTCCCAGAACCACATCTAATCCCTCCAACGGCAAACACACTAAATCCATCTCAAAGTCTTTACCATAAATGGTCAAAGGACATCTTAGACAAACCAAAGAAGTAGTTACTGACCCCATTGCTGGAGTATCAATAACCATTTCACCACCCATCACAGACAACACAAGATTCAAACGCTTCGCGCACTTAGACGAAATAAACGAATGAGTCGCTCCAGTATCAATAATAGCAATCAAAGGAGTACTATTAATAAAACAAGTACCTCGAATCAGACGATCTGCACTTGAAGTCTGAGTCCCCGATAATGCAAACACTTTTCCACCAGCTGGAGCTTATTTCGGTTTCGGACACTTCGTACTAATATGACCAGGTTCACCACAGTTGTAACATTTCACCACATTCTTCCTAGCACAATCAGCTGCAACATGTCCTACACCTCCACAATTAGTACACTTCCTCAAATCTTTCCTGCACTCAAACTGACGATGCCCCAACTCATCACATTTATAACACCTCATAGGACCAGACATACCCCCTCCACTTGACCTTTTCTCAAAATTCCCTCTTTGTTTACCTTTATCAGCTGGTGTCACATACGGACCACCACGGAACTGTTGCTTCCCTTTCCTCTCGCTCACACTCTTGTAATGAGTAGAACGAGTCTTACTGTCCTCTTCATAAATCCTACAACAATCTACCAAATCAGAAAACCTTTGAATCCTCTGATATCCAATTGCCTACTTTATCTCAGGACGCAAGCCATTCTCAAACTTCACACACTTAGAGAATTCAGCAGTCGCTTCAGCATAATGAGGATAAAACTGCACAAGTTCCACAAACTTAGCAGTATAATCGACAACTGACATATTACCTTGCTTTAGCTCCAAGAACTCAATTTCCTTCTTCCCTCTCACATCTTCAGGAAAATACCTCCTCAAGAACTCCCGGCTAAAAACTTCCCAAGTAATTTCTTCCTCTTCTGCAGCTTCCAACACACGCCGAGTACTAACCCACCAATCATCAGCTTCTTCCAATAACATGTGAGTACCCAGTCTCATCTTCTGGTCTTCATCACAATCCATCACTCGGAAAATCCTTTCAATCTCTTTCAACCAAATTTGTACACCATCCGGATCATATCTTCCCTTGAAGACAGACGGTTTGTTCTTCCTGAACTCATCAATACCTGTAGCATTAGGTGCACCCTGCACAGCACGAGCCATAGCTTGCATAGCCGTAGCCAAAGCAACATCATTCCTACCAGCCATATTCTGTTCATTTTCAATAACAAAAACTATGGTTAAACAAACAGCTCATCCAACCACAACGACCAACAAGGACTGACACAACTGACACGGACTGACACAAACTGGCTCTGATACCACTTAATGTAACACCCCCAATCTAAACCCCCAATTAATAAAAAGCAGTAAAAGAAAATTCAAAATTTCGTCAGAGTATATTTAAATTATCATGGCATAGACCGAGGGGTCACATCAAATTGAAATAATTCATACAACACCTGCTCATAAAGATATGCAACAGTGGGGTAGCAATCAACAGAGGAACTCAGTTCCTTACACCCACATTTCAGAATTTAGAATAAAAGCGGAAAATCTAAAACTGAATAACATACATATATATATCATGAAATGTTTGTCATACATCAAGTTGTATATGCACAAGCCAAAAGATATACATATACATAATATACAAATATCACAAACGGCCTCCCTAACTATCCGGTGTCAGATATCAGAGCCGACCGACAAAAGAATGAAGACGCAAAGCTTCACAAAAATACCTCCAGCAACTCTAATCTGCAATGCCTCATAGAGCATTATAAAACAGCAGAAGGGTGAGAAAAACAACCATAATATAATTGCATACAATTATATATAACACGAAAATACACATATATACATACAATTCTCACCACAACTCACGCCATAATGCAAACACAAGACATTACAAGACACCATACATATTTCCATCACCAACACATATCCATATATCAATTTATCCACAAATCTACACATAACCAACCATAAATGATTTATGCAAATGCAAGAGACCGACACAACGACTCTATGCATATGCACATGCGGTACCGACTTCCATTGTTTCTCATCACTAGTTCACTCAGGAACTCTGCTGGAACCATCGCTCGTTACATCACTGTAACTCCCCGTCGGGCCTACGATGTTCCCCACCGCTCACACCCCACACGGGCACACGGTGTTTATGGATCGCTCACACTCCACACGGGCATACGACCCGATCGCTCACACCCCACATGGGCACACGATCGTCTATAATCATTGCTCACACCCCACATGGGCATACGAAGTTATAGCGAATTCCCTCTAGAATCCAAACCGTCACTCAGGACGTTTCCACAATGTATATCATGATGCTTGGCATACAATGACCCATGACATTTAATATGCACACACACACATATTCATTTACATCGACAAAAATCACACTTTGCACTTATGCCCAAAATAATGTATTTACTTTTCATACGGTCACAAATCATTACATCACCATCTAAGCACATACATTTACCTCATACAATAGCACCTTGCATAATACACATCAATTACGCACGGTTATAACGACAAAAGTCGACAACCGACACTATTCCCGATTTTTCGACATAATTAAATCGGCTAACAATTTCGAAATCATCATAACAAGAAAGTACAGCTCAATAGCTACGCAACGATACCAAGAATGTAAAAATCGGACAAACGGAACTCAAGTTACGAAAGAAAACGACAAACGATATTTTGAAAAGTCCCATTTTGCAAAAGTCCTGTTCATACGTGTATCACCATGATCCATACGTGTATGAGCAGAGACTAATTTTTTCCCAAAGTTCACGTGTAAATGTCCGTACGCGTAATGACCAAACCCATACGCGTAACGCCCTGCAATGCTACGCGTACCATACGCAAATGGGCAGATGGCCGAGGAAACAAGCAACCCATACGCGTATTGGCCCTATGGCTCGCCCACCATACGCGTATTGCCAAGGTTCATACTCGTATGAACATGCCCCATACGCGTATGACCTGGAAATCTCAGAAAAATTCTTCTGCATAATTTTTCATACGGTTTCCACCCAAAAACACCCCAAATCTTACCTACACACCAGAAAATTGCCAATACAATGTCCAATAACAAGTATCTATCATGTATCAACAAGAATGAACACTTAACACATGATTTTCAACACATTTACTCACTTTCTAATCAATTTTACCAAAAATGGGTTTTACTAAATTTATTCATTTCAATCCAACAAACATCACAAATACACATACATAATCATACACAATCATACAATAATTGAGTTTCGCACCCTTACCCGATTAAATCAATTCTAGAAGTTGATTTTTCTTTGATTTTTCCAAGTTTTCCACTATTTCTCTTCTTCTTCTCTTTTCTCCTTTTTTTATTTCTTTTCCTTTTCTTTCTTTCTATTTTTCTCTCTTCCTAATTCCCTTTCTATTATAACTTAACAAAATATTGTGAAATGTCCAAAATACCCCCACACTCAAATATCTCACAAACGTTCCCAAAACCCGATAAAATATCACAACAATGAAAAATAACATATTTTTAGATAAAAGTCAAAAATAAAATAAAATAATAATAAAATAATCAAACGACTCAATTAAATAAAACTCACACAAAAATCGGGTCGTTACATGACTCAATTGGTCGAGTTCGGGATTTGATTCGATAGAGAAAAGTAAAAAAAATCGCAGAAAATTGCAAGATGGGATGGGAATTCTGGGTGTCGCTACGGGTCATAGTACCCATTACGGGCGGTCATAGCAGCCATCTGGTTTTTATACCAGAGATGTGAAGAAATGAGGGTTGCTTGGGAGCTGTTACGAGCCGTAACAGCTATTACGAGTGACCAAAGTAAACCATTGGCTTTTGTACTAGGCGCATCGTCAATTTGCTGCTCAGTGTCAGTCGTCTTGTTTCTCGCGTAACTTGAATTCTTAAACTGTGCCTGAGATGCGGTTTAAAGCGTTGGAAAGATGACACGTAAGACTGCCTCATGGTACCGTCTTAAGAGGTTAAACGGAAACATGAAGATGTGAATATAATGTTTTATTCATAGTGTTTATGAATAAATAATAACAAGGAGACAATGTTGGAACAAGATTTGTTTATGACTGATCAGTCACCATTTATGCTATGTATTTTGCGATTCAACTGTGAATAAATCAGGTAAACTGTGTGAATTTGAGTTTGTTTTAGTAGTTTTTAGGTATGTTTTGATTTTATCTAATGTGTCATGAATTATGAGTTTCTCGAGGATATTTTACGCTTGTGGTATGTTAGCAGGTCAAATGCACATTTGGAAGCTTAAAGGGTCGAGCATTGGGTGTACGACCGAGACGGAGCAAGAAACCAAAGGACAAAGCATGAAAAATTGAAGATCAGCTGCCAATACGCGTAATGCTTTAGCTGTTACGCGTATGATCCCAAAGCTTACGCGTATGATACGCATTTCAGCAGAGGGATGATTTTTGGAGGATAAACAGGCCTTCTGCCAATACGCGTATGAGTTTGGCCTTACGCGTATCACTTTGCCAGCTCGCTTGCCATTACGCGTATCATGTGTGCCAATACGCGTATGGTGGCCCAAAATGGCTGAAAGCCCAATGTTGGAGTATTTAGCCGGAGAACGCGAATTTGCAAGGGTTGGACGATTTTTGGGAGCAAAATACAAGATTTGAAGGCTGGAAACTCAGATTTTCGCAAGGGATTCACATGTTCAAGAGTTTTCGGACGATTGAAGATTAATTCCTCGAGATAATTTGTAATGACAACATTTTCATCTATTATTTTCTTTTTCTTTATGAGTAGCTAAACCCCCCATTGCTAGGGGGGTGACCCTGAATCTTCATGTAATGAATTCGATTTTATCAATGCAATAATTATTTTATTCAGTAATCGTTGATTTGTTCTTAGTTCTTTGCTTAATGCCTAAACCGTCGGAAAAATGGATTTTGAACCTTTACATGTAATTTTTGCTGGTCAGCGGTTATATGTTGATCTGACTAAGAACATTTGATAATAAATATTGCCTAGGACTAGGGATACTTTATCAAAACCGGAATTTCTTGATATATACAAACTTGATCATGAACGTAATTATCTATGGACATAGTAATTAGATTACATGATCAAAGATCTTTTCACTAAGGACTTAGGATTAGATAATCTAAAGAACCGGTATTCAAACGTTTTTGATTTTGTTATTGCATTTATAAATTGTAATCGTTGCATGAGGATTCATTCACCAAACCCTAGCAATTTACTCATATCGGATATCGTTCAACTATTTACTCGTTTTATTTAAATCTTAGTTATAAAAATTTTCAACCACCAAGACTTTTTGTTTAATTGAAAGTATTTTTAAACTCTGTATCGTCAAGCAGTCCTTGAGATTCGATACTTGGGATTTTTCCCTTTATTACTACAATAGGCAAAATAGTACACTTGCTATTTTTCCTATCAATGACCTTAAAATGTTTTGATGATAACAAAGTATTTAAAGAACAATAGAGTTTGCTAACATATGTTCAAGTGTGCATGATTATGAACTAAGAATTCATCATGAATTAATTCTGTTGAAAGCATAAGTGAAGAAGCAATACTACCCAGATTCTAGATTATCAGAATCTGAATATGTTCATCAGTATCTGTAGGTTCAGACTTCGGTATACTGTTTTAGTCTCTGGTGACAGCTCAGGCCTTAAAGGCTTAAGGAGCGTCTGATCGGTACTCTGCACCCAAAGTTAACTAGTCTTGTCAAAGTGACAAATTTCTGGACAGAGTCAACTAGGGTTTGGTTTTGCAAGGCTCAAGGATAGTGATGTGACCTCTTCAGTCTGTATTACCTTTTGGTAGATACCTAGTTACTCAAAAGGTGATGTGGACATTGCTTTTATTCAGTGGACAATACGTCTGACTAGATACAAATCTCCAACGTCTCTTTTGGTATCCTTGTTCACTAAGTTTGATGTTGTTTAAACCTTCAACGACTCTTTCTCTACCTCTATAAAAGGAAGATGAAGACTCAAAGGAAGGTTACTGTTCTGGACTGGCCCAATGACTAGGCATATCCCAATCCACTTCTGCTCCCAGAATGACCCAATTGCCTAAGTCCAGCCAATTTGGGGCAGCATTTACCTTTCTGCCCCTCTACCGGGCAAACATGGTCGGACGACCCCAGGGTCACCTGCTCCTCCTCGGTAGTTACTGCCCGTTACGCATGGTTCCACCATCCAGAAACAGTCATGATGCCCGTATCTGCAACTGCGCCTTTTCCCGTGGTGTCATACCCTAAATTTTGACCACTAAGATTTCCCATCATTGTGCAAATCATCATCACAATATGGATGAACCATCATGCCTCATCAATCTCCTCAAAGATGGTTGAGCATTCACTACAGTCAAGCATTAGGGTTTTAAGCCCTCTTAGAGCCTTAGACAAAGGATCAATCAAGAAACGACATGATCTTCAACTTGTCTAACCTCTCAAATACACATAAATGATCAAGAGGATCCCACATCAAGAATCAGGCACAAGGTTGTAGCATTCCAAGTGGATTAGGCCTCAAGATCGCCAGTGTCACCAAATTAGGGTTTTGGTCGACCAGGGCCTCCAAATGAAAATCTTCATCTGGGCATGAGCCAATGCTTGAAAATATAACTCAAGATACTCCAAGGGACCTCATGGAACCAATCATCAAGTCAATTTAGCCTCAGGGGATGCATTCACCAAAAATCAGGAATTTGGGTTTCTTGACCTAATTCACCCCTAAGTTGACTTTTGGGACAAAACATGGGCTAAGACCTCAAGACATGATTTGAGGGTCTCTAATAAACCACATTGATCCATTTGCAACATGGATTGATCCAAGAAGCTTGATCCACAAGTTTCAATTTCCTCAGGACCACAATTAGGGTTTCGGGAAAAAAGTCAACTGAACCTTTGACTTTTGACTTGGACATGCTCCCAAACCCTGGGACATGATTCAATACACCCTATAACACCGATGGAACATATCCATCAAGTTTGATTTAGATCAAAGACTTGATTTCACAAAGGATCGCACAGTTTGGAATTCATCTGATAAAAAGTCAACTGTGCACAAAAGTCAAGTTTGACTTTTTGAGATTTTTCACAATTATGGTTCCTTGACCGTAAAATGATTTTAATGTATGATTTGAATCATCATTCATCAAGAAAAATCAAATAAAGTGAGTTAACTTGTAAAAGGGGTAACCATAAAAAACTTAGAATTTTTCTAAGTTATGAAACAAAGTGGCTAGGGTACCAACTTTGCAAGGCCATATCTCCCAAACCCTAAGGTCTTTCTCTCCCATTCAAAGCTCAGAGGGAAGCCCTCATTACACTCTACAAAAGCTTCAACTACATCTCATTCCAATTCCTCATGGATTTCAAGTTATGATTGGAACAAAATCACTAAAAGACATAAAAGTGCATTTTTCCAACACTTAGAAGAAATTCTGCTCAAGGCAGATTTCAAGTGAAACACCAAAATTTGGAGGGTTGTTTCACATAGTTTTAGGCTGAATCAATTCAAGATGTAAACATCAAAGTTGTTGTCCATATTGCCTACAATCCAAGGAACTTATTGGCATGAAACAACTCAGCTTGAGCCAAGAGTTGTGGCTGCTGCAAAACACCATGGCAAGGCTGTCATGAAAAATCAGTTTGCATGTTTTCTTGCTTTACACGATTTCTGAGTCAAGGCCTGGGATCACTATGCCACATTCATCCAATCTGATCCTAATCCATCTGATCTAACCTGCTAAACTGAGTCAAAAAAGCCAAGGGATCTTCCAACTTGAGGTTAATACATTTTGGCACATATGCCTTGAATTCAAAGGCATTTATGTGAAATAGTGCACTTTCAATAAAGCCACTCTACTCAGTCAAGATGCTCACTTAAAAAATAATTAAAACATCTGAAGAATGTGGATTTGGTCAAGACATAGCCCTGCTCTTGGGAGAGGCTAGTTTGCCTTGCATGAGAAGAAATGCCACCAAGCCAAAGCCATTGAATGTGATCTGATCCAGCAGTCATTCACTATTCCTCCAAGACAAGAGTTGATCCACTATAAATAGAGGTCCTAACTGATTATTCAAACTACACCAAAGCAGCTTGCAACATTGCTTTCTCTCATTTTTTCCTTAAGTGCCAAAACTCTATATTTTGAGCAAACACTATCGGGTTTTGAGTTGCAGCCTCAAGCAACTCAAACCAACTTCTCAAACACATCACATATGATGTATATGAGATGTTCAAACACTTAAACCATCTCTGTAACACCTCTAGCCCAAAATCACTCTTCAACTAGTCCATTATGCATCCATTCTGCAACTTGGATACCACAACTTGATCTAAGTAATTTCCAAGAGGTCCAAAGGTTGAAATCTACTCCATAATATCCATTGGAGCTGTAGAGATCATTAAATCACTTCAGAAACACCTGAATCAAAATCTCAATCTTCAACCTACCTGTTATGCAGTTGGATTCCTCCAACTTGATCCAAAGATTTTCAAAGTGTTCAAAGGCTTGCAATCCACTCAACAACATCTATTGAAGCTGTAGAGGTCATCAAATTACTTTTGAAACACCATTTGTGCAGAGATTCAATCTCACCTGCAGCAAGGTAAGCCTCAAAACTCTCATAACATGATCCACGCATATTTCCTCGCATGATACTTTTGTCAAATGTTTATTATCATGTTTTAAGTGTTTCCCCTCAAAAAATTTGATCATAGCACTCAAAAACATGTCTGCACGATTGCTTTTGCAAAATTAGGGTTCATACATTCATATTGATATAACTTGCTGCACACTAAAAATAAATGAAACCAAATACTGCCATCATGTTCCTTGTTAAAAAACGCATGAGTTTGGTGTTTGAATCATGTCAAATGATTGATAAACGAGTGAGATAGAGAGCTTCACGCATCTGAGCTTGAGGTTGAAGATGGCCATGGCGCCATCTTCAGAAATCCAACCAAACTTGCCTTATATTTTTCCATTGCCATGTATATTATGAATTGGCATTGCGCCCCAGTGGTTGATCAACTGGTTTGTGTGTACTAGCGAGTGGAAGGTCTGGGGTTCGAATCCCCCTCGCCCCAGACCTCTTTTTTTATCACTTTTTCCACTTTTTATCATTTTTCATATTATTTTTATTAATGATTGAAAAATTAATTTCTCATTCAATTTTAATCATTTTTGGTTGATTCTTTTTCTGAAAAATCACAAAAATAGTAAAATATTTTATTCTACAAAAAAATCAAATTTATATTATTTATTTAACATAGTTGGTATTTTTGTGAATAAATTCATTTTTAATTGTTTTAAACATTTTAAAAATGAATATTCATCTTGAAAATCAAGACCAGATGAGTTTTAAATCATCTTGTGATTAAAACCTCATTTTTCAAACCTTAACCAAAAATCACAAGTGGTTTATTTAAACTTATTTGGTACTTTTATCATTTTTTATTAATTTTCTTTGAAAAAATACTTTTAAAAAGTGAAAATTAGGGTGTTTCTCTTTGGGCCTCTTGATAGAGTGTAAGTCCCACCTCTTTGTACATAAATAATTTTGGGCCTCAGTGTATTGCATAAGTCCCGATACCGTTTCAGAAATTCTGACGTAATCGTCGTTTTCAAACTTTTTCAATTGGGCCTACCCTCGTGTTGTAAGTCCCATTTCTTTTCTTCAAAACTTTTTGGGCCTCTTAAGAGAGTGTAAGACCCATCCCTTTGTACGAAAAACCTTTTTTGGGCCTCAGTCACTTGTATAAGTCCTTGTACAAATTCAAACAACGGTGCGCTCACTGTTAAAATTTAAGCCTCTCCTTGAGTTGTAAGCCCCAATCTCTGTTCAAAATACTTTCTCCTTTGATTTTGAATCCAAATATATAGTTGTTATCAAAAATTTCTTTAATTTCTTTGTTGAACAACTAACAAAACAGCATAGAAGCTCTACAACGGGTAAGTGTTTATCTGCTTTCTTATATCTGCTTTCATATACATAACTGTATTGTGGGAAGCTGCGTATGGTTAGTCTTCTTTTATACCTTTTAAATACTCGTCATATATCAACTGTATATATACTAGTATAGTTATTTAGAGTTTTCCCCGGCAACTACGTCTAGAACTAGGTAAAGCCATGATGGTCACTCTTAAATACAAACAAAACTAGATCCCCATAGGATTCCAGATACAGTCTTCCCTTCTCTTGGGGTTAAACAATATGGAACAAAGAGAAAGGCAGATTCTCGGTGAACCTTTTCTCAGATTGTCACCCTTAGAAATTGTCAAAGAAATTCTACCCCCCGGAGTTGATCTATTCTCTGTGAATAGCATCTCTTGAGTTTCTTCCAAACCCTCGAACTTTCCTGGAATGATCTCTTCTCTGTGAATTGCATTTCTTGAACTTCTCTTGGTTTTGGGACCCACAGGCTTCCTAAAAGCATCCCTGCCTCCTCTTGGGCTTTGTACAAGGACCCTTCGGCTTCTTAGAAGTTCTCATGCCTTCTCTTGGGCTTAATACAAGGACCCTGACGACCTCTTAAAGGTATAAGACAGAACTTAGTCATCCTTTGCTAGAGCAGTCTTCCCAGTGTCAGACCTCAGGCCACTTTAGGGTTGATTCTCATCCCTTAATGCCTTTGCCTCCTCTTAGAGGCATCATACAAAAGATAAAACTCTTCCACACCAGTAGACTCGGACAGTCTATATCCCCTCTTGAGTCTCAAAGACATTCTCAAGCACTGTAGAAACCCTGGCCACTCTGGATCAATCTCCAGCAGAAACCCAGTCTCTCTCATGAGAATTCCCCAACCAGGGTCAGCTTATCCCAGATCAGAACCTCAAGGTCTCTGATATCTCAACTCTTCTGTAATCCTCAGTAAGAGTTGATTCCCCACTTGGACCTGCCTAGGGATCTCAATAATCCTGCAGTAAGATAGCCTCCTCTTAGGCTTTGTATAATGATCCTTCCTCAGCGAAGTCAGCCTCCTCTTGGGCTTTGTACAATGATTCTCCCCAGCGGAGCTAACCTTTTCAGACTCTCTTGTTGAGTCCATCACTTTTCAAGATTTTCTTGATAAGTCAACCTCCTTGTAGCCTCAATCTCGGGCTTCGTACGAGACAGCAAATCACTCTCTTGTTGAGTATAAAAGACTCTCTTGCCGAGTCAATCAACTTTCAGACTCTTTTGTTGAGTCAGTCACTTTTTTTTTGGACTTTCTTGTTGAGTCAACATTTTTTCAGCCTCCATCTTGGGCTTTATACAAGACAGATAAAATACTCTCTTGTTTAGTTAACCCTTTTAGCCTTCTCTTAGGCTTTGTATAATGATTGTCCTCAGCAGACGTCCATACAAACACTCTCTTATTGAGTCAAACCCTTTTAGCCTCTATCTTGGACTTTGTACAAGACATAAATCTCCCTCTCTTGAGCTTGGGACAGATATCTTCTCTAGCAGAGTCATTTCCTCCTAGCCTTCCTCTAGGCTTTGAAGAATGATTTTCCCCAAGCAGAGTCAAACTCTTTTAGCCTCAATCTTGGGCTTTGTACAAGACAGATAATACTCTCCAGCAGTGTTAAACCCTTTTAGCCTCCGTCTCGGGCTTTGTACAAGACATGTAAAATATCCTCACCAGAGTCAGATAAATTTCCCATTTCAGCCTCCGTCTTGGGCTTTGTACAAGACACATACAAATTCTCCCCAATGGAGTAAAAAAGCTCTGTATAAGCATTTCCCCAACGGAGTCCATTCTCCTTAGCTTCCTTTAAAGCTTTGAGAATTGAATTCCCTTTAAGCAGAGTCAAAGCACTTTTAGCCTCCTCTTAGGCTTTGTATAATGATATCCCCAAAGAGTCCGTCTCTTTTTCGCCTCCATCTTAGGTTTTGTACAAGACACCAATATATACACTCTCTTGTTGAGTTGGTCTTATCCAGCCTCCTCTTAGGCTTTGTATAAAGAAATCCCCCGGCCGGGTCAATTAACCTCTTAGCATCAAACTGGTGCTTTGATCAAGGCATACAAAAATCAACAAATCCTCTTTAGAGATGACAAATTCTCTCTCAGCCAAAACCCTTTAGCTTCATATCTTGGACTTTGAACAAGATACAAATCACCTTTAGCTTCATGTCTTGGGCTTTGAACAAGACACCAAAATATCTTTTTCTTCCCATAGAATAGGGGGAACTACGATTGCTCTGATTTCCCTGTTTCGTTTAAACAGGAATACGTAGGCATAAGATTGCAAAATCTTAGCGAGCATACTAATCAAAAACCCTAGGTCCAGTACCTTCAAATCAATCAAAACTTAGGTCCAATACCTTACCAAAAACATAAACAAAACTCACTCTCTCATTTTTCCCAAGAAACTTTCCCAACCCATCAGCAGATAAACACCATCAATTACAAAAGTGAAACCTAAAGCTAATATCCTGTGGATAACCACATATAGGATGGATAATTGACAACTACCCATTGTATAACCTGACCCCCGACTCCCCGAATCTCTTAAAGCGTTTGTTCAGTTAAACATTCACGTGCAAGGTTAGTTTTAGATAGCTTCCCTTTCCCTTTCAACTTCATGGGATAAATAAGAAATCAGAAAGTAGCACCCCTTTCTCCTCGAGGAGGAAACCCAAACTTCAGCGATAAGGTGGTCGCATCACCAACAAAAATTGCTCGTTACACATGGCAACGGCTAGTTTCAGGCACCTCTGCCCATCCCAACGGCTAGTTTCTGGTAGTTACCTATTCTTCGGGAAACGGTTATTTTGCCCCGAAAATAGGGACTGTTGGCCACACGCTGGGGGCACTATAAAAACCCTCTTATTTGAGAGGGTCAGGTATTCAAGATCACACTACGAAATACATACTTTGTACTTGCCTTTCTCTCTCTCTCTCTCTCTCTCTCTCTCTCTCTCTCTCTCTCTCTCTCTCTCTCTCTCTCTCTCTTTCCTGATTCTTACTTTAGCATCAGAGTGCCTTGTAGGTACACCCCCTCCTCATCTTTCACACCCAGCATCACAAACGTCATCTTTGGCCCACTTCAGGTTCTAATCAGTCGTCCAGATCAGTGGCACCAACTGTGGGGACTCTATCATCCCCGTCTAACATCCATCGTAGATTCAAGACCAAAACAGCTCTCTGTCCAAGATTCCAATCATGGTAAGTCAAGATCACGTTCATGATTCTCGCAACTCTGCTTTTCTCCCCGTCAGCAAGACTGATACTGACGGAGCTGCACCCTTCCTTGGAGGCGACACCCACTATCTGAGAGATAGAGCCACTGTGTCTCCCTGCCCCACTCGTACTGATCATGTTGAAGACCAGTCATCCCTGGACCACCAACTTGTTCCTGTTTCGCCCAACGTCGACCCGGCCGTGGCGGCCCTTCTTGAAGCTCTCAACAAAACCAACCTCCTAATCCTCCAACAAAATGCGAGGATTGGAGCCCTAGAGGAGTCTGCCCGGCCAAGATCCCCTCCGTCGAGGAAAGAGCTCCGACGATCCTGAAGCCCACCTCCCCGACGTGAAAGAGACCGTCGGGCACCACCTGAACCAAAACCCCATGCCATCTGGAAGCGTGCCCACATCTCCCCGCAGAGTTAGTACTCCTAAGGAAACAAGAAGACCAGGAGAGACCAGCGTTCACCCTCGCCCAGATCCAAGGGCCAGGCACGAACCCCATCTCCTCGCAGAAATCACCGTCCTGTTCTTGAGCGAAGCGCCCGCTCCCCGTCATGGACCAGTAGAAGCAGCGACGACGAGCCTCGCGGCCCGTTGTCTCAGGAGATCATGGTCGTGCGCCTCCCTAAGGGACTGGAGAAACCACCATTTTTGGGCACCTACGACGGTAAAACGAATCCTGACGAGCACATCGAAAATATCGATGCTCTGATCTACTTTCATGGCATCCGGGGCGCCATCAAATGTAGACTATTCCCTACCACGCTCAGGAAAGGAGCGATAACCTGGTATAAAAAACTCCCCGACGAGTCTATCACCTCGTGGAGACAGTTGGGGAGAATGTTCTCCACACACTTCACGGCATCTCGCCGCCACCCGAAGACCAAAGCCTCTCTTGAGGCCATAATCCAAGGGAAAGACGAGCCTCTCCGAGCCTACATCGAGAGGTTCAATAAAGAAGCAGTACAAGTCTCAACGACCAATGACATGAAGAAGTTCTTGCTCGAGCGAGGACTTCATCCCCAGACAGAATTCGCCAAAGCTATTGGCATTGAAACTCCGAGGACCCTGGATGCCTTCCTCCTCAAGGCGTAAGCATATATCCAGTACGAGGAGAAAGAAGCTGCCAGTTCCTCCCAGGACTCACGGCACCAAGAGAGTGCCCGGGCCTCCAAGCATGATGTTCCCTCGACATCTTATCAGGGAGACAAAAGACGCGAGGACCGCCCCGGGAGTCCCGGAACAACAAAGGACCCTTCGGCCGCTTCCATTAGTATACTCCCCTAACCGCCTCCAGGGAGAAAATCTCTCCGAATGCGCCAACGCAGAGTTTAAACAAGCAGGGGTTCGATTCCTCAAATAGATTCTGGCCTAGCCGAATACTGACAAGTCGAAATACTATCATTTCCACAAAATCACGGCCACACAACCGACAAATGCATCCATCTAAAGGATGCCATTGAGATCAGGGACGACCACCTGAAATAGTTCACCAAGAAGAGGGAAACTCCTCGGCAGGACGTCCAGGAGTCCAAAAAAGTCGAGGAAGAGGTGCCTTCCTCAGAGGAGACAAACCTTCTGGTCGCCATGAGTATATCATAGCCTGAGGACTTCTATGTTCCTAAGGGGCTCAACGCTCCCCCTACTTCGCAGTACATAGTCCGTGGGAAACCTTCCCCTCCGCCATGGTCATCTCTGGAGGAGGCTTCAACAAGGTTACTGTGGGCTCCGTAAAAAGGAAATTCGAGCATCTTCTTAGCACGAGATCTAACAGGAGTACCTTGCTCGACAAAGTCTAGGGAGAGTCGGTCTCCATCTCCTTTTACCACGAGGAACTCCTCGGTGGGGCTCCCAACTCAAGCATTCTACTGCTCGTGAGAGCCCAGATGGCTAACTTTGATGTTCGCCGAATCTTAGTCGACCAAGGCAGCTCGGTCGACATCATGTACTCACAGCTGTTTTCCACCCTCCAGCTAGATGAATCGCACCTAACTCCCTACGTAGGCTCCAACCTACAGGGCTTCAACGGGTCGGTCACAAAGCCCTGGGGATATGTTGAATTGATCGTAGCTTTTGGATCTGCAGAGACGACCAGGTCTATTAAAGTCCAATTTCTGGTCATCGATTACCCTTCTCTCTATCAGTGCATCTTTGGGAAGCCAACCTTGGCCGAATTGGTGGCCGTACCATCAACATTGCACCTGAAAATGAAGTACTATACTTCTAAGGGTCTGGTCGCCACTCTACACGGGGACATCGAGGCAGTAAGAAGAAGTTTTGAAGCAGCCACCAAAGGACTCAACACCATTGCCGCCAAGCCAAAAACTTCCAGTAAGCCGGCCCTTCCCAGTAGTTCTGAGGAGGAAAATTCGTTGCCCCGCATTGACTCTATCGACCTTGACATCCGCTTCTCTGAAGACGATCAGAATGAGACCTAAACTTGTTCGAGCAGCCGGTCAGCTTCAACCAGCACCAGCGAGAGCTCTCATCCGATGTGCCTAATTACAGATAGCGAGTTCAAACTCGTCCTGCTCGGCGATTACCCCCAGCGAGGAGTGAAGATCGGGACTAGACTCCCCTACTTAGCGAGGAAACAACTCAAAGCTTGCCTCCGAGAGAATGCGGACTTGTTCGCCTGGAGCGTCGGGGAAATGCCTGCCCTAGATCCTGCTGTCGCATGTCATCAGCTCACAATTGACCCCGCTGCTAGGGATGTAGCATAACATAGGAGAAAGTAGTCTCCAGAGAAAACGGAGGATTCCGAACAAGTTGTAAAAGACCTCCTCAAGGCAAACTTTATTTCGGAGGCCAAGTACACTACTTGGTTGTTCAATGTTGTACTCGTTAAAAAGTCTAATGGAAAATGGCGTATGTGTGTTGATTATACCGATCTCAATAGGGTTTACCCTAAAGATGCATATCCCCTCCCCAATATAGATAAACTTGTTGATAATTCTGCCGGTTTTAAACTGTTATCATTCATGGACGCCTATTCGGGCTACAATCAAATACCAATGGCAAAAAGCGACAAAAGGTACACAACCTTCATGACTGAGTCAGGCAACTATTACTACAACGTAATGTCCTTCGGCTTGAAAAACGCTGGCGCTACCTACCAAAGGATGATGAACAAGGTCTTCCTGGGAGAAATCAGGGACATGCTCAAAGTCTATATGGACGATATGATCGTGAAGTCCCACGAGGAATCCGATCACACGGCCTATTTGAGGAAAGTCTTCGAGCAGGCCAGAAAACACCGGATCTATTTCAACCCAGAGAAGTGCACGTTCGGGGTACGAGTGGGCAAGTTCTTGGGCTTCTATCTGACGAAACGAGGAATCAAAGCTAACCCCGACAAGTGCAGGGCCTTCTCCGAGTTCCCTACGCCTAGCTCAAAGAAATCCATCCAATCCCTCAACGGGATGCTCGCTTCATTATCCCATTTTGTGGCCAAGTCTGCCCAGCACGCACTGCCCGTTTTCAAACTGCTCCGCAAAGAGGCAGCTTTCGAATAGACGGAGGAATGCGACCAGGCTCTCCTCTACCTAAAACGAGCATTGTCAGAAACTTCTGTCCTCTCTCGTCCAGATAACGGCGAAACCCTGTACCTTTATCTCGCCATGGCAACCGAGGCTGTCAGCGCCGCCTTCATTCGTGAAATGCCCGACGGGCAAAAACCTATATACTTCACGAGAAAAGCCTTGCAAGGACCAGGGCTGAGGTATCAACAGATAGAGAAAGTAGCCCTGGCCCTCATTAATGCCGCGAGAAGACTAAGGCACTACTTTCTGGCCCACACAATCGTGGTCCGAACAAATCAACCCGTGAAGCAACTGTTAGGTCGACCATATATGGCCGGCAGAATGCTTAAGTGGTCGTTGGAACTGTCAGAATTTGATATTCAATATGAGAGTTGAAAAGCCCTCAAGGCCCAGGCGCTGGCCGATTTCATCGCTGAGATGACATTCGCCGATTCCCCCAGGCTTCTTTTTAAGATCTTAATTGGTTGTTTGATTCCTAGGGAAGGAAACACTAATCATATTTCTTAGGATCACAAACATTTCCTATTCTACTTGAAGAATGAAGATAAGCTCAACTTGTCTGCCTATATTTTCCATCATTTGTGTGAAGAAATCAGAGATAGCACAAAGCTTTGCAAGAAAAATGTGCCTTATGCTAGACTCTTGTCAGAATTGTTCTTTCAGGGTCGTCTAATTGATGCCTTAGAAAACTTGCCAGGCAATTGGGATTTGAAGGAAATATACAAAAATATGTTATCTGCTTCTGTCCTGGGTAATATGAAGATTATGAAGAAAGAAGATGTTATAGCTTCAAAGGTACCATTCTCTGTCAGGTGTATAAATCCCGATTATCGTGAGGATTATCATGTCATCACCAAGTTGGATAATTCTGAAGTAATCAATAATTTCATTGCACAATCTTTCTTAGAAGGGAAAGTAATTAGACTCAAGGATACTTCTGACAATCCTATTGAAGTGTTTAAGGTTTCTAACAAGAGGAAGAATGTGGCTTCAAATGTTCAAAAACCCCCCAAGAAGAAATATGTTCATCAGAAGAATATTGAGAAGGAAATTGAGGAGGTCATTACATCTACTGAGTTGATGCCCTCCAAGACTAGAAGTGGAAGGTCTCCTAAGAAGGTTGTTTTTATCTCTGTCATATCAGAAGCACCTAAAAGGAAAAAGAGATTGAGAAAATTGGTTGAGTTGGAAAAGGAAGAAGAGGATGTTGGTGCATCCCTAATTAGTAAGAAGAAGACTGCAGATGTCCCTATTTAGAAGGAGTCCATAAGGCCTAGCTTGAAGTGTGTTTAACTTTTGGCATCTGTGATGTTGGATCAGTCTTTGAAGCCTGCTGAATTCACTGATGTTGGGAATTAAGAGGCTACTACTGTTGGTGGGTTGGGTCAAGATGAAGTTGTATCTGAAGTTCAAAGAGAAACTGAACAATTTATTTAGGATTTATCTTTGGTTCAATTTACCTTTGATCCTAGTGATGAGCCTGTATAGGTTCCCTTTGAATTCCTTTACCCCTATCTCTTAACCTACCCGTCTATTCAAACCTATCCTCTGAACTTAGACCCTCACATATAGACCATCCATCCACTTTTCATACTATCCAAACCAATCTTGTTGTAATAAAAAATGTCTTAGTGGATAATATTTAGAATCTGGTCCTTAAGAAGTCATTTGTTTCTGACCCAGTAGCATACTCTGTTAAATGGGAATCTATTCCAACTTCTGTTGCATCAGCCATTCAGAATCTAAAGGAAGCAACTTCTGAGTCATGAAGCTCCTGACAAGATGATTTAGAGAAGAACTTTGATTCAATTGTTTCGTCACAACAAGCTATGGCTGACAAGCAGAAGGAAATGGACGACAGGATGCGGTGTATGGATGTCAGACAAGACATAATGAGTACAAATCTCAAGGCTATATTGGATTTTTTTGAAGAAACCCTAGTTTTTAAGCTTTAAGAACCCTTTCTTTTTATGTTTCTTATGAACTCATTTTATGATATATATATATATATATATATATATATATATATATATATATATATATGCTATTATTTGTTCTTTATGTCTTGTTTATTTATCTCTTGGCTTTGATTTTAATGCTTAGTTTTTAAGCTATATTTATCTGGGAAGTATTATTGTTCGTCTGAAAAATGTGTGATATAGCTTCTACTTGGTTATTTTCTAGATAAACTATTTTTTGGAAATTTCTTGGATGAGGACATGCATTCAAAAACGTATCAAATCATTAAGAATCAATATCACTGCAAAATAAAGGGAATTTTTTTCATTCATTAATGGGAAATAGTACATTGTTCAAAGATTACATGATCGTATCCAGATCTGAAGAGTAACCCATATCACTAACACACTCACCCCACCCATATACTCGTTCCTCGCTTAGGTTCAACCATGACTTCTTCAATTATAGGAGTTGTTGAAGAAGTAGAAGTATAAGTTCCTTCCAGTTGATTCCTTTGTCTGGCTTACTGCTTTCGCCTTCTGTTTCTGCTGTTGTTTCTTTGAGTTGTTCTTTTGATTTCAGGATAAAAAAGGAGTTGATCTTCCGGTAAACTTCCTCGCATAAATAGAGTTCTGAAATCCTAACCACACAAGTGAACAAACATGATGGATAACAAATATAACAATGTACAAATATTGAAGTACAAATATTAACGGAATGTAATGGCGGTGGGAATTAAGAAAAAGTCAGTTAGAGAAACTTGTCAGGATTAGATTTCATCAACCTTTTTCACATATAGTCAACTGCTCAAGCATGTGAACCCTAGTTATGAATCGCTATTATCACATATCGCTCGTCAGCGTTGGTTATGTCTAAACGACGACATAGGTTCTACTGTATTTTTTAATCGATGATTTATCTACCTATTAAGCAATACAATAACATTAAGACTCGATACAAGTGAATATCAAACCCCAAATCTATGTCTAGACTTTGGTTTTCAATAGATGATAATCTTAGGTCAAGATTTGAAAGATATTTCTCAATAATTATTCAAACCCTCAAAATTAATATGTAAACAAAGATAACATCAATATAGATTCATAATTGATTCACATAATAATGATCAGAAGAGATACATACGATTTCAGTTAATTACATCCAATCCTGACAAAAGAGGATTTAGCTACACATTATCATGGAAGCTTGATTTACAAGAAAAGAAAGGAGATGAATAAGCATCAAGGTTGATTAATCGACAGTTGTTGTATATTCAGCTTCAGTTCTGATGATTTTTTCTTTCTCTCTTTCTTTCTCTGTATTTCTCTCTCAAAATATCATAGTTGGCCTAATTTTCTCAATCTGAATGGTATTTATGGTGGTCTTGAAAATGAACATGCGCTAAACGTAGCTAATAGACAAGAAACTTAAATTGCCATAACCTGCGCTGGGCCCAGGAAAACGGAACTCAGCGTCCTTGCGCTGCCAATCTGCACTCAACGCGAAACTTACTATTTTTTTTTGCCCTTGGCGCTTAGAGCTACACTCAACGCAGGTACAAGTATGGGAAAATTTTATTCAAAGATGATTGGTGAGCATTTCTTCAATTATTTGATGACCAAAACTCTTGTACATGCATGAATACCTACAAATTGAGTTGAATTAGAGCACTTTAAGCAAAATCTATTTACATAACTACCAAAACTATTATTTACAACATAGTTGGTGTTTTGACACTTGAATCTTATAAAACAAGATAATATGTGCCAATTTTCCATGTACAATTTCACCAATATTTGGCACGTTAGTGGACAGGTGCCAAAGGCAACAGAAAAGGTTTTCCACTTGTGTGCTTATCAGAGGCTGAGATACTTTAGAGGCTACTATACACCAGAATCTAGTTTAGATCTTCTGATTATAGTGGCTTCTAATCATGATCAGACTCTGATTCTTCACTCAGATGCAAGCATAAAATTAAAAGGTTTTTAAAGTGCTTGATTCTGAGATAGAATAAGATTCTTTACAACTGAGATAAAAGTAGTATTAACACAGAGAAGTGTGATTTTACTTTCATAAATGTGAAATCCTATTAACTGATATTAGAATATTAGGATTAGAAACTGTTGAGTGAAAGCAAAGAAAATGCCATACCTTTCTTTGTGCTACTTCGAATTTGCTAATGAGATTGTTCTTGAGGAACTAATTTATTCCAACAATGATCGTATGATAACCATCATGAGTCTTTTTAGAGACCCTTTCAACGGATGAGCTTCATAGGTTGGTTAAACATCCGAAGCACCAGATTCTGATTAATCAGCTTAAGTCTTCCCAGTACCAGTAATCTTTCCTTACTGGTTTCTTCCAGATTCCACATTTTTTACCTCTTTCTGAGTTAAGATTTGGAACATAGGCTTTTCTGTTGTTATATGTTGTAAGCAACCATTGTCTTGGAACTAAGATTGTCGATTTTTTCTTCCCTTTTAGCATATTTGCAGCAAAGATAATCTCACTCTTTGGTACCCATACTCTTATGGGTCCTTTGAGGTTAGTTTTAACAGGCTTACTCTTATTTTGAGACTTTAGTTTGTAATAAGGCTTTGGATCATTCAAAACTTTCGATTTAAAAGTTCATTGTCTTGAATGAGTCCTAGCTTTAGATTGTAATTTGATGTCTTAGGTTCTAATTTCTTCAGAACTTTTGACATAGAAGTCTCAGGTTATGATTCTTTTAGAACCTTTGACTTAAGAATCATTGGTTATGATTTCTTTAGAACTTTTGACCTTGAGGTCTCGGGTTTTGATTTCTTCAGAACCTTTGACTCTATAGTTATAGGTTCTGATTGGTTTGAACCCTTCGCTTTACTAGCAGACACAAAATGAGAGTACAACCCTTTTTTAGCAGAGCTTTAAGAAGAAGGGTCTGATGGTTTAATAAATGTTTTAGTCCTTGGATTAAAAGGTTTTTTTTTTATGATAACCAAGGCCTTCTCCTTTGCTTCTACATACACCATAGATCATAGATGCAAGTTTGGTTATGTTAAAGCCAGTTATGACAAACTCATGAAGAGCAAATTCATACTCATTAAGAGGCTTTGAGAGACATATCTTTTACTAAATCAATCTGATCTCTTTCAAGTTTTTCAATCTTATTTTTAGTGAAATTTAGTTCATCTTTTATAAGACCATATTGCTTTTGTATTATTTCCACATGTCTGACTTTCTCCTGACATCTATCCATAGGATCTTGACATAAATTAATTAAATCAGATCTAGAGAGTTTAGAGAATACCTCATCTGCATCCTCTGAATCTGAGTCAGAATCAGCTTATGGTTTTATGTCTGAGAATGATAAAGCCATCAAAATTAGATTGCATTGTTCTTCATTCTTGTCAGATTCTTCTTCATCATCAAGTTCATCCCAAGTTGCATGAGACTTTTCTTGAACTTGGTTCTGAAGTTTCTTTTCTAGAAGCTTCCCTTTTTGGCTTTGTCCTTCTAAAGCTCTAGACAATCAACTATAAAATGATCAGGCTTCTAACAGTTAAAACAATATTTTTTATCACCTTTGTTAACTCTGGAGCTTGTTCCTCTGAAGCCAGATCTTCTGCCAGAGAACTTTCTGTTCTTGGTGTCATACCCCAAATTTTGACCACCCGATTGTCAAAACCCGATTGTGTTTTCACTTCGTGTCATCTGCATATCATATCATCTTTTTCTGTCATGCATATTGTTTGAATTTTCAGTCGAAATATATATGTTGAAATTTTTGTCTTTTTTGGTTAATTATGCGAAAAATCAATGAACGGACGTGTTTTTCAACTAAATTTACAAATGTTCATTGTTCATCTATCTTTCGCACGATTTAATCGATTTCTCATTTTTATTTTATTTTTTACATATATAAAATAAAAATGAAAATAAAAATAATAAAAAATAATAATAATATAATAATAATATATATATATATATATAAATTTCCGTATTTTTATATATATATATATATTTGTTTTTTTTGTCTTTTTATTTTTTATATATTTTTTATATATTTTTCATATCTTTTATATGTATATATATATTTTATATATATATATCGAAAATATATATATATATATATATATATATATATATATATATATATATATATATATATATATATATATTTATATTATTTTTAAAATTCATATATTTTGTTTTTTTTATATATATTTTGTTTTTTTATGAATTTTTGTTTTTTATATATTTTGTTCTAAAAAAACTTTTGTTTTTAATACAATTTTGTTTTAAATATTATTCTAGTATATAGATATTTAAGTTAGCTTAAAAATTAAGCTAGTTTAAAAAATTATTTAAGTTAGCTTAAAATTTAAGCTAGCTTAAACTAAGTTAGCTTAATTTTTAAGCTTGGTATCTTGTTCTCCAAGAATTTTTTTCCTATAAATACCACTTCATTTCTCATTCCAAATCACACCAAAACAATCTCTTACATTGTTTTCTCAACTCTCTCCCACATATTTCTCTCTTTCATTATTTAATTTTTCTTATTTTCTAGTTTTATTTAGAAATGTAAAAATATTGTTTAATTATTAATTAATTTATATATTTTTATTTAATTTTGATTAATTAAATTATTAATTAATCTTATTAAATATTAATATTTAAATTAATTGATAATCCTTCTTTTGTCCCATTTTTTCCTTTTAATACAACTTTATTTTTTTTAGTTTAGTTAATCTTGATTAAATATTCTAAAAAATGTTAATAATTTCTAAGTTATTAAATTTGATTTAATTAATTTGTAATGAATCATTTAAATTGTTTTATTCAATTATTTGGTAATTTATTCTTAGGATTATTTTCAAGTAAAATTTTTGTAAATAATTAATTAAATGTTCAAATTCGATTCTAACCACTTGATAAGACTTAGGGAATTTCTCTATGATCTCTGGTTTTCTCTGTTTTGTCTTTTACCTGACGCAGGAGTTCTTATATGATACTCTGAGGATCATTATCTCGCTTCTGGAAGCTTGAGAAGAGGCATTGGACCTTGCTCCAATAGGTAAGTTTTCGAACTCATTATCCATGTTTTATTCACACGATGTTTTTCCGTGTATATTCAATTGCCATGATATCACGATGTTTTGCCGTGTATATGCTTTTAATCTCCGGATGTTTTTCCGTGTATATTATATCTGTTAGTTACCACGATGCTCTGCCGTGAATGTTTGTATCTCTGTTTATTTATTACGTGATGTTTTGCCACGTATACCTGTTATTTATCAACAAGATGTTCTTCCGTGTATGTTTTATTTCACATGACGTTCTTTCATGTAAAATTGACTCTGATTTTTTGGGCCTCTTGAGAGAGTGTAAGACCCATCCCTTTGTACAGAAAACCTTTTGGGCCTCAGTCACTTGTATAAGTCCCTGTACAAACTCAAAACCACAGTGCAATCACTGATAAAAACTTGGGCCTCTCCTTGAGCTGTAAGCCCCAACCTCTTTTCAAAATACTTTCTCCTTTGATTTTGAATATACTGTTGTTTTCAATCTTTCTTTGTTGAACAACTATCCCAACAGCATGGAAGCTCTACAACCGAGTAAGTGGTTATCGCTTTCATTTACTGATTTCATATATATATAACTGTATTGTGGGTCTGCTCACTGTAAGTTTCCTTTCATAAACTCGTATCTACTGTGTAATAATAGTATAGATATTTAGAGTTTCCCCGGCAACTACGTCTAGCACTAGGTAAAGCCGTTTCGTTTATTCGTAGAAATAGACGCCTAGATCCCCAAATAGGATCTACCAGATACAGTCTTCTCTTCGGCTGTCCTCCTTAGGAATCGTCAAGAAACTCTACTCCCCAAGATGAATGTATTCTCTGTGAATGGCATCTTTGAGTTTCTTCCAAATTCTCGAACTTTCCTGACTTGATCTATTCCTTGTGGATAGCTTGCCTTGAATGTCTCGGGGTTTGGGTACCCACTACGATCATAATCTTGGACCTTAACTAAGGAACCCTCTTTAAAAGCTAAAAGTCGCTGGATAGTAAACCTCGCACGTTTACCAGTGGTTTTTATCTTTAAAAGAGTTATCTCTCCTAATGGAAAGGAGATGATAGACCCACGGGCTTCTTAAAAGCATCGGCTTCCTCTTGGGCATTATTCAAGGACCTTACGACTTCTTAGAAGTATTCACAGCCTCCTTTTAGGCTTCGTATAATGATATCTTCCTCCGGGAATGATAACCTCCTCTTGGGCTTCGTACAAGGACCCGTCGGCTTCTTAAAAGTTTCCAGCCTCCTCTTGGGCTTCGTACAAATTGTCCCGACGACCTCCTAGAGGTATAGGAACAGAAACTAGTCATCTTGCTAGAGCAGTCTTTCAAATGAGTCTAGATCTTTATCCTGTAAAACATCAGCCTCCTCTTGGGCATTATACAAAAGACACACCCAGTAGACTTGGACAGTCTATATCCCCTCTTGAGTCTCAAAGACATTCTCAAGTTCCTTCTAAATACAGGAAAAACCCTTCCCTTTTTTTAACATCCGACGCTTTCCCAAATATTCCTTTTTTTTAACATCCGACGCTTTCCCGGATATTCCTTTTTTTAACATCTGACGCTTTTCCGGATATTCCTTCTATTTTCATCCGATGTTTTTCCCGGATATTCATATCTCAATCTTTAATCTCTTCACACTTTTCAATCAATTCCCACAAACACCCTTTAGCTTCATATCTTGGGCTTTGAACAAGATACTAACCACCTTTCGCTTCACGTCTTGGGCTTTGAACAAGACACCAAATACCATTTCCTCCCATAGAATAGGAGGAACTACGAACGCTCTGATTTCCCTGTTTCGGTAAACGGGAATACGTAGGCATAAGATTGTGAAATCTTAGCGAGCACAAAAAAAAACCTTAGGTCCAGTACCTTACCAAAAACATCAAAAAACTCAAAAACAATAAAAATATCTTTTCAATATCTCTCAACTTTCCCTTTTACAGACAAACACCATCAAGTAGAAAATAGTAGAACAATAGAAAATTGCTATCAACCCATGGATAACCATGTATAGGATGGGTAATTGACAACTCCCCATTGTATAACCTGACCTCGAACTCCCCAATCTCTTAGCACTTGTTAAAGAAAACATTTGCGTGCAAGGTTAGTTTGAGATAACTTCCCTTTCCTTTCCAGCTTCATAGGATAAATAAGAAATCAGAAAGTAGCACCCAATCCCATCCGCTGGCGGATGCGGGCGGTCACAAAAACCGCGCTACAGAAAAATGGCGACTCTGCTGGGGACACAAACTAGGATTAGAATTCCTAAGAGGTCTAGGTTGTTTAACATTTTCTACCTGTCTTTCAATGATTGCATATCATTTGCATAAGTCATACATACATCCAGGTCATCATCAATTCATTCCAAACTATCTATCTTTCAGTCTTCTGTAAGTCGTCAAACTGATTCCTCATCACCGATACAGAACTGAAACTTCAATCAACTTCAGCTCAGTTACATCCCAAAGACAGGACAGCTCATCCTTGTGTTTGATTAATCACTGACCTTGTTTCTGTCTATTTTGAATTTTCCTTGTTTGTATCATATTTGTTTGCTTTCAAACTTGTTTATCTTTAAATGTCAGTTTTAATGAAATGAGCATGTACAGTATTTTGATTCAAATCATCTGTTCATTTACATCTTTATGCTTTCTCTTTCAAAAAACAAAAAACTTAAAAAAAAAAAGATACACCTCTTTTTCAAATTTTTGACTATGCAAATATTTGTGGAAGAATGATGGAAACATAATACCCATAATTGCTGTCGGTATGCTTTCGAATAAAAAACTTTGCTGAGGATGTAAGGCATTTTTTCAATTCCCAAACACTGGAGATATAAGGAAGATAATCCCTCGTTAACCCCTTTTGAGCCTTGAAGTAGGAGTTTCTTTCTTTATAAAAAAACCCGCAATTTTAACCAGGGGCAGGGTAGTTCTCAGTTTAATTTAGTTGTGTATTCGAGTTCAAAAAGTTTACATACAACAAGTAGATGCTGAAAACGTTTTTCAAATCAAAATCCAGTGATGGTCCGTCGTAATCATCAAATCAAGCAGTCACTTTCTTTCTAAGAAGAAATAAAAAAAAAGAGCCCGCTAAGTCAAAAAGCTTAGGCAAAAACTAGGGCATCCCGCTGACTATATATTTCAAAACAAATAGTTCAGGCAAAAGTTAGGGATAATACAGAAAAGAGGTCCTTAAATCCTCGATCTTTAAAAAAGGTCCACAAAGATGAAAAACAACTAAATGTTGTAAAGAGGCAGTAGCTGCCGTCTCAAGACTTCTGGACCATCATCATCACCACCATCAGTACAATTCCGAAACCTTTTGGAACCTGAATGCACAATTTAAGTTTAACTGAGTATAGGACTGGAGAACATCACGAAGGGGGTGGGCACCAAATAAACTTTGAGCCTTTATCTTTTTTTTCATAAACCGTGAACCAGACCACGTTATAACCCTCAAAAGACCTAATTGAAGCAAGGTTATTTTGAAAGCATACTATAGCAAGGTGGCGTAAATTGAATCCAAAATCATTTTTCGCAAATAATTTGTTTTGGTATTATACCTCTATTTTACTTTTCATTCAAAATGATTTATACCACCGTGTTTTTAATCAGTAATCCATATTACTGTATTTTTTTTCAAAACAATGATTCTGTTTTCAAAAATTTTACATGAGCTTTGCATTAAATTTGTCATGTTTAAATAAACATTTTTTATTGCAAACTAGCTTTCCTCTCAAGGAATTTTCAAAACAGTTTAGAAACTTGGTCAGTGATCCTATCAGGGGCAAGTTCTTTCCAGAGCCTGTTAAGAATCAGTTCGAGATTTGTTCAGTGCAAGACCTTCTCAGAGTTGGTTTATTCAGAAAAAAATTCAAGATTCATTACTGGGGCAAACCTCCCTAGTATGCAGCATACAGTCATTATCATTCAAGCTGAAACAGTAATCAGTTCATCTACAACATTCAGTGAGTCTGGGGCAATTTATTTGGAAAAATCCCCAAGCAAGCTATCCAGCCTTCCTCCGAGCATTATAAACTTGATACAGTTTATCAGTATGACAAAGATGTGTTTAAACAACATTTGTAGTCCCTGGGCAATGACAGTGATCTCTGTGTTGAGGAATCGGTTTTGTATATCACTCCCCAAAAGAGTATAAACTTGTTGATTTTCACTCCCCAAAAGAATATAAACTTGTTGATTTTCACTCCCCAAAAGAGTATAAACTTGTTGATTTCCACTCTCTCAAAGAGTCTAAACTTGTTGTCAGCATTTTCATTTGCATTACATACATTTAATCATACATCATAACTTTTTCATATACTATGCATTCAAGAGTGTTTTAATCCTCATTTGCATTCATCAGTGGTCGTGTTATTATCAACATCTTACCTTTCTACAAAATCCAATTTATCTGGCACATATACTTTTATGTCTTATCTGATGTTCTTCCAGATATAACTTTGTTTCTATCCGATGTTCTTCCGGATACGTCTATTTGTTCTGATGCTTTTCCAGAACTTTTCTCTGTCATATCTGATGTTCTTCCAGATATGTCTGTCTGTTCTGATGCTTTTCCAGAACTTTTCTTGGTGTCTATCCGATGTCCTTCCGGATATGTCAATCTGTTCTGACGCTTTTCCAGAACTTTTCTCGGTGTCTATCCGATGTCCTTCTGGATATGTCAATCTGTTTTGACACTTTTCCAGAACGTTTCTCTGTGTCTACCCGATGTTCTTCCGGATGTATCTTTTGGTTTTGAAGTTTTTCCAAAACCCGTTCTGATGTTTTTCCAGAACTTTCTTTGTTACTATCCGATGTTCTTCCGGATATGTCTGCCTGTTCTGATGCTTTTCCATAACTTTCTTTGTCTTCATCCGACGTTCTTCCGGATGTGTCTCTTTTATTTTGATGCTCTTCCATAAACTCTTTACATGTCTATCCGATGCTCTCCCGGATATGACTTTTTCTCATCTGATGTTTTTCCAGATGTAACTTTTGTTCTGATGTGCTTATCTGATGTTTTTCCGGATATGTTCATCGTTCAGCCAGTCTTCTAAAAAAAAAATTCTCTGTATATTTAGCGCTTTTCTAAATGTTTCGGATTTACACTCAAAGTTATTTTTTAATACATTCAACGCTTTTCTGGATGTCATTAATATATCTTCAAGTTTGGTCGACAACTCGGGCCAATGCTTTTCTGGATGCCTTCGAGTTTGTTTCTCATGGATATGCCTGATTTATTTTTCAGACTTCATTCAATGCTCTTCTGGATGTCTCTGATAATCGCGTCTGCTTGTGTTCCAAGATTTCATTCAATGTTCTTCTGAATGTCTCTTACGGTTGTTACTATTCTTTTCCAGGTTTTTTTTTAATACACGTCTGAAAATCTCTGATGACTGTAACCTTTTTTCCAGTAAAGTTACCTTCGCTTTCTGGATGTTCCCGTGTAGTCCACAATAAAATTAAACCGCTTTCTCAGAAGTCTCTGGCGTATCCTCAGATTTGGTCTCATTCCACATCTAATGCTTTTCTAGATGTTTCTGATATATTTTCCAGAGTATGACACTTCTTTCGCATCTGATGCTTTTCCAGATGTTTGAATCTCTGTTCCAGGGTTTATCCCTCTCTTTCTAAATATTGCTGGATACTTTTGTCGCATCGGCAAATTTCCACAATATCTTATATCCCAAGAAAATTCTGTTGGTCTGTCTCCTGTGACATCAATCCCCACAGTGTTCAAAAGTCTTTCATTCGTCACATATCATTTCATCTGCATTCACGGTCAAAATTTCAGGTACTCTGATATTTAATCCTCTTATACCTCGAATGTCTAAAACTCTTTGTTGTTCATACCTTCAGGTCTAAGAAGATTAAATAGGGGCATCTGTCATACCCCAAATTTTGACCACCCGATTGTCAAAACCCGATTGTGTTTTCACTTCGTGTCATCTGCATATCATATCATCTTTTTCTGTCATGCATATTGTTTGAATTTTCAGTCGAAATATATATGTTGAAATTTTTGTCTTTTTTGGTTAATTATGCGAAAAATCAATGAACGGACGTGTTTTTCAACTAAATTTACAAATGTTAATTGTTCATCTATCTTTCGCACGATTTAATCGATTTCTCATTTTTATTTTATTTTTTACATATATAAAATAAAAATGAAAATAAAAATAATAAAAAATAATAATAATATAATAATAATAATATATATAAATTTCCGTATTTATATATATATATATATATATTTGTTTTTTTTGTCTTTTTATTTTTTATATATTTTTCATATCTTTTATATATATATATATATATATATATATATATATATATATATATATATATATATCGAAAAAATATATATATAAATATATATTTATATTATTTTTAAAATTCATATATTTTGTTTTTTTATATATATTTTGTTTTTTTATGAATTTTTGTTTTTTATATATTTTGTTCTAAAAAAACTTTTGTTTTTAATACAATTTTGTTTTAAATATTATTCTAGTATATAGATATTTAAGTAAGCTTAAAAATTAAGCTAGTTTAAAAAATTATTTAAGTTAGCTTAAAATTTAAGCTAGCTTAAACTAAGTTAGCTTAATTTTTAAGCTTGGTATCTTGTTCTCCAAGAATTTTTTTCCTATAAATACCACTCCATTTCTCATTCCAAATCACACCAAAACAATCTCTTACATTGTTTTCTCAACTCTCTCCCACATATTTCTCTCTTTCATTATTTAATTTTTCTTATTTTCTAGTTTTATTTAGAAATGTAAAAATATTGTTTAATTATTAATTAATTTAGATATTTTTATTTAATTTTGATTAATTAAATTATTAATTAATCTTATTAAATATTAATATTTAAATTAATTGATAATTCTTCTTTTGTCCCATTTTTTCCATTTAATACAACTTTATTTTTTTTAGTTTAGTTAATCTTGATTAAATATTCTAAAAAATGTTAATAATTTCTAAGTTATTAAATTTGATTTAATTAATTTGTAATGAATCATTTAAATTGTTTTATTCAATTATTTGGTAATTTATTCTTAGGATTATTTTCAAGTAAAACTTTTGTAAATAATTAATTAAATGTTCAAATTCGATTCTAACCACTTGATAAGACTTAGGGAATTTCTCTATGATCTCTGGTTTTCTCTGCTTTGTCTTTTACCTGACGCAGGAGTTCTTATATGATACTCTGAGGATCATTATCTCGCTTCTGGAAGCTTGAGAAGAGGCATTGGACCTTGCTCAAATAGGTAAGTTTTCAAACTCATTATCCATGTTTTATTCACACGATGTTTTTCCGTGTATATTCAATTGCCATGATATCACGATGTTTTGCCGTGTATATGCTTTTAATCTCCGGATGTTTTTCCGTGTATATTATATCTGTTAGTTACCACGATGATCTGCCGTGAATGTTTGTATCTCTGTTTATTTATTACGTGATGTTTTGCCACGTATACCTGTTATTTATCAACAAGATGTTCTTCCGTGTATGTTTTATTTCACATGACGTTCTTTCATGTATAATTGACTCTGATTTTTTGGGCCTCTTGAGAGAGTGTAAGACCCATCCCTTTGTACAGAAAACCTTTTGGGCCTCAGTCACTTGTATAAGTCCCTGTACAAACTCAAAACCACAGTGCAATCACTGATAAAAACTTGGGCCTCTCCTTGAGCTGTAAGCCCCAACCTCTTTTCAAAATACTTTCTCCTTTGATTTTGAATATACTGTTGTTTTCAATCTTTCTTTGTTGAACAACTAACCCAACAACATGGAAGCTCTACAACCGAGTAAGTGGTTATCGCTTTCATTTACTGATTTCATATATATATAACTGTATTGTGGGTCTGCTCACTGTAAGTCTCCTTTCATAAACTCGTATCTACTGTGTAATAATAGTATATATATTTAGAGTTTCCCCGGCAACTACGTCTAGCACTAGGTAAAGCCGTTTCGTTTATTCGTAGAAATAGACGCCTAGATCCCCAAATAGGATCTACCAGATACAGTCTTCTCTTTGGCTGTCCTCCTTAGGAATCGTCAAGAAACTCTACTCCCCAAGATGAATGTATTCTCTGTGAATGACATCTTTGAGTTTCTTCCAAATTCTCGAACTTTCCTGACTTGATCTATTCCTTGTGGATAGCTTGCCTTGAATGTCTCGGGGTTTGGGTACCCACTACGGTCATAATCTTGGACCTTAACTAAGGAACCCTCTTTAAAAGCTAAAAGTCGCTGGATAGTAAACCTCGCACGTTTACCAGTGGTTTTTATCTTTAAAAGAGTTATCTCTCCTAATGGAAAGGAGATGATAGACCCACGGGCTTCTTAAAAGCATCGGCCTCCTCTTGGGCATTATTCAAGGACCCTACGACTTCTTAGAAGTATTCACAGCCTCCTCTTAGGCTTCGTATAATGATATCTTCCTCCGGGAATGATAGCCTCCTCTTGAGCTTCGTACAAGGACCCGTCGGCTTCTTAAAAGTTTCCAGCCTCCTCTTGGGCTTCGTACAAATTGTCCCGACGACCTCCTAGAGGTATAGGAACATAAACTAGTCATCTTGCTAGAGCAGTCTTTCAAATGAGTCTAGATCTTTATCCTGTAAAACATCAGCCTCCTCTTGGGCATTATACAAAAGACACACCCAGTAGACTTGGACAGTCTATATCCCCTCTTGAGTCTCAAAGACATTCTCAAGTTCCTTCTAAATACAGGAAAAAACCTTCCCTTTTTTTAACATCCGACGCTTTCCCGGATATTCCTTTTTTTTTAACATCCGACGCTTTCCCGGATATTCATTTTTTTAACATCTGACGCTTTTCCGGATATTCCTTCTATTTTCATCCGATGTTTTTCCCGGATATTCATATCTCAATCTTTAATCTCTTCACACTTTTCAATCAATTCCCACAAACACCCTTTAGCTTCATATCTTGGGCTTTGAACAAGATACTAACCACCTTTCGCTTCACGTCTTGGGCTTTGAACAAGACACAAAATACCATTTCCTCCCATAGAATAGGAGGAACTACGAACGCTCTGATTTCCCTGTTTCGGTAAACGGGAATACGTAGGCATAAGATTGTGAAATCTTAGCGAGCACAAAAAAAAAACCGTAGGTCCAGTACCTTACCAAAAACATCAAAAAACTCAAAAACAACAAAAATATCTTTTCAATATCTCTCAACTTTCCCTTTTACAGACAAACACCATCAAGTAGAAAATAGTAGAACAGTAGAAAATTGCTATCAACCCATGGATAACCATGTATAGGATGGGTAATTGACAACTCCCCATTGTATAACCTGACCCCGAACTCCCCAATCTCTTAGCACTTGTTAAAGAAAACATTTGCGTGCAAGGTTAGTTTGAGATAACTTCCCTTTCCTTTCCAGCTTCATAGGATAAATAAGAAATCAGAAAGTAGCACCCAATCCCATCCGCTGGCGGATGCGGGCGGTCACAAAAACCGCGCTACACTTGGTAGTAATATACTGAAATCTCTTTATGATGAAAGCCATTTCATCATCATCTCAATCTTCTTCAAAATCTTCAACATGAGTGGCTTTTTTATGCCCCAAAATATGAGAAGATTTCTCAGACCTCCCAACAAATTTCAAAGCCAGAGAATTTGATTTCTTGACTGATTCTTCATCTCCATTGATTTCTAACTCATAACTTCGGAGATTACTAATCATACTTTCAAGTCTAATATTGTTCAGGTCTTTAGCCTCCTGAATAGTTGTCACCTTTGGTCTGTATCTGACAGGAAAAATCCTAAGAATATTTTTGACATGATCTGAGGTAATGTAACTCTTGTTCAGAACTTGAAATCTAGACACAAGAACTTGAAACCTTGAGAACATGGTTTCAATGTTCTTATCTTCTTTCATTCTGAACAACTCATATTGCTGAACCAGAAGATTAACTTTGGTTTTTTTAACTTGTTGATTTCCTTCATAAGTAACACATAAAGATTCAAAAATAGTATTGACAATAGATTTGTCAATGATATTTATGTACTCAGAGTGAGGCAAAACATCAACAAGAATGCCTCTCACTCTATGGTGTTTTCTGTAAATCTTCTTCAGAGCAGGTGTGACAGTTTTTCTATCAGCTACCATTCCTACTCCATTCACATGAATATCAATGCCATCTTCAAGAATGTTCCACACCTCATCATCAAGACTTATGATACATGTGTACATCTTACTTTTCCACCATTCAAATTAAGTAGATTCTCCACTTAATGTTGGAGGTCTAGCAACATAATTATTCTTTTCATGTGTACTATTATTATGATTAACATTACCAAGAGGAGTGGGTTATGTATTGCGACCACCATCACCAGAGTGATATGATTCAGCTTTAGAATCACTCATGATAAAGAAGGAAGTGTTTTTCTCAAGATCTTTTCTGCACCACTATTAAGTGTTTATCACAGATCTTACTCTGATGCCAACTGAAGGTGAGAAAACACAAGAAGGGGAGGGGGGTTGAATTGTGTTCTATTTTCTCAAAATTTTTCTTATTATACTTTTGATTGATCTTAATTAGATTCTGAACACTTATTTCAGAGTCTGAATCATAGTCTCTCAGAGTCTCAACTCTTAAATATCTTTATCAGATTCTGCAATAGAATCTGACTCAGAGGTAAACAAATGATAGTAGCAGAATATAATTCAGAAGCAAGTAAAATAAATCAAGAGACACAAGCAGTTGTCCTAGTTCCTATCACAATCTGAGAGTAGTCCAGCCCCTATGCATTTCCAAGGGATTTCCACTATAACCAAACTGATTACAAATGTTCAAGTACCAAGCAAGAGACTTCAAATGCTCAAATCCACAAGCAAAATACTTCAATACTCAAGCACACATGTAAGAGATTTCCAATGATCAAACCCTCGAGTAAGAGATTTCCATGCTCAAGCTCACAGGCAAGAGATTTCAAATGCTCAAACACTAAAGCAAGAGACTTCTGACTCTATAACAGATTGTTAAGAGGTTTGGATAACAACTACACTTAATATACAATCAGAGGTGCAGATAAAATATAACTTAGAAAGACTCTAAGACTTAAGATCTTCTAAAATATACAAGTGTTAAGATGTTCTAAGTCTAACAAATTTGACAGAGTAGTTTCTATTTGAAATGTCAAGGTTAAGAGTCTTGTATTGCAGTATGTTATATTATAGCTTGGTAACCTTCTTCTTCAGGTCTACAGCTCCTTATATAGAGAGGAGGAAAAGAGACGTTGAAGACTTTCACCAAAAGATTGTGCTTGCCTTGTATTTGATTGGACACATCAAGAAAATATCTTTTTGCAAGAGGACTTATTCGTTTAAACTCAGACACCAAATAAGAGATTTTTCCTTAAGTCTTCATGTGATCAAAAAGTCTCTGAGTCTGTCAGAGTTACCTCGATTGAAGTGAACATGCTTTAGCGGTTGACTTTCTTCAAACTTCACTCTTCAGAGGCCGATCACTTCAGAGTCTGCTTCTTGGCTTCTGAAGCTTCAGAGTCTGGGTCACCAGAGGATGACTTTCTTCAGAGTTGACTTCTTTAGAGTTTGGATCTTCCATCAGAGCCAGAGTCTTCAGAAGTGATATTCAAAGCCAGAGTCTGAACTACAAATGCAGAATCCTCAAACTTCTCTTTATCTGTTCTTATACATATAAACCTGCATACTTGAACAAATGTTAGAATGTTCAATTATTCTTTAAATATTTTGGTATCATCAAAATTCTAGAGATATGGTATCAACCATTTTTATTCCACTATTGCATGATCACCACACCCCATTTAATAAACCACTCTCACCTTTTTTAATAAATGGTTGAAAAATACTTTGTTATATATTTATTTACTTATTTATATGTATTAAATATAATCAATAATTATCATTCTATAATATTAATTTTTAGTATATTATAAATTATGTTTTACATCTAAAATACTATAATACTATAATTATCATTCTATAATACTAATAAAAAATTAACAATTTATAATTTAAATATTCATTTTAAAAAAAAATAAACCATATTAAATAAAATTGAATTGAACTGATTTTTTAAATTAATTATTTAGAAATAATCCGAATCGGATCATAAATATTTGCCTTTGTACCTTTTCAAATACCAAATAATTTTACAAAAGATGGTAAAAAAAATAATTCCTTATTTTGTAATGGCGAAGATTGCTTCTATTTATTGTGAATTAGTTGCTCGAAAAAATAAGTATGATATAATTCAAGGGTTCAAATTTAAATCGATTTAAATAAAAATTATAAATTAATAAAAAAAATTAAAACTCGTAAAAAATTGAATATTATTAGATATATTTAAATGTCATTTTGTAAGACTTCTCGATTCAAAATGAGATTTAGGTTGATTTTTTAAAATCGATCAAATCGAGTCAAATCACAGAGAAATACTTATATGAAAACAAATCTATATCCATATTCTTTGAAACAACTAATAAGGAGAAAGAAAAATTTAAATTTATTTAAAATTTAATTTCTTTTTTAATTAAAGTTATAGGGTGGTTATAATTATGAAAAAAAGAGAAAATTTTATTTTTATTTTTTAATTAATTAAAAAATTGTGATTGGTGGGATATAAAATAAGATGTTATGTCTCTTTCTATCTCAAAATTTTCTCAGAATCGGGTGAATATAGTTTTAATCAATCAACGGCTAAAAACGTCCAGATCACCACTCTCGCATGATCGACACACCCTGTTTCGTGAATCACACTGCACCAAGATCTCCCTCTCTCTTTCTCTCTCTCTCTCTCTCTCTCTCTCTCTCTCTCTCTCTCTCGAATCGTAGATGGGAAAGGGACTGGGTCTCTACTCCGATATCAACAAGCTAGCCAAAGGTGAAACTATTCTTCTTTTCGCTCTATCTCTCACAATCTTTGTTTTTTAATTTTGAATAACTTTATCATTTATTTTACAGTTTTATATCACTTAGAGCATCTCCAATGGTGCTATCCATCTTTGGGTTCTTTGTGGGATCCATTGAGCCATATCATTTTGAAGCAACTCATTCAATTTTCATTCCAATGGTACAATCTTAAAGAACTCATATTAGATCCCACAACTTTACTTTATATATTAATATTTAATTCATATTAAAATTTATTTAATTTAAAATAATAATTTGGATACAATATATTCTAAATTAAATTTTAATGAGATAAAATTGTGAGAGAAAAATTTTAAAATTAAAAGTAAAATGATAAAATTGGGGGAGAAAAATAAAATTATGAAAGAAAATTTGAATATAAATTTTTTTATTTGGTCATATTTATAAGTAATTAAATTATTAAAATAAAAATAAATAAGAAAATGTTGTTGTTTAACTGTCTTATGTATTTTTATTACTCTTTTTGTCTTAAATTATAAGTCTTTTTGAACATTTGACACAAATTAAGAAAATTAATTATTACTTTATGAAAAAAACAAATTATATATGATTTTATTACTTTATGTATGATTTTATAGTAATATTTCTTATAATTACATAGAAGATAAAATTTAAAAAAATTAAAAGAATAAATAATAATAAATATTTGAGAGTATATTAATAAAAATGTTAATAATAAAAAATATAAAATGATTTATAATTTAGAATAAATTTTTTTAATGATTTATAATTTGAGATATAAAAAATATTTTTTTATTGCAAAGTTACGTTGCATTACATAGCAACGACAGTTTGGCGACCTACAACCAAAATTTTTAATAATGTTACGCATGGCCACATGTAAAACTAGAGAAGACATCAAGCGCTGGAGTTACTCTTAGTTAACGCTGGATTTTTTTAGATGCAGTACTGATCCACTACAATTATTTTAACTAATTACAAAATAATTTCACAAAATTAACCGAAAAACTTAAAAAGATATTTATTTTTAGAGAAAAACTTGCATAAAAACGCATCTAAATTCTTATTATTAGGAATAACCAATGAAAAGAGAGAAAAATTTTAATTTATTATAAATATAATTTCGTTTTTAATTGGAATTATGGGTGGTGGTTATTATGCAGAAGAGAAAAAATATTATTTTTTAGTTTTAATTAATTAAAAAAATATTATTGATTGTTTGTAAATACACTTGTTATTGTTATGTTGGTTCCTATGCAAGTATTTTTCTCATTTTTATTCTAGTTGAAAATAAGTGGAGCAGAGAAGGCCGAACCACACCTCACACGACCCTGATCCCACGCCTCTCCGTGCCGCCGCCACAACCAACCGCCTTCTTTCCGATCGAAGCCAAAACTCTGTGACGCTGTTCATCTCTTTCTCGGTTCTCGCTCTTCTCATTAGATTCTGAATTCATAATTTTTCAATGGCGAGCTATGCATGGAGAAAATATGCAGATTATTTGTACACAAAATGGGAGAAAACCTTTCTATGGGACATGGTTGAACCTTACAGAAGACCTAAATCATTCACTCCCATTGTTGTTACTTATATCGCCGCTTTCTATACCGGAGTCATCGGTGCCGCCATCACTGAACAACTCTACAAGGTTCTTTTTCCATTTTGTTATTATTCTGTTTACTGTCATTTATCAGTACCAATTAAAATCACAATTTCCCTGAAATTGTAGATATAGGGTATTTAGAATCTATAATTTGTGAATATAGAAAACTTCGCCGATAAACTGTTTGCTTAAAATCTCCAACTTCTGAATTCGGCGTAAAATCTCCAACTTCTGAAACTCTGAGTAACTCTCCTGTATCGTACCGGAGAAATAGTTTCTGGCAAGACATAAGAACTTGAGTTCCTTGAGGCTAACGATCTCCTTAGAAATTGTACCGAAGAGTGGAACTTGCATCACGTTCAGAGCTATCACTCATTTATCTTGGTCGCATGTTACACCGGAAAATGAACAGTGAGCTGAAAGAGAACTGGAAAACTTCCAGTTGCCGAGTGAATCATCGTGTTTTGATTTCTCTCCTTTCATTGATTCTTTAAGCTTTAACAACGCATCGAGATCGGTTATTGAAAAACAAGATGTAAATAACACGCAGAAGAATACCAGCAAATAACATGTGATGCTTTTCATCTCTTTGTTTTGTTACTATGAATTGGTTTGCATTGGGTGTGTATTTAATCTCTCTTTTTGGTACCACAAACTACATGCAGTGATTGCACTCTGTAATTGTATATATAATAAATACAATTACAGTTAATCTAATCGGTGTTATCTTATTGGTTGATTAACATTTGGTGGAGTGGAGTATAATGTTTATGTAATATCCTCTTTCCACTAGTTTAACTTACTTTTGTGAAGACAAAAATGCAATTCTTTGTAACACTCACTTTGGAATGAAACCAAAGTTGATTTATGTATTTTGCTAAATTAAAAAAGAAAATGGAGTGAAGAAAATGTGTTTTACATGGAAGTGTTTAAAGACAAAGGCATTGATTCTAAGTTTCAAGTTATTTCCACAATCATCCACGAGATATTGCAGAATCATATTCTATATGTGATTAACGTGTAGTATTAATTTATGATTGAAGATGTTCTAAACATTTTCAAGTTTTATGTAAATTATGTTTTTGCCTTGGTATATATTTTTGAGAAGACAAGAAAACTTCTAGAGGATTATACTGGAGTAATTAGATGTAAATCACACGACTTGGATGTTTGTGTGCCATCCATACTGTTTGGCCTAATATAGAGCATTCATTTCCGTCCAACAATCAACTCGGTTGTTAATTGTGATTGATGATTATTTGTGCACAATATTCTCTACATTTGACAAAGACATTACTGGTTGTTTTGTGGCTGTGGACTATAGAATTATAAAAAAGGTGTTACACTAGAAGAACAATCATCTATACTTACTAGCCATCTGCTCGTGCAATGTACGGTAAATCTTATTAAATTTCCCGATGAATATAAGTGGCGGAGAGGGGCCGTAGAGAACACACGACACTCCGATCTTACGGTTCTCTGTAGTCTGTACCGCCACAACCAACAGCTTTCTTTCCGAGCAAAGCAAAACCAGAGTGACGTCGTTCATCTCTTCCTCAGTTCTCACTCTCCTATTAGATTCTGAATTCATAATTTGTCAATTTGTCAATGGCGGGCTATGTACGGAGAAAGTATGCAGATTATTTGTACACAAAATGAGAGAAAACCTTTCTATGGGACATGGTTGAACCTTAAAGAAGACCTAAATCATTCACTCCTGTTGTTGTTTCTTTTATCGCTGCTTTCTACACTGGAGTCATTGGTGCCGTCATCACTGAACAACTCTAGAAGGTTCTTTTTCCATTTCGTTATTATTCTGTTTACTGGCACTTGTTAGTACTAATTAAATCGCCAATTCCGCTGAAATTGTAGAGGTAGGGTATTTAAACGCTAGAATTTGTGAATAGAGAAAAAAAAAACGCTGTAGTTTTGAATTATGTTGAGCAATTTGGTTTTGTTTATTTGAAAGAATTTAGTGTTCAATTGAGATTTAGGTCTAACTTAAATATTGACATTATTTTTTTAAGAGTTTAATGGATATAGACTTTAGTGTATATTAGTTTTACAGACCTTCCATCGGAGCCCAATATTTTTTCATGGCGTATTACTAATTTTAAAATGTTGGTATAATAGTCCTGTTAAGCGAGTTTGATTGGTAGCTGTGCAGAGACATCCGATTGAAAGGGGCGGAAATTTGTACCGGAGACATCCACGTAATCTCCTTTTAAGAGGTGAAATTTTAGCCATTAGGTTACTAGACAAAAAAAGTCTTTATTTTAGATGATTAGAAATTACAATATTAGAGTGTTGGAGTATCACCTATAGTAGAAAAGAGGGTGGAAAATAGACTTAGGTGGTTTGAGCACGAAGAGAGAAGATTGAAGATTGTAGATTCTGTAGTACGAAGAGTAAATCAGATGAAGTGAAGCCAAACAATTAGACGTAGAGGGAGACCTAGAAAAACTATTAGAGAAGTTATTAAGAAAGATCTCGAGGTTAATGATTTGGATAGAAGTATGGTCCTGGATATAGAACATTTTGGCGAAAGTTGATTCATGTAGCCGACTCCATTTAGTGGGATAAGGCTTGATTGTTGTTGTTGATCAAGAATTTAAAAAATTTTGGTATTATGTTTGACTTGTTGCTGCTTTAGATCTTGGTGACTTAACAGAATCATATTACTCTATATGACGCAAGAATCTGCTATGATTCTTCATATTCTCTGTTAGCTTCAACGTTTTGACTTCTGACACTGCAGTATCGGTTTAGAGTCATTTAGCAGTTAGTTTTTGACAGTGTGTTTGTTGGTTCTGGGATACAACAGTTATTAATAGCGGCCGCTCCAGGCGCTATCCCGGGATTCTCTCCCGGTGCGGCAACCCTCCGCTATGGAGGAGGAGTGCTCATCCCAGTTTTAGATACGGCCGGGAAAGCTAGGATAGCAGGCTGCGGGAACGGAGTGCTTCCCCACCCGGAGCGGTTTTCTGCTTATTTGGAGTGCGAAAAGACTTTTTTACCCTACAAAAATTTTAAAATTGGATAGTTTATTATAGTCGTTCGTGTTTTCTCCTCTCTCATTCGCGTTTTCACCTTTCTCCATCCCGTTTCTTTTGTTCGCTGCTTCTCACGTTTTTCGCTCGCTGCTTCTCACGTTTTTCGCTTGCTGCTTCTCTTGCCTTAACTCCTCCTCTGCCTCAACTGCTTCAAGCTTCTCACTACTCTTCTTCTATTCTTCTTCTTCTTTGCTTCTGTTTTCTGCTTTTCTATTTTCTTCTCTATCCTGTTCTTCTCCATTCATTGTTTTTCTATTCGTTTTCGGGTTGTATTTTCTTTCATATCATTGTTTTTTTTCTTTCATATCATTGTTTGTTTTTTCTCTCTTTTAAAAAATATTGATTCTGGAATTAATATACGTAGATTATTCATATAATTAGTCCAAAAAATTATTTAATCTACATTAATTATATAGGTAGACTATTCATATAATTAGTCCAAAATGTTATCCGCTATTCCGCTATCCGCTATCCCATTTTTGGGATCGGCCGCTCTGCTCTGCTATCTTGGATTAATAACTCTGGATACAATGCAACCTTAAGGTGTAATCTCTTTTTTCGTATGGTTGTTGGTCTGTATTCCTCCTTGTTCTTTTGGTCCAACCAGTGTACTACAATAGACTTAGATGGTAAAATTTCAAACTCATTCTTTTGAGGAAACACTGGTCTAACATGTTTGTGCATAAGACACCTCAAGTTCTGGATTTTGACAAGTGTAAACTTGGAATTGCAATTGCAATGTAGAATGTAGATTCCAAATGAAAATAAAAGGTTTCGGTTATATGCTGTTTCATTGAATTTATATTTAGGTGTTGAGACTTGAGACTAACCTCCTATACTTTGTAGTGCTACTCTAACTTCCAAGACATTTATCTTAGTTATGTTCAGCTGTTTTTGGCGATATGATCCATCTCTTCAACATGCAACATAATGGGATGAAATGGTCATTCTCGTGCTAGTTAATGTGAGTCAATATGAAAGAACATTAACTATGAATAAATAGGTGCTTGTAGTTGTGAGTCACAATGATAGCACCTGTTAATTAACATTACAAAATGTTATTTCTGTAGTCAAGGAATATAAAATATTGAATGTGAATGTTATAAATATCAATTTTTATGACAAAAGTTCATATTCCATTTATTGCTTTACCTTTAGCGAGTGTTGCATGGATTATGGTGTGGTGCATGGTACCTGTACATTTATGTGTGATACAAAACAAAATTTTAACGGGTATGGTACACTCGGTTGGTTTTCTATTTAGGATCGAAATTTGGGTAGAATTGGATTGTTATGCCTAAACTTCAAAGTATAGTATGAAGTAGTGAAAAAATACTATGAATGGGTATTGGTGCATTTTAGAAAACGAGAGTGGTGGACTGTCAATAACTAAAACATGACAGTGGTATAATTTCTTCAATAAAATGATAGAGATAGAGACGGATTTCTTGTATTAGATGATTTGTCAGAAAATGGAAAACTAAGACGAAGGAGTAGTCTGTGAGAAGCTTAGGAATATGATATGATAATTTCTTACACCCTTAGAAGGAATTTTTCCCAGTGCACTAAACTTATAACATGTGGAAAGCACAGAAGATACATGCCATTGAATTGAATTTCAAATAGTATATAGTGAAATTTAGATTTTAGATCAAATCTTGACTTATTTTGTAGTACTCTAAAAATATACAAGTTCCTTATGTTGCAGAACATAAAGAGGTGCCATGGGGGGACTTTATCTTCTGTTGGGAAGGGTGCTACTCCATTCTCTGTGAAAACGAAGGTCCAAATCTAAAATATGCAGAGAGAGAATGACATACTTGTGTTCTGCAATGCGAAATCAGAACTGTAAATGATTCAATGAACCTCACCTCTTTTTTCCTTTCTTGTTTGTGAATTTGAGCATTTTTTAGTATCTTGGGTTGCACATGCTTGTTCCCCAACGTGAGGCAACATATAATCCACATTACCAATAAATGACATTGTTTAGTTTGTTTGTAATGCTTGTTTGACTGTGTTATCTGCTTCCGTACGGTTCATCATTATAAACAAGCAACCAAACAAAATAGGGATGAAGAGAAAATAATTCAGACTGTTTGTGTTCTTCTATGCTCGTACTCTATGTGAAAGTAGGTTTGTGTGTAAAATGTTCTGTGTTCTTGCTTCAAGCTAATTATTGTCGGTTAATGATTAAAATTTCTGCACACCTTTTCATTGGTAGTTCTCTATTGTAATGTTTGCTGATAGTCTACTAGTATAGAAATTGGAAAGGTTAAAATCTCATTCAAAGGGGAAACTTTTTCACTTTTTGGTTTTGAGCCTTTTTGTTTACCTTGCTTTTTATCACCTTGTGACAGAATTTATGTTTGAAAGTTAAATGGCATAACCATCAATTGTGATTATTATTATTATTTTATCAAAATCATGTTGGTGTGTAATTCTGATCTTTGTAATGAATCTTGCTTTATCACAGGAAAAGTACTGGGAAGAGCACCCTGGGAAAGCAGTCCCTCTCATGAAACCGAAGTTTTATGGTGGTCCGTGGAGGGTAATGGGGGGTGAGATTCCCCGATATGAGTGAAAAGCTCTTGAGGCATGTTCGAGGTTAGTTCTAATTCACCATATTTTAGTACTGTTTATAATTAAGGACTGTTTGATGTCAATGAAAATGCACTACTGCATATGTAGTTTTATAGGCAAAGCTCTAAATCATATCAGAGTGTCTTTCTCTTCTCCATGCTCACGACTTTGCTGGAAAAATGATTTTATTCCAATATACACGAAGTTGTTTTGTATGCTCTGCAATTGATACATCACTTGGACTGAGCAAGACTCCTACCATCTATTAATGCGCCTTGTTTGTAATGACATGTGACAGCAGATACCCCATTCTCCTTCCAATTCCTACTGCTGATTCAATACTTGTTCTGCAGAATACAACTATTGCTATTGTGTTTGTTCTTGTGATGATGTTTAGAGTTGAAGCCATCAGTGTTTGCGACAGGTTTTTCTATTTGTTGAAGATGAGTAACACTTGTGTTTAGGATGAGAAAACATTGCCATTTTTCTGATTTGATGAAAATGAAAATTGTTGGAAATTTCTGATTTTATGAGATGGATTAGATGAAAATGGAAATTGATTCTCTTTTCTGGATTTTAATAGTCTTTTTTTAGCTTTGAGGAAAACATTTGAGGACTTGAGAATATATTTATGTAATTTTGAAAAAATATCTTTTTTTATTTGAATTTTTATGTGATTTTGTTTCTTGGTTAGAATTTTGTTTTTGGGTTTGGTTTGGTTTGTTATTTGATTTGAATTTGTTGTTATTTTTGGATTTGAATTTATCATTAAAACTGTTTCTATGTTTTTTCTGGCAACATAGATTATATGATTTTGGATCATATGCAATGGAATTTTTTTTCTAGGATTTATGAACTTTTTTCAAGGTTTGTATGAAGATTAAAAATGAAGATATGAAAATTGGGTTTTATGAGTTTTTTTCTTCTAGATTTGTATGAAACATAAATGAATGCATTTTTTTTTATAATTTATTAATTCATGATAGGGTGAAACAATGTGACGTGTATATAAAAAAGTTAAAAAAAATATTTATTCACACACAAAGGGAGGGTCTAGATAAAAATAATGGTGGGAAAGTTAAAAAAAATATTTATTCAAACACTTGATCTGCCGCAGCCAGTCATAGGTTGAATACAAAATATAATTAATACTATTATTTTATAAGATTGATTTTTGGAATAATTAGTTCTCAGGTCTCTTAAATTAATTATTAGTGTAATTTTAGTCCTTTAATAAAAAAATGATATATTTTAGTCTTTTAATATTAGTTCCGTTAATATTATTGGTCTCTTCCGTTCGTTTAATTGAAAAAACGTTAATATTTGTCAACATAGCCTGACATGCTAACCATGTAATGAGTTACAAAAAATAATATAAATTTATTTACATATCCATAATCAACTCATAAAAACATAAAAATCATAAAAAAAAAACTTAAACATAAAAAAAAATTAATTAATTTACATAATTAACTCAAAAAAAAACATAAAAATCATTAATTAATTTACAGAAAATAGAATCAAGATTCCTTAAAAGTTTAAAAAGATATCCTTCAAAACATTGAAAAAAGTTAATTAATATTGAAAAAAGTTAATTAATATGTATGAATGATGATTTAGGAAGAAGACTCTTGATAAAGCAACTCTGCAGAAGGAAAAATAAAATTCTAATTTCATACGACGACAAATAATAAGCCAAATGAGAAGCAACACATATAGAAGGTCGTTCATAAACTATGGGCATTTCATACGACGACAAATAATAAGCCAAATGAGAAGCAACACATATAGAAGGCCGTTCATAAACTGTGGGCGGCAATGCCTTAGTGTACTCTAAAGTAAAATGAAATAATCTAGATAAACCACTGACAACCCATGTATTAACTGCACTGAATGCTTGAACTGGAAAGAAAACAATCCAATTTAATTCTGAAAAGCAATATATGTATAAAGTCTATCGTATTAAAAATATTAACGTTGAAATATTGTTCGTTGTTATTACCTTTGGGGCTTAAAAACTAGATGACTACAACATCCTTAAAGATATTGACCTCCTTAATTTGAGGGATGACATTCACACCAATTCTCTTCAGGGTGCTCTAAAGCCTTTTGTCATATGTAGTTGTTGTCTTGTGGACAACTTTCTTCTTTCTAAGGTAACTAGAAGGTAGAACATCAAGATATAATTCAACTTAACAAAACCATAATGGATTCACAACAAAACAATTTATTCAACATATGGCTAGTGACTCAATGACAAATGATGAATCTATCAAAGAATTTTGAAGAACAAAGTAATGTTATAAAAGTATTAACATGAAAAATATAACAACCATGTCATATTAGAAAAGACCAAAGTCATACCTTCTGACGATACCCTTTCCACCAGTTCAAACTGAACCAGCCATCTTCATCAACTTTTCATGATTCATCTGGGTAAAACGTACAAAAACTAAACATAAATTTCATAAAAACAAACTACATTACACTTAAAAAAGATGCAAAATTATTAGTAACAAAATTCTTAATTTCAGTTTCAGTTACAAAGTAGAGAAGATGAATTTTACAGAAACAGAGACTCACTAGAACGAGTAACTCAGTTGTGAAAATAAACTATCTTTTTCTTCTTCATCTTCCTCGTGGTGTTGTTCATCGCCGTTGAAGAAGTCAAGTAACTTAGTTGTGTTAAAAAAATTGCTTTAAATCTCAATAATATGCCACAGGTCGGTGTTGTTTATGACTCACAACGAAAACAAAAAGGATTTGGAGGAAGAACGAAGATGCATAGGGAAACAGTAATGGGGAGAGGAATGAACGAGGATTTTGAGGAAGAACGAGGATTTGAAGCAAGGGAATGAAATTAGGGTTAGAGTGTTTCACATGTTTAATAACAAATAATAATAATTTGAAAATAAACAAAACAAAATGTTAGGTAAGATAATATACTACCAAGTAGATTGCCACATATGCACAGTTTAATGTTTTTTCTCAAAATTTAACGGAATAAATCAATTTGAATAACAGAACCGTTTTAAGGGACTATAATGTAATATTTTTTTTAACTAAGAGACCAAACAGAAACAATAAATTGAATTAAGGAATCAAAAGATGATTAAGCCTTGATTTTCTTAAGGGCAAATTATAACTCGTCCATATGAAGACATAATATGCTATTAATCTTATAATTTATAATTATAATTAGATTGTGAGACGAGTGGGAAAGTTGTATCTCAATTCGTTTGACTATCGATACACACATTTGTAACTCTTTTATAATAATTGCCATTATGATAGTTTGGAATTTGGTAGGATTAAAATATGAAACAGTAGTGAAGATTGTCATGGAGGTTTCTAGAAGAAGGGGGAATTATTAAAAACAGTAGTGGAGATTGCCATGGTGGTTTCTATAAGAGTATAAGAGTGTGGAAAGTTGTAGTGTCTTTTGTGCTGAGCTTTGGGAAGTATTAGAGAGGCTCAAATTAATTAAGAAGTTAGGTTGAAAATAGGAATGTGCATGAATAACCATTTAATATGGACCAATCCATTTTTTGGTTATGGTTTATAAACCAAATCATTTGTCGCAAAAATCAGTTTGAAATTTATAATCGATTTTGAATCGGTTTATAATCGATTCTAAATAGATTTTGATTTTAATCTAAATTATCTAATTAAATTTAAATTTATTTCTTTTAAATTAATATCAATTTTTAAATTTAAATACTTAAATAATTAACATATATAATTTAGGATAAACATATTTTGTCAAATAACATAAAATTTGGAACAAGTGAATTTCTTAATATGTGTGCCAAACTTTTAAAATCCTAAGAGAGTTTTTCAAAAAGTCACACTGACTCATTGTAATTTTAGCAAATCTACCATGATACTAAAAATTGAGACTGAATATTCTCATTTATGTAAAAAGAGTAAAAAATAAATAAAGTACTACTATAATGTTTTGATTCACGGCGCAGAAAAATGTGTGTAATAATGTATAATGTTTAATACTAATAATTTCATAAAATAGTTAAGCAAACATTAAACGTGGCCTAAAAAATTTAAATTAATTTTTTAATTAATTTTTTTTTTCAAAATATAAAATTGATTTATAATGTGTATAAGGTGAAACATAAAAAGAGACAAATATATAAATTTAACACATAATGAAATTTGGGTATCCAATAACGAAACCACATTATTATGGGTACCGATTTATATTTGGATAACAAAATAGATATTCACATTTATATTTTAGCATTTGGTTTAAATTTTTAAAAATGGAACAATTTGGATATCAATTTGATTAAGCATAACCTTATTTTTTGCACACCCCTAAAAGGTTAAAATTTGTGTGGATTCTATACCGGTGGTGGAAGCAATAAATAGAAGTTCAAAAAAGATTGAAGGATTTGCAATTTTGAAGCAAAGTAAGGAGCTTATCAAGATGTTGGAGGATGTGAAGGTTATCCATATATTTCGTGAGGCAAACATGTGTGCAGACAAGTTAGCCAAAGTTGGAATTGGTTATTCTATTGATATGGAGTTTTGAGAAAATTATCCGGTTTAGATTAGTGGGTTCATGAAAGTTGATAAGGATGAAATTGCATTCCACAGAGTTGTAGGCTAGTTTTTTTTTTCTTTGGGTTTTGTAACAAAAAAAGAAGAATTGTAAATTTTTGTTTGGTGTTGTCTTTTTTCTGTAAAGACTAATATAGTATAATAAAAATGAAGTCCTAAATAATCCATCCCTATATTTTGATAAAAATACATTTATCCTTCTAGTAAGTTGTATTATTTATTGAATAATTTGTTTTATGTATAAAGAGATATTTTAACTATTCATATATGTCAACATATTTTGATTTTGTATATATATCAAATATAGAAGAAAGAAACTAGAGAAATAGGAGAGAACCATGAGGCTTTCAAGAAGTGAAATTTTTTTTGTTCCGATGCTAAATCAGTTGTGCATAGAAATTTTTCCATTTTGTTTCAAATTTCAGTACGTTATTTCTATCAATTATTAGGTTAAATATTTATAATTATTTAATTTTTTAAACATTTTTAAACTCGTTTAAAAATCATTTTCTCGTTCAATTAACATCGCTATTATGTTAGTATCTTCATCATCGAAACTCTTATTTGTGCAAAACCAATGCCAAAGCGATTGGGTGAACATAGCCGATATTTTTCTCAAGTTTAGTTTCTGTTATGGAGTAAGTTTCGTTTACCTAATTTTAAAATTGACATTTTTAATGTATTTTAATATTCTATTTTTAATCTTTAATCATAAATTATTAAAATACGAAATGATTAGATGATTAAGAGTTAAGGGAGAGAAAATTCTGCATGTGTACTCAAATTAATTTGTGAAGGCATGAGAAATATATGATCTTACTCGTGGTGATTTTTAAATACGACTGAGAAGAAAAATATCTAAGATAACGGATTTCTTCATACAATTTAAGATTAGACATGGAATTAAGAGTTGGTTGAATATTGTATGTTATTTATTTTAAGTTTTTTTATAATAATAAAATATAATCAAATTAAGGTGTTTAAGTAATCTGAATAGTATGAGTTTTTTATTTATTATTTAGTGGAAGAAATATGAAAGAAATTAGCATATTAATATATTTTATTTATTTATTTATAATTGTCATTCTTTTTTATATGAATTAATAGAAGAAATTGAATTTTATTTTTTATATATTGGAGTTGCTGATATTATAGTAAATAGTGATTATGATGTTTAAATATTAAAAATATAGTTTGATTCAAATATATATATATATATATATATATATATATATATATATATATATATTTATTGTTATTTTTGGAGTTATTAGTAAAATTGTTTTGATTGCGAAATGGTGGATATTATGTTATCATATTTCTTCAGTATGTTTGCCTAAGTGGTGCGACTACACATTGTAAATGTATATATGTGTTTGTCTATTGTTGATGTTTGTCTAAGTGGTGAGATTGATTATTAAAAATTTATGATTGTTGTCATGTGTGTCAAATTGTAATTTTTTCCCTTCTGTTTCTAGCCCAATACACTAGCTTTGGCCCAATGTGTTTGGCACTTTTTGATTGTTAGTTTGTTGTAATATCTGAAGCCTATTTAATGGATTAACCTACTGTAATCAATTAAGAAAGTCAGAATAATAATTTTCATTTTTTCTTCTCTTTATGAGTTTCGCTGACATTTCTGAACATGGTTTCAGCAGCAAAGAGATTTCTTGATAATTCATTGGCCCACCCAGATTTTTAGTATCTCTCATTTTCTCTTATCCCTGCCATTTTGCAAATTTCATCTACACGTGTCTTCATCACGTTTTCTTCCCAAGAGTGCATCTTTATCGCTATATTCTTTTTCGTTCCAATTGCAAAATCAATCCACTATCACTCTCTCATTTTCACATTTTGATTCTCTCTCGTTGCTGCTTCTAAAAGCAATCTACTTTCTTCACCCCAAGTATCATTCATCTGTTCTTGATTTCAAACACCATTACCACTTTGTTCTTGATTCTTCATCGCTCTTTCTCATACAAATTCAAACCATAAAATCTCATTTCACCAAACCTTAATTTTTTCTTCTTAGATTTTCTTACCTTTTTTTTTTATTTTCTTCAATAATGTTACTTGGAAATTTCATTCCATCTTCATCTTCACGTTAATCTTTTTTTCAGATTTTTTTGTTTTACCTTTTCCCATTTTTTTGCCTTCGTCGTTTTTTTGGTTTCTCTTTTGCATTCATGGAGGAGAACGACGATCTCGTTCCATCCCAGTGTAATTTCACGAATAAACAAACCGAACCATCAAAAACTACTTCTTCTTCTACCAACAACAAATCTCGCAACAATCTTGATTTATCTTCCTCTCACAACCAAAGTTACCAGAGTGATATGTTAGATCCATTCTCCATGCACCCGAGGGACAACCCAAGTTTGGCCATCATTACTCCTTCCCTCAACAATTTCATTTTTTATTCTTGGTTTAGGTCAATGAAACTTTCTCTCAAGTCCAAACACAAATTAGGATTCATGGAACCCTAATTCGTCCCTAACTTTCTGACTCTAAGTATGTTCTTTGGTGTCAATGCAAAAACATGGTAATAGCATGGATAAACAACTCCATTTAAAAATAAATTTTAGAAAGTGTTCTTTGGATGGATTTTGCGAAGGATATTTGGGACGAGCTACATGAACAATATCATCAAGGTGACATTTTCAGAATTTCAGATCTTTAGGAAGTAATTTATGCTAAAAACAAGGCAACCAAAATATTACTCAGTACTTCACAATGCTTAAGAAGCTATGGCAGGAGTTTCACAATTTTCGTCCTATTCCAAGCTGCCAATGTGGCCTTATTTTCCATTATCAGCTGATCCTCACTATTAGGGTGTGTTTGGATTGGAAGAGAAGTTGTGAAGAGAGAAATAGATAAGAGAGAGTGTAAGAAGAGAGAAAAATATGAGAAATAAAGTAGATTTGTGGTATTGTTTGGTTTAAGAGAAAGAGAGAAGAAATAGAGAAGAGAGAAGTGTTGCATATTTTTAAAAGTACTATAATGTCCTTATGATAAATAACATTTAAAAAATACATATTTATTATTAAATGGGCAAAATAGTCATTTTTCTATCTTATTTTGTTTCTTCTCTCTTTCTCTTCATAATTGAAGAGAAATATAAAAGGTGTGGGACCCACTCTTTTTTAATCTCTCTTTCCAATTTCTCTTCTCTCCAAACAAGAGAAGTTATCAATCTCTCTTCAACTTCTCTCTCACCTATTTCTCTCTTTCCTACTTCTACTCTACCAAACACACCCTTAAGGCGTATTGTGATAATGACTATGTCATTAGATTCCTAAAGGGAATTAATGATCAGTATGCACCGATTCTAGTACTAAATCCTACCAATTTAACAAGTGTAGAGGCCTCAAGATATGCACCTTTTGCAACAAACCTGGTCACACCATCAAAGCGTGTTTCAAAAAACATGATCTTGCCCTTTACCTAAAGAAAACAAATCTTGCCCAAGTCCACAATGAAGATCAACTTCATGAAGCATCTACATCATAAAAAAATAAAGTAATTCCAAATCAAAATGGTTTCACTTATGAATAACAAAGAGCACTGCTAGCCATTCTTCATCAAAGCAATGTACTACCTACTACCAACATACAACATTTTCTCGCTTATGTTAAAAAAATATCATGTACACCTTCCTTACATAACATTAATCAATCCAAAATTAATGATTGACTTTTGGACATTAGCACAACCGATCATGTGTTCCATTCCAAAATGTTTTTCCTTCTCTTAATCCTATCAAACCCATTATTGTCTAGCTTCCCAATGGAGCCTATATAACAACAAATTTTTGGGCTCTATTCACTTTAGTGACGATTTCTTTTTACATGATGTTTTATACATTCCAAATTCTTCTACTAATTTAATATTTGTTTCTAAACTGGCTCATTCTTTAAACTGTACTTTCATTTTTACATATTCTCACTGTCAGATACAAGGTACCCATACACTGTGAAGATTGGTGCAACTAGATTACATCAAGGCTTTGTTAGATGACGACAATTGATCTAGAAGGAGGGGTTGAATAAATCACTACTTTTTAAAGGAGAGTCGACGCTTAAATTTAATTTTAAAAAGGTTTGCGGAAGCGGCCGAGGAACTATATCATCTAAACGAACCGGTTATCGAAAAGACCGAATATGCGTAAGCCAAACGGAATGACAGGCTCAATGAGAAATTCGAATCACAAACTTTATTATTAATCAATAAACTTGACTGCACTTAATGTTGTGCAATTTCCAGTGACTAATAAAAAAGTAAACCAAATTGACAATTTAACAAACACTTTGTGAGCGATCAATATATCGAACACTTGGTGTGCGAAACACCCCAAGTGACAACTTCTATGTAAATGTAGTGCAGAATTTTTCCAAATACAATCAAAGTGATTGTACAATGTTTTCAAACCAGATTTTCAGCACTACACTATAACAGAATTTTATCGATAAATTGATTATTCACAAACGTAAACAGTTAGAAAATTAAATAAATAGGGAAAGAGAGAACAACACTGAATTTGTTTAGGCAGTCCCCCTTTCATCCTCACTTCGGATACGCCTGCCCCCAACTACAAATCTAGAATTGAGATATCTATAATCTTGTTGTAAATTGTTTTTACAAGAGAAGCCTTAGATACCACACACTCAAGAAACCTCGTTGATGTTGATACTATGTTTTCTCTCCCCTTGATTCAAGTTGAATCAAGTGCCTCGAATGTGTTGAATAAACCTCTATTTACCGCTACTAGATTGAATGAACACACCAGTCTTCAATCACCTTCGCTCGGCTGATTTCAATCACACACATTTCGATCCCAAATCTTTCTTGCACAATCCTCCAATTAACGCTACTAGATTGAACGAACCCTCAATTCTTCAATCACCTTCGCTCGGCTGAATTCAATGAAGCAAATATTTGTCCCCAAAACCCCCAAATCCAATTGATCTTGGAGGACAAAACCCTAGTGGTTTTATTCAAGAAAAAACCCACTGAAAAACTCACCCCAAACAAGATACACACTCCTATGTTTGGACGTTATCACCTCAATGATGCAAGAGATCAACAAAAATTATTATGTGTAATTGTTGAGAAAATGCAAGAATGAGGATGAAGATGATGAGAGAAAAATTACAGTGTTTATCTTTCACTTTTTCTTGTTCTATGTAAAAATGAGGTACAATGTATATATATGATCCTATAACCAACTAACAAAAAATAACAACATTTTAAAATTGAGAGAGATCAGAAAAATAACAGGATTCAAGCGAACAGTCGACCAAAGACTCATAAGGGTTAGCCTGTGCTGACCCGTGAGCAGGACTATGCAAATTTGGAGGCTATGCGTCGACAGCAACAGGGCCATGCGTCAACACAAGCCTGGTGAAAACTACAAATACAAATGTCATCAGTATGAGTCGACCAGAGGGTCGACGTGAGCTGACCCATGAGAAATAGACTGAAGATCAAGTATCATGGGTCAACCAAAACATAGTTTGAGTCGACTCAAACAACAAAAACTCATAAAAATACCTTTTTGACCATAGTTTCTTTTACCTAGGCTATGTTTATGCATTCCTATGACTCTCAACATGATCAAACACATACAAGAGATATATGAGACTCTTCATATATGTATGGACACAAGATTATGCGATATTTATGCATTGTGAAGTATGGATGTCGACTATGATGCGATGATACCGTTTAAATTACACACTACGAGCTAGTATATGTTTTGACATCATTAAAATAAAGACTGAGTGTTAAGACACCTTGCCTTCACAGGCTTATACACCCTTATTTACCCTATTTTCCCCAAAATGTTCCCAACACATGTGAAGGATGAGAAACACAAGAAAGAGGGGGTCTGAATTGGGTTTCACATTTTGTCCCCTTTTGTAAAATTAAACTAATGACGTCAACAAGCAAATAAGAATAAATGAACACAATTATTTTTATCCTGGTTCACCGTTAACGAAGCTACTCCAGTCCACCAACCTTGGTGATTTCGCCTTAGACAAGGACTTAATCTAATAATCATCAAAATGATTACAACCTCTAAGTTATTAAACAACACGCTTAGTCCTCTCAAGCATCCTGGCTTTCACTTATCTGCTCAAGGAACACCATCCACTAAGCTGTTAGAAACACACTTAGTCTTCTCAAGCATTCTGGTCTTCACTTGACCGCTCAAGGAGCAACACCTTTTACAAGGATTTTCTTGTGCACTAATATGCTTCTTACAAGCTGATTACACAAATGAAGTACATGAACACCTAAGTGTTTCTAGCAAGTTTCTGAGTAACAACTCCTTGCTTTCTAAAACAGAAACCATCTAAAGAATGAATCTCTGAGAGATTATAAAACATTAGTTCTGTATTGCTTAAAAGCTTTCTTGACGAGCACCACATCTTCTTTCTTTTGATGAACTCCATTCTTGAGCATATAATGCTTCTTCCAGTTTAACCATCAAGATCAACTAAGTTACTATGCTTTACTTATTGATGTTTCACTTGACTAGTTTCACATGGCTTTAGCATGTAGCATCGTTGTACACACTTCAGCAGTTTGCTTTGGCTTCTTCTTCTTTGAGCATTCTTCATTATAAGCTTCATCTTGTTGCATTTTCTTCAGCGCTTTGGCTTGCGCTTTTCTTTAGCACTTTCGCTTCCAACAACTAGCAAACTCTCTATCTCTCTCTCTTTTTCTCACGATCAGCGGATGCTTACAAGCAACATTTCTTCAAGCTTCCAAATCTTAAATTTATAGAGCTTGAGAGAATAGATCCGTTGAGGGGCATTCTTGGAACATATTCCAACAGCAATATCCCAACGTTCACATGAAGGAATGGTCAACATCACTGTACAAAAAGATGCTCTTGCACCACCTTATCGAGGTAGAAGTCACAGTTTTTTTATTCTAGTGTTCAGCTTAAAACCATTCTTATCTTCTGTCTTTCCAATGTCTTTAGTGGCTTCAAATAAAACATTGATGAAGCATGTTGTAGAAGAGTCAATTCTTTGCAACTTCAGAAACCCAGTTTTCAGAATTCCAAGATCTTTGTTCAGCAGAACTATCTTGAGAATCTTCAGCACTCGTTCTTTTAGAAGTAATATCTTCAGAGTCTTTAGAACTTGTTCCTTCAGAACCTTGTCTTCAGAGTCTTCAGAATTCATTAAGCACATTCTTGTCTTCAGAGTCTTCAGTACTTCGTTCACCTGAACCTTGTCTTCAGAAACTATTCAGAACTTGACCTTCAGATATTGTGTCTTCAGAATCTTCAGAACCATGTTCACCTGAACCACGTCTTCAGAATCTTCAGAACTTGTAACATTAGAAATCCTTATAGCCGTTCTCATAAAGTCTCAATTAGAATGTCTAGAACTAACGTTCATTAGAATCGTTGTATTAGAAACATTCATGAATCTTGACTTTATCTTGTCCACACATATGTTTTCTTCCAGAGTGTTGATAACAGAGTCTGATGACGTTACACGTCTTCTTATCAGAGTCAGAATCATATTGACAACAGTCACACACTAGACAAAACCATATCATACATAATTATTCTCTTAGATAACATGTGCAGTTATCATCAAAACTCAAAGGCCAGATATATAACCAAATCTTATTCTTACAGTCTCCCCATTTTTTATGATGACAATCAATGCATTTTGATAGACAATTCGTATATGGCAATCACCATAAATCCATAGAGTCAGAGATAAGCTTAACGGGCTCCCCCTGATTCTGTTACTCTCAAAATTCATTTATGCTTGTTCAGAGTCTCCCCCTGATCCCAAGACTCACAAAATGATTTTGAAGTAGAATCATATCAACATAGAAGGATTACTTCTTAGTGACGTCTCATCAGAATCTGACTAGAACTGACTGGTCTTCATCTCAGAACCTAGCTTGCTATCAAAATACTGTAGATGTATCAGAACCTAATTTGTCTTATCAAACTTGATGTCTTGCATTATATATCAGAAACTGGTAGATACTTTCTTAGATGCCACACATCATGTATCAAAACTAAATCTTCAATATCTTAACACAGATCACCAATAGGTGCACATATCCTCATGTCATTTGATGGTTCAGAAACCGAATATTTTCTTTAATGACCATGACTTGATTTGATCTCTGAAAGATTCACATTCTTTTAATGATGGAGTCTAGATACCATTTGAAGTTTAGATACCAATTGAATTTTAGATACCAATTGAATCATTTTTTCAGAAAGTTTACAACTTCTGACAAGTTTTGGGTATCAGCGCGAAAATCATGGACATCCCTTATTTCTAATAAGTTAGTGGTCAACACCAGATATTCATATATTATCAGATCAAGCTTGTTTAGCATTCCTCTTTCTTGTTCAACGACTTCTGAGTATATCAACTTCTGAAGTACTTGCTTCTTGAACATATCTTCTGATAATTTATCAAATACAAATTATGTATTCTGATATATCATAGCTTCTGATATGTCTTATCTCTTCTGATAATAGATCATATATTCTTATATGTCTTGTCTTCTGTCTTCTGATAGCCTGTTCTAACGTTCAGTGAACTTTTGCAAAGTTTCTGATCGATTTTCAAACATAGGTTAGAAGTAAAACATGTTTAATAATATTTGGGATCGAGATTCTTAGATTTAGGCATATCAAAATCATTATACTTTCTCCCCCTTTGTCAGAAATCAAAAAGGCAAATAAGAATAGACATTGACAAAGAAATATGAAGATGATCATAATGACAGAAAAGGAAATTTCATTAATACTAATTAGAGATAACAAAGAGAAACAATGATGGCATGCTAAAGACAGAAAAACAATATCATTCATCAGATTGAAAGAACAAAATACAACATAAAGCAAAAGGTATCCTATAGTGCCTAAGGTTTGGGGGTAGAAAAGGTTCTTTGAAACAGCTGAGTGACCATATCTAAAATACTCTTGTTGACCTCTTTTCGCTCATCAATTTTTGCTTTGAGTATCTTATGTTCTTCTTTCTTCTAACCAGATAGGATAGCATGTACTTTAGATCAAAATCCAATTTTGTTGGATTTTCCTTTGGTGAATGATAAATGCTGCCATAGATGATATTGAGAGCCAGACATTTAGGTTATCATACAGTTTTGAGGCTAAGTTAGAATTCTTACCATCTTTGAATATGGTAGGAGTGATCATTCGAATCTGCTAAAAAAAATTAGCTTGTTACTCAGCATAACTTCCCTTATGTTGTGGCATTGAAATCCAGTGTTGTCATGAGAGAGAAGTTTAGCAATGTCATCCAACTGAATGTTTATGTCGCGACCTTTAATATTTGAGCACACCATAATGTTATTCATAACATAGGCGTTTTTCCAGAATTCCTTGACAAGTTCTGGATAGGTTGGTCCTTTAAGAAGATCAAAGTATGTATACCAACCTTGAATTTCAAGCGTTTTAGAGAAGTCAAAACCATGTGTGGTGAGATCTCTGAAATCCACATTACGTTCAGAGATAACAGATAGTAGTTTAATTGGTAGAGCCAATGTGATTTTTGATCATCGTTAAGATGATTTTCCAAACGCTGTTTTAGGAGAGCCAAGCTTTGATCCACAAACATGTAGGTTTCCATTTGAAGAGGATGAAGGCTGATCCGCTGTCGCGCACGGATCAAAACGAGTAGTTTGAAAAATGGTAGTTTAGCGACAATGACTCGAGTCGTATCGCAAGGATTCTTGTAATGGATTTAACCAACTATAGTAACAATTTATGGGGGGTTTGGTTTTGACGTAGAAAAGATAGTGAAAATAAGTGATTATAAAAAAAATTGATTATCAAAATAAGCTGAAAGGGTTAATCTGCTGTTTTAGTTTCCCAACTCATCATCGCTCCAAATAATTCCCAATTCCTAAGCGGATTCTATCCCCTTTTCGATTATAATAACAATAAAACAAGCGCAATTGATATTATATGATACATATTCCTAATTTACAAATTAAGCAAATGGTTAAGATATAGTAACCGTGAATTAAGCAAACACGAGAAACATACGCGGATTAAGCAAACGCGATTAAAGTATAAGAACATGCAATCATCGAAATAAATCAATCAACCCTAAGATAAATCGAATTAAGCAAACAAGATATCATAGAGAAGAATTCAAAGGAAATAGATTTTATTGGAAATTAAAAGAACCTCAAAGTGTCGGTGGAAACCGATTACAGCAGATTAATCCGAAGAAGTTAGTTCTCCCTAAGTTTCGTACAAAAGCAAAAAGCAAAGAAATGAATAGTGCAAGGAAGGTTATGTTACTGTGGAGCAGCTCAAATCCTTATAAACAAAATAAGGTTTTTCACTACTAACTCAAACTGGGTCGGAAACATAACCTAGGCCTATAAAACGACCCGAAACAAATTATTTTCTAAACTCAAAATTCGGGTTCTGACTTCAACGATTTATTTGACCATTTTTCACTATGAATCAGATCTTGACTTCAACATAAAACTTGTAGCTCTCTGTCTTAGCTTTCCATCGACTGGTAGAACGCGCAAAACGGCATCTCGTAGCTCAAGTTATGACCTGGGCAGTGAAAGGTATCAAATAAGTGTTAATGCTGAAAATAAGCTGCGAAAATAAAATAAAGGTAGAAACAAACTTAAATATGAAAACATATTAAAATAGTAAAAATACTCAAATAAACTGTAGGAATGCCTAAGTACAAATATAAGAGAATGTGCATTAAAATGCACTGATCAAATTCCCCCACACTTGAACTTTTGCACTCCGTGCAAAATAGAAATCAAAACTCAAGCAACACAACAACATTCAAATACTCATTCTAGGCTACAAACTCTTCTTCGGTTAAGATAGCATCGATAGGTACTAATCTTGCACACTAAAGATATCGCAAGAACACAAATCCGCAATTGTGCGGTCATAAACCTCCCTCCTATACAAACCAATCCAAATCATGTTATTATGCCTAAGCCTAACTTGCTCATCCTCCTTTTTGCTCTCTTTCATTCTAATGCAATCACATTAAGCCCGTTATCTATTCACACACATGGTAAATAAGCCTGTTAGTGACTATAATCCATATCTTGTCAACAATTCAAAATTAACCACTTTAGCAACACCAATATTTTATTTTCTTTTTTTTGAAGGTCTCACAACCGTTAGCCTAAGTGACCGGGTGAGGGTCACCTAACTTAAAAGGCGGATTTCTATTTAGATTTCTTATTAAGCACGGGATCATTCACTTATTTGCATAAGCTTAATTACTTAGTGTGTGTTTTTTAGATGGTGTTGACTGCTAGATAAACTACTTAAGAGCTATTAAAGGATGAGAACTCAAGACTATGTCATAACAAGTATTTAAATCGATTTCTATATTTGGGAGACTTAAGGTGTTAAAACGGTACCAATCTTATGAATTTTTCCCAAGTCTCCACAATATAACCTCAAATTAATTTATAGCCTAAAAATTTCAAAAGATGCATTTTGTTTCTAAGTAAAAAAAAATTAATTTTTTATTTAAGAACAAAACCAAAACAGAGAAAATTGAAAAAAAAGAAAAAAAAAAACAAAGAAAAAAAATATAAAGAAATGGTTCCCTCCCCCACACTTAAAACATACATTGTCCTTAATGAAAGAGCAAAAATATAAAATAAGAGTGAGAGAAAGGAAAGAACACACCGGAGTAGTTAAGGCGGATATGTGATCACATAAGCAGCCTTTCCCAAAGAGAGATCTTCTGCAGGCTCCTCTTTCAAAGTAGGGATGTCATAAAGTAACTTTGGGTAGCATCCATTGAATTTGAAATATTTATTAGTGCCTTCGCCTTTTATTCCAGGATCAAAGAAGAATCTTCGATAAGTAAAAGTGTCGAATGGGTATGTGAACGTGATCTCTTTTTTCACAACATCAAGAATCAAAGAATTAAGGGGCTGCCTCACTGCTTTTCTTTCATCTTCCATTGAGGTCCATCCAATTCCCTTCTTATGTTTCTTCAAAACCTGCAAAAGCTTATTTTCTTGATCAAAATCAAGGTTAGAAGAAATTATAACTGGAAGCTTTTCATCCATCTCTAAATAAGCATATTTCAGATTATTATGAAGTGGTTTAAGCTCTAAGGAAAGAGGTTGTTCAATGGATGGTAAGGTTGGGGCAGCCGTGATGTCAAGAGCTTCAGCTGCATAAACAACTTCATCTGCATGAAAAATAACACCCTGCACAACAACATTAATCTCAGCGCAAACAGAGCAAATGTTAGTATCAGTACATGAATCACAAGAGTAAGTATCATCAAAATCTGCTAATGATGGAAAATTAGAACACAATTCAGAATAAGTATCATCAACTAAATCAGAAAATAACTCTTTTAGATTCACTACTGTTTGGGCAGGTAGATGGTTTGATTCTTGAGTTTGCTTCATGGCATTCACTAAAGTGGCAAGCTGTCTAATCTATGTCTGCAAAGCCTGAATAGTAGAATCCGGTTGTTGTTGAAACTGAAGATCATTTATAGCCATTTGCTTGACAAGGTCCTCTAGTGAAGGTTCGGTTCATATTCTTATTCGGATCCTCACCTGCAAGACCATTAAACCTGACAAACTGAAACTCTTATCACTGCACTGCAACCCTGAAAATTAACACGCAAAAACAAAACACAAAAAACAAAAAACAAAAAATCTAACAAAAGTATAAACTAAAATTATAAAATTGGCTAAAATCAACAAGAATCCCCGGCAACGGCACCAATTTGATCCGCTGTAGCGCACGGATCAAAACGATTAGTTTGAAAAACGGTAGTTTAGCGACAATGACTCGAGTCGTATCTCAAGGATTCTTGTAATGAATTTAACCAACTATAGTAACAGTTTATGGGGGGTTTGGTTTTGACTTAGAAAAAAGAATGAAAATAAATGATTATAAAAAAAATTGATTATCAAAATAAGCTGAAAGGGTTAATCTGCTGTTTTAGTTTCCCAACTCATCATCGATCCAAATAATTCCCAATTCCTAAGCGGATTCTATCCCCTTTTCGATTATAATAACAATAAAACAAGCATAATTGATATTATACGATACATATTCCTAATTTTCGAATTAAGCAAACAGATGAGATATAGTAACCGTGAATTAAGCAAACACAAGAAACATACGCGGATTAAGCAAACGTGATTAAAGTATAAGAACATGCAAATCATCGAAATAAATCAATCAACTCTAAGATAAATCGAATTAAGCAAACAAGATATCATAGAGAAGAATTCAAAGGAAATAGATTTTATTGGAAATTAAAAGAACCTCAAAGTGTCAGCGGAAACCGATTACAGCATATTAATCCGAAGAAGTTAGTTCTCCATAAGTTTCGTACAAAAGCAAAAAGCAAATATGTGAATAGTGAAAGGAAGGTTATGTTACTGTGGATCAGCTCAAATCCTTATAAACAAAATAAGGTTTTTCACTACTAACTCAAACTGGGTCGGAAACATAACCCAGGCCCATAAAACGAGACCCAAAACAAATTATTTTCTAAACTCAAAATTCGGGTTCTGACTTCAACGACTTATTTGACCATCTTTCACTATAAATCAGATATTGACTTCAACATAAAACTTGTAGCTCTCTGTCTTAGCTTTCCATCGACTGGTAGAACGCGCAAAACGGCATCTCGTAGCTCAAGTTATGACCTGCGCAGTGAAAGGTATCAAATAAGTGTTAATGCTGAAAATAAGCTGCGGAAATAAAATAAAGGTAGAAACAAAATTAAATATGAAAACATATTAAAATAGTAAAAATACTCAAATAAACTGTAGGAATGCCTAAGTATAAATATAAGAGAATGTGCATTAAAATGCACTGATTAAAGGCACACACGATTTAGGGTTGAGAGAACAAGAAGGTTTGAAAGATAAAAGTGTGACAAGATGTAGCATAGATGTGTGATGTGATGTGATGTGATATGAATATAAATAGAGACAATTGTGATGATTATGAATACAATAGAAAAGAAACAATTAGACATAGATGAAGGTAAAATCAGATTTAGCATATAATCCCAAGACACGTCTAGTCATTTAGGGTAATAATTACTGAGCATGGATTGCAAAAAGACAAATGTCTTAAAACGAGGCATAACCTCTTCACATACCTGGAAACGTGTTGAAAGGGTTAACTTCTCAGTTCCCAACGGTTACAAAGATCTCAACCGTTTACATGATCTTTAACACTCAAGATATATTTCTTAAAGAAATAATTTTCTATTCTAAAGAACCATAATTAAAAAAAAAAGACTTCCTTTTGAAATCTCAAAAATTATAGTTCTAGAATATAAGAATAGATTTCTAAACCATTTAATTAAACATAGGGGTTAGAAATACATTACTCAATACTCTTGTAGAATCCCAGCTACGACTGTAGATGCTTCTTTAGAATTAACACGTGTTAGCTTCTGCAGTTTAATGCTTCTAGTTGGACCACTAGAATCATTTTCTCCTTTCATCGTTTGTCTTCTTTCTTCTGCGATCTTCATAAGAATCTTTGAACCTTGTGCAGAAACATGATCTCTTGATTTTCCATTATGACGGATGAAAACCATCTCATCTGATGTTTGTTTCATTGATCATTATAGAAGAATCAAATATTTCTCTAGTCTTCATCTTAGAATTATCCGTCTTCTATCTTCAAGAAGGATAAAAAAATGTCTTCTTCAAGAAAGTTCGTTTCCAGAAGGCCAAAAGTTTCTTAGCTTAAACATAAACTTTTGAGCAGTTATGTGCTAAAGAAACTTGTTGAATTTCTTCTTGCATCATTAGAGTTCAATTTTTGAATAGATGCTAATCTTCACTAGATGCAGATATCATCATGATCATCAAACCAAGACATATTTCTTAGATGGTTTGAATGATAATCTTGTTATTACTGGCTGAGCATTTTCATCCAGAATCAGTTCATCAGAATGTGAAAACTTCTGTTCTTTCCTTTATTAGGGAGTAAATGAATTGTGATGGTTTCTGATTGAGCATCTTTTGATTTCTTCATTCCGATCTTCATCAATAACTTCATTAAGAGAAGATAGCTTCTAGCTTTGTATTCTTCCACTAAGCATTAGTTTTTGACTTCCAAGCTCATTATCAAACCCGACATTGATTTGATTTCTGATGAAGGTACTTCAGTAGCCTTTGGATATTCAGAGCAATCTAACCAATATGCATCAGAATAGATTCGAATCATATTCTGTTCTGAATAAACATGCTAGCTGCTTCCTAGAAATGCTTTGTCATGATGATTTCTCATATATCATGATTTAAGCCATTTCTTTTCCAAGCTTGTTCTATCTTTAATCATCTGTATCTGATAGTGAAGGACTGGAACATCAGAATCTTCTTTTCACCAGATAGCTTCTCAAGCTGAATGTTCTTTGATTGTTTGACCAAGATGAATTCTCGTCTTGAACAATCTCATACTTTCACTCAATTACATGAGTTCAGAAAGTAGTGATCATGAAAAGATACATTCACGTATCAGAAGCTTCTGAAAAGAAACTATGGAAGACATTTTGACCAACTTAAGCTTGTTCAACTGAGATACCTTTCTCAAGCTAACGTGACTTAATTGTCTATGCTGCAATTATTTCTCTTTATGAACACACATACGACGAGAACTCAGAAAATCTGATCTTGTGTATGTTGTTCTTTCAAACTTCTGACAACTTGATGATCTTTCTTTCTAATCATTTCAATAATCGGCGAAGTTTTCCAGAATTGAAGTAGATGTCTTCATTCTGTGCAAACAGTCAAAATCCTGATAACACGGCCAGTGTTTTGACTGTACCATTGAGAGCATCTTCATTAAATATAGTTTCTGTTGCATAAGAAACTACTTTATCTTCTGGAGATACCTTCAGCATCAGACGTTCTAACATTAGCTGAGAATGCTATGTTAGTCTGTTCTTCTTCTTTGATGTCTTCTTAGGACATAGAAACATCTCGTGTATTCTTCAGCCTTTTCCTTTATGCATTTCATGCTTTCTTTTTAGGCTTTGTCCTTTTAAAGTCAAGATAGACTTATCTGACATGACATAACTTATTTCACTTGTAGCAAGTGACTTATTTTGCCATCAGAATTCTCTCTACATCTTCTAATCTTGATCTCTTCAGCTTCTGACGAATTGAAGCACAAACAATTATATATTGTTTAGCTTAGATCTTCAGTTCTTTATAAGAGGCTTTACTCCAGATCTTCCGCGTGCTTGACCAGTTTCCATAAGCTTCCATTTAAATAGCAAGCTTCTGATCATCTTCTTCAGGAATTCTGATGAAGAAGGAACCAATGTTCAGAATCTTAAGTTCTGCAGTCATGATTTCTAACATCTTCAGCATACTTCATCTTGAAGTTTTCATGCTTTATAATTATTACACGAGAATTCTCTCTTCTTTACATGAAAGAGTTCATAATGAGCAATACTGAGAAAGTCAACGGTAGACCAAGTCTGTTTGTAACATTAGAAGTGCATCCCATTAGAAATCCTTATAGGCCTTTCTCATAAAGTCTCAATTAGAATGGCCAGAACTAATGCTCTTTAGAACCGTTGTATTAGAAACATTCATGAATCTTGAATTTATGTTGTACACACATATGTTTTCTTCCAGAGTGTTGATAACAGAGTCTGATGACGTCACACATCTTCTTATAAGAGTTAGAACCATATTGACAACAATCACACACTAGACAAAAACCATATCATACAGAATTGTTCTCTTAGATAACATGTGCAGTTATCATCAAAACTCAAAGGCCAGATGTAGAACCAAATCTTGTTCTTACAATATGTATTAACACCCCCAATCGTCACAATATCAATAATTGTATTATGTGGAATAACAGACTTGGCCACCTCTCTTATGACACTTTGATTCACGTAAATAAACTTTTCCTTACCAAAGTTGCACGAATCCAATAATCTTTGTGATACTAGTTTTCATGCTAAACAAAAATGGTTAACTTTTCCTGATAGCATATGTAAATATTTGAAATGTTTTGAACTTGTCAACATGGATATTTGGGGACTTATCTCCAGCCCATCGATTCTCGAACATAAATATTTTCTAACTGACATTGATGATTTTAGTCTCTCACACCCTAAATTTTGCTCCACCCTAGTCATTCATTTATATCTCCTAATTACAACAACCAAGGACCAAAGACCAACTTGAGTACGTTGGTCATTTGGACAAGTTGATGTATTCTTGGTATGGGAATATCTCATTGACTTTAATCATCATGCATGGCATACACCCCATTGGATCTCATTTATTACATTTTGTCTTGGCATGTTCATTAATATGGATAGGATTAAGGTGGCTCATGAGTTTCTGCACCCTTTGTTATCCATTTGCATTGGTGTTTGGCATGTCTAATTTTTTCATTGTGTGGCATTACAAGATTACTATGAGAAACATGGGAACAATATTTTTATGAACTAAGTATATCTCTTTTGGATCTATTTAGTTGGTTTAAAATTTTGTTTATATGTTATTTCCTTTGTTCTTATTGCCATATATTGAACCTTCCTAGTAATTTGGTGGCCATTTCTAATGAGAACAAGACATGAATTTAAAGCATAAGCATTATGTAAATAGTTTTCATTTTGCATTGATCTAACTAAGTTGTATTACAAAATGGAAAGCATGTCAAACATGATACACCAAGATGCTACAAATTTACAAGTCTTTAACATTGATATAAACACCCTAAGGCCTAAGTTGCTTTCAAAAATTCCATTTGCTATCCTTTCTTCATCTTCAAGTAAAATTCATGAGCCAATATTCACCTCCATTCCATGTTTATCACAATAAACACCTATTACACCAAAAATAGGAAAAATGGTCAAGCTAAACATTTGGCATTCAAGTTAACAAGTTACTAAGTAACTTATGCAACAAAGTCCAATTACCAAAATGGTTGCTGCAGCGAAATAAAAGCAAGATGATTTGTATAATATGCTACTGTATTAAAGATGTTTGTAAATAATAGAGAAATATCAAGACAAAATGCAAGGAAAAAACAACAAGTTGCTTCACCAAACCCAATATAAATGAACACATAATGTAGAAAAACCAAGTCAACAATTGCAGTAATTTTTTCAAAGCTAATCATATGTGCAGTAAAGATTCAAACAAAGAGAAGTTTTTTAACAGAGCAAAATCAATTTTTTTACATTAGTAAAATAGTTAGTCACCAAGTGAGGGACCATAAGGTTTCTAGAAACATTTGCAGAGCACTACAGACAAACAGAGAAATCTACCACTCGCCAAAGGGTCCCCACCAAATCTACAAAGAATTTTCGCTAACGGATTGGAGATTTTCTATAACACCCATATATAATACATGTCTATAAATACATATTATACATAGTTGTAATGTTGGTACTGAAATACATAAGTGCCTAGTGGAAACATTATACATATTACATGCCCAAAAGAAACTACAACTATGGCACAATATATACAAGGGTGCCCAAAATAAAACTAGGAACTAGATCATTGTACAATGATCTCAAAAATATCTACACAGTGGAAAAGCCATCCAAAACATTAAACAAACAAGGACATCAAGTTATCTTGTCTTTACCCTTCACCTGCTCAGGACTACCTAAAAATAATCAACAAACATGGGGTAAGATAATAATCCCACTGGGTTCCCTATTTTATGGGTCCACTTGGCTCTAGAAGGTCCTAATCAAAAATCTAACTTAAGTCATAAGGGGGAAAAATACTTAAGCTCACAAAACTCGCAATGTATGGAAACATGCCACTTGAGTTCATCAACTCAAACAATTGCTAATCAAAAACCATATCAAGGTATCTTTCCCCGGCCAACCCTACGTCTAGGATTCTCAACACGGGTCACAGATCCTTGTATCATACTTTGACATACACATGGAATTTGGATTCCAAGTGATAACATCCACTTCAATAATCATCGCTTCCTATGGGACTCTAAACCAATTTCAAGCCTTTTACCCGTATGGGACTCACCCCACATTGGGATCCACCGCCTTTAGGATTCAACCCAGGTCATTCAAGTATGAGTGCATACTTCCCAATTCCTACTCTATAAAAGCATCACAACTTAAGAAGGCACAAACAAGGGGTTATTTCCTACTACGTGACTAGATATAACACAACATGATTGTATTCGACAATCACAAGGTGATCACATTCACCTTAATCACAGAACAACAACACATGTTCCATACAAATCATCTCACTCTCAACTATGGTGACCATCCATTCATGAAACTTACCTAGGTATCTGTCATACCCTAAATTTTTACCCTAAGATTCCACATCATTTGCATATCATATGAATATACTTTCATGCATCACTAACCCATCACAAGTACAAGATATGTGTGCTTACTTGCTTCACATGTTAGGTGATCCCCATGAAACTCAAGCAGATGAATTATCAAGGGATAAGTATCATATTCAACACCATAAGTCTCTATATCATCCATGAAGATCAATAACTTCCACTCATCAATAATCAAGTGCAAAATTGCATCATGACAAGTTCATCAAGCCTCAAGACCCTCAGTACACCAAAATTAGGGTTTTTGACCTAATTCAATCCCTGGGATGACTTGTGGAGAAAGGCATGATCCAAGACCTCAAGATATGTTTCAAGGACCTCAAATAAATCATATTAGTCCATTCATATGATTGGATTGATCTAAAGAACTTGATTCATAAACAATGCAAGAATTCAAATCCATCTGAGCCACAAACTAGGGTTTTGATGAAAAGTCAACCATACCTTTGACTTTTGGCCAAGACATGATCTCAAACATTGGGATATGATTCAACACACTCAAATATACCCTTGAAGTCCATTCATAAATTTAAAATTGCCCCAGAGGATTCATTCATTGAAAATCAAGAATTAGGGTCTCTCTGCACAAAATTCACTTGATACCCAAAGTCAAAGTTTGACTTTTTGAGGAAAATTGATCATCAAGGACTATTATTCAAGAAAATATGATCCATAGTTACATATAATCAAGGAATGATCAAATAATCAAGGTTACTTGCAAAAGAAAAAAAATTGAAAAAATTGAAAATTTCACTAAGTTATGGAAATTCATGTTCAAGTGCCTAACTTTACAAGGCCATAACTTGTGATCCAAGCAACCATTTTTTGCACTCCAAAGCTCAAATGATAGATCTTATTCCATACAACAAGATTGCTAGGCTGAATCATCTCCAAAAAATTCATAGATTTTGAGATATGAAGCCATGAAGTTAGGGTTTCAAGACTTTTTGAACTTTGACACTTAGAAATTGTTTTAGGCAGAATCTGTTTTGTGTTTTAACCAACTTTGAGGCCATTTTTCTACAAAAACCAAGGTGAATTAATACCAAATGTAAACATCAAAGTTAAAGTAGGATATATCAGTTTTCCAAAAAGTACAAGAACATCCATTGATTCCATTTGAGCAAGGAGATATGATCCTCACAACATGCCATGATCAAACTAATTTTCAAGACAACATTGGTGCATTACTTGTGTCACACGATTCTCACCTTCAAATTTTGTCACTTTACAAGCCTTTTCATCCTCCAAGATCAGAAGGAATCTTGTTGAATCACATAATATCTTCAACTTTGAACCATAAGTCAAGAAATCTATCTATTGGTATGTGAAAACCATCATTACAAAGCCATGAATTCAATTTTGTTTTTGTGCATTTAAGTGAAGCATTGAATTGGCATGAAATGAGCCACACCAGTTCAGATCAATTAAAAAACAATGAGTGTTCAAACCTGCAAATGGCAATTGAATCGAGATTCTAGTCATGCTATGGAAGACTTTTGGTACCTTAGCCTTTAAGTTAGAGCTACATGGCTATATCCATTGGACAATAGCATGCTCCCTCATCCAACACTATTCATCCAAAACAAATTAATTCTCCTATAAATAGAGGCCATTTAGCATCAATTCAAATACACCAAAATAATACCAAAGACTTGTTTTCTCATTCTCCCTCTTTACTTCAAGTTTTCAAAGTTTCAAAGAGCAAACTTAGAATTTTCAAAACCAGAGCCTAAACCACTCAAACAACCATCCAAATACATCACAAATCATACCTTGAAGGTGTCCAAACCCTCATCTTCATCTCAAACCACCAAAATCAGAAAGTCAACTATCAAAACCTCATATTTTGACTTTTCTGCATTTTTCAAGCCATGTCTTGATCCTGTCCATTTGAAAACCAAACAATACTCCAAACACTCTCTAAATAACATCCCTAAACTATTCCAACAAGAGTTTGTCAACTGTAACACCATTTGAAGGAGTTTCCATTTTGGCCACTTTTGACACATTTTGCAAGAAGGAGCCAGATTATGTTCTAGAGGTTTCCCTTTGGTTCCAAGCATCCAAGGAGCTTCTAAAAGGTGTATTGGAGGTGTCCAAGGCATTGGTTTAGTCCTGTAACAAGTTTCTTGAAAATTGACAAGTGAGCTTCAAGAGGTAAGCTTCCTAAGAACTTAAACTTTGAGAAATATGCTTTGCTTTGATGTACATTGATCATGATCATATCATATATGTCTTACTTGTTGTGTTTAAACTATTTTATCATGTTATTATTGATTATATAGAGTTGTAGCATATAACTTGCAAATTTGAAGCCTTTTAGGGACCACTATCGGGTTTTAAAATGTAGGCATTTTTAGGAAAATTTAACACCACCATTGGATTCCTTAGGAAATTTCAAGCAAGTTTCATCTTTGTTTCATCCATTTTCATGGAGAAATGACAAAGTTACAATAGGTTTTGCAAATAGGTTGAAACTTGAAAACCTTGGGCAAGCCAGCCATGGCGCCTTTGTCTTGTTCTGATCACAGGTCCTTTCCACCATTATCAATTTATGGGTGTGGTTTGATACACGGATGTATCACCACCCCCGTGGTTAAACCTGCGCGCCCTTGAGTACCTATGCCTACGAGAACTGGGGTTCGAATCCCCCTTGCCCCAGTTCTTTTTGATTTTATGATTTTTCAATTGGTATTCAAATATATAATTATCCCTCCACCATATTATCACTATGCACGTGTATTAGAGTTGGCTATTGTTTTGTGCTGCAAGCAAGGGAACCTGGGTTCAACACCCATGGGGGCCCTTTCCATTATTTTTTTAATCACTTATTTTCTCACTTTCCTTTGTATTTTCAAACTATCATAACTCTCTCATTTTTTATCATTTTAAATCCATTCTTTTTGAAAATTGTTCATGATAATATATATTTTCTAGTTGTAAAAATAAAATATCAAAAATAATTATTTTTCTCATATTTATGAGTGCTTAAAGTGTGTCACTTTTTTAGGGTTTTCTTAAGTTCCTTCTTGATTCTTTTGAATGATTCCTTGCCTTTCCTTACTCACAATGACTTGTTTGAACCATATACATCTTGTATGAACTTTAAATGATGTTGTGAATTTGTACATCCTTGTCCTCACTTGATTTTAATGTATTTTCAAGTGTATATTTACTTGTGAATGAATGATGAACTTTCAATCATGCCATGAATTTTTTGATTGATCCTTTGCCTTAACATGTTGATTTTCTTCCATGATTACATGATTTTGATATGTTTATGTGCCTTTGTGTTGATCATACCATGTCTATATGCTCCTAAAACATTTGAACTTTGCCATGAAAATGCTTTTATATACATGTTTATTTGTATGAACTTTTGTGATGTTCCCACTTTGTTCAAGACCATGATTAAACCCTAACATGAATGTTTGATTGCTCTTGATTTGTCTTGACATGTTTAACTTGTAGCCTTGCCTAAATGATCAAGTATTTTCTTCATAAACTCTTATCATGACAAATACATCTCCTTGAAATGAACATCATCTTCATTATATATTCATAACATTTTTCAAACTCCTTGGGCCTCTATTAGAGTGTAAGACCCATTACATTTTCAATTCCATTTTCAAATCTCTTTGGGCCTTTATTAGAGTGTAAGACCCATTACATTTTCAATTCCATTTTCAAAACTCTTGGGCCTCTATTAGAGTGTAAGACCCATTACATTTTCAATTCCATTTTCAAAACTCTTTGGGCCTATGTCAAGAGTGTAAGACCCATTACATTTTCAAATTACATTTTTCAAAACTCTTGGGCCTCTATTAGAGTGTAAGACCCATCAATTTTCACATCTTTCAAAATCAATTGTTTTAACTCTTGAGCCTCTGTCAAGAGTGTAAGACCCACCACCTTTTCTTTTCTTTTTAATAAACTCTTGGGCCTTTGTCAAGCGTGTAAGACCCAATACCTTTTGTGAATCAAACAAAACACACAAATAAACATTCAACACATCAAACCCTACAAATGCAAAATCTTCCATGAATTCAAACATATTATATCAATGTCTATGTTTGTTAATCTTCAATCATGTTTGTTCATATTTAGTTAAGTTTCTCTTGACATTTATATCATTCTTAGTTTAGACATAGGTCAAACAATAGGATCACTTCAATCATAACTTAGTTCAAGCAACTAGTTCCCTGGCCTCCTCTTGGGCCTTATACAAGCATCATTGCCTCCTCTTGGGCTTCATACAAAGAGACTTGGGAAGTCTCATTCAATTACCCACAACCTCCTCTTGGGCTTCATACAAAGAGACTTGGGAAGTCTCATTCAATTCCCCAAAGCCTCCTCTTGGGCATCATACAAAGAATCTCCCCAGCAAGACAACCTCCACTTGGGCTTCATACAAGGACCCTCAGGCTTCTTAAAAGCATAAGTCAAGTCTTAGTCACCTATACAATAAAACTTTTAGCCTCATCCATCCTGGGCTTTGTACAGGATACAAAGATAAAACTTTTAGCCTCATTCATCCTGGGCTTTGTACAAGATACAAATAAAAATAACCAAAAAGAGTCAATCAAATCCTCAGTATTGAGTCAGTTTCTTCAAATTTCCTCTAAAGTCATTAGCCTTCTCTCTGGCTTTTACAGAAATAATTTCATTTCTATAGTCAGTCAGCCTCAATCTTGGGCCTTATACAAACAGATAAAACTCCTCAGTTGAGTTAATATTTTTTTCAGCTTCATATCTTGGGCTTCAATCAAGATACCTAAATAAACCCATCTCCTCACAGATGATACTTTGAGTCATCTCTGTAGGAAGATTTATCTTCTAATCACTACAACTAAAATCAAACAATCAAAACTGTTTTCCAGATAATTGCTGTAAGTGGCACACTTGTTGATTCAATATCCAAGCTGGAGTCCTTCTCTTATCATGGTCTAAAACTTTTCTTTCATCTAATTGATATAAGTAGCACACTTGTTGATTCTATATCCAAGTTAAGGTCCATCTATTAGTATGTAAAGTTTTCATAAATGAAAAAGTGGCATTGCTTAACACAATAAGTTTAAAGCTCTTTCCCTTATGACATCATTCTCAAATGATTGTAGTGAATATGTGAGATATCTCCCTTAAAGATGACAATTTGTCAAATCTTTCAAACACTCTTTTAGCTTCATCATCTTGGGCTTTAAACAAGATACACAACAAACTTTTTCCTCCCATAGATTAGAAGGAACTACGAACGCTCTGATTTCCCAAAGTCTTTTTAATGGAATACGTAGGCATAAGATTGCGAAATCTTACCAAGCACACTGATAAAAAACCTTAGGTCTAGGTACCTTCCCAAAAACATTAGAAAACCATAAAACAAAAACATTTCCCCAGTAATCACAAAAGAAGAAACTTTCCCAATTTAGCAGCAAATAAACTTAAGCAAATAAGTAATTAAATAGTAGAAATGTATACAATAAAGGTTCCTATAGATTACTATAGATACTCAGGGTGTTAGTAGCTTCCCTCTGTATAACCAACCTCCGATTCCAGATCTCTTAGCATTTGTAAGAAAAACACTTGCGAGCAGGGTTAGTTTAAGGTATCTTCCCCTTCCTTTTAAGCATCATAGGATAAATATTAGAAATCAGAAATTAGCACTAAATGCGGTAGTGGTCGCGTTTCAAAACCGGAGCTACAGAAAAATGGCGACTTCACTGGGGACTTCTTATCTGTCTAAGAGGGTTAAGCCTTACATTACATATATTCTTACTATTTCATTTGCTTATTTGCTTTCTCATTTGATTTTATCTGTTGTTTTCTATCATACTATTTGCTTACTTGTCATACGTGTTTAAATTGCTTTTATCTGGGAATGTGATTAATACACATGTGGTGAGTCAAAAAGTACTCAGTGGGCTTGAGAGCATATTTTAAGATAAGAGGTGGCAAAATCGAGAAGGCTTATAGGGACTGAGTCTCGACCAAGCTAACTTGAAAGTCCACCAAATAAGTAGAGGTACCCTTTTGGAATTACTGATGTTGAGCGAGAAAGTCGTGAATACATTACTTTTTCCACTGAGCACCTGTGAAACTGAGGATTAGTAAACATTTAAGCATTCAGCCATTTTAGGACGTAGTGTAGTGACTATCAGGAATAGTTGATACGCGATACTACACTCAAATGAGATCCGTCTTGGGGATATTACAGCTCTCATGAGTCAATCGGTTTGCTGGTTATATTCTTAAGAGGGGTCAATGATTTTGGGAATCTTGTTAGAACCCGTTCTACAGGTACAGAATGAACCCCTAGTACATACCTTTGGGATGGGTAGATCCATGGCTCCATGCTCGTGACGATAAACCCTTAAACCCATGTCTGTAAATATCTGTGTTACATGCATTCATGCATTCATTCATCAAGATCTTTAAAAAATCTTCAGGTTGTTCAAAAGAATTAAAAAACGGGATTGTTACAAGTATAAGAAATTATGCTATGGATTTTGGTAGAAGAAAAACTCAGAAGTATACCTTCAGAAGTCCAAAACTTGAAGACCTGAGAAGATTGAGAAGGTTGATTACTAATCCTGAAGCTTTCAGAGCTAAGTATGGAGGGCTTTTGTCCCTTTTGAAGATCAAAATGGTGGAAGGAATCCTGTCTACATTAGTTCAGTTCTATGATCCGATGTACCACTGCTTCACATTTCCAGATTATCAGCTCACAACAACATTGGAAGAATACTCTCAGCTGATTGATTAACCATTTATGATCAAGACCCATTCTCAGGGCTGGAAGAGATTCCTAAAGATCAAACCATTGCAAAAGCCACCTCCTTGGAAATATCAGATATCAAAACCCACATGACCACCAAGGGAGGAATTCCAGGTCTACCAGCTAGGTTTCTGTTGGAAAAAGCCCTATATTTTGCCAGCATAAGGAATTGTCATACCCTAAATTTTGACCACAAGATTCCATATAATTGTGCAAATCATCACCACAATATGGATGTATCTTCATACCTCATCAATCATCTCAAAGATTGTTGAGCATTCACCTCAATCAAGAATAAGGGTTTTGAGCCCTCTCAGAGCACTCAGGCAAATGATCAATCAAGAATTGACATGATATTTAACTTGCCAAGCCTCTCAAACATCCATGAAGGATCAAAAGGTCTCCCACACCAAGAATCAAGCATGAGAATGCAACATTTCAAGCTGATCAAGCCTTAAGATCACCAGTGTCATCAAATTAGGGTTTTGGTCGATCCATGCCTCCAGAGGGAAATTTTCATCTAGGCATGAGCCAATACTTCAAAACATGATTCAAGAAGCTCAAAGGGACCTCATGGATCCAATCATGAGTTCAAAATAGCCTCAGGGGATGCATTCATCAAAAGTCAGGAATTAGGGTTTCTTGACCTAATTCACCCCTAAGTTGACTTTTGGAGCAAGGCATGAGCCAAGACCTCAAGAAATGTTTTGGAGACCACAGATATCTTAGATTGATCCTCTAACAAGCTAAAATTGACACAGAACTTGATTTATGAGAAATGCAAGGATTCAAATTCATCTGGACCATAAACTAGGGTTTTTGAGAAAAAGTCAACCATACCTTTGACTTTTGACCAAAACATGATCTCAAACCCTGGAAAATGATTCAAAACACTCTAAAACACCTATGGGATTCATCCATTAGGTTTGAGTTAGCCCAAGAACTTGATTTTATAAAGGATCACAAAGTTTGAAATTCATCTGATAAAAAGTCAACTGTGCCCTAAATCAAGTTTGACTTTTGAGATTTTTTGACAAACATGACTTCTTCAAGTAAAAAACAATGTTAACATTGACCTAACTGTAGTTGGGATACCACTGAGAGTTCCAGGAGAGTTCCAGCCATTCCAAGCTTCTCAACACACTCACTAGGGTCCATTGAAGCTGTCCAGATCATTCAAACACATCTATAACACCTACAACTAAGGATTCAAATTCCTCTTGCAGAGGTAAGCCTGAACCTCTCAAACTCTATGATCCATGCATCATAAATGTGTTTTCAAGTTACAAACACGTTTATGCACTTGTGTAGAGTGTTTCCCCTCAATTAATTGCTTTGTATCTATCGTGTATGGAACTTCATAGTTTTCTTGCAAAAATTAGGGTTCATCTGTTCTTCACATGATTTCCCACTCCATACTTAAAAGAAATGCAATTAATTGGTATCATTGAAATCCTTGTTCAAAAACACACAACTTTCATGTTTGAATCGTGCAAAATCATTGCGAATTGAGTGAGATATGCGAGCTTTTGCAAATCCGCCATGGCGGGCACGAGCGAGGAAGAAGAAGGAGCCGTTGGCGCCCTTTTTCAAATTTTTGAATTTTTAAATATTTTAAATATTTTTCAATTATTTTAAAAAATTCATTCTCTCTCATTTTTAATCTTTTTCAAATGATTTTTTAAACATAAATCATTTATACATTTTAATATTTTATTCCACATAAAAATAAAAATAAAATTTATATTTGATATATTTTTGAATTTTTCAAAGAATTTCTTTTTAATTGTTTTAAACATTTTTAAATAAATTCTTTCTATTGATTTTTCAAAACCAATTGAACTTCAAATCATCTTGTGGATTAAAAAATATATTTTTAAACATTTTCAAAGTTCACAACATGTTTATTAAATATATTTGGTATTTTATATAATTTTTTATTTAATTTTCTTTGAAAAAAATGTATTTTTATTAAAATTAGACTTTTTTCCTTGATTTTAAATTTTAAATCTTTCTTTGAAATCATTTTTGGGCCTCTATTAGAGTGTAAGACCCAACCCCTTTGTAAATAAATAATTTTTGGGCCTCTGCCATAGTATAAGTTCCGATACGATTTTCAAAACAACGGTGCATTCACTGTTTTCATCTGGGCCTCTCCTTGAAGTATAAGCCCCACTTCTTTCTTTCAATAAACAAATTATGGGCCTCTAGTAGAGTGTAAGACCCAAACCCTTTTGTACATAAACAAATTTTGGGCCTCTGCTATAGTATAAGTCCCACAACGTCTTTCGGTATCGCAGTGTGATCACTGTTTTCAAAATAAGTCATCTGGGCCTCTCCTTGAGTATAAGCCCCAATCTTTTGTACATAAACTTTGTTTTAAACAAAAACAACTTCCATGGGCCTCTCCTTGAGTTGTAAGCACCATGCCTCTGTTTTCAAAATCATCTGTCTGTTTTTAACTGGTACTAAGAGGAGCATTATTCCCGATGAAATTGCTCTTAGACCACTTGGGCCTCTCTTTGAGTTATAAGCCCCAAAACTTTCTCTTCTTTTCATTCAGATAACAACAACTTTCTTTAAATTCAAATTCAAACTCAAAGTTTTCTCAAAACTTTCTTCAATTTCTCAAAACCCTAATCATACAACCAATCACAATACACTTGGGCCTCTTTTCAGAGTGTAAGACCCAACATCTTTTCAATTCAATGCATACTTATTTATATACTTGTTAATTCACTTATTTGTATATACTTGTGCGTATCTGTCTAGGGTTTCCCTAGTAGTTAGGTCTACACTTAGGTCAAACAAAAGTTTACTTCTAACTTAGTCAAAAACTAGTTCCCTCATAGGAAACCTCCCTCACTACAGTCTGCCTCCTCTTGGGCTTTATTCAATATGGAACAACGAAAGGCATTATTCCCGGTGAAACTTTTCTCAATACTGTCAAAACTTAGAAATATATATATATATTTCTCTATCACTTGTGTTTGTTGAAGGCATGCTCATTTTTCTCTCACACTTGAGTAGAAACCTGAACCCTTCAATATCTGTAAGTCTTTACTTTGAATAAACTCATGGCTTTATTTGTAACTGTTTATGTAAATTATTCTTCTACATACCGTTTTAAAAACTCTGATATTTTTCCAAACATAAATTTATATGTTCAATTATATATTAATTTTAATCTATCTTCATCTATATACATTAGTTTTACTTCGCCAACTACTTCCCGATCCTTTACTTCTTTATTGGTATCAGAGAAAAATGAGCATGCCTTCAACAAACACAAGTGAATGCTTATATAGCATCCGGACTTCAAAGAAATAAAATTACAACCTAATTTTACATAGGTGGCCGACGCAACCAAGTGGCCTGCTAAAGAAAGCAAAAGCAAAAGCAAATAATGGCCGACAAACACAGATGGCCTGATAAAGTAAAGCTAAAGATAAGGAATCTTATCTTTTATAAAGTAAAGTAATAGGGCCCACATGGCCTGATAATAATTCTTGAAAGTAGTAAAAAGTAATTTGTCATCTAACTAAAAGTAAGATCAGGATATCTTAATCAAAGATTCCATAACAGTCTTCTTCATTCTCTGGCGCAGCATCTACAGAGTTTGAGGAGCTAGCATCTTCTGACATGGCACCCATAACTTCTTGTAATTTTTCAGTGAACTTCTTAGGATCAGAAATTGCTGCTAACGAGGCTAACAACTTACTTTTATCCGTTAAGAAGCTAGCATCGGAGATGGTTGTAGTATTCTTGCATAAATGAGGATGCTTAGAGTACCAAGCATTTCTAACTTCTGGAGAAAGGAGGGCTGGATTGAACGCATCCCACCATTTAATTGATATCTTCCTGACTAAGTGGGAGGCAGTAGCATCGGTCCAGATCTATTCAGTGGTGAACGACCAAGACATAATCCAAGTAATTCCAAAGGTAGCTATAAAGGATATTAATCGTTTATGCTTAGGACATGTAGTAAGATCACAAAATTCTTGGTAAGCCTTGGACGCCAATCCTAGAAGGATGCAAGTGTCCAAACCAAAAATTTCAAACCACTTAATAAACCAATTAGGAAATTTTAAAGATATATTTTTGTTAAACCAAATAAACCAGGTATGGTCATAAGGTCTAACTGTAAGGAAATAAGACCAAGCGTCCACATAATCCAGATAAGAGTAATGTTGAGGATTGTAAATCCTTGTAAAACTTTCTGTGTGGTAAGGATGAGTTCCCCATTCAGATGGAGAGAGAACTTTATTAATCTTGAACTTGGAGAATTTAATTTTTCCAGTAGCTTCATCTTTAACATGGGTCAGAGTAATGGAATCCGTATCTACCAAAATAAATTCATAAAAGGATCTTGTCTTATTAACATCTGGGTTAATAAAATGGGTTCCCTGAGGAAATATTTTGCTGATAGTCTGGAGTAATGATCCTTCATTAGAACAATAAGAGTCTTCCAGAGTAATAATTGGAACAGATAATTCTTTGGTAATAAATTTTGATTTTACCCCCTGAGGAGGAGTGTAATAAGCCAATTTACTTTTAATGGGGGTCATCTTGGAAGATGACGTAATATCTTTTAATGGGGGCCAATTTACTTATATATATATATATATATATATATATATATATATATATATATATATATAAGAAATTCATTTCCCCAGAGAGGATTAATTCCCGGTGAAACCTCTTTTGAATTTCTTCAAACCTTAGAACTGTTCAACAAAGAAAGGATTATTCCTGGTGAAACCTTTCTTGAACTTTTCTTAGGTCTGGACCAACAGGCTTCTTAAAAGTTTCCCATGGCCTCCTCTTGGGCTTAGTACAAGTACCAACAGGCTTTTTAAAAGTTCCCTAGCCTCCTCTTGGGCTTAGTATAAGGACTCAAAGGCTTCCTAAAAGCATAGGATAAAATTTAGACATCTTTACTAAGTTCAGTCCCCAGGAAAGTTAAAACTCTGGAACATTCAACCAGTCAAGGTTTGATCTTCATCTCTAGAACCCTCAGCCTCCTCTTGGGCATCATACAATGATCTCTCTCCAACCATAGATTAGCTCTTCTTAAGAGACTTGGATAGTCTTAGCCTCCTCTTGGGCTTAATACAAGGACCTTTAGGCTTCCTAAAAGCATGGGATAGACCCTGATCATCTTTACTAATACATCAATTCCCAAAAGAGTTAAAACCTCCAAGGTCTTCAAACTCATCTTTAAACCCATATAACCCCCAACAAGGCTTAGCTTTCACCTTAAGAATCCCTAGCTAGGGTCAATTTACCATCAACAAAACCTCAAAAGAATCAGAGCCTCATGGCATCTGGTAAATCAACTCTGCTCAAATCACCAGCAAGAGTTAGTTTCCCTTTTGGACTCCCCAATAAAATTTAGACATCCTGGATTTGGATAAATCCTCAGCAAGAGTTTGCCTCCTCTTAGGCTTCATATAATGATTTAACCAGTCAGCCTCAATCTTGGGCTTTGTACAAGACAAACATCATACTCCACAGTTGAGTTAGTCCTCTTTAAATTTATACTCAAACTTTCCAGCTTCATCATCTTGGGATTCAAACAAGATACTTAAATAAAACATCCCCAATAGAGTCAATCCCCAGCGGAGTCAGTTTTCAACTCCTTTTTTAACTTCAACCTTAGGCTTTGATCAAGGCACAAAATCCATTATCCCCACAGATGAGACCATAAGTCCACTCTGTAGGAGGGTATTTCCTCTATACATCACATATCAAAACAAATTATCAAACCTTTTTCCAGATAAATTGCTGTAAGTGGCACACTTGTTTATTCAAAATCCAAGCTGGAGTCCCTCCTTTATCATGGTTAAAATTCCTCTTTCATCTAAAAGCTATAAGTGGCAAGCCTCTGGATTCTACACATCCAAGCCAATGTCCCTCTCTTAGCATGAAAGACCCATAAGGAAAAAGTGGCATTTCTCTACACTGAGTTAAAGTTTCTTCCTTTATGACATCTCTCTTATAAAGGAAATTATGGCATTGCTGGATTCCACACATCCCAGCTAAAGTAATTTCCTTTATAACCAATTACCTGACATTTTGTGATGTATAGGTGAGATATCTCCCTTTAGAGATGACAAATTCTTTCTCAATCACCCTTTTAGCTTCAATCTTGGGCTTTGAACAAGACAAAAATACTCTAATAGCTTCAATCTTGGGCTTTGAACAAGACACTAAATTTTCCTCCCATAGAATAGAAGGAACTACGATTGCTCTGATTTCCCAAATCTCTTTGCAGGAATACGTAGGCATAAGATTGCAAAATCTTAGCGAGCACACAAATAAAAAACTTTAGGTCAAGTACCTTCCCCAAAATAATAGAAAACCCGAAAACAACAAAAACATTCTCTTAACCCTCCCAAAGGAGAAATTTTCCCAATCAATAGCAGATAAACACAAGAAAGCATTTCAAACAGCAGAAATACATGCAAACAAACGTTCCTATAGATTACTATAGATACTCTGGGTGTTAATATCTTCCCTTTGTATAACCAAACCCCGATCCCCGATCTCTTAGCATTTGTTAAAGAAAACACTTGCGTGCAGGGTTAGTTTAAGATATCTTCCCCTTCCTTTTAAGCTTCATGGGATAAATATAGAAATCAAAAAGTAGCACCAAATGCGGTAGGTAGTCGCTTCACTAAAAAATTGATGCTATAGAAAAATGGCGACTCTGCTGGGGATTTTTAGAATTAGATTTCCTAAGAGGTTTAGGCCTTATTTTGCATTTATTTTTCTGCTATTTTTACTCGCTTTCTCATTTTTTTATATACCATATGCTGTCATATTACTTGATATATTTGTTTAAATTACTGTTATCTGGGAATGCGATTAATACGCATGCGGTGAGTCCGAGAGAACATTAAGATAAGTAGAGGCATATTCAGGAAGACTTATAGGGAGTGAGTCCCGACCAAGCTAACTTGAGAGTCCGCCGAATCAGTGGAGGCACCCTTGTGGAATTGTTAATGTTGAATGAGCAAGTCGTGAAAGCATTGCTTTTCCCATTGGGCACCCTTGAAACTGAGAATTAGTGAACATTTAACCATTTGACCATTAGGTAGTGCTGTAACTATCGGGAATAGTTGATACGCGATACTACACTCAAAAGAGATTCATCTTGGGGGATATTACGACTCTCATGAGTCAGTCGGTTTGCTGTTAATATTCTTGAGAGGGGTCAATGATTTTGGGAACCTTTGTTAGAACCCGTTCTACTGGTACAAAAATTAAACTTTAGTACACACCTTGGGGATGGGTAGATTTGTGGCTCAATGCTCGTGACGATGAACCCTTAAACTCATGTTTTCAAATGTTTTTGTTTGCTACATTCATGCATCCATGCATTTCATTCATTAAAAAACCTTTTTAACAAGAAAAAAATCTTTTTCAAAATAACTAAAACAATAATTGCAAATATCAGAAGTTGCATTATGGATTTCGGTAGAAGAAAAATGAACAAGTACACCTTCAAGGTTCCAAAACTGGAAGACCTAAGGAAATTGGGAAGGATGATTACTAATCCCGAAGCTTTCAGAGCTAAGCACGGGGGACTGTTGGCTCTTTTGAAGGTTAACATGGTAGAAGGAGTCCTATCTACATTGGTTCAGTTCTATGATCCAGTATACCACTACTTCACATTTCTGGATTATCAGCTCACACCAACATTGGAAGAATACTCTCATCTGATTGACTTACCTATCACTGATCAAGATCCATTTTCTGGACTGGAAGAAATTCCAAAAGATCAAGCCATTGCGAGAGCTACCTCTCTAGAAGAGTCAGACATCAGAACCCATATGACTACCAAGGGAGGAATCCAGGGTTTACCAGCTAAATTCCTGATGGAGAAAGCCCTATACTTTGCTAGTATAGGAAATATAACTGCTTTCGAGGATGTCTTTGTTCTGCTCATATATGGGTTATTCCTCTTTCCTAAAATTGACAACTTCGTCGACATCAATGCTCTCAAGATATTCTTAATTGGGAACCTAGTCCCAACCTTGCTCACAGATGCTTATCATTCTGTACACTTAAGAAATATGTACAGTGAAGGGATGATCACGTGCTATGTACCATTACTCTACAAATGGTTTATTTCCCACTTACCCAAGTCCGCTGCTTTTTGGGATCACAAGAGTGGTCTGCGATGGTCGCAGAAGATTAAGTCTCTTACCAATTTTGACATAGATTGGTACAATCGGATCTATGACGGAATAAAAATCATCGACAAATGCGGAAGTTTCCCCAATATACCCCTCATTGTTACTAAAGGAGGGATCAACTACCATCCAATTATAGCTCGCCGTCAACTTGGATACCCGATGAAAAATATACCACATAATATTCATTTGGAAGGTCTTTTCTTCAAAGAAGGGGAGAATGACAGGGAACTAAAGAAAGAAATAGTGTATGCCTGGAAACATGTTCATAGGAAGGGGAGAGAGTCCCTAGGGAAACCAAATTGCTTCTCTGCAGAGCCTTACCTCCACTGGGTACAAACTAGGGCGATCAAACTAAAGATACCCTACCCTCGTCAAGAAGTTTTTCCCTTAAAGGAATTTGTCCTTTATTTCATATCCGATGCGGAAAAACTCCAGATCGCTCTTAACAAAGTCCAACTTGAGAAGAACTCTTGGAAGAACAAGTACCACATTATTAATTTGGAATGCACAAAGACCCAAGAACTATTAAAGGAAAAGGATGCTCTGATTGAGATATTGGAGAAGCATGCTATAGAAAGTCAAGAGGAGCGTAGAAGTCTACTCTCTCCTTTCACTTGGCAAAGGATCATTGACCCGACAACAATTGAAGGGGCCCGATCAAAGAAAAGAAAAATTTAGGAACCTGCATCTGATCTTTCCTCAGTGAAAACTCAGGATCCATAGGCCTAGTTTTCCTTCTCGCACTTTGTAAAATACTGTACTTTTCCTTGTAAAATGCTGCAATCCTTCGAGTTCAATAAAAGGTTTCCACCATTGTATGATATTTGCAACATAATTGTTAAAAGTTCTTTTTAAAACAAAAACTAAAAAAATTAATCATTCTTTGCATATCATTCATCATTCTCACATAACACATCTTTGTCATTGAGTCTCACTCATGTGTCGCACTTTAGAGTTAAACTGTCTCATTCGTACAATACTCGGGCCAATCGGCAAAAGAAAATGATGATCTCGAAGAAGAAAATAGAGATCTGAGAGAAGAAATCAACGCTCTGAAGGAGAGTTTGGAGAAACTCCACAACACGATTGAATCCCTGGCCGCAACTCAGGATCAACAACCTCAAATGACTGCAATCCCAGAGATTATATCTACACCAACATTTGAAACACATGGCAGTCATCCTCAGTACAACATGCCGAAAGGTTTTCCCTGGGTCATGCCTCTCAATTTTATACCTGAAGGATATATACCTCAGGTCACTGAAGACCCGGAAGCCGTAGGAGGAACCTCCAGACCTGAAGGTTACAAACTTCAGGCAAATGAAGATGCAAGGATTACAACAGGAACTCCTGATGGTTACAAACTTCAGGTCACTGAAGCGCCAAGAGTTACCGCCATAATGTCCATACCACAATGGTGGTACACACTATTCCAGAGGAGCAGATTCTGCAGGCCACTTCTGGCAGAAATGAAGAAGTATACGAAAGGATGAATGAATTCCAGGAAGAGTTCTTAGAAATGCAGAAGGAACTGCATGCCATTCGTGGATAGGAATTGTTTGGCAAGGACGCCGCTGACCTCTGTTTGGTCTTGTCATACCCTAATTTTTGACCCTAAATTTTTTTTTTAATATTATTTAGAATAAATAATTAGAATAATTAGTATTTTATTTTAATTTTATTTTAAATATTTATTTTCATTTTTTTTATTATTTTTAATTTAAATACTGTTTAGAATAAATAAATAGGTTTTAGTTTCTATTTTAAATTTATTAAATTATTTGAATATCATTTAGTTTTAATATCATTTAATTTTAATATTATTTAGTTTTAATTTAATTTAATTTTAATATCATTTAGTTTTAATTTTATTTAATTTTAATGTTATTTAATTTGGGCCTCTAATTGGATATTAGGGACATTATTGATAACTAAAAATTAACCCTAATTCAGTCTCTATATATACACATGTTAGCATTGGTGAAAGGGGGACCGAAAAAAAAAGAATAGAGTACTACGGCTTGATTATTTATTCTTTTACGATATTCTCACCATTCGTTATTATTTGCCGGCAGTACGAAGGTATTAGTTACTAACATTGTTACTATATAATATATATTGTGTGCATAGGATTTGTAGATATTTACATTTGTTTATATCAGTTACTACTACTGCGCAACTATTCATTATTTCATATGCTGCTATTATATATATTCATGCCATACTGTTCACGCCGTAGTTTGCCCGGTTTCGTTGCGATTTCCTATATATTTGCAGGCTATCATTCTAACTATGTTATGACATGTATTATAATGTATTTTAACTAACATTTTGATATATATCCTAATACACATAATATTTTATTATAAAGACAAACATAACCAATTTTCTTAATATAATAACACGTCATGTTTTAATATATCTTATATTGTTAATTCTTTTTTTTAATTAATTAGATTTTTCGGATCGAATTTATTAGAATAATAATTTATATTTTATTTTATATTCACAAACTTAGTCATTAAGTTTGTTAGAGGGTATTTTAGTATTTTATTGTTGCTTTTGGTAACCCTAATTTTAGCTTATAAATAGGGTAGTTGTCATTCCAATCATTTGTGTCCTTTTATCCTTTTGTAGCCGTCATTCAATATAATATATTCTCTTCTTCATCTTCATTATTTTCACCTTGTACACTAACAATTGGTATCTAGAGCTCCGGTTCGGATCATTGGGAAACACGAGAAACACGAGTGAAACGTGAGGTTTTCTTTGTGTGATTGATTTTGGTTCGTGATTCTTGTTGAATCTTGAACAAAATCTGATCAGAATCACATTTTTTTGTGATTTTGTGGGTTGGGAAACACTGTGTGCGGTGAAGTTCTGAGTGTACTGTACAAGGTTGAAGGTTGAAGATGATGAACGGCGGCGGCGGAATGAACACCAAGCTCCCAGTATTTGATGGCAAAAACTGGAATCGTTGGATGATTCAGATGCGTGTACTGTTCGGTGCTCAAGATGTTCTAGATCTTGTCACCGACGGTTATGTTCCGGTAGCAGCAGATGCGACGGAGGAGCAGAAGAACGCGCAGAAGGATACAAGGAAGAAAGATCAGAAAGCATTGTTCTACATCCATCAGTGTGTGGATGCGAATGTGTTTGAGAAGATTGCAGATTCTACGACGGCAAAGGCGGCGTGGGACACACTGGTCAGATGTTACGGTGGTGACGCATCAGTGAAGAAGGTGAAGCTTCAGTCTCTACGTAAGCAGTATGAGAATCAGAACATGAAGAACAATGAGAAAGTTTCTGAGTACATCTCCAGAGTGATTGTGATCACTAATGAGATGAAGGCGTGTGGAGAAACTCTTTCTGAACAAGTAATCATTGAGAAGGTATTGAGATCCCTTACTCCTCAGTTTGATTACATTGTGGTAGCAATAGAACATTCTAAAGATCTGAGCACCATGAGAATTGAAGAGCTGCAAAGCAGTCTAGAAGCGCAAGAGTTGCGTCTGACTGAGAGAACTTCTGAAAGGGAAGTAGAGCAGCAGGCTCTGAAAGTAGTTTCTGATAAGAAGCATCAGAAGCAGAGAAGATCTGATAGTGGTCAGAAGTCAGAAACCTCAACTTCTGATAGGCAAAAGAATGCTCAGAAGGGAAAAGAGAAGTATGACAAGAAGAAGATCCAATGTTACTGTTGCAAGAAGTTTGGTCACTTTGCTAGAGATTGTTGGTCAAACAAAGAAAGGAAGTCAGAAGAAGCAAATATAGCCAGAAGTTCTGATGATGAATCTGTGCTACTGATGGCTTCTGAATCTGATGATACGAATTTGACAGACTGGTGGTATATGGACACTGGTTGCTCAAATCATCTTACTGGAAATAAGAAATGGCTGGTTGATTTTGATTCTGAGAAGAGAACAAAGATCAGATGTGCTGATGACAAATATCTTAACGCTGAAGGTATGGGAAATGTCAGAGTTGTTCTGAATAATGGGAAAACAGCATTGATTCAGAATGTGTGGTATGTACCTGGCATCAAAAGCAATCTGATGAGCGTGGGACAATTAATTGAGAAAGGTTTTTCAGTTACCATGAAGGACAATCTTCTGAAGCTGTATGACTGTAATCAGAAGCTGATTATGGAGTCAGAACAAGGAAGGAATAGAACATTCAAGGTGAATGTCAGAACTTCTGATTCTGAATGTCTTAGTGCAACAAGTGTTGTGAAAGAAAGTGAGCTGTGGCACAGAAGATTTGGTCATTTGAATTTCAGAAGCTTAGAACATCTGAATTCGAAGAAGCTGGTACATGGAATTCCTACAATTAAGAAGCCTGAGAAGTCATGCAGAGTGTGCATGGAAGGAAAGCAACCAAGATTGCCATTTGCGTCAGAAGTTGCTCCAAGAGCAAAACATGCCTTGGGAGTAGTACATTCTGATGTGTGTGGTCCATTTCCAGTAGAATCGTTCGGAGGGAATAAATACTTCGTGTCATTTGTTGATGAATTCACAAGAATGATATGGGTATCCCTTATTAAGTTCAAACACGAGGTGTTTGGTGAATTCAAGAAGTTCCGAATGAAGGTTCAGAATCAGAGTGGTCAGACTCTGAAGATTCTCAGAACCGATGGTGGGGGTGAGTATAACTCCAAAGAGTTTCAGAAGTTCTGTGAGGAGAATGGAATTGAGCATGAGGTTACTGCTCCTTACACTCCTCAACACAATGGTCTTGCTGAAAGAAGAAATCGTACTTTGCTTGATATGGTGAGAAGCATGCTGAAGGAGAAGAAGCTTCCTCAGAACTTCTGGGGAGAAGCTGTTGCAACCGCAGCATATGTGCTCAACAGATGTCCAACGAAGAAGCTGAAGGAGATAGTTCCTATTCAGAAGTGGACGGGAGAAAAGCAAAGTGTTAGTCATCTAAAGGTGTTTGGTTCTGTTTGTTACAAACATGTTCCAGAAGCTAGAAGACAGAAGTTGGATGATAGAAGCAAAGTAATGTTACTGGTGGGGTACCACAGTACGGGTGCGTACAAGCTTTATTGTCCAGAAACTAATAAAGTTGAGTTCAGCAGAGACGTTATTGTGAAGGAATCAGAAGTTTGGAATTGGGATAAGTCTCAATCTGATTCTGATGTGAGAACTTCTGAAGAAAGGTCAGAAATAAGAATTTCTGAAAATGATGGTGATTCTGACTCTGAAGAAGACTCAGAAGATGAAGGTGATTCTGATGATCCAGATTCTGATGATGATCAAGATTCTGGTGGTGATTCAGATTCTGGGAATATGCCAGACTCTGAAGGTGGTCAAAGTTCTGGAGGAAGTCCAACTCCTGAAGCAAGAGGTTCTGAAGGAGAAACTTCTGAGGTTAGAACTTCTGAGGTTCAAGCATCCGGAGAAAGTTCTGAACGAGGTCAGAGGCCACAGAGAATCAGAAACATTCCAAGAAGATTTGAAGAGTTTGACATGTTGCAAGACACTGAAGTAGATTCTGAAGGTGAAATTATTCAATGTGCCATGTTAGTAGACTCTGAACCCGTGAGTACAGAAGATGCTCTCAAGCAGAAGTTCTGGCTAAAGGCCATGAAAGAAGAACTTGAGGCCATAGAAAGAAACAAGACTTGGAAGCTGACAGAACTTCCAAAGGACAAGAAAGCCATCAGCGTCAGATGGGTTTTCAAGCAGAAGCTAAAGCCAGATGGATCAATTGGCAAATACAAAGCGAGGTTGGTAGCAAGAGGATTTCTACAGAAACCTGGGCTGGATTATTCTGAAGTGTTTGCACCTGTAGCGAGACATGAAACAATCAGATTGGTGATTGCAATAGCTGCTAACAGGAATTGGCCTCTGATGCATTTAGATGTGAAATCTGCATTTCTGAACGGTCCATTAGAAGAAGAAGTTTATGTGTCACAACCTCCTGGATTTGTGAAAGAAAATCAGGAAGGGATGGTGTACAGATTACATAAAGCTCTGTATGGATTGAAGCAAGCGCCCAGAGCTTGGAATCAGAAGATCGATTCATTTTTCAAGAAGCTAGGGTTTCAGAAATGTGAGATGGAATACGGTGTTTATGTTCAGCATATTTCTGAAGGAAATATGATTCTGGTGTGTTTGTATGTTGATGACATACTGTTGACCGGAAGTTCTGAACAAGAATTAGCGAAGTTCAAGAAGGTGCTGATGAATGAGTTTGAAATGACTGATCTCGGGAAAATGACATACTTTCTAGGGATGGAGTTCAGATATTCTGAGAAAGGTATCATTTTGCATCAGCTGAAGTATGAACGAGAACTTCTGAAGAGATTTAAGCTGCAGAATTGTAAGGCTGCTATCACACCTGCAGATACAAATCAGAAATTAGATTCTGATTCTGATGGTGAGGATGTGGATGCTACAACCTTCAAACAGTTGGTTGGTTCTCTGAGGTATTTGTGTAATACCAGACCTGATATTTGCTATGCAGTTGGAATGGTTAGTAGATTCATGAGTAAACCTAAGTGGTCCCATTACCAAGCTGCTGTCAGGATTCTGAGGTATATCAAGGGAACTCTGAAGTATGGAGTGTTGTTCCCTTCTGGAAGGAAGATTGAATCAGAACTTCTGAGTTACTCAGATTCTGATTGGTGTGGAGACAGAGTTGATAGAAGAAGTACTTCTGGATACTTGTTTAAGTTTCTGGGAGGTCCTATTTCTTGGAGTTCTAAGAAGCAAGCTGTTGTTGCACTATCAACCTGTGAAGCTGAATATATTGCAGGCGCTGTTACTGCATGTCAAGCTGTGTGGATTCTGAACTTGCTAGAAGATCTGAAGATCAAAGTTGACAAGCCTCTGAAGCTGATGATTGATAACAAGTCTGCGATCAATCTTGCCAGAAACCCAGTGTTGCATGGGAGAAGCAAGCATATTGAGACCAAGTATCACTATCTGAGAAGTCAAGTTCAGAATGGAGTGTTAGAAGTTCTGCACTGCAGCACCCAGAAGCAGTTGGCAGATGTTCTGACGAAGGCTATCAAGACTGATCAATTCCTTCGCTTAAGGGATGGAATTGGAGTTGTTAGTTTTGATGAAATATAAATTAAGGGATGGTATTAGAATAATAATTTATATTTTATTTTATATTCACAAACTTAGTCATTAAGTTTGTTAGAGGGTATTTTAGTATTTTATTGTTGCTTTTGGTAACCCTAATTTTAGCTTATAAATAGGGTAGTTGTCATTCCAATCATTTGTGTCCTTTTATCCTTTTGTAGCCGTCATTCAATATAATATATTCTCTTCTTCATCTTCATTATTTTCACCTTGTACACCAACAGAATTATGTCGATACGCTGTATGTATATTTATGTACGTGATGCGTGACAGTTTAATTTGATCTAGTTACGATGACCGTATTTTCGCGATAGCAATATTGTTGAGGTTTTTATCAAAGTTAAATTTCTCTTTTTTTTGAGTTGCTTTTTTTTTGTTATATTTAGATCCGTACAATTCGGATCCGGTTGCGATGACCGCGTTTTCGCGATAGCAATATTGTTGAAGTTTTTATCAAAGTTAAATTTTTTTCTTTTCTTTGAGTTGTTTTTTTTGTTATATTTAGATCCGTACAATTCGGATCCGGTTGCGATGACCGCGTTTTCGCAATAGCAATGTTGTTGAGGTTTTTTTTTATAATTTTTTTAAATTTTCTTTTCTTTGTAATAATATTACAATTTTAAAACACTTTAAAATTTCTTTTTTTATTTTTGTTTCCCTTTTTATAAATTTAGATCCGCATAATTTGAATCCATTGCGATGACCACGTTGAGTGTAGCAAACCATTTGTCGATTTTCATCGGTTTTTATGCGGATTTATATTTGTTTATCGTTGCATTTCAATTTCGGAGTTAAAATCTAATTTAACCTTCGAGAACCGCTTGAGTGCATATAGTTATTTGCTCGGCTTCTCATAGAGTGATTCCTACATGAATCCACTCTAACTTAGCTCCAGAGCTAAATTCAGCTGCCATTAGATTTCGGTTGGTCATCGGTCCCGCATTTACTTGTTTGATTGTGTAGTTTTTCAGTTATTTTCTTACTTCCCATTTGATAAAATGTATCCCTCACCCCCATGTGTAATTATTATTTGTTTTTACCGCCTCTATTTCTTTAGATAGATAAATAATAAAAAAAACAAAAAAATAAATAAAATCAATCTTTAAAAAAAAATCAAAGAATTTGGTCAACACCAAATTCCATTTTCAAAAACACCGGTCAACACCAATTGAACAATTAACCCAAGCATCCTTGATCCATATATCAAGTGATACCCTTAGCAAGCAAACAAATAACATAACATAAATAATAACGAAAGGTTCCTGTAGAGTACTACACACGTTTAGGATGCTAATACCTTCCCTAAGCGTAACCAACCCCCGAACCTAGATTCTCTTAACTTAGGTTTTTCGATCTTTAACCTTTCCTTTGGATAAATTAAAGACCGGTGGTGAACATTAAGATCTGTGATCCTAGTTAACATAATAGCTATGGTATCTGATTCTCACCGCGACAGAAATGGCGACTTCACTGGGGACATTTTATTTTATTGAGGGTTTCCCCTAACTTGTTTATTTATGTTATTATATTATTTGCTTGCTTGGTTTTCTTTTTTGTGCAGGTTTGGCACTTAGTGTGGTGAGACAAAGTCCTACACCCGGACTAGAGTGAAATTAAGATAGGAAAACTGTGAGAATTCAAGGATACTTTGAGGGAGTCAATTCCTGAAAAAGTGAATTGAGACTTCACCACTCAGTCTAGGCCCTCTCGAATAAAATATTTGTCCAACGAGTTCATTCGTGAAGACGATATGGTTTCGATCTAAAGGCCGTCGGGACTGGGGACCGTAGTTACCTTTAACCCAACTTGGCCTATTAGGATGTAGTGCGGGGACTATGCGGGAGTCTATTTCTGCAATAGTTGCTACACGATACTACACTCAGACGAGATTCTCTTGAGAATATTATTGACTACCAAGTGATTTAGAAAATTGATAATATCCGAAAGTGGATTGTAGACTCTGGGAACTTTGTAGAACCCGTTCGGCAGGTATAAATAAACCTCTAGTACATACCTTGGGAAGGGTAGACCATGGCTCCATGCTGTGACCTTTCAAACCTAGGGCGCTTTGCCTGTGTGCTTTGCTTGTGTTTATGCATCCATCCATTCATGCATTCATGAATAACCATTCGGTTTCAAGAAACTAAATTATTCTTTCCCTTGCAAAATCAATAAAAAAAAATCATGGATTATAAAATGAAACCTTTTTTCCGAAATGTTTGCAACCTACTTTTGAGTTCCTTGAAACCATTGCATCACATGGCATATCATTTGCATCTTTGCATGCGTCAGTTTGTCCAACTACTCATTTCTAGCTGTCTCTATCTTCCAGTGTCACCTGTGAGTTGTCAAGCTGATTCCTCGACATCGATACCAGACTAGAGCTAACTACAGACACATAATGGCAGAGCAAGAAGCACACAATGCCGAGATACGAATGGAGATCGACGACCTTAAGTCAAGCATGGCAAAGCTCACTGAAATGCTCCAAGTTTTGATTGCTAGAGGAGAACCACCTCAAAGGGCTGTCATTCAGGAAGTTTCAGCTGCTGATCCTTAACCTGTTCAGGTGCCACCTTCAACTTGGCCAGAGTTTGGTTTGCCACACAACTACTCTTCACCTCTTGCATCTACTGCTATGATTGGTCAGACTTCTAGACCAGTGTTTCAAGCTCCTATTTTTGTCGAGCCTCAACCTATAGTCCAGTCTACTCGAGCTCCTTTCGAGAACCCTCTCTACGAGTACAATGCTGCCAGTGCTCAGGGTGAAGACCGTGAAGACTTTGTTGAACCTGAGGTTGTCCGTGAATAGTTTCAGACCATAGACAAGAGACTCAAAGCCATAGAGGGTACTGATTTCTTCAACATTGATGCAGAAAACATGGGTTTGGTTTCTGACCTTGTTATGCCTGCTAAGTTCAAGGCTATCGATTTTGTCAAGTACAAAGGTGATTCTTGTCCAAGAGCTCATTTGGTCATGTATACCCGAAAGATGGCTGCCCATGCCAAGAATCAGAAGTTGCTTATCCACTGTTTTCAAGATAGTCTGAGTGGAGCTTCTCTCAAATGGTATATGAATCTTGAACAGAACAGCATTCACTGTTTCCAGGATCTTATTAACGCCTTCATGAAGCAATATAAGTATAACCTCGACATGGCTCCTGACCTCCGTCAGCTGCAAAACATGTCTCAGAAGGATAAAGAGTCTTTCAAGGAATATGCTCAGCGCTGGAGAGAGTTGGCTTCCCAAGTTGAACCTTCTTTGGCAGAGAAAGAATTAACTGGACTGTTTATGGACACCTTGTCTCCATTCTACTGGGAGAAGATGATTGGTAGTGTTTCATCCAGCTTCACTGATTTGGTTACTATTGGTCAGAGACTCGAGGAAGGACTTAAGAACGGTAAAGTATCCAAAGCTGCTGAATCTTCTAATGGAGCGAAGAAATCCTATGGGAACTTCCAGAAGAAGAGAGAAGATCAGACCAATGCTGTTATGTTTGAAACTAGAAGGCCTCGTCCCCAACCTCAGTATGCTGATCATCCTGATATTGCTGCTGTTACTCCCATGGTTACTGCTCCACGACCAGCTCAAGCTCCTCAACTTCCAGCTGTAGGACAGAATTAGTACCGTAATAGGAATAATTTTGATCCTATCCCAATGACATACACTGAAATTTATCCTAGGCTGGTTCAGAAAGGTTTGATTACTACAAGGCCTTTGCCTCCTCCTCCAGATCCACTTCCACTTGGATTCAGATCTGATCTCCATTGTGCATTCCATGAAGGCGCCGCAGGCCACGACTTGGAACATTGCTTTGCATTGAAGGCTAGAGTACAAGAGCTGATCAGAATTGGTATTCTCTCTTTTCGTGACACCAATCCAAATGTCAAGACAATCCTTTGCCAGAGCACGCTAAGTGAAGCTTCAGTTAACTTCAGCAGACCTCAGTGTTTCAGACAGGACAACTCACTCTTGTTTCTGATTAGTCACTAGACCATGTTTCTTACCGTTTGCATTTTCCTTATTTGTATTGGTTGTTTGATTTCAATTTATGTTTGTACTTTCATAATTAATAAAATGAGCATTGCAACTTTTAATTCAATTCATTTGTGTTTGCTATTTTACGCTTTATATTTCAAAAAAAAAAAAACAAAAACAAAAACAAAAAATTATCTCTTTTCCACTTTCCTTCTGATTATGCTAAGATTGGAGGGAGGATGATGAAAACATTATACTCATAATTGTTGTTGGTATGCTTTCAAATCAAAACTTTGCTGAGGATGTAAGGCATTGTTTCAATCCCCAAACACTGGAGAAATAAGGAAGATAATCCCTCGTCAACCCCTTTGAGCCCTGAAGTAGGAGTTTCTTTTCTTTACAAATAAAAACCTGCAATCTTTAACCTGGGGCAGGGTAGTTTTCAGTTAACTTGATTGTGCATTCAAGACACCTTTCATATAAAGGTTGCATTCACAGTTTCCTTTCGCACACAACAATCAAGTGTTGAAGATGTTTTCAAGTCAGAAGCCAATGATGGTTCACCGTAATCATTAAGTTAGGCATTCACAACCTTTCAACTCTTCCAAATCAAATGAACAAATGTTGTACAAGTTGTTCCCAAAGTGACAAATAAAGAAGGATCATCAATAAATCCTTACTAAAAAATAATGAGCCAAGTCCCTTTCAAGGCGAAAGCTAAGAAAAATGGGAAGCTCATGACATTACCTTATACAGAGAGATGAGAACAAGCTTGTACGACAACCAAAAGTCACAAGGAAGCAGTGACCGCCATCTCAAGAATCCCTTGACTTTTGAACCTTCATCATTACTATCATCAGTGCAATTTCCAACCTACTGGAACTTGAGTGCATAATTTGAGTTAACTGAGCGTAGGACTGAAGATCATCACGAAGATTGGGTGGGTACAAATAAACTTTGAGCCTTTATCTTTTGTTTCTAAAACCATGAACCGGGCCACGTTATAACCCTCAAAAGACCTAATTGAAGTAAGGTTGTTTTGAAAGCATACTACAACAAGGTTGCGTAAACTGACTCCAAAAGATCTTTGTAGATCATCTGTTTTGGCATCACACCTTTTGCTATACTTTTCACTTTTAAATGTCTTGAACCACCGTGTTCTGACTAGTGACTTATGCTTTGCATCTTAAAAAAAAAAGATTTTGATTTCAAAATTTGCATAAACTTTGCATTTACTATGTTTGTATGAACACTTTTGTTTGCAAACTGGCATCCTCTTAAGGAACTTTCAAACAGTTGAGAAACTTGGTCGGTGATCTAATCAGGGGCAAGTCCTTTCCAAATCCTGTTGAAGAATCAGTTCAAGATTTGTTGTTCAGGGGCAAGTCCTTCTCAGAATTGGTTTATCCAGAAGATTTTTCAAGACTCAAACTGGGGCAAGCTTTCCAAGCGCACAGTAATTCACTCATTTTAGAACCAGGCAAGCTGAAGCAGTGAACAGTTCAACTATAATAATCAGCTAATCTGGGGGCAGTTTACTTGAAAATCTCCAAGTAGCTCCCCATCCTTCCTATAAGGACCAACAAATTTACCAGTGTGGCAGAGATTGTGCTCAGTAGTAACATCTTTAGTCCCCAAGCAGAATGGCAGTGACATCCGTGTTGAGGAATCAGTCTTCCAGTCTTGTCTTCTTCATAAAAGAGTCGAGCCGTGTCGTCGACATCTGCATTACATTTACATTTGCATTTGATCATATATCATCTGCATAATTCATATACATATGCATAGCAAAAGTGTCATCCTCATTTGCACTCATTTGCATTCTCCATAGGTCGTGTTGTTATTTACGTCTTACCTTGTCGTCTAAGTCCAACTCACTTGGCACCTACCAAACAGATATTGTCGGGTCATCCAATGCTTTCTTGGATATTGTGATTTCTTTTATCTAATGATTTCTTGGGTATCTCCTTTGTTCATATTCGTTCAATGCTTTCTTGGACGTTGTGATTTCTTTGTATCCAATGCCTTCTTGGGTATCACCTTTGTTCACTTTCATCTGATGCCTTCTCAGATATTGTGAGTCGTACCTTTCATTCAAAGCTATTATTGGATGACTGGTTTCTATGTATTCAATGCCATTCTTGAATGTAGTCCTTTGTTCACTTTGTCTAAAGCCATTATTAGATATTGTGAGTTTACCTTTCATTCAAAGCCATTATTGGATGACTGGTTTCTGTGTCCAATGCTTTCTTGGATCTCTACTTTGTTCACATTCATCTAAAGCCATTATTAGATATTGTGATTATACCTTTCATTCAAAGCTATTATTGGATGACTGGTTTCTCTGCATTCAATGCCATTCTTGAATGTAGTTTTTGCTCACATTCATCTAAAGCCATTATTAGATATTGTGATTATACCTTTCATTCAAAGCCATTATTGGATGTCTGGTTTCTTGACCATCTGACGCTTTGCCTGATGTGTCCCTCTTTTTGATGTTCTTCCAGATCGAGTCTTTTGCTCCCAATCATCTAAAGCCATTATTAGATATTGTGATTATACCTTTCGTTCAAAGCCATTATTGGATTTCTGGTTTCTTTACCTTGTTCACATTCATCTAAAGCTATTATTAGATATTGTGATTATACCTTTCATTCAAAGCCTTTATTGGATGTCTGATTTCTTTACCACCTGATGCTCTTCCGATTGGGTCCCTCTTTCTGATGTTCTTCCAGATCGAGTCTTTGTTCACTTTTATCTAAAGCCATTATTAGATATTATGATTCTACCTTTCATTCATGGCCATTATTGGATGTTTGGTGTCTTTTTATCCAATGCCATTCTTGGATGATGTTTCTCCAGATATTTTGCTTTGTTTATTCTGATGTTTTTCCGGAATAACATTGCTTTTCCAGATATGTCTTCAAATCTTCACCCGTACATTTAATGCTTTTCTAAATGTTTCAGATGTAACTTTTGGATCTCTGTCTTTCATTCCATATCATATCATAAGGCATCTTAGGGCCAAAACTTGTGCATGTTTGTATTTAAGTCTCTCCTATCACGTCGAGACGAAGATTTTAATCTCCATATCTCCAGATAGAAGAAACTTAAATAGGGGCATCTGCCATACCCTAATTTTTGACACTAATTTTTTTTTTAAATATTATTTAGAATAAATAATTAGAATAATTAGTATTTTATTTTAAATATTTATTTTCATTATTATTATTATTTAATTTAAATACTGTTTAGAGTAAATAAATAGGTTTTAGTTTCTATTTTAAATTTATTAAATTATTTGAATATCATTTAGTTTTAATATCATTTAATTTTAATATTATTTAGTTTTAATTTAATTTAATTTTAATATCATTTAGTTTTAATTTTATTTAATTTTAATGTTGTTTAATTTGGGCCTCCAATTGGATATTAGGGACATTATTGGTAACTAAAAATTAACCCTAATTCAGTCTCTATATATACACATGTTAGCATTGGTGAAAGGGGGACCGAAAAAAAAAAGAATAGAGTATTGCGGCTTGATTATTTATTCTTTTACGATATTCTCACCATTCGTTATTATTTGCCGGCAGTACGAAGGTATTAGTTACTAACATTGTTACTATATAATATATATTGTGTGCATAGGATTTGTAGATATTTACATTTGTTTATATCAGTTACTACTACTGCGCAACTATTCATTATTTCATATGCTGCTATTATATATATTCATGCCATACTGTTCACGCCGTAGTATGCCCGGTTTCGTTGCGATTTCCTATATATTTGCAGGCTATCATTCTAACTATGTCATGACATGTATTATAATGTATTTTAACTAACATTTTGATATATATCCTAATACACATAATATTTTATTATAAAGACAAACATAACCAATTTTCTTAATATAATAACACGTCATGTTTTAATATATCTTATATTGTTAATTCTTTTATTTAATTAATTAGATTTTTCGGATCGAATTATGTCGATACGATGTATGTATATTTATATACGTGATGCGTGACAGTTTAATTTGATCTAGTTGCGATGACCGCGTTTTCGCGATAGCAATATTGTTGAGGTTTTTATCAAAGTTAAATTTCTCTTTTTTTTGAGTTGCTTTTTTTTTTGTTATATTTAGATCCGTACAATTCGGATCCGGTTGCGATGACCGCGTTTTCGCGATAGCAATATTGTTGAGGTTTTTATCAAAGTTAAATTTTTTTCTTTTCTTTGAGTTGCTTTATTTGTTATATTTAGATCCGTACAATTCGGATCCGGTTGCGATGACCGCGTTTTCGCGATAGCAATGTTGTTGAGGCTTTTTTTTTTAATTTTTTTAAATTTTCTTTTCTTTGTAATAATATTACAATTTTAAAACACTTTAAAATTTCTTTTTTATTTTTGTTTCTCTTTTTATAAATTTAGATCCGCATAATTTGAATCCATTGCGATGACCACGTTGAGTGTAGCAAACCATTTGTCGATTTTCATCGGTTTTTATGCGGATTTATATTTGTTTATCGTTGCATTTCGATTTCGGAGTTAAAATCTAATTTAACCTTCGAGAACCGCTTGAGTGCATATAGTTATTTGCTCGGCTTCTCATAGAGTGATTCCTACATGAATCCACTCTAACTTAGCTCCAGAGCTAAATTCAGCTGCCATTAGATTTCGGTTGGTCATCGGTCCCGCATTTACTTGTTTGATTGTGTAGTTTTTCAGTCATTTTCTTACTTCCCATTTGATAAAATGTATCCCTCACCCCCATGTGTAATTATTATTTGTTTTTACCGCCTCTATTTCTTTAGATAGATAAATAATAAAAAAAACAAAAAAATAAATAAAATCAATCTTTCAAAAAAAAATCAAAGAATTTGGTCAACACCAAATTCCATTTTCAAAAACATCGGTCAACACCAATTGAACAATTAACCCAAGCATCCTTGATCCATATATCAAGTGATACCCTTAGCAAGCAAACAAATAACATTACATAAATAATAACGAAAGGTTCCTGTAGAGTACTACACACGTTTAGGATGCTAATACCTTCCCTAAGCGTAACCAACCCCCGAACCTAGATTCTCTTAACTTACGTTTTTCGATCTTTAACCTTTCCTTTGGATAAATTAAAGACCGGTGGTGAACATCAAGATCTGTGATCCTAGTTAACATAATAGCTATGGTATCCAATTCTCACCGCGACAGGTCCCTAATGTAAAGATACCGCACAAATTCAAGTTTCCTGACTTTGAAAAATACAAAGGCAACTCTTGCCCTCAAAGTCATTTGGTAATGTTTGCTCGGAAGATGTCTACTCAGACAGAAAACCAACAACTACTAATCCACTACTTCCAAGACAGTTTAACCGGTGCCGCACTCAAATGGTACATGGGTCTAAACCGTACCAAGATCAGTACTTTCAGAGATCTCGGGGCAACTTTTGTTCAGTAGTATAAATACAATTTGGACATGGCACCAGATAGGGACCAACTCAGAGCAATGTCTCAGAGAGATAAAGAAACCTTTAAGGAGTTTGCTCAAAGATGGCGTGAAATCGTCGCCCATATCTGCCCTCCTCTTGAGGAAAAGGAAATAACAAAAATCTTCCTAAAAAAAAATTGAGCTCGTTTTATTATGACTGAATGGTCGCTATTACACCTAGTGGCTTCACTAAAATGGTAAACATGGGGGTACGCCTTAAGCAAGCAGTCCGAGAATGACGATTGGTCAAAGATGCAGAGCCATCCAGCAGTACTAAAAGACACGGTAGTACTTTCCAAAAGAAGAAAGAGAAAGATATCAATAATATATTTATGGGTAAGCAAAGGCGAAGGTATCAACCTCGACAGGTAACAACAGTAACTCCCGCTATCAACCCAGCGCCGACACTGACATATCAACCTCAGGTTGCTCAGAGCCAGCCGAATCAACAACAGTAACAGCAAAGGTAGCAACAACCTCTTCAGCAGGCTCGGCCACAGTACAATAATAACAATCGTACCACACGATCACCAGGATTTGACCCTATACCAGTGCTATATGCAAAATTATTTCCACTTCTGTTAGCCAAGGGGCACGTTCAAACCAGGACTCCTCTCGCAGTACCAGATAATCCGCCTTTTTGGTTCAAAGCCGATCAAACTTGCCCTTACCATCAAGGAGGATCAGGACATAACATTGAGAATTGCCTCCGCTTTAAATCAGATGTACAAAAGCTCTTCAGAAATAGGGTTTTATCCTTCAAAGATACGAACCCAAATGTTCAGAAGAATCCGTTGCTGCAACATGAGAAAACTTCAGTAAACTTGATAGAAGGAGAACTCGATAGTAGCTATAAAATTCACGATGTACGCCTACTAGGAACCAATCTGGTGAAAATGCATGCAGGCAAAGCGGGTACGACCATGTGCCATCTCATAACTATCATCAGTGTGATATCTGTTCCAAGAACAATCAAGGATGTGTCATTGTACAAGCAGCTCTTCAAGAGCAAATGAATCTAGGATGGATTCAGGATCACATGATTCATGAAGTAAACATGGACCATGCGCATCCAAAAATTATTCAAAATCATGTCATCTGTGCAATGAATTCCAATCTTGTGGCAATGCATTCAAGGCAAAGTCGGTATTACAACTTGCCGCTGCATGACTACAGTGCTTGCCTAATTTGCTCAAAAGACAATCGGGGATGCTCTTTTGTACAAGAGGCCCTCCAGAGTCAAATGGATCTTGGATGGATCCAAGACTACCATGAGAGAAATGATCATCAAGTCAATATGGTTCAGATCTTTGATATCCGTTTAATGAAAAACAGCTTGGTAGAGTTGCATGCCAAGTAGGTCAGACTCAGTTTTCTGACCTCGCACAATTATCAGGACTGCAAGGATTGCTCTGCAAATAATCAAGGCTGCATGTTTGTGCAAAGAGCTCTTCAACATCTATTGGACCACTGGTGGCTTCCAATCTACCAGGATGAAGACACGTGTCAAATTAGCATAATTAATGGAAATCCTGATAGACACCAAAGCTATGATATTCGCTTACTAGAAACGGATCTGGTAAGGATGCACTGCATACAAAGTGGGTACGGTCGGGTACTGCCTCATAATTATGAACACTGTGGAATACGTTCAGAAAATAACCAAGGATGCTACCTCGTGCGAGCAGCTCTCCAGCATCAGGTAGACTAAGGGAAAACCTAATCACGCCTGAATTTTCAAACAATCAACATGGTGCAAGGTTGCCTCCCTGTTCAGAACAAGGTTCGAGGACTACTAGACAAAAGCATTGTCACGGTCTCCGACAAAAGAAAACTTGTCAATCATGGAATTAACAAGGATGTTCTCGCTATAATTCCTCTACTTAATGAAGCAAAAATCCCTCTCGACAGTAGAAAAGTTTCCAATGTTCCTAATCTGGAACCAATCGAGGATTCCTATGACGGTCAAAAGACCCAAAAAGCACCTATGGTTATCTACCTGCCAAGACCCATAACGTACAAGTCAGAAAAAGCTATTCCATACAAGTACAGTGCGACGACCATAGAAGATGGAAAAGAAATTCCACTGCCGTCCATTGTAAACATTGCTGATATCGGTCAGGTCACCCGAAGCGGTCGAATCTTTAACAGAGGAGTTAGAGAACCTGCAAAAGAAAAGGAACTACAGTTTGAAGTTCCTAGTCAACAAATTGGTCAATCCAGCAACACGGAAAAAGTCTTGTACAAAAGAGCATCCTCGATAACAAGACAAGAAAAGGTCTTGGTTTTTCTCCAACATGTGCCCAGACTACAAAGAAAGATGAAAGTTTTCGTCCCATTCAGGATTTCTTCCACAGGGGAGGTTTCCTCCACCCGGTATCTCAAGTCCACACCATCGAGGAAAACAATTCTTCCGATACAGATGAAGAGTGGAAATCCTATTTCAATGATGAAGGATATATATCTCAGGGAGAAACGTACATGTCATTCTATTCTCCAAAGCAAACTCCCAGATATATACCAAGATCAGACGTCAGAATGATCTATGGAGATTGCGATCCAGAAGAATATCGTGCTCCGGCTAACTCATTGGAAGAAGACATTCTGATGAAAGACAACTTTGACTATGATTCTTATGATCCCCTGGATAATTTGCCTATCTGGAAGCCTTACATGGAAGACTCGGGGGCAAAAGAGTCAGCCGGATAATGCATATCTGCTGAATGATCTTAAAAAGAATACGTCTGTTCTCCCAGAGTCATGGAATCCTTAACCAGAACATTTTGAGAGTGTCCAACGCCACGTTGATAAATTTACAAATATTGCAAGACAAGAATTTATTAACTATGCATTTCCTGAGGTCAACGTCATTGAAGAGGATGACTCATCTACTCCCACAGAAACCTGGGATACCTTGGGGTAGCCAAGCGACAAGTACGACTTTCTAGTAAAGTACACTGCTCTTGAAAGCTCTCGCATTAGATACGAGGACATCCAGCCAACTGGATGGGGGAGATCCTCTTGAGGATGAAAGTAGTGTCAAAGATACAACAGAAGAGTCCTCTTATGATAACTCTGCATGGGAAGAAGACTCCAATAATCCCACTCCGCCTGAAATCGGTGTTATTTCTAAAAATAATCCTGGAAGAAAGATACCGGACTTTGTGATCCACAGAGGAGTTCGTCGCCATTGGGTCACGGTCGATGTCCCGAATGTCGTTCATAAATCGAAGTAATTGCCGCATCTTTGTTTTGACCTTTCATTTTGCCCGGGTGAAATGGTTATTTTATAGGGCTTACTTTTCTGTAAATGTCCCTCTTCGCTTCACCCAAAGTGACAAAGTTTTGTTTTTATAGGGTTGTGTTTCAAGAATTGTCAATTCATTAATAAATAATGTCATTCTGAATTCCTGCATTTATTGCTATTTTCACTTTTCGTTTTTTTCAGAAAATGGTAATCCTAAAAAAAAAACAACCCAAAATAAAAACAAGCATTTAAAAAAAAAATACACCGCACACACTTTTGTATTCTCTCTGCCTTTTCTAAAAAGGAATCATCACGTCATGCAGATTATTTGTTTTAAATCCCATTGAAACATACGATCCAATGCCTTCTCCCAACTTTGAGTTCCCGGTATTTGAAGCCGAAGAAGAAGAGGACAAAGAAATTCCAGAAGAAATATCCCGACTACTCAGACAAGAGGAAAGGTCCATTGAACCTTATAAAGAGCCGTTGGAAATGGTCAATTTGGGTTCAGAAGAAGAAAGGAAAGAAGTTAAGATTGGAGCATAGCTCAGTCCAATTGTCAGAGAAGGCTTGATAAAAATTCTCAAATAATTTCTAGATTTGTTTGCTTGGTCCTACCAAGACATGCCAGGGTTAGATACCAACATCGTAAAACATCACTTACCACTGAAAACAGAATGTTCGCCAGTCAAACAAAAACTGAGAAGGACTCATCCAGATATGACCATCAAAATTAAGGAAGAAGTGCAGAAACAGATCGACGCAGGGTTCCTTGCCACCTCAGAATATGCTCAATGGCTAGCCAACATAGTGCCAGTCCCTAAGAAAGACAGAAAAGTCAGAATGTGTGTGGACTACAGGGATTTACAGAAAGCAAGTCCAAAGGATGATTTTCCCTACCACACATTGACATCCTAGTTGACAGCACCGCAAAATTCAAAGTCTTCTCTTTCATGGATGGATTCTCGGGCTATAATCAAATCAGAATGACGCCAGAAGAAATGGAGAATACTTCATTCATCACCCCATGGGGCACCTTTTGTTACAAAGTAATGTCGCTCAGGCTAAAGAACGCAGGAGTGACTTATCAAAGGGCTATGAGAACTCTGTTTAACGACATGATGCACATAGAGATTGAAGTGTACGTCGGTGACATGATTGCCAAATCTAAAACAGTAGAAGAACATGTGGAAAATTTGTCAAAACTATTCAACCGTTTGAGAAAATATAAAATCCGCTTGAATCTCAACAAGTGCACATTTGGTGTACACTCAGGAAAGCTCTTGGGATTCATCATCAGCCAAAAAGGAATTGAGGTTGATCCCGACAAAGTCAAGGCCATTCAAGAAATGCCTTCTCCAAAAACTGAAAAACAAGTAAGAGGATTTTTGGGACGTTTGAATTACATCTCAAGATTCATATCCCTCATGACCGCAACATGTGCGCCAATCTTCAAGCTGCTCAGAAAGAACCAAAGTTGTATATGGGCAGAAGATTGCCAAAAGGCTTTCGACAGCATCAAAGAATATCTATTGAAATCACCGATTCTGTCTCCTCTAGTGGAAGGAAGACCACTGATCATCTACTGAATAGTCCTGGAAGATTCCATGGGCTGTGTGCTTGGCTAACAAGATGAAACAAAAATAAAATAGTCTTTCATTTATTATTTAAGCAAGAAATTCACAGACTGTGAAACTCGATACACTATGCTCTAGAAAACTTGTTGCGCTCTAGCTTGGGCAGCTAAACGTCTTCGCCAGTACATGATTTGTCACCCTACTTGGTTAATCTCTAAAATGGATCCGATCAAGTATGTCTTTGAAAAGCCTGCTCTCACAGAAAGGATTGCCCGTTGGCAGATGTTGCTATCAGAATACGACATCGAGTACCATGCTCAGAAAGCCGTCAAATGAAGTATTTTAGCCGATCATTTGGCTCATCAACCGATTGACGATCAGGAATCACTCAAATTTGACTTCCCAGACGAGGATGTCATGTACCTAAAAATGAAAGATTGTGATGAACAGCTACCAAGCGAAGGGCCAGAGCCAGGTTCCCAATGGGGACTAATATTCGACGGAGCTGTCAACGCTTATGGAAATGGAATTGGGGCAATCATTGTTACCCCTCAGGGTACCCATATTCCTTTCACCTCTAGATTGGCATTCAAATGCACAAACAATGAGGACGAATACGAAGCTTGCATCATGGGTCTCGAAGAAGCAATTGACTTAAGGATAAAGAACTTGGATGTGTATGGAGACTCAACCCTGGTTATAAATTAGATCAAAGGAGAATGGAACACGTATCAACCAGGATTGATTCCTTACAAAGACTACGCAAGAAGGTTGTTGCCCTTCTTCAACAAAATTGAGTTTCATCACATTCCTCGTGAAGAAAACCATATGGATGATGCACTAGCTACCCTATCCTCCATGATTAATGTGAATGACGTACCCAAGATCGACATAATGTGCCTTGATAGCCCCACTTACATATTTGCAGTGGAAGCCGTCATCGATGACAAACCATGGTATCATGATATCACGTGTTTCTTTCAAAGACAAGAATACCCGCCCGAGGCATCAAGAAAAGATAGGAAGACTCTCAGAAGACTAGCTGTTAACTTCTTCCTGAACAATGATATACTCTATAAGAGAAACTTCGACATGGTTTTGCTTAGATGCGTAGACAGGCAAGAAGCGAACATGCTAATAAAAGAGATGCATGAAGGCTCCTTTGGCACTCATGCCAATGAATACATAATGGCAAGGAAAATTCTGAGAGCAAGATATTATTGGCTAACAATGGAATCCGATTGCTACAAGTACATGAGGAAATGTTACAAGTGTCAGATATACACCGACAAACTCCATGTACTGCCAATGCATCTCAAAGTTCTTTCTTCTCCATGGCCTTTTTCTATATGGGGAATCGACATGATTGGCATGGTTGAACCCAAAGCTTCAAACAGACATCGGTTCATCTTGGTAGCCATTGATTACTTCACCAAGTAGGTTAAAGCAGTATCATACACCAATGTTGTGAGAGCAAGAGTTGTCTCTACAAGTCGATCTATGTTTTGATGATAACAATACGTATTTGTGAAAGAACCATTTTCTGTTCTAACGTGTGTTGTGTGCAGATCATAATTATAGAATATATCAGATCCAACAAGCACCAGCCAGATGAGCGTAATTGATAATGTGCGAAGTTACTATGTGTGACACAAGTCGCAAAAAGCAAGAACGTTTCTGTATCTGATCGTGATCAGTCAGATCTAAGGATGCCGATATTGCAAATGCAATGCTCTTGTGGATACTCTCTGAAAGTGGTCGAGATTCTGAAAATTGCGAAGCTTCTGAAGAAAAGAACTGAAGTGCTGAAGAATCTCATGACTTGAAGTTCTAAAGGCGGAAGGCTCTGAAGACCAAGTGCAGAAAGAATATGAAGACTTATGTGTTCTGAAGATTAAGGTTCTTAAGATCAAGTATTGAAGACTCTGAAGACAGATTCCTAATGGACAAGTTCTGAAGTTTCGGAAGACTTGAAGAAGTAAAGGATAACATGCTTAAAGACAAGTGCTGGAGTTCTGAAGACTGATTCCTAATGGACTCTTCAATTGACGGAAGACTTGACGTATCAGATATCCTAATTAAGAAGACTCTACTCATGCTTCAACAAATTACCATCAGAAGCCTCTGAAGCTTAAAGTCTAATGTTACCGTTGTGAACGACTATACACACTGCCCAAGAAAGATCTATCACTTCTCCCACAGTAAAAAGGAGATGTGTCAGTACAGTGAGTTATTACACAACGTCTCTTTTCCAACGGCCAACAATATTTCAAACGACTATATTTCTATCGGGCTATTTAAAGGAAAGTGCATTCGCTTCTAATAGACGACACAGTCCACAGATTGATTCAGCCATGAATGGACAACTGATCAAGTCATTGTGTGAAGATAGCAACAATGATGAGTTCTCATTGTAACACTTAGAATATCCAAAGCTATCACCATTTGCACATGGCCATTGTTATTGAAGCTCAAAGATCATCATTAAACACAACAACAATGAATTAGTTTAGAAGCTGTTGATGAAGAAGACAATATTGCAAATCAGTCAAGCCATCAACCACCTTCTCGTCAGCGCTACATTGAAGATCTGAAGCAAGGAGTTGTTGCTTAAAGCTTGCTCACCCCGAAGACGAAGAAGAAGAAGATCTACAAGATGTCAACAACTGTTAAATCATTATACATCTCTGTAGTTTCTTAGAATAGCAAGGAGCTGTTGCTCACATATTTCTTGAACACTTGTGTGTTCTTTGTACTTAAACTTAGGAGTAATATGCTTGTTAAGAAGCATCTTTGTAATCTCCTGTATGACTAATTCTTGGTGAATTAGGATTTCTTGAGTGGTCAGCGTGACCGGAGACTTGAGAAGACAATGGCGAGATGTCATTGTGGTAAAGCCTGAAACAGGGTCAATGATAGTCATATCTCAAAGAGGATCATATATTGATTAGACTCTTGTGGGTTCCCTGATGGAACTCATTGTGAAACCTCCAATGAACGTTATATCCTGAGTGGAACCCTGAACGGTTCATTGAGAGAGATGCCTCAAGGGATCATGTGATGATCTGGGTACTTGAGATGACAATGGCGTAAGTCATTGTGGGTTAGTCACAATGCGGCTATACAGGTTGTTAGTCACCGGTTGTTGCCCGTGCACATGTAATTGAGATTGATTATAGTAGATTAAGACCTTGTGATCAAGGCGAAATCACCTGAGGAGGGTGGACTGGATTATCCTTTGTGGTAAACCAGGATATATGGCGTGTTCTTTACTCTTATGCTTAATATCTTTGTTTATCTTTCTATATAGAGTATCAGAACCTTACACAAGTAAGTCAGAACCTTGCAGCTTAACTCTGATAAGCTTCCGCACTGCAAGTTCTGAGAAATGGATCTTATGTTCAGACTCTTGTTAGTTCTGAAGCCTCTTGCTTAGCAAGTCTGAATGTAACTTCGCCAGTCAGAGTCTCACAATGAACTCGGATGTAATCCTAAGTGATTCATCGACAAGTAATGAAAAGTAGTCAAAAGAGCAAATACACAATTTAAACCCCCCTTTCTTGTGTCTTTCTCGGACCTTCAATTGGTATCAGAGCTCCGGTTCTGTTATTGATGGATATCAAACACTTAACAGTGTCAGAAAAAGATACAGATGAGGTGCGCATAAATACTCTGTGTGAAAATTTAATCCACTTACAATTTCTGTAAACAGCTCAGAAGTTGACTGTGTACAAAATTGTAATCAATCTGACTACTCGAGCAAATCACTGATTCTGGAAGCTTTGCTAATATACAAAATCTTTCTCATCTAAAGCCTTGTTGAAGATTGAAGAATCAGCTGATTAGATGGACTCATTAGATAATGAGTAGTATCTGCTGAATGCTCATCTTGGAAGATACGTGTAGAGGAACCACATATTTGCTCAAAGTTGAATTATCAGAAGACAAGAAGTCTGGGCTGCTGAAGAATAACTCTTTATGAGCTCCTGAGATGTTTTTAAGAAACGGACTAGGTCCACCCTTGACTTCCTCGGTTAAAGCTCATTCAGAATCTCTTCATGTAAAGAAGAAAAATTTTTGGTCTATGAATTTGAATTTCAAGAAGACTTTGTTGAAGTCAGGAAACTGAAGAATTCAAAACTCTTAGAAATGATTCAACATCTGAATCCTGGAATGATCAGAAGTTAATGAACTCAATGAAGAACTGAACATTGTTTCCTTGAAAGCTATACAAGGAACTGAAAGAATATTCAGGAAGAAGATTTTCATAGATTCATCAAGTACTTAATCAAGATAGAACACTTAGAGTCTTGATCGAATCAGTGAAACTAAGTTCTGATGGTTTAAAGACTATCTCAGTCAGATCAAACGTTATTGATCAGATCTCTATCTGATAAATTTTTCAGAACATTCTTCGTTCAGAATTTAGAAAATGTTCGCATTCCTCAGAAACTAGAATGTAAGAAAATTTTGAAGAATCTACAAACCTACAACAGCTCACTCAGAAGCAAGCAAAATCTGAAAAATAATAATAATATCTCTAATGGAAAGCACTCAGATAAGTCTGCAAAGAATCTCTGCAAAAAGATTTCTGGATCCCTAAGGTATGGTCTCGCTTATTAATGTTTATTTTTTTTGTAAAAAACATTCAAAATATAGTGAGATTATCAAGTATTTATGATTTCCAAGACAATCATAATTACGTATGTGTCAGCTACCTTACCTCTAACCATAGGTATACGGCGACTTAAGACTATCATGTGTCTTTTCAACTGACTGCCTCAACTAGTTAATAGTTATTGCTCATATAGAAATTAATGAACCTTGCGCCTCTAGCACTATATATGGCCATCATTCCTTAGTCGCTCTTACATCACTATCTTCCTCCTAGAAAGAATTATTACCTGGAAACTTAGAACTATTCTTCCCAACCTTCCTGCTCAACATGTCTTCACACAACATCAGAGAAGAAATTGCTAACCTTGAACTCTTAAAGGAACAAACTCTAAACCTGAACCATCTACCTCTTCTTCACAAGACAAGCATTTTCTCTGGAATTAAATTTCAGAACTGGGAGAACTATTTCTCCATGCTTGATGGACCTATCTTCCCTTCACTTGTAACGGAGTTTTGGGCAAATGCTCGATCCCTAGAGTATGATGTTGGCAAGAATGTTATACTATCAGTGGTTGCTGGTTGTTCGGTCATGATCAACCCCACCATCATTTCGAAAGCCATCGGTTGTATCAACTATGGTTTGATTGTGGAAGACCAGGTTAACAATGTTTGTCTTGACAAACACCTGCATGTGATCTTCGAGACTAAGGGTCAACCCAATCTACCTTGTACCCTAAATCCAGTAGCCAAAGACTGGTACAAGTTAATGGTAACAAATCTCAAACCAAGAAGTGGTGAAGGATGGCTTTCTAGCAAAGAAAGATTATTTATTTTCTTCCTAGTTTGTAAAGTCAAAATCAACCTACCACAGTCCATGTATAATCATCTGAAGGAAGAAATACTCCTGTCTAGGGGAGACACAACCTATCAGATTCCATTTAGCAGAGTCATCTCCCACATTCTCGATCTTCAAGGAGTCGTCAGTCACTACAGAAGGAATGAAATGACTGATAAGATTTTTCCAGAGTTTTGTCCTCCGATGACGTTCTTAGTCTTAGATAGGGATCCAGTCATTTATCCTTTTAGGTCCATTTAACTAAGCTTTTGTTTAATCTTAATATCTATATCCTTTCGATTAAGTATCCCTAAATGTGATTTGTGCTTTTGAATGAATGATTCCTATGATCAAATACATTAATTAACTGATTAATAATGAAGCAATAAGCGCTGCTTAAAAACTCACACGAAAAGGGCTTAGGATTAACTAGAGATTATAAAACCCCTCGTTGGTCATAATTAAGTAACGGCTCCGTCGCCACTTATTAAGGTCATGACATGATTCTTGATTAAAGGAATTAATCATTAACCTACTCTCCCACGTTACTTAGTGTTTCTAGGAAAATCAATCATTGCAGTTTCAAATTCTCCACGAAATTTACCTTACTTCCCTATCTATAAAAGCATAAGACAGCAACATATCTCTTACTCATCCAAATCTTCATCCTAATTACCTTTTATTTCCTCATCAATCCTTAGAATGGCTTTCATCTATCAAAATGCTTCAACTCCCTTATCCATACAAAATCCATTGATCATCTCATCGTTTTGTCAGAAACGATTATAAACTTCAACAATATAAAGTCGAATGGATGTAATATTACTCCTTCAATGGAAGCACAAGGATGGAGTACTACTTCAAGAGGTTGGAAGGACCAACCTATGGATGTTTGGTTAAAGAATTCTGGATTCATGCTAATGCAGGCTCGACTCTCATTAGTTCTTTGGTCTTTGGAAGAAGAGTCTACATATCTGAAAAGACTATTGCAGATCTCTTGGAGCATGAGAATAATGGATTCAAAATTACCAAGGATCTACTTAGTGAGGAGAGAGAAGCCAAAGTTATAGCCCTTATTTTCAAAGATGGAATAGCAGTTGAGAACCAAATATTCTCAAACCTCAAAGAACCACTACAAGTTTGGTTCAGAATCTTGCAGGGAAGCATCTTTCACCATCTTCCTGCAAATCAACTCAATGACACTCAGAAGTGTGTCCTGTTCCTTCTCCTTAAAGGAATTAAGATTCATCTCCCTTCCGTTCTATTCAAACTTCTCAAGGAAGCCATAAGAAACTCCAGAACTAGTTCTGATCCGGAGATCAAACCTATTCTGTACGGAAGACTCATCTCTGACATGTTAGTTGAATCTGGAGTAGTTGATGTCATTTTAATCGATGAAGGTGAATCAAGAAAGCTGCTTAAAAGCGCTGGAAAGATTCTCAAGTTCAAGGATCTTATGAAGGCAGATGCCACTCTGGAGGATACACTCTTTAGGGAACTAACTTTGACTCCCAGGGTTCCGGTTAAAGGTCTTCCAAAATTCGCCACTTACAATCAGGCAGAAGTTGGAAACTATCTGAGGAGATTTAAGGATGGAGATATCAATGTTTGGATCAACATGAAGAATATTACTGATGTACTTCAAGAACTCACAAATTGGAAAGAAGGAAGTAAGAAGCAGAGAATGATTGATGATGAGGAACCCTCATCTAAAAAAATCAAAAAACTGTGAATGATGCATTGAAATCCTTTAAGGATAATGCAATCAGAAGGATCCAGAGCTTAGTAGAAGCTTCAAATTCCTGTATGGACTCCATGGAAATAAGAAATATCTGGACTGAGTTCCATGAATGCATCTTAGAAGAAACTGTGAAGAGAAAGAGGTTGGCAATTACTCAAGTAGAAGAGAGGTTGCATGTCTCAAGAAATGATGATTCTGAAAACCTTCTCTCATCTTCTTCACCATCCTTAGGCTCGCTCTAGTCTAACTCATAAGGACCCATGAAAACTCATTTTTATTAGGTCTACGATTACTTAAAACGTTTCTAATTAGGAATCTGTGTTTGAATTATCTATGTTTTGGTTATCTTGAACTTTTGAAGATTAAGCTCAACCTATGCTATGTATTTTAAAACTATTTTATGTTGATGCTTCTATCTGATTGTTCATAAATGAAATGCTGCAATTAATCTTTACTGATGATCTAAAACCTTCAATTAGTAATCAGATGATTCCATCTAAAAATCCTTCAAATGAACTTATTATGGTTAAAGATGGTTATCACTAAATGACTTGGATTACTCTTAACTGCTCAAATGCTGGCTCTATGGTTCTATGTTGTTTAACATATCCAACATATATATGATGATGTTAATATGCTTAAATGCTTAAATGCTCAAATGAGGAAGAAATATATGATGTTCATTGGAAAGAGGAATTGTATGCTTAAATGCCCTTATGCTCTAGCAGTTTTTGATGATGTCAAAAAGGGGGAGAAATATAATGATTTTGATTGAGTAGAGGAAATAATTGAGAAGAGGAAATCTAAAGAATGCAACTCAAACAAGTAATCAATCATATAAAAATACGTTGCTACTAACGGTTGTTGTTTGATGTTATCCGAGGAACTCTAAACAAGTTCACTAGGCATTCTAAGAACAGGTTAAGATAGAAGAATCAGATCGAAGTTGTATACTTCGTGAACATATGCTCAGAATCAGATTTATCATGATATTTGTCTCATTTAGTTCAGAAGCTGTAAGATCCAGAACGTGAGAATCAGAAGAAAGAAAACTCTGAAAGCAGTCAAGACAAAGTACACATTCTCAAGATGCTTACTCAGAGGAACTATGCAAATCAGAAGTCAAGAGCTGTCTGAAGATCTGGATTGAAGATCCAAGAAAGAAGCCGTTCTGATGTTTACCAGAAACAAATTTAAATGAAAACGATTTGGTATCAGACTAAATCAACAATTGGTAATCAGATCAAGTACACAAAGATTAGTATCAGACTCATCAATCAGAGCAAAGCTGTGGATTATTGTCAAAATACCTTCATTGGTATCAATTTTAGCACACTAATGAAATACCTCTCAAGTGTATGAGAAGAAGTCATTCACTTGGTATCAGACTCAACATACTCTGGTATAAGACTCAGCACATCACGTGGTATCAGACCAAAATCAAATCATGAGTACCAGATTTAGAATCAAGCATTGATTGATCACTATAATTAATCCTTCAATTGGTATCTGATCGAAAATCAAGCTTTGATAAACCGCTGAGTTGTGACAATAACAAGGTTCTGAGATGAAGGCCTGTATTCAAAAGTCAAACTCTGAAACAGTCATGATCTACATTGGTGATTAAAATCTTACCATCCTGAATTATGATTCTGAAGATCCCAATATCTGACTTATAGAAATTAGGGGGAGACTACCCTGAAGATCAAATTGCAAAATCTCAAATCTTCACAAAGTCTGAAACTCAGGGGGAGTTTCTTAAAAGACAGTGTCTGTCTCTGATAGATAGCAAGACTATGTTATCAGATAAGAACTGATCTGCTTGTGCTTAAATGAATCTGCTGAAAGGTAGAAATGCTTCAGAAGTCTCTGAAGATTACAAGCTCTGATACGACTACAAAGGAACTGAGCTCTGAAGATCTGAAGATGGAAGTTCTGATGAACTAGTCCAGATGCTAAAGACTCTCTGTTCTCTTAAAGACAAGATAGAGAAGCAGTCCTTTTCTATTCTTCGTCTGGCAACTCAAGTTATTATTCTGTATGTCTTTGGATCATATAAGATTCTAGATGATCACAGATAAAACTTCGAGGATAACACATTCAGGGGGAGCTGCTGTTCCAGACTCTGAATATGTTCTGTTTGGTGATTACCCTGTATAAAATGTTCAATCAAAATACTTGGTTTTGTCATCATCAAAATGAGGGAGATTGTGAGAGCAAGAGTTGTCTCTACAAGTTGATCTATGTTTTGATGATAACAATACGTATTTGTGAAAGAACCATTTTATGTTCTAACGTGTGTTGTGTGCAGATCATAATTATAGAATATATTAAATCCAACAAGCACCAGCCAGATGAGCGTAATTGATAATGTGCGAAGTTACTATATGTGACACAAGTCGCAAGAAGCAAGAACGCTTCTGTATCTGATCGTGATCAGTCAGATCCAAGGATGCCGATATTGCTGATGCAATGCTCTTGTGGATGCTCTCTGAAAGTGGTAGAGATTCTAAAGATTGCGAAGCTTCTGAAGAAAAGAACCGAAGTGCTGAAGACTCTCATGACTTGAAGTTCTGAAGGCAGAAGGCTCTGAAGACCAAGTGCAGAAAGACTCTGAAGACTTATGTGTTCTGAAGATTAAGGTTCTGAAGATCAAGTATTGAAGACTCTGAAGACAGATTCCTAATGGACAAGTTCCGAAGTTTCTAAAGACTTGAAGAAGTAAAGGATAACGTGCTTAAAGACAAGTGCTGAAGTTATGAAGACTGATTCCTAATGGACTTCTTCAATTGACTGAAGACTTGACGTAACAGATATCTTGATTAAGAAGAATCCACTCATGCTTCAACAAATTACCATCAGAAGCCTCTGAAGCTTGAAAGTCAAATGTTACCGTTGTGAACGACTGTACACACTGCCTAAGAAAGATCTATCACTTCTCCCACAGCAAAAAGGAGATGTGTCAGTACAACGAGTTATTACACAACGTCTCTTTTCCAATGGCCAACAATATTTCAAATGGCTATATTTCTATCGGGCTATTTAAAGGAAAGTGCATTCGCTTCTAATAGACGACACAGTCCACAGATTAATTCAGCCATGAATGGGGAACTGATCAAGTCATTGTGTGAAGATAGCAACAACGATGAGTTCTCGTTGTAACAATTAGAATATCCAAAGCTATCACCATTTGCACATGGCCATTGTTGTTGAAGCTCAAAGATCATCATTAAACATAACAATAATGAATTGGTATAGAAGCTGTTGATGAAGAAGACAACATTGCAAATCAGTCAAGCCATCAACCACCTTCTCGTCAGCGCTACATTGAAGATCTGAAGCAAGGAGTTGTTGCTCAAAGCTTGCTCACCCCGAAGACGAAGAAGAAGAAGATCTACAAGATGTCAACAACTGTCAAATCATTATACATCTCTGTAGTTTGTTAGAATAGCAAGGAGCTGTTGCTCACATCTTGCTTGAATACTTGTGTGTTCTTTGTACTTAAACTTAGGAGTAATCTGCTTGTTAAGAAGCATCTTTGTAATCTCCTGTATGACTAATTCTTGGTGAATTAGGATTCCTTGAGTGGTCAGTGTGACCGGAGACTTGAGAAGACAATGGCGAGATGTCATTGTGGTAAAGCCTGAAATAGGGTCAATAATAGTCATATCTCAAAGAGGATCATATATTGATCAGACTCTTATGGGATCCCTGATGGAACTCATTGTGAAACCTCCAATGAACGTTATATCCTGGGTGGATCCCTGAACGGTTCATTGAGAGAGATGACTCAAGGGATCATGTGATGATCTGGGTACTTGAGATGACAATGGCATAAGTCATTCTGGGTTAGTCGCAGTGCGGCTGTGCAGGTTATTAGTCACCGGTTGTTGCCCGTGCACATGTAATCGAGATTGATTATAGTGGATTAAGACCCTGTGATCAAGGCGAAATCACCTGAGGAGGGTGGACTGGATTATCCTTTGTGGTGAACCAGGATATATCGCGTGTTCTTTACTCTTATGCTTAATATCTTTATTTATCTTTCTATATAGAGTATAAGAACCTTACACAAGTAAGTCAGAACCTTGCAGCTTAACTCTGATAAGCTTCCGCACTGCAAGTTTTGAGAAATGGATCTTATGTTCAGACTCTTGTTAGTTCTGAAGCCTCATGCTTAGCAAGTCTGAATATAACTTCGCCAGTCAGAGTTTCACAACAAACTCGGATGTAATCCTAAGTGATTCATCAACAAGAAACTAAAAGTAGTCAAAAGAGCAAATACACAATTCAAACCCCCCTTTCTTGTGTCTTTCTCGCACCTTCAAATGTGACCAGGCAACTGGTGGTCCGATTTATTAAGAACAATCTCATCTACCATTACAGTGTTCCAAGCCAGATCATTACTAATAATGGATCGAACCTGAATTGAGTGGTAGAAGCAGTTAACAAGAAAATTAAGAAAATCATTCAGAAGATGGTTGTAACCTACAAAGATTGGCATGAGATGCTACCCTTTGCTCTTCACGGTTATCGTACATTCGTCTGAACTTCAACAGGGGCAACCCCTTTCTCTCTAGTATATGGCATGGAAGCAGTGCTCCCCATAGAAGTAGAGATCCCATCAATAATAGTCTTGATGGAAACCAATTTAACAGAAGCTGAATGGTATCAAAGCAGATACGAGAAACTGAATATAATCGAAGAAAAGAGAATGATAGCTTTATGCCATGGTCAGTTATATCAACAAAAGATGAAGAAAGCGTTTGACAAAAAGGTCCGACCCCGTGTCTTCAGAGAAGGAGACCTCATGCTTAAGAAGATACCATCATTTCTTACTGATCCCAGGGGCAAATAGACTCCAATTATGATGGCCCCTATGTTGTTAAGAAAGCCTTCTCAGGTGGTGCCTTGAGACTCGCAACCATGGATGGAGAGGAATTTACTTATCCCACAAATGTTGATGTAGTCAAGAAATACTTCACCTAAATGAAAAAAAACATCTCGGTGGACTGAAAACCTGAAAGGGCGGTCCGGGAAAAAATTAGAGACATAAACATTAATCATCCCGATAGATTGAAAACTTGAAAAGGCAATCTAGGCAAAAGTTAGGGATACATGGCAAGTAACTGCATCTGAAAAGTTTGGCTTCTCAGCGGCAACACCATTTGTCAAGAAATTCTCAGTCAAAGTCACCTTCGACAGAAGCTCAAAAATACCCAGAACTCAAAGTTGATGGAAGGATAGCGGTCGTTATGTTTCAATGTAGCCCCTTTTCCTTTAAAACTACCATTTTCTAAACTTTGTAATGCTCCAGGGAATCACGCATTTGGCTGATTACCATTCTATCAATGAAAATTTGAGCCCTTGTGCCTTTTATTTGCAACTCTAATTTATTTTGCTTTACAAAATAACATGTTTAATATGATTAATATTCTTGAAACAAAAATGAATTTACTTTTGTTTTCAAGACGATGATTTCAAAATATTACTTTTGCTTTTAAAAATAAAGATGGCAATTTATTTTTTGATTATTGAGCACAAAAAGGAATATCGATGGCTTTTTCGGAAGTGATCAAACCTCAAAATGTAGAATCAAAATACTCCTTGTGATCAGTACACTCTGAATGAAGGATCAATTGGTTCAAATGGAATGTCCAATCTGTCATCCCCGGTAGAGTCTCTACCTCTGAGAACCAATGATTGGTTTTTCTCCCCAGTAGAATCTACCCTCGAAAAGCAAGAACGGGTTTCTATCCCTAACAGGTTTGCAACTCCGGGAACCAGAACAAACACAGGAATCCTTGTTCTCAAACAAAAGTACAACTTTCGATATCTCCGGAGATACCCATGTCTCCTAGAATGGCCGAGTATCCAGTTTGAACTCATTGTCAGTCCGTATGTCATGTCTGTTTTGTCAGCATAAGCATTTCATATATACATCATGAATAATTGATTCATATTCATATTCATATTGCATATTATATTTCGATCACTCTGGTCACGTTTATCCCCAAGTGATAAATGTCCTCTATCCGTTAGAGTCGTCAGTTTTCCTTTCCACACTTGGATAGGACAAAATCCCAGTTTGTGTTCTTTCCTCGCCAGGAAATGTATCGTCTAAGCAATCACTCTCTAGTGTATTCCTGGATTGAAATCGATCTTCGACCACTTTGATAACTTGAACCTCTGAAAGACCAGAGAACATTTGGAACTTCACTTTTCTCCACTGAAGATAACATTTTGCTTTCCAGGATTAAAAAAAATCCCATGAGGAAACTTCTCAACAAAAGACCCTTGGAAATACGGACATCTCATCCTCCAAGAAATCTATACCAATTGACAAACAAAGGTTTTGTTCTTGCCCTCGTGGATTTCCCAAATAAAGTCAACAAATGGCGATCTCTACCCGAGAAGTTTGTCCTGCTTTCAAGAAAGTCATCGACACCTCAAAATTGGATTACATCACATGGCATCTCTCCGAAAGGAGGAAGTATGATGTAATTTCCCCAACAGAGGGCATCATCCCAGTGAGAAGTTTGGTGAAAACATCACAGATAGCATTCCTTGTCAAAAAACAGACTTGACAAGAAGAAAACTGAGACCAGTTCCGTGGCTGAAGACCAAGATCGAGGGGAAGTTTATTTCAAAAGAAAACTGAGACCAGTTCCATGGCTGAAGACCAGGATCGAGGGGAAGTTTATTTCAAAAGCAAACTGAGACCAGTTCCGTGGCTGAAGACCAGGATCGAGGGGAAGTTTATTTCAAAAGAAAACTGAGACCAGTTCCGTGGATGAAGACCAGGATCGAGGGGAAGTTTACTCTTTTTCTAAGTAGTACTACTTAGCAAAAGAAGATGGACGAGCAAATCAACTACCATTCCCAACCACAAGAAACTTCGAAGTAAGCCCTCAAATACCCTTCCCTTTAGTCTTGAGATTAGCTTCCACATCCTTCTTACTAATGCAAAGAGCATCGACAATAAGGGGAAACTTTGGACAACCACTAGTGTAGACAAAAGGAACTTGTTTCTTGATCTCAACCCCTAAGATATAAGCATACTCCTCGAGTGTAGGTGCTAACTGATAATTCTGGAATGTGAAGCACCTAAGTGGTGGGTCATAGAACTGAACCAGTGTATGAATGGCAGTGATGTTGACTTCAGTGTTGAGGATGGCCAACAGATTATGATAACTATCTTTGAAAACCCCTATGTTATTTTCAACCACATGGGATGCTAAACCTCTCAAAGTACTCAGCTTAGGCTCCACAAACTTGTAGCTAAAGATACCTCGGCAACCAGTACTCATCTCTATGATAGTGTCAAAAAATAATAAGCCTTCGAATAACCTGGAAATGCACATGCAAAAATTAATTTACATGATGACATGATATGCAACACAAGAAACAAGAAGCCAGCACTGTCTGAACAATCAAATCTGAACAATCTGGATATCTGCATATAATCCTATGTCGGTGCAAAATAATTTGATGTGTGTGAGAGAACAAAGGTATAAAGTGGCTTGGTTTCCTACAAAAACCCTTATCCCCCTCACAGGTGTGATCTAGACACAACAAGGTGGTCCCTAGAAAGGTCGCCCAAACCATAAGACTGAGAGTGAAAACCCCCCGCCGTAGCGAATTCTCACAGGACGGAAGTATTCTCAAGCGAATCACGATCTGGGATGTGGCTCTCATGGTAACCCAACGCGCAAAACGCAGGCTTCACGACTATCCACGTTCTAGCCTATGTGTATGCTAAGCCCGGTGTTAGGATTTTTCTCTCCAATAATATCTACCCATCCCAACAACAGCAGAATATAGCAGACATCTAGAATATACAGCATATGAATATTCAAAGCAGTAAATAATCATAAAGATAAATAAAATAAAGTGAGTAAAGCGCAGAAGATAAACACCCAAACAAGCAAGAAAGCAAACAAAACTAGGCAAGACCCCAACTTGCAAGAGCAAGGACTCCCCAGCAGAATCGCAGCTGAAGATGGCTGGATTATACCTGAGTGAATCGCACACTTAAAGATTCAATAGAGTTGCCACCGAACTTTATTTAGTCCCAAAGGACAGGGAAAATATCGATAAAACCCAAAGGGAAGAGAAACGGGTCAAGGGGTCGGTTATGCGAAAGGAAGGTACTAGCACCTTACGCATCCGTCGTACTCGACGAGAACCATTTCGCTTGCTTCTAGGCTTGGATAGGTTATTTATCTAAAGGCTTCTAGCTAAAAATGAAGAGGAGAGAAAAGAGAAAAAGAAAGAAAGTGCTTGCGGAGGATTAGGGCCCTCGTGCCTACATACCCTCATAGTGCAATGAGGAAATCAGAGCGCCGTAGTTCAAAGGAACTAGGGAAAAGAAAGGAAAAAGGTGGAAGGGTGCTCGCCAAGATCATCATGATCTCGTGCCTACGTATCATACATTCGAATGAATACAGAATCAGAGCTTCCGTAGTTCGGGGAACTAAGAGGGAAAAGGAAAAGAAAGTGGTGTCAAAACTAGGAACAAAAGAAAGAAGGAAACTCCACTGGGGGTTCCAAAGAAATGGTGTCAAAACCAAGAAAGGAGTGCAAAGGAAAGATATTAACTATGCTGAGGGTGAAGTGCAAGAATGGTGTCGAAACCAAGAAGATAAAGGAGCAAAAGGAGAGCAGAGACTCCGCTGGGGAGGTAAGAGAACAGAGAATTGTGCTAGGGATCAGAGGTTTAACGACCCTACTAGGGAACAAGCAAATGAATGGTGTTGAAACCAAGAGAAAAAGGGTTCGGTATGTTAACTGACTGTCAGTGGTTAATCGAAGAGAAAGAGATTAAGACTCTGTGGGGAAAAGGGTTTGGCATCGACAGGCTGGCTGTGAAGAACCAAAAAGAGAGAGTACTGAACCAAGAGAAGGTGTTTGACTCTGAAGGGATTTCGGTATATTAACTGATAAACAATGGTTAACCGAAGAAAGAAAAGATTGCAACTCTGGGGGGAGAAAGGTTTTAACAGATAGACTGTGATTAACCAAAAGAATGGGTGTAGAACCAAGCAAAGGTTGTGACCCAAAGGACGGGTGTGGGACCAAGCAAAGGTCGCGACCAAAAGAGAATGTTGGTACCGACCGAACAAACAGTACTTGACCAACGAAAAAGGATATTGAACCAAAAGAGGTTGCTAACCGCTGAGGATTCAGTGTTAACAAAAGAGACTGTGATTAACCACAAAGAAAACGAGTGATTAACCAAGAGAAGGTGATTAGCTCGAAATGGGCTCAGTGTTTTAACATACAGGCCGTGGTTAACTGAAAAATGGGTGATTAACCAAGAGAAGGTGATTAACCCAAGAGGAACTCAGTGTGTTAACAAATAGACTGTGGTTAACTGAGATGAAGTGCAAATGGTGCTTTAACTGACAGGCAGTGGTTAACCAATCAAAGGGAGAAGAACCAAAAGAAGGTTGCGAACTGCGCAAGAGTTTCGATATTTAACAGGAAAACTGTGTTTCCCCGAAGGAAAAGGAATTGAGACTCTTCAGGGGAATCAAAAGACGATGATTGACCACAAGAAAAGGACATTGAAACAAGAGGCGGGTATTAACTCAAGAGACAATGATCTTTAACCAAAAGGATGGTGATTGATTAAAAGAGATATAGAAAGAGCCAAGAGTGATCAGGGATCGACTCAACTGGGGAAAGAGACACACTACCACCTGGGGATAGAGGTGACTAAGCCAGGCACAGGGTCATTCATCCCCTACCTGAAGTAGTCAGAATGAGAGTAGTAATTCTCCATTCTCATTCCTTCTCTAACACACAGGGTGTAGTGTAGAAGTTGAAACGAACAACGTAACAGCTCCAAGTTGTATAGTGCTCCATGTAGCACCCCAAAATTTGCCTTCTGTTTCTAACACTAACTGGCTTATATTTCATCTCATTTTTGCATTATCATTTGTGCATATCATTGGTTCTTAGCATGGGATCAAGGTGTCTGAGTTAGCTCAAGAGGAAGAGATGTTTTTCAGAGGTTCAAGTAAGAGATCATGTGTAATGTCCAAGAGACCAAAAGGGGAGATGGTCTTAATGTCATCATTACTTGAGCTACAATGGATTCTTAGACCTCAGGTCATCCTAATGTGCCCATCACCACATCAGATGATTGCAATGGGCAAGTGATTTCAAGTGAATCACACCCTCCTAGCTTGATTTCTCAAATTAGGGTTTTTGAGATTCTTGAGTTTAATACCCCAATGGGCAAGATTTTGGAGTTTTTATCATCCTCAAGTGGCATATATCATCATTGTTTAAGAAGATGCACATCATGTTCAGAAGAATTTGGATTTTGAGCATGGGTCGATTTCTCCTAAACCAGGGGTGCCAAAATTAGGGTTTGCCATAAAATCAATTTATTTCTGATTTTTGGACAAGACTTGATTCCATGGTATTCCTCATGTCCCCAAGTGTCTAGGAATGTAAGATTGTCCATCAATTTGGTTCAGAAGGGTTTCAATTGTTCAAAAGATTCAAAATCAGAAGAATTGGGGATAAAGTCAACTGTGCAGTGAAAAAGTCAACTCCTGACTTTTTGAGGTCAACATGATGATTTTCAAGTCAAATATGATCAATGGATAAGATTTGGTCAAGGAATGTTCAAGTATTTATCAAAAATCAAGAATGTGAAAAAGTTACTAAAAATGGAAATTAGGGTTTTAGAAACTTACTATTTTTGGCAAGTTTTTAACCACTTTCAAAGCCAATTTTCATCATGATCAAGGATTCATTTGCAAATCTTTTCCACATGAAAGTTGTAGTATGAAACTTTCCCTTCAAAATGATTACAAGAACTATACCATTTGAGTTATTTTTCATTGAGTTATAAGTGGACAAAGTAGGACATTTCTAACTTGAAACAATTCAAAAACTTGGAATTTTTTCTAAGTTATATTGGGCAGTTTTGAGGACATGTTTTCATGGCCATATTGTATTGTCTTCCAAGCATTATTTTAACTTAATTTCAACACAAACTTTGTTCCCCACCATGCTACCTCTATAATGAGCCCAAGATCTCATCATTTGGTAAAGAATTCATGGAGTTGTGATGTTTTAAAGTGTCACACACGAGCAAAATTTGGACATGCTTGCAAGCTTTCATTTTGGAACATAACATGGATTGGTCATGCAGCATACCTTTTTCATATTGTGGGCCATGAATTATGCTATTTTGTTGCAAAAAATGAACCAACATCCAGCCTACCATGAAAGAGAGAATTAACAAAGTTTGGACACATTTGGAAATACAAAGCCTGGCCATATGAATTCAGCAGAATACCAGCCCATTATCACATGGATACTTACCTCATTCCAACCCCAAAACCAAGGCAAAAAACCATCCTTACCAAGCCTACCCAAACCTACACTCTCACATATGATTTTGAATTCCCAAACCACAACAACCAATTTCCAAACCTCTACTTTGTATCCAAACCATTTTCTAAACCTAAATGCGCCATATATAAGTTTAAACACTCAAAACCTGCCTCATTTTTTCATCTTTCCTAGATCTGAATCACAACTCTCTCTCATTTTTCTCATTTTCATGCTCTTCATTTTCTGAGAATTTTTTATTTTCTCTTGGCAAAGTGATCATCAAATAAGAGGTATCTTGCCTCTATACGCAAGATCCAGCTTTTGAATCCACCCTTGAAAGTTCTACAACTTCATTTCTCTTCATCATCAACTTGGATCTGGTAGAGGCATTGCAGCAACACTTTGATTTGTTTGAGCTTTGATCTGTGGCCTACAAGGTTCAAGAGAGATTTCTGCAGCTTGTGGTTATTTTGTGTGAAGCATTGATGGTGCAGTGGACATAACTCCACTAGTTAATGGATCTAACTTTTTCTTTTTAAATCTATGAAGTTCACAATTCATTTGGCATGTGTCTGAAGTCCTACTTAAGGTAGGCATTGTGTGTGCAATGATTTTTGTGTGGATCTGAACATGATAATTTGTATGAAATCTTGAACATGATATGGTACCCGCATCTTTGAGCTCATTTTTCCCCATGTTAGAGTTTGTGTTTTAATAATTGAAAATCATCATGTTGATCTATGATCCTTGAGCTTCATTTTGGTATCTTATTTTAGCCATTTTGATGAAGTTTTCATGGAGTTATGTTGTGTAGAAGTTGGGATGTTGATGCTGCTCATCAACTGGAATACGCGATGCATGGCTGTGTTGTTTAGGGTTTACATGAAGGAGACGAGTAGGTGTCGCATGGGGATCGGCCAGTCTTGTTCTTTTGTCCTTTTCTCACTTAATTGATGCTTGACCAATTGATAAAAGTGCACTTAGTAACACGCTGCATGTTCCTTTCTTTCTTTCTTTCTTTTTTTTCATTTTTAAAATTTGATGACATAATGAGGACTTGGGCTTACACGTTTTCGTATCCACACCCCCAGGTCCCTGGCCCAAGGCACCTTTACCTGTTTCCTTTGTATTTTGTTTTTACTATCTCACCCCTTGGTTTGTTTTCTTTTTATTTTCTTTTTCTTTACATCTTCCATTTCATTCTTGTTTTAATTTTAATATTCATTATAAAAATACCAAAAAATGTGTTTCTGGTCCTTCAATATGTTGACTTATTTTTTATAATTTTTATTTTATTTTTAATTTCTTTTTCTTATTTTATTTTGATTTAATTTGATGATGTGTTTCCAATGATACCCTTCATCTAGGGTTAGGAATTTTTGTGACTTTGGTTTATCTTTTGAGACTAATTTTTTAGCAACTCTTAGGTCTTGATATAATGATGTTTTGATGCAAGTTAGGGCTTGGTTTGAGTTACTTTTAGTGACTTTCCACTCAAGTTTTGTTAGCCCTCGATCCATGCTCGATTATTTGCATACCTTGCCTTGTGGAGCACCTTTGAACATGTTCTTGAGCTATTTTTGTTCTAATCTTTTTTAACATGTTAATTAGATGTTTAAACTTGTCTTTTATTATTTATTTGGGATTTTATTGGATCAATTTGCTATTTTTGGTTGATGCTTTCATTTGATGATGTTTTGAGCATGTTAGTGCACACTTCTTGACCTAATTTTGTGCCTTTGAATGACATGAACTTCCTTGATGCTTTGTGATTTTTATTTGATTGATGAGACATGTTTAAGATTCTGATTTACCTTGACACTTGGTGCATTGATCATTGCTTGTGTTTTCTTACTTGTATGGAAGTATGTGAATCATTTTGGACTTTATTTTGTTGCATACTTGCATAGTTTTGATACATGCTTTGAGTATGATGTTTGATGATCCTTTTTGATTGATTTGAGCTTAATTTTGACTCTTGGATGATGCATGTGCTACTGCCCACTTGGATTCACTTCATGTTTTTTCACTTCACTTGGTCTTTAATGATTGATTTCCGTGATGCATTTCACTAGCATTTGATTGTTGTTACTTTGGTTCATGATGCATGTTAATGTGAAGCTTTCTTACATGTTTGAATTGGTTGATCATGATGTGATTTAAGTTTTGACTTTGTTTCATTCTCATCTTACTTTGTTCACCTATCCTTTGTGTGTTGATTAATGGTGTTCAATTGTGATTCTAATGCAAGTTTGTTTGCACCCTTTCTTGTTTGCTTCTACCTTCTTGCTTGAGTTTTCTTTGTGATCTTTTGAAGCATGATTGATGATATGAATTGGATATGATATGCATGATGTGCTTGCTGCCCTACCTTGTTTCTCATCTCATGTTTCATTTTCTTCTTCATCTCTCTCACTTCTTTCCTTCCCCTTTAGATCTTAAGACTTGTTCAAGTCTTGGATTCACTTTTGTATGCTCCCTTAGGGTTTCCTATTTCAACTTAATATTTGATTAAGCTTGGAGTAGGATAGACATTAGGATTCAAACCATGCATGCTAACATTAGGTAGAATCTTCCCCCTTTACCTCAACCTTAGGGCCATCTTTGCATGACAACATTAGGATAGGTTTTCCTTAGTGTTTTTCTTTCTCCCTTTGAGTCTTTCTCTTGTCATCTCCTAACAAGTTTAAGACACTTAATAAAGGCAACAAACATTGTGCGCCATGAGCCTTAAGTACATAGGAAATGAAGAATGAGGTGTCTCCCTTCACTGTTCTAGAGTGTTAGCATACGTCCCATTGGGGGCAACCATGCGACGCATTTGTTCCCGTGTCATAGACTTTAGTGCAATGTAAGTTACAAACTAACTCAACTCACTTCTGTCTAAAAAACACAAAAAACAAATTCAAATTTTTTTTCATCCTTCGGGATTGTTGGGCTCCAAATCATTTTCAGAAAAGAGCATGTTACTTCCGTCTTGTCGCAAACAAGCATCGACCCTAACTGCCGGACGCGAACTTAACGTCGCTCATAAAAAACACTTAACCATTGTGTGGTAGTCCCATGAACTACGGACACTCTGATTTCCTCTCTCTGGATAGATTGAGGATACGTAGGCACAAGACGACGATGTCTTGGCGAGCACTCTTCTCCTTTTTTCTGTAGTCCCACGAACTACGGACGCTCTGATTTCCTCTCTCTGGTTAGATTGAGGATACGTAGGCACAAGATGGCGATGTCTTGGCGAGCACCCTTCCATCATTTTTCTCATAGTCCCACGAACTATGGACGTTCTGATTTCCTCTCTCTAGTTAGATTGAGGATACGTAGGCACAAGACGACGATGTCTTGGCGAGCACTTTTTCCATCTTTTCGACCCGTAGGTCGAACTACGACTGCTCTGATTTCCTCTCTTTGGTTAGATTGAGGATACGTAGGCACATGACAATGATGTCTTGGCGAGAAACCTCCCCCTTAGTGCGTAGTCCGTTGAACTACGTCGACTCTGATTCTTCGTTCGTTCATGAAGATACGTAGGCATTGGATTGCGATAATCCTTGCGAGTCCGTCTTTGTTTCCCCTTCCCCCGTTTCTGTTTAGCCGTAGACTTTAGGATAACACACCCTTTGATTAGACAACAAGCGTGGATCCCATCAGTATGATGGACACGTGGAGGTGCTAATACCTTCCCCTCGTGTAACCGACTCCCGAACCCGGACTATGGTTGCGATGACCATGTCTTCTCCCTCTTTAGGTTTTCTTCGATCATTTCCTTTCCCTGCATCAGGATAAATAACTTTCGGTGGCGAATCTTTTGTTCTTTTTCGCCGGTTGCGACAACCGGCGACTCTGCTGGGGACTCTAGTTCCCTATGCGAGTCAATCCTAGCGCTTGTTTGTTTATTTTCATTGGGTGTTTACTGTTGTACTTTATTTTGTTGTATATTACTATATTACTGTATTTTATTACATTTTATTGCATTTGGATTATTGTTATCATACTGTTCTGCTGCTATTGTTCTGTTGGGTGGGTTGGATTCATGAGAGATAAGCCCAATACCCAGGCTTGATCATACACCTAAGACTAGCGTGGAAAGTAGTGTGACTTGTGTGGCATTTGGCCAGATGTAGTATACATGAAAACTCCACATCCGGACGAGGTTTTCTTTGGTAATGTTCTATCCCGCGCATTGGTGCAGACGATGGAATGTAACCGGGAAAACTGTCGACTCTGGTGACCATTCCACAAGGACTCAGTTGAGGCACTCCTCCCAAGAGGTAGTAATGGCAGACCAGAAATGGCAAACCCATTATGCTTCTTGATCCGAGGACCCTAAGCTAGGAACTTACTATAGGGTGACTTTTTGAGGGGAATCAGTTGAGGCCTCCTCGATTGGTGATGATGCCAAACCAAAAATGGTGACCGTATCATCATTTCCCGACCTGAGAGCCCGTGAAGCTGAGGATCCTCAGCCTTTCTAGTACCCACATGTGAGAGGGGATGGGTGTTTACAGGTTTGCAGGTAACCGTGACCTTCAACCAACCTGGTTTTCTGGTTCTCCTAGTCAATGTGGACTTATCAACCTGGTTTTCTCGGTTATCTTAGTGATCCGATATTCTAGTATTCTGGGTTCCTGGATTTCTAGTCCCTGTTCAATTAATAGTACAGCAGCAATACAGAGCTTTATGGAAGCCTTGATCCCATGTGTGCATTTGCATCATCATTTTGCATTCTGACATACATGTTCTCGTATTTCGAAGGATCTTAACTTTGAGACTAGCTATTGAGCATTTCCATTTATTTCTTGTGGTTCGCATGTGAAAAAAAACTTGAATCAAAGCAGAATGCTTCCTTGGAAATATTCGAACATGGCATTTTGCATTAGCATATCCATATTCATATGCATAACAGGTGCTCCGGAGCGGATTTCTTTTTCTGACTTGGTATTATCTTCATAATTGCCGGCTTGATTTGCCACTACTACTCAACCTGTAATAATCAGAGGATAGCCATGGAACAGCTCAGTGCAGAAGTGACTGAAATGAAGATTCAGATGAGGCAATTTATGGGAGACATGCAAGCTTTGATTCAAGACCAAAAAATGCTGAGAGAGGAAGTCAACCAGATGAAGACTCAGTTGAGCCTGGTTACGGAAATTTTGAATACGGTGTTAAAGAAGGAAAACAATCATGTGCTTGCTTCTGCAACAGAAGTCATTACTCCTCCCATCTCTTTGGGGTCTTCTCTAGATCATGGATTGCCTCGTGAATCCCCGGCACAACCCAAGGTTCCAAAACTTTCCCGACAGCAGCCAGGACTTGTCTCCCAAGAGAAGCCCAAGGTTAAGAAGTACCCACCGAGGCCGAAGAAGCCTACGAGGATCTTTGATTCACTTCCTATGCCTTATGCTCAGATGTTGAGGCATCTTCTCCAACTTCAATTGGTTGAACTTCGGACGCTGGCTCCGCTTATTAGTACTCCCCCACCAGGTTACGATGCAAGAGCCCATTGTGATTTCCACTCTGGTGCACCGGGGCATACTGTGGAGAAATGTAGGGCCTTCTAGCACCAAGTCCAAGATTTGATCGACTCAAAGGTCATCACCCCAAATGGTACCCCCATGGCCTGAAGCTTCCTTGTTCGAGTGAGTACTAGATCGCAAGAGCGTCGTCAGAAGCAATAAGTCTAGACGGAGTCAGGCCTCCTCAATAATGGCAATATTCGACTTCTTTACTGCATTTTCATGTGTAATTTTTCATTGTTTGTTAGTACAGTGTTTGCATTAAAAACTTGTTTGTGTTTTGAATGATGATTTTAATGCAATGAATGTGTTGTTCTTGAAGTACTTTACTTTTATGCACTCATATCATGTTTATATGCACTGCAAAACCAACTTTCTTGCCTTAAACTCTTGAGGAAGGACGTTGAAGTGAAAAATGCAAAATCTTTGGTTGTGTGCTTTTGGATAAAACCCTGTTGATGATGTATAGGCATTGCTTCAAATTCCCAAACACCGGGGATATAAGGGAGATAGACCCTTGTCAACCCCTTTGAGCCTTGAAGTAGGAGTTTCTTTTCATTCGAAAGAAGCCTCACATTTAACCGGGGGCAGGTTAGTTGTCAGTTAATTTGACCTGAAGTTCAAATTTCAAAAGGAATGTGCATCTGAGAATCCATTACCTTTCTTTCCTCACACATCAGGAGATCAAGGGACGTGAAATCACAATGGTTATCCCTCAATCAAAAGAGAAAAAAAAAGAAAAAAGAAAGAAAGCCCGCTAAGTCCAAACTTGAAAACAAGCGACTTAGGCAAAAGTTAGGGCATCCCGCTAGACTTCAAAATCGAAAAATTCAAGAAGAATTCAGTCTAGGCAAAATCAGGGAAATAAAAAAAAAGAGCGAATAGAAAAAGCGAAAAGGATTACAAAAGAAAATTCCGCAGCAAAGAGCAAGTCGTGTGACTACAGGCACCAAAGACAAAGGTGAGTGACTGCCACCCCGAATACCTCGTGGGTTCCTTAACCATCACCCCTCACAAAAATCCTTTTGGGAGATGAGCGCTTGTGCCAAATTAACTGAGCATAGGACTGGAGAACATCAAGGAGAATGGGTGGGTACAAACAAAGTTTTGAGCCATAAATCCTTTTTTCTAAAACCTCAAACCAGGCCACGTTACAACCCTTAAAAGTCCTAATTGAAGCAGGGTTTATTCCGAAGGCGTACTTTAACGAGATAGAGTTCCTGACTCCCATGAGTTGTGCTAAAAAGATTTTTGTTGGTATTGCATGTGCGTATTGTTTTCCATTTAAAAATCAATGTCGCGTCCTAACTAGTGATTTGTTCACAGGGTTTTACGACATATTTGCAATAAAAACTTCAAGTTTAACATGTTTGTTGCATTAGATTCATCATTCTCACAATAAACATTTTCTGCTTGCATACATATGCCTAAGCATCAAGGAAGCTTACACAATGAACATCAGTCGAGAAGCTTGATAACGCCGAGTTGAGATGGCAAAAATTCCTGAAGGACATTTGTGTCAAGGGGCATGTGGCTAAGAGACTGTACGCAACCGAGTGTTCCCGATGAGTGGTGAAAAGATGTAGCCAATTTGGAGCCGTCACATGAAAACTCTCCCTAAAGCAGCAAAATGGGGGCAATCACGTCGAGATTTGGGCTAATCTCTCGAAGACCAGTCGGTCAGGGGAAAATTCACTTCAAGGCTCATATCGAGACAGACAACCTCAAGAGTATGAGAAGGTATCCTCTCTAGAATGCGGTTAATCGAAAACACCTCTTCAAGGTTCAAAATACTGGGGCAGAACATTTCAGGTCATTACGAATCCTCTCGAGGAAAATTACTTCATAGATTATACAGTCTGGGGCAGTTATGTCGAGATCTGATAAATCTCTAAGAGATTGAAGACCCGGTGCATGTTGAAAGCCAGGTCTTCTATAAAATCCTCTTGAGACGATTTCTTCCATTAGACCTTGTGGACTGGGGCAAGTGGAGATAAAAGGGTCGTCGTTCACGTGTGAGAATCAGCACGCAGTCGATTAACAGAAGCATGGATCGCCAAAGTAGCTCCCAGTATAGAATTTCTCTTCCTCAGCAAGACGCCAAAAAGGTATCTTTTCCTAGTGAGGGAGGCGTTTGAATCGCCATTCGTCCTCAGCAAAGATGGGTGACTATCCTCCCCAACAAGAGTTCAGAAGTTTGCTCACCCCCGGGCCAGGTTGGTGAAGTTTATTGCTTGTCAACACGAATTTATATTCCCCCGTACAAGTCAAGTTTGTTGGGTTGATGTTTCTCAAGCTTGCGGTGAAGTGGTTTCCGTCTCCTCAACGGAGAAAGGGTAGAATGTTGTCCCCTAGAAGAGCAGATATCAGCAATAGTCATTCCCCAAACAGATTTGTGGGTGGTGGTTAGCTTCCCTCAACAGGTCAGAAGCCAATTGCCATTGGTACTTCTCTTCAGCAGAGCCCTGAGGCATTTTCAGCAAATGTTTATTATAGAACGGAGGTTTGGTTGGATTCTCGAGCAGAGTCTATGAGCATAGAAATAGTTTAGTTTACCGTATGGCTGTAGGGTAGCGAGTTTGTTTTTCCCCAGTAGAGTTACTCTCCCCAGCACTGAAAGTTCATCATCCTCAGCAAACCTTACTCTCCCCAGCAAGAGTACAGAGGACTGTGTCCCCAGCCGAAGTCATGGTTGGTCTATTATTCCACAGTAAGCAGTCAAAAGCGGATTGTTCCAAGGTGGAGGTTGTTATATCTCCTGCGGAAGTTGTGTTGGATGTCTCTGGAAAAGACTTTATCTTCCCCACAGAGTCTGGTATTCACTTTCCTCGGCAGGTCAGGAAGTGTAATTCCTTCAGCAACGACATGCTTTAATCCCCAGCAGGGTAAAATCTTTCCTCCAACGGCAGGTTAAGTTCAATGATATCCCCCGTCAGGTTTGATATTATTGACTTCTCTCCCCAAGCAGAGTTTGGCGTCAGCCCTCGCAATGGTTTGTTCAATGGTGGTTGACATCCCCAGCAGGTTCTAAGTCCAATTGTTATTGGCACTTTTCAGTATCAGGTTTTGGGTTCTATCTACGGCAATGGTTATTTGTGGCCCCCAGCGAGGGGAAGTTCTCTTTGGGTTTCATCTTCAGCAGAATTTGTGATCAGGAAAGTTATTCAGTGTGGTTTTCCTCAGCAGGGTTTTGACTCCGGAGACAATTTAGGTTGTCATCCCAGGTGGAGTTGCCTTCACTTTCAGCGTTTATTTCACTGAGGTGGTTCTTTTGCACAGCATAAGCATCATTTGCATTGCATCCTCCCAAATGTGTAGCATTTCCATTTTGTATGGAGCATTACGCCATAGAAAAATTCAAACATATGCATTCGAAGCATAAGCCAGGTTTGATATCCTTTGCCAGACTGTTTTCCCGAGCAGAAAGGGGCATAACTCAGGAGATGTTATTTAACTTTACACCTCAATCAATGGATTCGTCCTTCTTATTGTTGTCCTCCTCCGGTGCTCCCCTGTAGAGTTATCTGGTTAGATTTCTCTTTTCCCCCAGTGGAGTCATCTTTGTAGATCTGTTGATTCTACTAACCTTAGGATATGGGACTGCCTTCGTGTCGGCTTTCCTTTTGAAATCCATCTTGTGGTGGTAACCTCTGGTTATGAGACCACCTTCGTGTCGGCCTACCTTTGTGTTTGGATATGAAACTGCCTTCGTTTCGGCTGTCCTTTTGAAATCCATCTTGTGGTGGTAACCTCTGGTCATGAGATCGCCTTCGTGTCGGCCTACCTTTGTGTTTGGATATGAGACCGCCTTCGTGTCGGCTTTCCTTTTGAAATCCATCTTGTGGTGGTAACCTCTGGTTATGAGACCGCATTCGTATCGGCCTACCTTTGTGTTTGGATATGAGACCACCTTCGTGTCGGCTTTCCTTTTGAAATCCGTCTTGTGATGGTAACCCTTGGTTATGAGACCGCCTTCGTGTCGGCCTACCTTTGTGTCTGGATATGAGATCGCCTTCGTGTCGGCTTTCCTTTTGAAATCCATCTTGTGATGGTAACCCTTGGTTATGAGACCGCCTTCGTGTTGGCCTACCTTTGTGTTTGGATATGAGACCGCCCTCGTGTCGGCTTTCCTTTTGAAATCCATCTTGTGATGGTAACTCTTGGTTATGAGACCGCCTTCATGTCGGCCTGCCTTTGTGTTTGGATATGAGACCGCCTTCGTGTCGGCTTTCCTTTTGAAATCCATCTTGTGATGGTAACCTCTGGTTATGAGACCACCTTCGTGTCGGCCTACCTTTGTGTTTGGATATGGGACCGCCTTCGTGTCGGCTTTCCTTTTGAAATCCATCTTGTGGTGGTAACCTCTGGTAATGAGACCGCCTTCGTGTCGGCTTTCCTTTTGAAATCCATATTGTGGTGGTAACCTCTGGTTATGAGACCGCCTTCGTATCGGCCTACCTTTGTGTTTGGATATGAGACTGCCTTCGTGTCGGCTTTCCTTTTGAAATCCATCTTGTGATGGTAACCCTTGGTTATGAGACCGCCTTCATGTCGGCCTACCTTTGTGTTTGGATATGAGACCGCCTTCGTGCCAGCTTTCCTTTTAAAATTCATCTTGTGATGGTAACCTCTGGTTATGAGACCACATTCGTGTCGGCCTACCTTTGTGTTTGGATATGGGACTGCCTTCGTGTCGGCTTTCCTTTTGAAATCCATCTTGTGGTGGTAACCTCTGGTAATGAGACCGCCTTCGTGTCGGCCTACCTTTCTGTTTGGATATGAGACCGCCTTCGTGTCGGCTTTCCTTTTTAAATCCATATTCTGGTGGTAACCTCTGGTTATGAGACCGCCTTCGTATCGGCCTACCTTTGTGTTTGGATATGAGACTTGAAATTCTGGTACCAGACGTGTGATGTTAAGGTGCGATGTCACAACAACACACTCTACAATAATGGACAGAATAAGCAACAGGAAAACACAAGGAATTGTTCACCCAGTTCGGTCTAACTACCTACGTCTGGGGGCTACCAAGCCAGGGATGAAATTCACTACTTGTAGATATAATTTACAGACTCAACACACCAGTTGACAATCTCCTAAACTTATACTCTACTAGTGACTTTCTACCTAAGAAACCACTTAGATATGAGAACACTACTCAATCCCCTAAAACACTCAAAGAACAACCTCTTTGAGATCCCTTGATCTTGCTTCCTAGCTTCGATCAATCAACAAATCTCTATTGCTTCACAGCTTCTAGAGAGGACAGAAAATTCAACACCTATTCAAACCTAGAATAGTGTGATTACAAGTACTCTAAACAAACCCTAGACTCTAAGCCTCCAGCTCTTGATCTTCAATCTGTTTTCTGTACCTTCTTCCTTGGTCTTGTGCGCTTTATATAGCTCCTTGAATTTGGATTGGATTTGTCACAATATTTGATCAGATTTGTTAATTAAAAACTGAATCTTTTAAAACAGATTTTATCCCCAAAATCTTTTTAAATCTTCCACCTTTTAATTCTCCAACAAACCTGCAATCAAATCTCCCATGTAACAGAAAATATCTAGCCCAAGATATTCTCATCCAACGAGTCAACACTCTCCACAATTCCAGCTAATACGCGACCCTAATAACAACAAGCCCATACTGTCATTAGCTTCAGTTCTGCAGGTCTGATGTTACAACATCACCTATGTGACATCAGACATCCACTTCAGCAACTAGCAACCTTAACACAGCCCAGTGTTAAGTGCAATGTTATGACATCAAGCCCATGACATCAAACATAGTTAACCTTCATAACTTAGTACAACCCAGTACTAAGACTCAATGCTGCAACATCAACACCATGACATCAGCATTGAACACCTTGTTGTTTTACCAAAATTCCAGCCAATCCAGGAACTTACAATCTCCCCCTTTGGCTAATTTTGGCTAAAATAATCTCTGCATCTTCAGAGACTTCAGCAGCGGAATATCTTCAATATTTTGAAACTTCAACTTGCAGCAGTTTGACAATCTTCATATAGTCTTCATTACTTGATCTGCTGCAGCACCATCTTCATTATTGACAACAACCAATTGGTGCTCCCCCTCAAAAACTTGAACCAGCATCACAGCTGTTCAGTAGCTCACAATGTGCAGCACATCTCCCCCTTGATGTCTGCTTTGCTGCACTCTGCACTCTTCAATGCTATGAATTCTTCACTAGCAGCTCCACAACTATGCTGTCTATACTCCCCCTCCACAGCTGCATCATTACTTTTCAACTAAACACCTTTTATTTTTATTCTTTTAGCAGCAACTACTCTTCTCCTCATGGCAATTTTTAACTCTCCCCCTTTTTAGCCATAATTAGACAATTATCCCAATAAAGTTAGTCCTAAACTAGCCCTCATTGTTAGCCTCACAGTCAGCAAATAGGCAAAACAAATCATAGAACAAAAATAGGTGCAAAAACAGCACAATATTCAAGTTACACAGGCAAGCACATTAAGTGCAAAACAACAAAACAAGAAAACTAAACTACTAACAAACAGCAGATGGAATTCAGTCCTCATCCGAGCTGGTTTCATCTGCATCCTCATTACCTTCATCTGTATCTCCATTCCCATTATCTTTCTCCTGTTGCAAGTTGATGATTATTTGCTCAATCTTTAATTTCCTGACAGTGCTGGTGCTGATAACCATGTTAAGATCCTTGCAGGTTGCCTTTAATTATTCAATCAGCTCAGATTTGGTACTGCCCTTCTTAACTCCAGCACTTGATGTTGCAACAATGTCTGGAACATGACTCCCAGCAAACAGTTTGGGATGCAAAGATAGAGCTGATTCCCTTTTACAAGCAACCTCAGAACTGGTTAAGATTCCAGGATGTTGTTCCAAGATCATTCCACAGATAAGGGAAGGGAATGATATAGGCATTTTGATAGCATTGGTAGCACCATGTTTCACCACTTGATCGAATATATAGCTTCCATAGTTGAACTTGACCTTTTTCCCCACAGCATAGATGAACCTTCCTAAACCCACAGTTATGGTGGTTTTGTGGTTAGTAGGTACCCAGTTAGCAGCACCAATTCTGTGCAAAATAGCATACTTGATGCTGAGTTTGCTAGCTGTCAACTTATTCTTCAGAGGCCACACCTTAACTTGAGTGGCAGTGATCTCTCTACACACCTCATTGTCAGTTACCTCCAGCTCACACTCCTCTTCCTCAACTCTTCCTAGGTACCTATTGACAGTACTAGGAGAGAAGTCAATGCACTGTCCCCTAACAAACACCTTCCTGTAGTTCACACTTCTATTGTCAGAAATGTCTGTGGGAATGTTGACAACAAATTCCTTAACAAGTCCACTATAGCACTTGGGAAATCTGGTCACAGTTTTTAGTAGACCAGCACCATGAATCAGGTCCATAATTTCTTTCATCTGCAAGACATCTTTTCCAAGCTCCCTTTCTAGAGCTAACCTTCTTTGGCACACAAACTTCCATAATGAAGCACTGCTCGCATAGTGGAAAGATATGTTGTCCACTGGCACTTCAGGGACATTCTCAGAAATTCTCTTTAAAATAGTCTTTCTGACTGGTGTGATGTCATGAACATCTTCCTCAGCTTCATCCTCAGACTCAGATTGTTCCACAATCTTCCTCTTTCTTGGAGTCACCTCAACCTTGCTCCAAGCTTTAGTTGGCCCAACTCCACCCCTTTTCTTTTTATCACCTGAAGCTCTCTCCTTTTCTTTCCTTGTTTTTAGTCTTTTTGCCAAACCAGACACAGCTCTTCCGATGACTTCATCATCAGATAAGTCTTCAACATTAATCACATCAGTGCTCTTTTCTCCTCTAGGAGCAGTCTCATCCTCCCTACTAGGCGATGTTCTGACATCCCTTTCAACATGAGTATTATCTGCCTCCATTTTAGAATCTTCGATTGCGGATACTGCTAATCTGTGAAGATCTGTATCAGTAGGCTGCATGTCACTCCTTTCCCTTGTACCCCGTTTACCCTCTATCCTTTCCTCAGCAGTTTGTGGAAACAGATTGATAGCTCTAAGTTTGTCTCCAAACAACACACTTGTAACAACTTTCATGGTTTCGGAATCCTTAAAGACAGTGGTAGGTCTCTTGGGAGTTAGTTTAGCAGGTCTTATAGTACCTGATTCAGGATAGATGGTGGAGAGGGGCTCAATGTCCATAGGCTTGACTGCTGACCCTTCGTCTGTGCAAACCCTAGCTTTTCCTTTTGCGGAACTCTGAATCTTGGTTGTAGAAGCCATGACTCCAGTTATAGAAGGTTGATTCTTGGAAACAAGAACGTTGATTCGTTGAGAGAATGGGGATTCGGAGAGTCGAGATGTTGCTGTACCGTCAAAGGGGGTTCTGAGGCTGAGAGCTTGATATGAATTAGCAATGACTTGTTCCCTCCATAAATCCTTTCCTTTTACACATTTTGAATCAGGACTCATTAACTTTGAATCACTTTTCAGCATCCTGATGTCACATTCTGATGGTATAACATCATTAGTTGAACCACTTTCAAAGGAACTCCACTGATAGCAATTATCTCTGGTTCTGACTCCTTTCATGATCACTTCATCCTTCTCACTTGTCACCAGACACTCATCCTTTGAGTATCAGACTTTGTTCCCTTCATCACATAGCTGACTTATGCTGATCAGATTAGCATCCAACCCTTGGACAAGCATCACACTATCAAGAGTGAGTCCATCAAGATTTTTCACTCTTCCAACTCCCTCTACAACTCCTTCTTCTCCATTACCAAAGACAACCTTGTTAGCATGCCCAGACATGATCTCCACCAAATGCTCCTTGGATCCAGTCATGTGCTTTGAACATCCACTGTCAAAGTACCAAGTTCCTTCTTCTGCTTCTTTGTCAGACAACTGAGCCAATAAGCACTTCCCCTTCTCCTTAGGTACCCATTGTTTAACAACTTTGGGCTTGTGCTTTCTCCCTCCGTTTTGAGGCTGAGGGTATCCATGCAGCTTGTAACAAGAGTACTGCATGTGTCCATACCTTCCACAATAGAAACATCTGATTCTATCATCTCTGAAGTGGTTAAACCTTCTCCCACCTAGATGATAAAGCTGTGGCTGCCACTTATAATGTTGTCTTCTCCTTTCAGAGTTAGCTTGTCTTCTATCATGCTGATGTCTTTTACCATCGGTAGACTGTCTCCTGAACTGACGATGCTGTCTTCTAGGCTGTCTCCCATGTTGATGAGGCTTCCTCCTCCTATAATTGTAAGGTACAACATTGTTGAAACCAGATCCATACCAGTTTTCCTGATGTTGAGACATCTGCTCTGACGTGTTCTGTTTGTGCCTTGCAGCCTTCATGCTCCTATGATATTGGGGAGGCATATACTGTCTAGCACCTTGAGGCTGCTTTCTCTTCTGATTATGACCAGTCTTCTTCTCAATCTTCTTAGGTTGTGAAACATCAGCTTCCTTGGGAGTAAGATTCTGCCTCTTTGGCTGATGTTGAGGCACAGTTTGTGACTCTTCCTTCTTTAGACCTGAAGTACTTGCTTCTGAGGTACCTTTGTCTTCGGCCACATATCCTATCCCAGCTTTGTCTCCAGCAACTTTTTCTGACTGGAGTATCTTGTCAAGAGTGGCTGTACCACTGTTCAACATTCTAACAGTTTTAGTCATATGCTCAAGATGAGCTTTGACACATAGGACTTCTTTCTCCAATTCAACTTTATCATCCTCAAGCTGAGCTATCTGTTGCTTGTGGTACTTGTTTTCTTGACAGACTTCAGCACTCTTAAAACACAGCTCTCTGTAGGTTGAAGCTAGCTCATCATAAGTGACTTCTCCATCACTATCATCATCAGATTCAACAATTCCTGTCAAAGCTGCAACATGCTTTGCTGACTCACTTTCACTTTCACTGTCAGAGTCAGACCAGGAAATTGTCAAGCCTTTATTCTGCTTCTTCAAGAATGTGGGACACTCTTTCTTGACATGTCCATACCCTTCAAATTCAAAGCACTGAACACCTTTATCTTGGACAGTCTTCTCTTCATCTTTCTCTTTTGACTTACTGATGTCAGAGGAGATGTTCTTGACATTAGGCCTGTAGTTATAGTTCATCTTCTTGAACACTTTGTTGAATTGCCTTCCCAACATAACTATAGCCTGAGGCAGATCCTCCTGGGACTCATCATCTTTAGCTGCTGCAGGAGTGGAGACTAAGGCTATACTCTTGGGCTTCTTTTCTGGTTCTTCCTCATTCAGCCCAAGTTCAAATGTTTGAAGAGATCCAATAAGCTCATCAACTCTCATCTTGCTGATGTCTTGAGATTCTTCAATGGCTGTTACCTTCATCTTATACTTCTTAGGGAGGGACCTAAGAATCTTTCTTACCAGCTTCTCTTCTGTCATCTTCTCACCAAGAGCACTGGATGCATTTGACATCTCAAGAACACTCATGTGGAAGTCATGAATAGTTTCCTCTTCCTTCATCTTCAAGCTTTTAAACTTAGATGTTAAAAGCTGAAGTCTTGACATCTTAACTCTAGATGTGCCTTCATGAGTAGCCTTCAAAGTATCCCAAGCAGCCTTAGCAGTTTCACATGAGTTGATCAGCCTGAATATGTTCTTGTCAACCCCATTGAAGATAGCATTTAGGGCTTTTGAATTCCCAAGGGCAAGCTCATCTTCTTCCTTGGTCCATTCTTCTTCAGGCTTAGGCTTTGAGGTGCCTTCTTTATCCTTGCCAGCCTCATCTTTCTCACATACCTCTGGAGCTTTCCACTCTTTAATGACAGCCTTCCAAGCTCTGTTGTCTAATGACTTTAAAAAAGTAGTCATTCTAGGCTTCCAATACTCATAGTTTGAGCCATCCAAGATAGGGGGTCTGTTGACGAATCCTCCAACCTCTTTGTCCATCTTTCACCAGAAAGTAACTTCCCTAGATCTCACCCAGAGACAGACAGGATGCCTGCTCTGATACCAATTGAAATTCTGGTACCAGACGTGTGATGTTAAGGTGCGATGTCACAACAACACACTCTGCAATAATGGACAGAATAAGCAACAGGAAAACACAAGGAATTGTTCACCCAGTTCGGTCTAACTACCTACGTTTGGGGGCTACCAAGCCAGGGATGAAATTCACTACTTGTAGATATAATTTACAGACTCAACACACCAGTTGACAATCTCCTAAACTTATACTCTACTAGTGACTTTCTACCTAAGAAACCACTTAGATATGAGAACACTACTCAATCCCCTAAAACACTCAAAGAACAACCTCTTTGAGATCCCTTGATCTTGCTTCCTAGCTTCGATCAATCAACAACTCTCTATTGCTTCACAGCTTCTAGAGAGGACAGAAAATTCAACACCTATTCAAACCTAGAATAGTGTGATTACAAGTACTCTAAACAAACCCTAGACTCTAAGCCTCCAGCTCTTGATCTTCAATCTGTTTTCTGTACCTTCTTCCTTGGTCTTGTGCGCTTTATATAGCTCCTTGAATTTGGATTGGATTTGTCACAATATTTGATCAGATTTGTTAATTAAAAACTGAATCTTTTAAAACAGATTTTATCCCCAAAATCTTTTTAAATCTTCCACCTTTTAATTCTCCAACAAACCTGCAATCAAATCTCCCATGTAACAGAAAATATCTAGCCCAAGATATTCTCATCCAACGAGTCAACACTCTCCACAATTCCAGCTAATACACGACCCTAATAACAACAAGCCCATGTTGTCATTAGCTTCAGTTCTGCAGGTCTGATGTTACAACATCACCTATGTGACATCAGACATCCACTTCAGCAACTAGCAACCTTAACACAGCCCAGTGTTAAGTGCAATGTTATGACATCAAGCCCATGACATCAAACATAGTTAACCTTCACAACTTAGTACAGCCCAGTACTAAGACTCAATGCTGCAACATCAACACCATGACATCAGCATTGAACACCTTGTTGTTTTACCAAAATTCCAGCCAATCCAGGAACTTACAAGACTGCCTTCGCGTCGACTTTCCTTTTGAAATCCATCTTGTGATGGTAACCCTTGGTTGTAAGAACGCCTTCATTTCAGCCTACCTTTGTGTTTGGATATGAGACCACCCTCGTGTCGGCTTTCCTTTTGAAATCCATCTTGTGATGGTAACCCTTGGTTATGAGACCACCTTCATGTCGGCCTACCTTTGTGTTTGGATATGAGACCGCCTTCGTGTCGGCTTTCCTTTTGAAATCCATCTTGTGATGGTAACCCTTGGTTGTGAGACTGCCTTCGTATCGGCCTACCTTTGTGTTTGGATATGAGACCGCCTCCGTGTCGGCTTTCCTTTTAAAATCCATCTTGTGATGGTAACCAGTGGTTTTGAGATCACCTTCGTGTCGGCCTACCTTTGTGTCTGGATATGAGACCGCCTTCGTGTTGACTTTCCTTTTGAAATCTATGTTGTGATGGTAACCCTTGGTTATGAGACCGCCTTCGTGTCGGCCTACCTTTGTGTTTGGATATGAGACCGCCTTCGTGTCAGCTTTCCTTTTGAAATCCATCTTGTCGTGGTAACCTATGGCTATGAGACCGCCTTCGTGTCAGCCTTCCTTTGTGTTTGAATATGAGATCGCCTTCGTGTCGTCTTTCCTTTTGAAATCCATCTTGTGATGGTAACCCTTGGTTATAAGACCGCCTTCGTGTCGACCTACCTTTGTGTCTGGATATGAGACCGCCTTCGTGTCGGCTTTCCTTTTATAATCCATCTTGTGATGGTAACCCATGGTTATGAGACCGCCTTCGTGTCGGCCTACCTTTGTGTTTGGATATAAGACCGCCTTTGAGTCGGGTTTCCTTTTGAAAACCATCTTGTGATGGTAACCTCTGGTTATGAGACCGCCTTCGTGTCGGCCTACCTTTGTGTTCGGATATGAGACCGCCTTCGTCTCGGCTTTCCTTTTAAAAAACCCACCTTCGGCTGGTAAACCTTTCTGAGTCCGCCTTCGACCGGCACTTTTATGTTACTTTTGGTAGTGAACCCACCTTCGGCTGGTAAATCTTTGTTTGGTTGTGAGTCCGCCTCCGACCGGCATTCTCTCCTTCTTAAACCATTTCACTGCAAGTCCACTTTCGAGCGGCATCCCCACTTTGAGTCCACCATCGGCTGGCAAATACTTTATTGTTATCTCCCCACAGTTTGCAAATTTTTGGGTTCTTTGGGTATTCAATCTCCGTGCACCTTGAATGTTTGAGAGCCGTTGCTATTATTCCTTTAGGTCCACGGTCGATTGAATAGGGGCAGCTGTAGCACCCCAAAATTTGCCTTCTGTTTCTAACACTAACTGGCTTATGTTTCATCTCATTTTTGGATTATCATTTATGCATATCATTGGTTCTTAGCATGGGATCAAGGTGTCTGAGTTAGCTCAAGAGGAAGAGATATTTTTCAGAGGTTCAAGCAAGAGATCATGTGTATTGTCCAAGAGACCAAAAGGGGAGATGGTCTTAATGTCATCATTACTTGAGCTACAATGGATTCTTAGACCTCAGGGCATCCTAATGTGCCCATCACCTCATCAGATGATTGCAATGGGTAAGAGATTTCAAGTGAATCACATCCTCCTAGCTTGATTTCTCAAATTAGGGTTTTTGAGATTCTTGAGTTTAATACCCCAATGGGCAATATTTTTGAGTTTTTATCATCCTCAAGTGGCATATATCATCATTGTTTAAGAAGATGCACATCATATTCAGAAGAATTTAGATTTTGAGCATGGGTCTATTTCTCCTAAACCAGGGTGCCAAAATTAGGGTTGGCCATAAAATTAGTTTATTTCTGATTTTTGGACAAGACTTGATTCCATGGTATTCCTCATGTCCCCAAGTGTCTAGGAATGGAAGATTGTCCATCAATTTGGTTCAGAAGGGTTTCAATTGTTCAAAAGATTCAAAATCATGAGAATTGGGGATAAAGTCAATTGTGCAGTGAAAAAGTCAACTCCTGACTTTTTGAGGTCAACATGATGATTTTAAAGTCAAATATGATCAATGGATGAGATTTGGTCAAGGAATGTTCAAGGATTTATAAAAAATCAAGAATGTGAAAAAGTTACTAAAAATGGAAATTAGGGTTTTAGAAACTTACTATTTTTGGTAAGTTTTTAACCACTTCCAAAGCCAATTTTCATAATGATCAAGGCTTCATTTGAAAAAAAGATTTATGCAAAGTTTGGCACGATTTATGCTATTTTTTTGCCAAAAATGAACCAACATCCAGCCTGCCATGAAAGAGAGAATTAGCAAAGTTTGGACACATTTGGAAATAAAAAGCCTGGCCATATGAATTCAGCAGAATACCAGCCCATTATCACATGGATACTTACCTCATTCCAACCCCAAAACCAAGGAAAAAAACCATCCTTACCAAGCCTACCCGAACCTACACTTTCACACATGATTTTGAATTCCCAAACCACAACAACCAATTTCCAAACCTCTACTTTGTATCCAAACCATTTTCTAAACCTAAATGCACCATATATAAGTTCAAACACTCAAAACCTGCCTAATTTTTTCATCTTTCCCAGATCTGAATCACAACTCTCTCTCATTTTTCTCATTTTTGTGCTCTTCATTTTCTGAGAATTTTTTATTTTCTCTTGGCAAAGTGATCATCAAATCAGAGGTATCTTGCCTCTATACGCAAGATCCAACTTTTGAATCCACCCTTGAAAGTTCTACAACTTCATTTCTGTTCATCATCAACTTGGATCTGGTAGAGGCATTGCAGCAACACTTTGATTTGTTTGAGCTTTAATCTGTGGCCTACAAGGTTCAAGAGAGATTTCTGCAGCTTGTGGTTATTTTGTGTGAAGCATTGAAGGTGCAGTGGACATAACTCCACTAGGTAATGGATCTAAATTTTTCTTGTTGAATCTATGAAGTTCACAATTCATTTGGCATGTGTCTGAAGTCCTACTTAAGGTAGGCATTGTGTGTGCAATGATTTTTGTGTGGATCTGAACATGATAATTTGTTTGAAATCTTGAACATGATATGGTACCCGCATCTTTGAGCACGTTTTCCCCCATGTTAGAGTTTGTGTTTTAAGAATTGAAAATCATCATGTTGATCTATGATCCATGAGCTTCATTTTGGTATCTTATTTTAGCCATTTTGATGAAGTTTTCCTGGAGTTATGTTGTGTAGAAGTTGGGATGTTGATGCTGCTCATCAATTGGAATACGTGATGCATGGTTGTGTTGTTTAGGGTTTCCATGAAGAAGACTAGTAGATGGCATATGGGGATTGGCCGGTGTTGTTCTTTTGTCCTTTTCTCACTTAATTGATGCTTGACCAATTGATAAAAGTGCACCACATGACTTAGTAACACACTGCATGTTCCTTTCTTTTTTTTTATTTTATTTTTTTTCATTTTTAAAATCTGATGACATAATGAGGACTTGGGCTCACACGTTTTCGTATCCACACCCCCAGGTCCCTGGCCCAAGGCTCCTTTACCTGTTTCCTTTGTATTTTGTTTTTACTATCTCACCCCCTTGGTTTGTTTTCTTTTTATTTTCCGTTTCTTTCCTTCTTCCATTTCATTCTTGTTTTAATTTTTATATTCATTATAAAAATACCAAAAAATGTGTTTCTGGCCCTTCAATGTGTTGACTTAATTTTTATAATTTTTATTTTATTTTTAATTTCTTTTTCTTATTTTATTTTGATTTAATTTGATGATGTGTTTCCAATGATACCCTTCATCTAGGGTTAGGAATTTTTGTGACTTTGGTTTATCTTTTGAGACTTATTTCTTAGCCACTCTTAGGACTTGATATAAGGATGTTTTGATGCTGGTTAGGGCTTGGTTTGAGTTACTTTTAGTGACTTTCCACTCAAGTTTTGTTAGCCCTCGATCCATGCTTGATTATTTGTATACCTTGCCTTTTGGAGCACCTTTGAACATGTTCTTGAGCTAGTTTTGTTCCAATCTTTTTGCAAATGTTAATTGGATGTTTAAACTTGTCTTTCATTTTTTTTGGGATTTTATTGGATCACTTTGCTATTTTTGGTTGATGCTTTCATTTGATGATGTTTTGAGCATGTTAGTGCACACTTCTTGACCTAATTTTGTGCCTTTGAATGACATGAACTTCCTTGATGCTTTGTGATTTTTCTTTGATTGATGAGACATGTTTAAGATTCTGATTTACCTTGACACTTGGTGCATTGATCATTTCTTGTGGTGTCTTGTATGGAAGTATGTGAATCATTTTGGACTTTATTTTGTTGCATACTTGCATAGTTTTGATACATGCTTTGAGTATGATGTTTGATGATCCTTTTTTATTGATTTGAGCTTGATTTTGACTCTTGGATGATGCATGTGCTACTGCCAACTTGGATTCACTTCATTTTTTTTCACTTCACTTGGTCTTTAATGATTGATTTCCATGATGCATTTCACTAGCATTTGATTGTTGCTACTTTGGTTCATGATGCATGTTAATGTGAAGCTTTCTTACATGTTTGAATTGGTTGATCATGATGTGATTTAAGTTCTGAATTTGTTTCATTCTCATCTTACTTTGTTCACCTATCCTTTGTGTGTTGATTAATGGTGTTCAATTGTGATTCTAATGCAAGTTTGTTTGCACCCTTTCTTGTTTGCTTCTACCTTCTTGCTTGAGTTTTCTTTGTGATCTTTTGAAGCATGATTGATGATATGAATTGGATATGATATGCATGATGTGCTTGCTGCCCTACCTTGTTTCTTATCTCATGTTTCATTTTCTTCTTCATCTCTCTCACTTCTTGCCTTCCCCTTTGGATCTTAAGACTTGTTCAAGTCTTGGATTCACTTTTGTATGCTCCCTTAGGGTTCCCTAGTTCAACTTAATATTTGATTAAGCTTGGAGTAGGATAGACATTAGGATTCAAACCATGCATGCTAACATTAGGTAGAATCTTCTCCCTTTACCTGAACCTTAGGGCCATCTTTGCATGACAACATTAGGATAGGTTTTCCTTAGTGTTTTTCTTTCTCCCTTTGAGTCTTTCTCTTCTCATCTCCTAACAAGTTTAAGACACTTAATAAAGGCAACAAACATTGTGCGCCATGAGCCTTAAGTACATAGGAAATGAAGAATGAGGCGTCTCCCTTCACTCTTCTAGAGTGTTTAGCATACGTCCCATTGGGGGCGACCATGCGACGCATTCGTTCCCGTGTCATAGACTTTAGTGCAATGTAAGTTACAAACTAACTCAACTCACTTCTGTCTAAAAAAAACAAAAAACAAATTCAAATATTTTTTTCATCCTTCGGGATTGTTGGGCTCCAAATCGTTTTCAGAAAAGAGCACGTTACTTCCGTCTTGTCGCAAACAGGCATCGACCCTAACTGCCGGACACGAACTTAACGTCGCTTATAAAAAACACTTAACCATTGTGTGGTAGTCCCACGAACTACAGACGCTCTGATTTCCTCTCTCTGGATAGTTTGAGGATACGTAGGCACAAGACGACGATGTCTTGGCGAGCACCCTTATCCCTTTTTCCGTTGTCCCACGAACTACGGACGCTCTGATTTCCTCTCTCTGGTCAGATTGAGGATACGTAGGCACAAGACGGCGATGTCTTGGCGAGCACCCTTCCATCCTTTTTCCCGTAGTTCCACGAACTACGGACGCTCTGATTTCCTCTCTCTGGTTAGATTGAGGATACGTAGGCACAAGAAGGCGATGTCTTGGCGAGCATTCTTTCCACCTTTTCGACCCGTAGGTCGAACTATGACTGCTCTGACTTCCTCTCTCTAGTTAGATTGAGGATATGTAGGCACAAGACAGCGATGTCTTGGCGAGCAACCTCCCCCTTAGTGCGTAGTTCGTCGAACTAAGCCGACTCTGATTCTTCATTCGTCCACGAAGATACGTAGGAATAGGATTGCGATAATCCTTGCGAGTTCGTCTTTGTTTCCCCTTCCCCCATTTCTGTTTAGTCGTAGACTTTAGGATAACACACCCTTTGATTAGACAACAAGCGTGGATCCCATCGAGTACGATGGATGCGTGGGGGTGCTAATACCTTCCCCTCGCGTAACCGACTCCCGAACCTGGACTATGGTTGCGATGACCATGTCTTCTCCCTCTTCAGGTTTTCTTCGATCATTTCCTTTCCCTGCGTCGGGATAAATAACGTTCGGTGGCGACTCTTCTGTTCTTTTCCGCCGGTTTTTTTTCGGTGCGCGAAACTCCGACTCCGCGGGGGGGGGGGGGGGGGGGGGGGGAGAAAGAGAGAGAGATAGCTCTAAAGGAAGCCTAAAGAGAAGCGCCAATGGGAGGATTAATAATCTAAACGAAGTTTCAATTAATTAATCAATAGGGAAGAAAATGCTAATAATTTTCCGAAATGAATTGAAAAATTATTAAAGCAAAGGGTGCATTATTGATTATACAAGATTAAGCTTATCCTTTGAAGAACAAACTTAATTCAAACACGAATGGAAAGTGCAAAACAGTACCAAATGACACTCAAAATGCAACACAAAATCATGTTATTGCGTGAATAGAATTGTGCAAGAATGATCATGTTCATACAATGTAAAGAATGTGCACAATCATGAAATCGAAAGATCGAGCATCGGAAAATTCACAAGCATGCTTCAAAAAGAAGAGAAACAACACCTAAAACATCCATAAAATCAATCATATTAATCCATAGAATTTAGAGGAAGAAAGCATGGCAAACAAGCTTGAAAAACATCAAAATTGGCATTCTGTTACAGTGGTAATCGATTACCCTAAGTAGGTAATCGGTTACTTGCTTGAAAAAGGCAAAACAGGTGAAAATTGTGCAGAGTAATCGGTTACTCTCTTTGAGTAATCGATTACTTGGTTGAAAAAAACAGCGCTAGTGTAAATTTGTGCAGAGTAATCGGTTACTCTCTTTAAGTAATCGATTACCACTGTAACAGTGGCAAAAATAGCTTTTCAAAAAGCACTTTCAACACCTAAATCACTTGTCCAAACTACCACATGCTAGGGTATGAATTTATACACGAAAATCAAGCTTAATAACAGCAAAAAGCCAGCAATAGAATCAAGTTACACATCAAGATCATGGATCAAGTAATGGCATAATCAATTCATACACAAAAAAGCATCGAAACTACATCGCGAATCATACGAAAACGTTCGAAACAGTAAATATGCAAAGAACGACCAACCTACAAGGCTGAGATGTTCCTTGGATATTGTTGCAAATGAATCTTGATGAAGATAATCAAAGAAAACCAGAGGAATCTTCAATTGTAGCCAAATCGTACCGAAATCGAGCAAATTGAGACGAACCTCCGAAATACGAATTTGAACCATAGAATCTTGAAGCAAACACTTGAGATGAATCCAAAAGCTAATGAAACTCCAGAAAATCAAGTAGAATTTCAAGGTGATGAAGGTTAAGCTCAATAAATAATCACTTCCAAGGTGAAAGTGATTAATCTTCAATGGTGAAGAGCTATGGTGAGGTTTTGGAAGAAAATGGAGATGAAGATGAAGAAGTTGCAGAAAAATTCAGAGAGAATGTGAGAGAATTGAGAGTGAAGTGTGGTTGAGAATGATGAATAATGGTTGAGCCCCCCTTGAAAAATGATTGAAGGTTTGTTTATAGAGTTTTGGTTTGAAGTTGATAGGCTAGGAATGTGCTTTGGACTTACCTTTGGATCTAGGTTGGGAGTTAGTTACACTTAACTCACCGAGTCAGCGGTTAACTCAGTTAGTTAGTTAGTTGACTCAGTGGAGCAATCCCAATGTAAATCCAAATCAAAAGCTCACATACTTGGAAATCAAGGAACATGGTGCACTTAATTTAAAGTGATGTATTGGAATAAATGTAAGTGGAATGTCTTGAATGGTCTTGAACTGTCTAGAATGTTCCACACAATGCTAGAACCATGTAGAATCCAAGAACAAAGAGAGTGCAGAGTTGTTGTCCCAAAATGCAGCAGAATTTGCAAATCTGTACAGAGTAATTGATTACCCTGTTTGAGTAATCGGTTACTCTAGGCAAAATTTGCCCAGATTGCTTAGGAGCAAGTGTTGAAGCCTCGGTTTCGATTTTCCACCTCTTGTTTTGATGAATATGCATGGAAACCCTTATTTTGTGCTTGTGTTAATGGTGTGATGACTTTGTGAGGATACGAATAATCTGCCTTAGAAAAAACCTGAATATTCCTGCAACAAAACCACAGAGGGGAAGAGATGCGAATGCTTATGCCAGGGATGCGGATGCACATGCTTATGCAAAAAAGGAAAAAGGGGAGGTCAAATTTTGGGTTACGACAGAATCTAATCCAAATTTACTGAAGAGAGCTGTGGATGCATGGGGAAAGATTCACAAGAAAGGGAAGGTTTCTTTGGGTAAGAGCGATTGCAAAGCTTGCCCTCCATATGTGGAATGGATTCAAAAAAGGGTAGGAGAGGTGTTTTTGCCTTTCACGATCGAGCCGCCTTTATATCCACTAATGATAGAACGACCCACTATTGTGGAGAAGGAGAAGTATAACAAGCTTTGGGCTAAAAAAGAGGATCGGCGCAAAGAAAAGGAAGAACTGAAGAGAGAGATCAGTCAGTTGGGACATGATCAGAAGCAAGCTATCTATGTGGCTAAGGTGAAGACAGAGTTGCTGGTCAAGAAAGAAAAAGAGCTAGCTGAAGAGATGAAAAGCAGACAACGAGTAGGCCAATATCTAAAAGGCGCCCACAGCTTACTCCGGTCGAAGAAAGAAGAATTGGACAGAGCTTTTGTCAGGATTCATAAGTTCGACAGTCAGTGGAACACCACGGTAACTGCTCACAAGAAGAAAGAAGATAACCTCCGAGATCAGATTAAGAAATTGAAGATGCAGCTCAAAAAGAAAGAAGAAGAAGTCAGAACAGAGGCATTTCATAGGCACATAAGTGAAGAGTGAATTAATGAGACCTTGTCAACCTTGGAAGAGCTCAAGATCCGAGGGGGAGTAAATAAGCCCAAAGATGAAGATCCTAAGCTGGAAGATGTTTTCGGTGAAGACGCTTGGGAAACGAGGTGTCAATATTTGGAGGAAGTCATGCACAAGCGTGATACTCTTATTCAAGAACTGATCCAAAGGCCGGAGCATCCAGATACGGGAAAGCTCTTCAAGGATATTCAGGCTTGGTGTGAAGCACGTGAAGGCTGGGAAGGGCTGACTATGGTAGATTTTGATGATGTATCTTAGTCTTTCTTTTGTATTTGATCACCACCATGCTTGTTGGTCGAGATCGCTGACTATTGTATTCAGATATCTTTCTTTACTTTCGGTTGTATGTAATGATTGATGGTTACTCTCTGGTTTTCTTATATATGAACATATATTATTGGTGTTTCGTTCATTCTTGGTGTTTAATATTATTAAACTGGAATCAATGGGTAGATCATCCTGAGAATACTCAAACATGGAATTTGCATTTGTATTTTCATATTCATGTGCATAACAGGTGTTTCTGATTGGTTTTTTTAATCTTTGCCTGGTGTTCTATAGCAGGATTGCGGAATATCGCATTCATCGGTACGCAACTCACAACAATCAACAAAGAGCAATGGATCAGGTCCAGGTTGAACTTCAGGATTTTCGCAACCGTAGCGCAGGGACAGGAGTAGTTAAGAACCCTGGTCCAGCTGAAGATGGCTGGTTTATACCTGAGTGAATCGCACACTCAAAGATACAACAGAGTCGCCACCGAACTTTATTTAGTCCCAAAGGACAGGGAAAATATCGATAAAACCCAAGGGGAAGAGAAACGAGAACGGGGGTCGGTTATATGAAAGGAAGGTACTAGCACCTTACGCATCCGTCGTACTTGATGGGAACCATTTCGCTTGCTTATAGGCTTGGACGGGTTATCTATCTAAAGGCTTCTAGCTAAAAGAAAAGAGAGGAAAGAGAAAAGAAAAAAATAGAAAAGAAAGAAAGAAAGTAGAAATTGCTCGCGGAGGATTGGGGCCCTCGTGCCTACGTACCCTCATAGGGCAATGGGGAAATCAGAGCGCCGTAGTTCAGAAGAACCATGGAAAAGAAAGGGAAAGGAAGAAAGAGTGGACGTGTGCTCGCCAAGATCATCGCGATCTCGTGCCTACGTATATGACATTCGAAAGAATGCAGAATCAGAGCTTCCGTAGTTCGTGGAACTAAGATGGAAAAAAGAAAAGGAAAGGAAAATCGGTGTCAAAACCAAGAGCGCAAGAAGAAGGAAAATCCACTGGGGATTCCAAAAGAAAATGGTGTCAAAACCAAGAAAGGAGAAATGAAGAAAAATGATAGAAGAGACTCCACTGGGGAGGTAAAAGAACAAAGCGACAGTGCTTGGGACGAGAGGGTAGTGACCCTACTAGGGATCGAAAGGATAAAAGCTCGATATATTAACTGACTGACAGTGGTTAATCGGAGAGGAAATAAAGATAAAACTCTGATGGGGAAAAAGGAACTCTACTGGGGAAAACCCAAGCAGAAAGCGTGACCGCACTGGGGAAAAACGAAAAGAATGGTGTCAAAACCAAGAGAGACAGGACTCGGTATATTAAAGGACTGGCAGTGATTAACCTATGAAAAAGAGATAACAACTCTGGAGGGGATAAAAGACTTGGTGTCAACAGGGAGGCTGTGATGAACCAAAAAGAAGAGAGTACTGAACCAAGAGAAAGTGTTTGACTCTGAAAGGGTTTCGGTATATTAACTAATAAACAGTGGTTAACTGAGGAAACAGAAGATTGCAACTTTGTGGGGAGAAAGGTTTTAACAGATAGATTGTGATCAACCAAAAGAACGGGTGTAGAACCAAGCGAAGGTTGTGACCCAAAGGGTATCTCGATACTGACTGAACAAGCAGTACTAGACCAACAAAAAGCTATTGAACCAAAAGAAGTTGCCAACCGATAGAGATTTAGTGTTAACAGAGAGACTGTGATTAACCAAAAAGAAACGAGTGATTAACCAAGAGAAGGTGATTAACTCAAAAGGGGTTCAGTGTTTTAACAGACTGGCTGTGGTTAACTGAAAGAATGCGTGATTAACCAAGAGAAGGTGATTAACCCAAGAGTATCTCAGTGTGTTAACAAATAGACTGTGGTTAACTGAGAAGACGTGCAAATTGGTGTTTTAACAGACAAACAGTGATTAACCAAACAAAGGAGAAGAATCAAGAGAAGGTTGCGAACTCCTGGGGATACAGTTTTAACAGAAAGACTATGTTTAACCAAAAAAGAAACTCTTCTTGGGGAATAAAAAGCAATGATTGACCACAAGAAAAGAAAGTAGGGCGTTGAAACAAAGAGAGTTTGCTAACCCAAAGACAATGATCTTGATCAAGAATGGGGTGATTGACCAAAAGAGATGTAGAAAGAGGCAAACAGGCCAAAAGTGATCAAGGATCGACTCGACTAGGGGAGGAGATACGCTACCGCCTGGAGATAGAGGTGACTAAGCCAGGCACAGGGTCATTCATCCCCTACCTGAAGTAGTCAGAATGAGAGTAGGAATTCTCCCTTCTCATTCCTTCTCTAACACACAGGGTGTAGTGCAGAAGTTGAAACAGACTGCGTAACTGCTCCAAGTTGTACAGTGCTCCAGTGTCGTGTGACGCGCGAATCTCTGACTCAGCAGGGGGTCGAGAGAGAAAGCTCTAAAGGAAGCCTAAAGAGAAGCGCCGAAGGGAAGATTAATAATCGAAACAAAGTTTCGATTAATTAATCAAAAGGGAGGAATATGCTAATAATTTTCCAAATGAATGAAAAATTATTAAAGCAAAAGGGTGCATTATTGATTATACAAGATTAAGCTTGCTCATGAAGAACAAACTTAATGCAAGAGAGTGCAAAACAGTACCAAATGACATTGAGAATGCAACACCAATCTTGTCATTATGTGAGTAAAATTGTGCAAGAATGGTCATGTGTATGCAATGTTAAGAATATGAACAAATTGAATAATCGAAAGCGTGCATCGAAAGTTCATGTATATGCTTCAAACAGAAGTTAAACGTCACTTAAAACATCCCTTAAAATCAAGCATATCATTCCATGGAAGTTAGAGGGAGAGAGCATGGCAAACAAGCTTGAAAAACACCAGAAATGACACTCTGTTACAGTGGTAACCGGTTACCTCAGAATGAGTAACCGGTTACTTGCTTGAAAAACAACAAATCTGGGGAAATTGTGAAGGGTAACCGGTTACCTTATATTGAGTAACCGGTTGCTCAGTTGAAAAAGGCGGTGCTGAAGCAAATTTTGTGAAGAGTAACAGGTTACTCTATATTGCGTAACCGGTGACCACCGTAACAGTGGTAAAAACAGCTTTTGAAAAATCACTTAAAGCATCCGCATCACTTGCTTAAATCACCACATCCTAGGGTATGAATTAGTGCACGAAAATTAAACTTGAAAATAGAAAATAAATAGTGATGAAATCAATTAATACATCAAGTTCATGGATAAAGCAATGCAAAATCAATTCACACACAAAAAGGCATCAGAACTACATCGCGAATGATACGAAAATGTGCGAAACAGTAAAATGAGTGAGATCTACCAACCTACAAGCCGGAGATTTGGCTTGGTGATTGTTGCAAAGTGATCTTGATGAAAATAATCAAAGAAAACCAGAGTAATCTTCAATTAGAGACGAATTGTATCGAAACCGAGCAAATTGCGACGAAACTTCGAAATACGAATTCGAACCGTTGAATCTTGAAGCAAATACTTGAAATGAATCCAAAAGCTAACAAAATTCCAGAAATCCAAGTATAATTATAAGGTGATGAAGGTTAAGCTCAAGAAATAATCACTTACAAGGTGAAAAGTGATAATTCTTCAATGGTGAAGAGCTATGGTGAGGTTTGGGAAGAAAATGTAGATGAAGATGAAGAAATTGTAGAAAAAATTCAGAGAGAATGTGAGAGAAATGAGAGTAAAATGTGAGAGATTGTGGATCCTTGAAAGAGTGAATGAAAGTTTGTTTATATAGAGTTTTGGTTTGGAGTTGCTAGGTTTGGAATATGCTTTGGAGTTAGCTTTGGGTGGTTTGGAGTTAGGCTAGGAGTTAGTTACACTTGACTTACCGAGTCAAGCAGTTAACTCGGTTAGTTATGAAGTTAACTCGGTAACAATCCCAATGTAAGCTTCACATCCAAGGGTTCATAATTTATGAAAATGAGGTGCATGGTAGTGTTGAATGGAAATGGCACATTGTAGTAAATGCCAATGAATCACTTGAAGAGTCTAGAATATTCCACCTGCTGCTAGAACAATGTAGAATCAAAGACCAAAGAGTGTGCACAGTTGCTGTCCCAAAAATGCAGCAGAAACTGCAAATTTGCACTGAGTAACCGGTTACCCTATATTGAGTAACCGGTTACTCTGGGCAAAATTTTCCCAGATGGCTTAGGAACAAGTGCTGAATCCCCGGTTTCGATGTTCCACCTCTTGTTTTGATGAATAGGCATGGAAACCTTTGTTTTGTGCTTGTTTTGATGATGAGACAATCTTGTGAAGGTTCGATTAATCGAGCTTAAAACCTGAAAATCCTGCAACAATAAACACATAGAGAAAAGTGCGAATGCGTATGCCGACGATGCGAATGCACATGCTTATGCAAAAGGCAAAAAGAGGAGGTCAAATTTTGGGTTACGACAGCTGCCCCTATTTAATCCTCTTGGACCTGAATGTACGAATTGTGCTAGCTTTTCGATGATTCGAGGTAGAAGGGGATTAAATAAAAGAGTATCCCAAAAATTTGGCTGACGACAACCAAATAAGAGCTGCAAGTGTAGAGAGTGTTTGAAGTTTGGTTGAATATCTGATGGGGAGATGGATCAGGCTAAAAGAAAGGGAGTATGCTCGATGCATATGCCATGTATGCGTTCTACATGATGCTTGATATCATGCAATGCAAAGGTGCAGGTCGAGGTAATGTGCGGCGGTTTAGGCAGATATTGTAGCAAAACGAACTCGACATCCTCGGTCGGGGAGAGAACTCCCAGATGAAGACAGAACCTGCTGATGAATGGCCCCCCAAAGGGTGATAACTCTGCTGTGGAAAAGCCCAAAAATGGTGAAGACTACGCTGGGGAAGAAACTGAGAAGTCTCAAATCTCCAAACCATCTGTTAGACGATGACTATGGATCTAGAAGGGGGGGTTGAATAGATCCCTTGAGTTTTACACGCAAATAGTCTACAAAAATTCTGTTTTAAAAATTTGTTTAACGGAAGCTACCACTGGATAAAACGTCTACAGCGAACCTTCTACCGAAAGGATCGGATATGCACGAATATATCACGGATGAGTATGACAGAGAAAAATTCAGTTCAGAATATTACACTTGAAAATGCAGACAACAAATTATCACTTGCTTGATGTTTATACTGATCCAATAAGGTTAATTGATAAGCAATTTAAAGCAATGTGTTCGAATTTTGCTTGGAAACAAATTATCAAACACCTAGTGTGCGTAAACACACTATGTGCAGAATTTTTATGGAGAATAATGTGCAGCTGCTCCAAAACACAATTCAATGAATTGTATCGATTTAACAAAACAGTTTATCAGCGTACAATTATTCTACGACAGAAATTTCAATAGTTTGCTACGTCACAAATTCGAACAATACTGAAATGTAAAAGAGTTAAGGGAAAGAGAGAACAAACGAGATTTGATTAGCAGTTCCCCAATCGTCCTCGCTTTGGGTACGTCTGCCCCCAACTCCGCAAAAGGAATTGAGATATATATATATATGTAGTTGTTGCAAATTGTTTATTACAAGAGAAAACTATGAACATTCAAACCCCGAACGTCTTCGATCGTTGATGCAAAATTTCCTCTTCCCTTGTTTCAAGATGAATCAAGTGCTCCGAATATGGATGATTCAATTACCGTCCCACACTACTAAACCGAAAGAAAACTCCGTTCTTCAGTTACCTTCACTCGGTCAATTGAAATCTTCCAAGAATTCGAACCCAAACCTTCTTCTACGATCCTCTGATTACAGCTACTAAACCGAAACAGTTGCGCCAATTTCCAGTTACCTTCGCCCTGCCGAATCCCTGTAGAATGAACAGTTTGTACAAAAACCCCCAAAATCTCCTCGATTCTTGGAGGACAAACCCAATTGGTTTGATTCAAGAAACACCTGCCAAACTCTCAACCCAGAAGATGAAGATCACACTTCCTAAATTCTGAACGTTATCACTTCGATCAATGGGCGACACAAACAAAAATGATTATGTGTGATTGTTTGTTTACACAATGAAGAAGATGAAGATGAAGAGAGAACTGACATATATTTTTCACGTTTCTTGTTATGAGTAAAAATGAAGACCAAAACTATTTATATGAAAAAATATGACCAACAAAAAAATAACAGAAAAGAAATTAAGTGAAAAAATGCAAAAATCAAGGTCATGCGTCGACCTCCAGAGTCTATGCGTCGACGCATAAAATGCTATTTTTGAGTTCTCAGGTTTGTGCGCTTACCCGTGGCTTTTGGAGGTCAGCACACAAATTCTGGGGTTAGCGCATGGTTTCAGGGGTCAGCGCAAGAAGGCAAATTTTGTTAGGAAATTTCATTTTTTGAATATTTTCACCAGACCAAGGTCAAACATACATGCTAGACCCTAGTAAAACATTAGTGGACCTTTATTTTTGGAGAGGACAAGATCCTATGCATCTAGACACATGACCAATAACGACAAGACGCTATATGCCCGACACGTGAAGTGATACCGCTCAAATTACAATCTAATGTGTTTGTTGACATCATTAAAACAAGATAGCTAGAAGGATATCCCTCACATACTCCCCCTTTTTGATGATGGCAACACTTTCTTGATTGTCACGAGAGATGTAATTTGAGATGATTAATGCTCCCCCTGTCTTTGACATCTGGTTAAACGTTTCTGTAGCTTGTATTCTTCTCCCCCTTTGACAACCTCAAAAAGACGAGAAGACAGTGGTCAAAAGAGCATACTAAAATATGTAGTGGATCATCAGATATTTGCAACAACAAAACATTTACCAGCATCCACATATGATACCGCTAATGTAAACAAGTAATGATTAAATATGGAACAATCGCATAAAAGCAAAACATTCACTCCATAAAAGTTTAAACATAACAGCAGCACATGTCAAAATAACAAACAAAATCAAACCACAAAACACAAATTCATGCACAACTAAACATAATGCCCTAAGGTTTATGGTCTCCTCCCCCTAAACGAATAACCTCGTCCCCTATGGTGTTGACTTGGTGGTGGAAATTCCTCAAGTTGAAGGTTGAGCTCAATCAAGGTGCTATTGAGGTTACCAAGGCTGTTTGCCAAGTTTAGATTTTGCTGAGTCAGATTGGCATCCATTTGATTGAACCTATTCATAGCTGCATTGGCGAAATTATTGAAGTTGGTGGCATGAGACGATATTTGGTTAGACAAATTTGTGAATTGTTCCTGCTGAGTCAGGTATCGAGTTTCCTGTTGCGCTTGGAATTCTTGATGTTGCAAAGATAACTCAGTCAGCCTTGCTAGAATTTCATCAGAGGATTGTTGATCATGCTGAAACGGTGGAGTTGGAGGAGCAAAATTTTCTGGATACTGCCATTCATAGTCCGCATCATAGGATGGAGGAACATACGCAGTACCAAGGTTAGTCTAGCAGTTTTGTTGCCACTGACCCCAGCCTTGATTGTCAGAGGTTACTTCCGGTTGATAGCCCATCCATGCCTCATTGTCTTCTTTTTCCACAATCACATTCTCTTGCATAACAACATCTTTATGCATCACCACATTTTCATCATTACCAACTTGATTTGCATTGCCTTGACTGCCTTCATCCTCACTTGCTTCAAGATGAACAGGTTCATTCTGTTCAGGATGAGTAGCTCTTTGTCGATGGATGAACCTGCGCTCACGTGACTGCCAATGGTAACCCATCATGGACAAGGTTCTGGCCAGAAACTGTTGTTCAGTAGTAATATGAATATGACAAATCTGTGGAATAGGAATGTCAAAGTGATTTAAAAAATTTGCCACGGCAGATGCATAACCAAGTGCCAAAAATTTGTTCGAGCTACGAGTGGTGAACATCCTATAAGCAAAGTAGTATGGCCAGTTAATTTTGATCTTTTGCTTCAGGATATAGATAAGATGCACCTCTGCTTGTTCAACTCTTGAGTAGCCTCCTTTCTTAGGCCTCAAGATGCGAGCAACAATCCACTGAAGAATACGTTCTTCAAATTTTAAGTGACCGATAGTGACACTCTTAGGAAATGCTTCACTTACCACAAACTCAGCTGGATATGGTTCCCTCAACATTGAATTCAGAGCAGTTTTGAATTCATAGCCCTGAACAAAGGTTTTATCAGTAACCTTTGGGAGATTTTCATCAGTGTTCAAAACAAACAATGTAGACCATACATCATTTGTCACCTGAAATTCTGCATTATTTATCAAAAATTTAAATTCAGCCCCACGAAATTTTCCTTTCATCCCACAATAGAACAACCGAGTCAAATCCTCACTATACTTGTCATCACATTCGACAAATTCATTCAGATTTTGAAAGTTTATGAGTTCAGAAATTTCAGAAATGTGAAAGTCTGGACCCATCAAAGGATAAAATCCATGTTGTCTTATAACAGCCCGGTTAGAGAATAATTCTGCAAAAGGAGTGGCTAGCCTTTCAGAAATTAAAGGTTCAAAAGTTACCCGGTGTGAGGATGATCCTCTTGTTGGTGCTGGTTGTGAAGTGGATCCTCTTGCCCCTCTTGTACTAGCATTTCTTCTGGAAGCCATTGTTGAAGAAAAGTTGAAGAAAGATTATCACACTTGATTTTTGCAGAGATAGAAGAGAAGATGTGTGAAACACTTTGAAGCCCTTGCAGCAGATATATAGAGAATTTTCTCTTGGTATTCTCTTCCCTTTTTTTTTTGTTTTATTAGGGTTTTAATGAGGGTTTAGTGGAGATTAATTGAGATTGATGAGGTTTAAAGGAGAGGAATAGGGAGAGATTGACCACAAAAACTAATTAGATGACATGCAATAATCATAGATTAATGTGCAATGAGAAAACATAGGGAAGGTAAACATTAATAGGTCAGCGCACGCAACCCAGTAAAGAAGAAGTCTGAACGATTCCTTCATGCGTCGACCTGTGAATCTGTGCGTCGGCGCATGATTCTTGAAAATTTGAAAAGAAACTGAACATGTGGCTATGCGCTAACCCGAAGGTTTAATAGGTCAGCGCATGAATCTATGCGTCGACGCATGGACCTGCAAAAATGAAAATTTTGCAAAATTCTTATTCCAACCAGATAAATATACATATACACACAGAACCAAACATTCACATGAATGATAAGTGCTCAAAATGAAATAAACATCAAGATTAGAGTAAGTAACATGGCACAAAATGTTGATAAACCTCTATAGGTTGGAACGATATTACCTTGAACATCATGACGATGAGATCCCTCACATATGGATGAATTTCTCTTTGCATTGTTAGTTAAAGATATGAACAAGCATATATATATATATATATATATATATATATATATATATATATATGTGTGTGTGTGTGTGTGAAGATCATAATTCTAAAGGATGTTATGCAAGATCCGAGATATCGAGAATGCCAAGTTCCCTACGGATGTGAAAGAAAGGCTCTGTAGCTAATGGTTTTGTGAAAATATCAGCAAGTTGATTCTTAGTGTCAACATGCTCAAAAATAACATCACCTTTCTCTACATGATCCCTAAGAAAATGATGGCGTATTTCGATGTGCTTGGTGCGTGAATGTAGTACAGCGTTCTTAGTTAGATTAATCGCACTAGTGTTATCGCACAAAATTGGAATACGTTCAAGTTTTAAGTTGAAATCAAGTAATTGTTGTTTAAGCCATAAGACTTGAGCACAACAACTACCGGCGGCAACGTATTCCGCCTCGGCTGTTGACAAAGCAACGGAAACCTGTTTCTTGCTGTGCCAACTCACCAAGGAATTTGCGAAAAAATGACACGTGCCACTAGTACTTTTCCTATCCAACTTGCACCCGGCAAAGTCGGAGTCAGAGTAGCCAACTAAGGAACAAACACTACCTTTGGAATACCACAACCCATACTTTGGAGTACCAGAGATGTATCGAAGTATGTGCTTAACTGCCTTCAGGTGGGATTCCTTGGGATGTGCCTGATACCTCGCACACATGCATACACTAAACATTATATCGGGACATGATGCGGTAAGATAAAGGAGAGACCATATCATACCTCGGTACTTCTTTACCTCAACATCCTTACCCTTTTCGTCACGATCGAGATTAGCACTTGTAGGCATAGGAGTATCTATTGCTTTGCAGTTCAACATATCAAAACGTTTTAGCAACTCAAGACAATGTTTCGTTTGACTCACGAATGTGCCCTCTTCAAGTTGTTTGATTTGCAATCCGAGGAAATAGTTGAGCTCCCCCATCATGCTCATTTCAAACTCCCCCTGCATCAAACTAGAAAACTCCTTGACTAAGGTCATGTTAGTAGACCCAAATATAATATCGTCAACATAAATTTGTACCAAATCTAAGTGTTTTCCTTGATGTTTAATAAAGAGGGTTGTGTCAACCTTTCCTCTTGAATACCCTTGATCAAGTAGAAACTTGCTTAGACGTTCATACCAAGCCCTAGGGGCCTGTTTAAGTCCGTACAAAGCTCGCTTAAGTTTATAGACATGATTGGGATATTCGTGTGATTCAAAACCTGGAGGTTGGGCTACATAAACCTCTTCATTTATATATCCATTAAGGAATTCACTTTTGACATCCATTTGGAATAGCTTAAAGTTCTTTGTGCAAGCATAGGCAAGTAGAAGGCGTATGGCCTCGATTCGGGCAACTGGCGCATAAGTTTCCTCATAGTCGATTCCTTCCTCTTGGTTATAGCCTTGCGCTACAAGCCTAGCTTTGTTACGCGTTATTACTCCATTTTCATCAAGTTTATTCCTAAACACCCATCGGGTGCCTATTACTCGATGATCTCGCGGAGGGGGGACAAGGTCCCAAACCTCATTTCTCCATAATTGATTTAGTTCATCTTGCATTGATAGATACCAATGCTCATCGAGTAACGCTTCCTTAGAGTTTTTAGGTTCAACTTGGGAGACAAAAGCAGAGTAATAACAAAAGTTACTAAGTTTAGAGCGAGTAGTTACTCCCTTAGAGATATCACCGAGAATGTTGTCAATTGGATGGTCTTTTGAAGACTTCCAAGCTGGAGGAAGTTCATCTTTATTAGCATGATGATCATCCTCACTTTTCACTGGTTGGTGATACTTTTCCTCCTCAATATGCACTGCTTCAGGCTGATCAATTCCCTTATCAGTGTCCTTGAGTATGTCTTCAGTAGGTACACCTGCACCATGAAAAGAACTACCTTTTCCGACATTTCTCGGATAAGACTCGTCAAAAGTAACACGAACTGACTCTTCAACTACTCGTAACCTTTTATTATAAATTCTATAAGCTTTAGTTGACTGAGAGTATCCAAGAAAAATACCCTCGTCAGCCTTGGCATCAAATTTGCCGAGAGTCTCTTTCCCATTGTTTAACACAAAGCATTTGCAACCAAATACATGAAGGTGAGAGATGTTTGGCTTACGCCCTTTTAAAAGCTCATACGGTGTCTTGTTTAGAATAGGCCAGATGAGCACCCTATTCAAAACATAACAAGCCGTACTTATGGCGTACGCCCAAAAGTATTTTGGTAATCCACTATCATTGATCATAGTCCTTCCAAGTTCTTCCAAAACTCTATTTTTACGTTCCACTACCCCATTTTGTTGAGGAGTACGTGGTGCAGAAAAATTATGATCAATTCCGTTGGAATCACAAACTGCTTCAAATAAATGATTTTCAAACTCACCCCCATGGTCACTTCTGATTGACCCAATGTTTGTGTTTAACTTGTTCTGAGATAACTTAGCAAATCGTTCAAAGGCTGAAAAGGTATCACTCTTATTTGCTAAGAAAATTGTCCAGCAAAACCTAGAAAAATCATCGACTATAACAAATCCATAATAGTTACCACCTAGGCTTTTAACCCTAGATGGTCCAAAGAGATCCATATGGAGGAGCTCAAGGGGTCTCATAGTTGGAACAATGTTTTTAGATTTAAAAGAGATCCTTGTTTGCTTCCCCATTTGGCATGCATCGCAAAGATGATCCTTTGTAAATTTAATTTTGGGCAAACCGATGACTAGGTCTTTAGAGACAATTTTGTTAAGCAAATCAAAGTTGATATGAGCCAAGCGTCTATGCCACAACCATGAATCTTCATTCATAGTGACTAAACACTTGTCTCCATCCAATGATACCTCGTTTAAGTCTAGCATATAGACGTTATTCACCCTCAAGCCCTTAAACACATTCTTTTTGTCGCAATTTTCAACTACGCAACAATCCTTTGAAAAAGAGACTTTATAATTTTTGTCACATAGTTGACTAATGCTTAAAAGGTTGTGTCTAAGGCCCTCCACAAGAAGTACATCAGAGATAGTAGTAGATGAGGGGTTACCTATACTACCTTTGCTGAGAATCTGTCCCTTGTTGTTATCTCCGTAGGTGACAAACCCCTTTTTCTTCGCCACAAAGTCGATGAAAAGAGATATGTCTCCGGTCATATGTCTTGAGCAGCCACTATCTAGAACCCATCTTCCTTCGGTGGTCTCAAGACTTTGTACCTACAAAAATAATCAAGGGAGAGTAGGTACCCAATTCTCATTGGGTCCTTTATGGTGAGTGAAACCAAAATTGCCTTTGGGCAACCATTGATAAATGCCCTTTGGAACAAGAAATCTCCAAAAGCGGCACTTAGCAATAGTATGACTGAGCTTACAATAATATAAGCAATCACGATTAGTTTGGAGTTTACCTTTGCTATCACTATCTTGAATCACATACGTGTATTGTTGATACGGATTATTCATTGTTTCACGATAATGTGATCGATCAATAGCAAACGTAATCTTAGGCTTGAGAGCCTTGTCTAACTTGGCTTTGAGGGTTCTCACCTCTCTTTGCCAAATGTGACAAGTATCACAGCCCCCAAGGTCAAACCATGTATATTTATTCTCATCGATCTTAGTTTTTGATACATTCACCATGGAGTTTTTAAGATCTTCCAATTCCTTTTGGGAATCGGAAACCTTTTTCTCCAAATAGGAAAAGATCTTTTTATTCGAAGCTAAGCGTTGAAATGCTTCCTTAGCTTCGTGGTGTAATGTATCAAAAGCTCTTTTTGATTCAGCATGAGACATATTTTGACAGTTTTCATATTTAGAGTGTTTTACCTCTTTTCCTTTGTTGTGACGTGCCATAAGACAAAGGTTGACAGATACACTTTCGTCACTTGAGGAGTCATCTTTCTCCGACTCGCTATCGCTTTCCCAAGCGATGTATGCTCGTCGAGACTTGTTGGACTTTTTGTTTGAGCGACTCTTGTCATTATCCTTATCTTTGTCTTTCTTTAGGGATGGACAATTCGGCTTGTAGTGCCCGGATTTTCCACAGTTGTAGCACGTCCCTTTTACCTTGCCATTTTTATTTCCTTCACTTCTAGATTGCTTCCTGAACTTGACAAGATTTCTGTCCGAGTGCTGAATATCATTCTTACGAATATATCTATTGTATCTCTTCACAAATAAGCTCATATCATCACCGGATTCTTCATCTTTTTCATTTTTGGCTTCATCATCACTTAGCTCTTGATGTGTAGACTTTGAACGAGAAGCCTTAAGAGCTATCGACTTCTTCTCCGTATCTTCTGCCTTCTCTTTCTTTAAACTCTTCTCATGTTTATCCAAGCCAATGAGCATTTGCTCATGCTCATCAAGTTTACCAAAGAGTGTTGTGAGGTCTAGTGTAGCAAGATCATTGGCCTCCTTGATAGCGGTAACCTTCGGTTGCCATTCCCTGCTAAGACACCTCAGAATTTTGTTAGTAGAAACCTCATTTGGAATTGGTTTACCAAGAACATGCAATTTGTTGATAATGTGAGTGAATCATTTTTGCATATCCGCAATGGTTTCCCCTTGCTTCATGTAAAACAAATCAAACTCTTGCGTTAGTGTATTAATACGAGCCATCTTAACATCATTAGTGCCTTCGTGGGCTACTTGTAAGGCATCCCACATAGCTTTGGCTGTTTCACAATGGGAGACTCGATAATACTCATCAACTCCCAAGGAGGAAATGATCACATTACGAGCCTTCCAATCATAACTGTACTTTTTCTCGTCCTCCTCAGTCCATTGAGCTTCGGGTTTAGGAACGACAACGCCTTCCGCGTTAGTCATAGTAATTTCCATGGGACCGTTTAAAATAACGTTCCAAACCTTCTGATCTATGGAGTTAATATGGACGCGCATACAATCCTTCCAGTAGCTGTAGTTTTCACCTGTAAAAACTGGAGCTCTATTATAAGCCCCCTTAGGTTCGTTCGCCATGATCCAAGAAGTTTTACCGAAGCACCAGAATAAACCGGAGCTCGTGATACCACTTGTTAGACGATGGCTATGGATCTAGAAGGTGGGTTGAATAGATCCCTTGAGTTTTACACGCAAATAGTCTACAAAAATTCTGTTTTAAAAATTTGTTTAACGGAAGCTACCACTGGATAAAACGTCTACAACGAACCTTCTACCGAAAGGATCGGATATGCACGAATATATCACGGATGAGTACGACAGAGAAAAATTCAGTTCATAATATTATGCTTGAAAACGCAGACAACAAATTATCACTTGCTTGATGTTTATACCGATCCAATGAGGTTAATTGATAAGCAATATAAAGCAATGTGTTCGAATTTTGCTTGGAAATAAATTATCAAACACCTAGTGTGCGTAAACACACTATGTGCTGAATTTCTATGGAGAATAATGCGCAGCTGCTCCAAAACACAATTCAATGAATTGTATCGATTTAACAAAATAGCTTATCAGCGTACAATTATTCTACGACAGAAATTTCAATAGTTTGCTACGTCACAAATTCGAACAATACTGAAATGTAAAAGAGTTAAGGGAAAGAGAGAACAAATGAGATTTGATTAGGTAGTTCCCCAATCGTCCTCGCTTTGGGTACGTCTGCCCCCAACTCCGCAAAAGGAATTGAGATATATATATATATATATATATATATATATATATGTAGTTGTTGCAAATTGTTTATTACAAGAGAAAACTATGAACATTCAAACCCCGAATGTTTTCGATCGTTGATGCAGAATTTCCTCTTCCCTTGATTCAAGATGAATCAAGTGCTCCGAATATGGATGATTCAATTACCGTCCCACGCTACTAAACCGAAAGAAAACTCCGTTCTTCAATTACCTTCACTCGGTCAATTGAAATCTTCCAAGAATTCGAACCCAAACCTTCTTCTACGATCCTCTGATTACAGCTACTAAACCGAAACAGTTGCGCCAATTTCCAGTTACCTTCGCCCAGCCGAATCCCTGGAGAATGAACAGTTTGTACAAAAACCCCCAAAATCTCCTCGATTCTTGGAGGACAAACCCAACTGGTTTGATTCAAGAAACACCTGCCAAACTCTCAACCCAGAAGATGAAGATCACACTTCCTAAATTCTGAACGTTATCACTTCGATCAATGGGCGACACAAACAAAAATGATTATGTGTGATTGTTTGTTTACACAATGAAGAAGATGAAGATGAAGAGAGAACTGACATATATTTTTCACGTTTCTTGTTATGAGTAAAAATGAAGACCAAAACTATTTATATGAAAAAATATGACCAACAAAAAAATAACAGAAAAGAAATTAAGTGAAAAAAATGCAAAAATCAAGGTCATGCGTCGACCTCCAGAGTCTATGCGTCGACGCATAAAATGCTATTTTTGAGTTCTCAGGTTTGTGCGCTTACCCGTGGCTTTTGGAGGTCAGCGCACAAATTCTGGGGTTAGCGCATGGTTTCAGGGGTCAGCACATGAAGGCAAATTTTTTCAGGAAATTTCATTTTTTGAATATTTTCACCAGACCAAGGTCAAACATACATGCTAGACCCTACTAAAACACTAGTGGACCTTTATTTTTGGAGAGGACAAGATCCTATGCATCTAGACACATGACCAATAACGACAAGACGCTATATGCCCGACACGTGAAGTGATACCGCTCAAATTACAATCTAATGTGTTTGTTGACATCATTAAAACAAGATAGCTAGAAGGATATCCCTCACACCATCACCATTGACACTGCAGGGGATAAGAGAATCAGGCCAACCTTTCCATCATGACTTACCCTGCCTGGGGAATGAACCCAGAAAACTCCGATTTCTAAGCTGCCACTGACTCTACTGCAGGGAATTCACAAGGCTCAGAGGATCTTGTTTGCTTGAGGAAGACTAGGAACCAAATCGTACGGCTGCTGGTGCGCGACAGTTTCGACATGCTGAGGGATGAAGCACGACCCGTGTTGGGAAAAAAAATTAAGTCTCTTCTCGGGTTACATCATGGAAACTTACTGGGAACCATATGGATCTGTTGGGGAAATGGAATGTACTCAACCTTTCCAGAGAACCAAAATTGCGCTTGCCGGGGAAATGATGGCTCTGCTGAGGAAACAACAACTCTTCAAAGAACTATCACAGTGCTGGCCGGGCGTTCGGTTTGCCAATGGATATTACTGATTATCCTACATGAATTACCAATAAAATATGCAATGCATAATGCTTTCTCGATCGATTTAGCTTTTTATTGTTCTCAACGTTTTATAGTATTATGTGATCCATAAATAATTGTTTATTTTGCAAACAAAATACTGGAAAGAAAACAATTGAGAAAACAAATGGTATATTTTGATTGAATGTGAAAAATATTGTACATAAGATGTGTACAAGGATGCAAAAATCCTTGATGAGGAAATTTGCAATAAAATTGAGAAACAAATGTAAATGGCAAAGGGAAATCATGCTTTGCATTGATTACAACATTGGCTACCATCCACTGTAAGTCTAGGTTCCAATGTCTTGCACCAGTTGATGATGATTCGACTGCTCTGTTACCGTCTGAGGTCTAGCTATGGCGAAGAGAGGCTCAAGTGTTCACAGTCAAATTCCTTTATCCCTAATTATTTCCTGGACATTTTTTCTATTTTTTTCGTCCACCGGGATACCCATTTTTGCCTAAGTCGCCCTTTCGGGTTTTCAACTTAGCGGGTTGTTTTTGTTTTTTCATTGTCCCTAACTTTTGCATGGACATTTATTTTTTTGGTCCATCGGGACGCCCATTTTTTGCCTAGATTGTTCTTGCGGATGTCAATCTAGCGGGCTCTTTATCTATTTTTTTCAGGCATAATATTTTTTGACTGTATCAGAGTTCACAGGCAATGGCAACTCCTCCCCATCCATGGTGGTGAGGATCAGGGCTCCGCCTAAGAAGGCCTTCTTGACAACAAAGGGTCCTTCGTAATTGGGATTCCACTTACCACGTGGATCCGAGTGAACAGGTGAATATCTCTTGAGTATGAGTCCGCCTTCATGTAACGCTCGAGGGAGAACTTTCTTGTCAAAAGCTCATTTGAGGCATCTCTGATACAATTGACCATGACAAACGACTGTAAGGCGCTTCTCTTCGATGAGATTCAGCTGGTCATATCGGGATTGAACCCATTCAGCTTCATCAAGATATGTTTCCATGATGACTCTGAGCGAAGGAATCTCAACTTCAATGGGTAGAACAACCTCTATACCATACACAAGCGAATACGGAGTTGCCCCAGTAGAAGTACGAACTGACGTTCTGTAGCCATGCAGTGCAAAGGGAAGCATTTCATGCCAATCTTTGTAAGTTTTGACCATTTTCTGGACAATCCTCTTGATGTTTTTATTTGCTGCTTCAACGACACCATTCATCTTGGGCCGATATGGTGAAGAGTTGTGGTGCTCGATCTTGAATTCTTGACACAACTCTTTCATCATCTTGTTGTTTAAGTTGTTTGCATTGTCAGTGATAATGTTGCTAGGAATACCATAGCGGCAAATTATCTCTTTGTTGATAAATTTGGCAACCACTTGTTGTGTAACATTTGCGTAATAAGCAGCTTCAACCCACTTTGTAAAGTAGTCGATCGCAACCAGAATGAATCGATGGCCGTTGGAAGCCTTCAGCTCGATCATTCCAATCATATCTATACCCCACATAGAGAATGACCAAGGTGAAGTCAAAACATTCAATGGAGTTGGAGGCACATGGATCTTGTCTCCGTAGATTTGGCACTTGTGACACCTTTTGGCAAAGTTGTAACTGTAACACCCCAAATCTCGTAAGAATATTTATTTAATTTATTTAAATATAATATTCGTGAATTTTTGTGAATTTTGGTGGTTTGTGTTGATGTTGGTATTTTGTGGAGTTTTGGTTATTTCTTAAAATAATAGTATATAATATAGTATATATTAGTATTATTATTAATTTAAATAATATTAGAGGAATTAAGGGTAAGATGGACTTTTGAGGAGGATTAGTGAGGGTATTATTGGGAAAGCCCATTTTAGAAGCCCAAAGGTTTAACAAAAAGGAGAATTTGAGAGGAATAGGTTTCATTTTGTTAGACCGTTGAAATTCTGGCCAGTATATCAGATGTCCTATCGAGATGTCGTGACACTGATATACAACAACAATGAACAAGTTTAAAACAAAAGTGTGCATAAAATGTAAAAAACACCAGAAATTGTTAACCCAGTTCGGATCTAACTATCCTACATCTGGGGGCTACCAAGCCAGGGATGAAATCAATATTCGATAGTATCAATTCACTGATAACCACACCCGGTTCAATCAGCTCACTTAATCACTACCCTTCCTATGACTTCTACCTAAGACTCCCCTAGGTATGAGGCCCTCCTCAAATCCCTCTTCAATCACAACCTGTGACTGGTTCCTTACAAGATAAATAACAATGGTCGAAACACAAATTCTCAATACTTCACAGCTTATGAGAATTAACACACAGCTACTCAATGCTTAAAAGCTTATGAGCAACCTTACACAACTTACACTACAGTCCTTATACTGTTATCATAAGATACCAGTTAGGCTTACAAAACACAAGCACACAACCCTAAAAATACATGTAAGTTCGACACCTAAAACTAGGTTTACATCAGTCTATTTATAGCTTGAAATCTAGACTGAATTTGGGCTTCAAAGACGCAGCAATTAGGCTGCTCACAAATCTGCAAAATTAACTCCAATAAAATAGGTCCTCAATCCAAAGTTTCCTATTATGTCTCCATAATTAGAAACAACAGCAAATCCGAAAACCAACAAGTAACCCTAATCCAAAAATGCTTTGGATGCCACATAGGATAACCAAATATTCACAGAATATTCAGTTACAAATCTTTGTAACAGAATCTGCAATAAAACCTGACTTCACAGCGCGATGTCCTATGAGCAGTCATGGAACATCTTCATTCGACATGTTGAACAAAGAGTAATGAGACATATTATTAGATATCTTCATTCAACATCTGCTGCTACATGAGTTTTAGCAAAATAATGCCAACCATAAAACCAAGGAAATAACAACCGTGAAGAGAAGGAAAAGGCCAGAGCTCTGAGGAAAGAGGTAAAAGTTTAGGATTCGAGAAGGTTTCCAAGAACTCAAGAAAGAAAGCTTGGAATTGGCAATCTAAGGTATGGGGAGTATTGCCTTTCATTGTTTTCAATATAGGAATTCGATGTGTTTAAAGCTGATTTTGAGCTTTATATGGGTTTGTGGGTTTTTGAGTAAATTGGTGCTTTAGGGCATTTTTGTGGATTGATTATTAAGGGTTGAATTGAATCGGATAAAAGTAGGCCTTCGAGGCTAAACCTTCTGTTGATGATATATGGGATCTTGTAGAGAAAGGGATTTATGGGGTTTATGAGAATCTTTGGGGTTGTGAAGGTTTAGGTGATTTTGAGGCCAAGAGAGGTTTAGGTGATTTTGAGGCCAAGAAAGGGATTCCACAGTCGTAGGTTTTGTACCCCTGTTGCCATAATACCTTAGGAATGTTTTGGGGATGCGGTTGAGGTAAAAGGGGGTTGAATTCGTGAGGGTTTTTGGGTCTGTTGTGCTACTGATGCGTAGCAGCGATTTCCTGAAATCGCGAGTTCGCAAAGCGAACAATTCCTTCTCAAGGCGAACATTCGCCCCAGACTCGGAAAGCGAGCAGCGTAGCGAATGCGCGATGATTTTGTTTGATGATACTGAGATGAACTCTGATTGTGATTTTTAGTTCGCACGGCGAACTTCCCAGCGAATGACTTCGCAAAGCGAATAGAGGTAGTGAGGGAGACAGAGTAGGGTTCTCTGGTTTTTGTATGGGATTTTGGGGATTCGCTGGCAGCTCGCAAAGCGAACGCCAGAGCGAACGAGTTCGCAAAGCAAACATTCTAGCGAACGCCTGCTGTTTCGCGAAATTATATTGTGCCTCTTGTGCTGTCTTGATGTTTTGATGCTGTGATTTTCTAATGATTTATCATGATGTTATTGATGATTATGAGATGATGATTTCGTGATGTTTTGATGAATAATTAATGACATTATTAACATAAGATTTTGATGGATCATGATGCACGTAATGACTTTTATTGATGATGATGATGATGATTATGACATTGTGTATCATGCATTCATAGCATTTCAGTGAGTTAGACTTCGGTCTATTGAGGCTTCCATCCCATTGTGTGGATGTGAGGTGGTTTTTTACGTGCTCCGGTTCTTGTGTGGAATCGATCCTAATGACGGGGATCTTTGGATGGTGATGGCCTAGTGTCCATTGATTGTGACTATTGGTACCACATGCATGAGTCTTGTTGTGCATTGCATTTATTGGGCATTGATGTGATTATGATAACGTGATTTTGATGTTTTCCTTATGATGATCCTGAAGATATTGTATATGATGATGACGCTATTTATGTGTCGCTCCCGGGATTTTCATCCAAGTACAAACGCGAAAGTGGCACGGAAACAGAGTCACCAGCAATGTGTATTTATCCCAAGAGAGGGAAAGGAAACACTGCATAAACCTGGGGGAAGGAAAGAGCATGGTCTTCCGACCAAGAGAAATGGGTAAGGGAGTCGGTTACGCGAAGGGAAGGTGTTAGCACCCCACACGTCCAACTTACTCGATGGGATCCACGCTTGTTGTCTCGATCAAAGGGTGTAAGGAACTGGAAATCAACTGCTAACTGGAGAACTGGAAATAAAGGGTAGAAAGGAGAAGGGGAAAAAGGAAAGAAGTGACTCGATAGGACATTATCGTTGTCCTAGGCCTACGTATTCCCTCAGTGCAATGGGAAAGTCAGAGTCAACGTAGTTCGACGGACTACGGGGAAAGGTTGCTCGTCGAGATATCGCATCTCGTGCCTACGTATCTTCCATCAGACGAGAAAGAAGAATCAGAGCAAACGTAGTTCGGCTTAAGGGTCGATGAAAAAGGTTTCGATCGCACTGAGGCGAGAGAAAAAAGGTTTAGTTAACAAATCTCGGTCACACAGAGGCGAGAGACAAAAAGAGGGAAATTAGTTGTTAGTGTGCTCGCCAAGGATATGAATCCTCGTGCCTACGTATCCTCAATCTGAAAAGAATGAGGAATCAGAGCATCCGTAGTTCACAGAACTACGGGAAGAAAGGGATATCAATCACACTGAGGTGAGAGAAGGAAGACGGGGAAACTGAATCCTACAAATTATCATACAAAATGGCCCTAAGGTCAGGATTAGAAGGGAGATAACCTAATGTTGTCATGCTTGGATTGAGAGCCTAATGTCTATCCTACTCCGAGCTTAATCAGAAATTAAGTCGGACTAGGAGCCTTAAGGGAGCATGTGAATACAGAGTAATCAGCAAGTAAACACAATGCATCGCAATCACAAAATAAAATCAAGCAAGAGGCAAGTCAAGAGAAATTAACAATTAACCAGGTGTTAATCAGAAATTAGTCAAGAATATCCAAATTAGAATTAAAATTCTAAGTAAAAATCGAGATCAAATTCTAACAAGAAAAGTTAATCTAAAATTAGAACTAACTAAGACTAATCCTAAAATTAATTCCTAATTAATTTCTAATTAAAATCAAATTGTAGTTCTAAACTATAAACTAATTCTAAAGAAAATTAGTTCTAAAGAAAAACTAATATTAAAATCTAAATGGAATTCTAATTCTAATTAAAATCTAATTCTAAAAAAAACAAAGTGATAAAGCAATTAAACAAAAAACAAATAAAGGGGTGCAGTCCAATTTCAGGTGGTGCAGTTAGAGAGCCAGGCGCTGGGCCTTCAGAAATCAGGCCCAAGAACCTGAATCAAGAAGCCCGGGAAGGTGTAACGGAGACAGACGGGTGCATAAAGGAAAACACAAGTGGGCTTGAAGCCCAATCTGCCAAGGCATGAAACCTAAATTAACTAACCCTAAGGCTTTAGCAAATATACTCAACCTTTTATCTCCTTCCTCAGTATCACCACCTCCACACCTTCACTGCAACCCGACGGCCGCCAAACACATCCGGCATCACCACATGCTCCAAGATCTCCATCTACTCTAATGCTTCCCTATTTCTTCGCTGCACCTTCAAGACGACAATAGTCAAAATCTCCGCCGCGATTCACCTTTCCTCTGCTCACCCTCCTCCATACCACGCTGTGGCATACTCGTCTACGTCCATATTTTCGCTCGTCAATCCTCAAAACACCTTCGCCGTTTCTCACCCATAGCACATGATACAACACATCGCCGGAGGGGGAAAGAAAATCCACCGCGCCGTCCACCTTCGTCAACTCTTCTCTCCGCCCTTGGCTTCATCTTGTTCGCCCGACCTTCTTAAATCGCGTCCTCACTCAATCAGTCTCCACGATTCAACCACTATGCACAACAACCTCGATCTCTCTCTCACGAAGTGATCAATCGAATCAACATGAATACAAATTGAAGAACAACAATATCACTGAATCAAAGTTTGGATCAAGACCAACGTACCTACCGGAGAGAGTCCGATGCTTCTTCGACTGCGAGGTACACCTTTGAATCTTTATTCGTCACTTCTGAATGTTCTTCTTCTACTACTTCTTCCTTTTCCTTTTGCTGCGGATGAGTTCTTGAGTTTTTGAATGCCGTTGTTGTTGAATTCGTAGATTCAAATTATGAGGATTGTTGATGGATTTGTTGCAGGTTCTAAGAATTTTGTTGAGGTGGAAGTAATGAACTGAGGATGATGCTTACATGATGCTGCTTGATCCGTTGTTGCTGTTTTTTCCCGAGGATGATGCGATTTGCGTGATTTCAAGCTCTTGAAAATGGAGAGAGTGATGGAGAATCACGGTCACAGGTGAAAGATGAAGAGAGGATCACTTTTGAAGAATGAAGAATTGATGTTGATAATTTTCTGATAGAATCGATGATCCTGAAGTTTTTGGAAGCAGCAACTTTTATACAATGAATTTTGGAGGGGCAGGATGGTCTTTCAATTCAAATTCTGTTAGAGGTTAATTTTGTATTTTCATCTGGAATTCTCTTGTAACATTTGATCTTGTGGTGAACCTGTAAACCTTTTCCCGCGCTTGCATTTTTCAGTGAATTCTAGCATGATCTTCAGTTATGCTGCTATACTTTTTCTTGTAACTTTGCTATATTAATTCTGTTTTTCGGATTCTCTCTGAAGCAGCATCGGGCTTTTGTTGGGCTGGTGTGTGGAAGTATTTCATAAAAGTGGCTTTGGAGTGTGGATCGTGTGAATGAGCTTCACGATTTTAAGAAGAGGATATGACTTAGTGAAATGAAGTGGATATTTATGAAATATGGATTTGAATAGTTGGATATTGGATGATGGGAATTTGGTTATATGTATATTGGGATTAAGAATGGATATTAAAAAAATGAGTAATTGTTGAATGGATAATTGGATAATTGTTGAATGGATAATGAATATTGGATGAAATTGGGTAATTGGTTACTAAAACCTGTTAAAATGAATTTTAAAATAGGTTAAAGAAAAAAATGAATGGATATTTGGTTATTGAATTGGATGTTCGAAAGTGATATGGATAATGGCATATAAATGGATATGGGTAGAGATTATTGGTTAGAAAAGATGGACTTGTAACTTGAATTCCAAGTAATTCACATGATCAATCTTAACACATTCAATCCACATCAAACTTCAGATCCAAAGCAAACTTGTATCCTCAATGAGTCAAAAATTCACTCAGCAAGCTCAATCGATCATGACCCAATGCTCTTTAAATCAATCCACAGGTGTTTTATCCTGATGACCACTGTTATTTTTGACATGAAACCCTAATCTCATTATCTTCAATTGCTGACTGTCCACAAACTCAACCAAGAAGGAGAAACCCTAACTATCCTTGAGACGTAAATTCACACTAATGAAACCCTAACCCAATGCTTCTGATGAATCCTCTAAATGAGGAAAACCTTGGATCTTGGTAAACCTCTGAATAAGAAGTCACTCATGATAATGTGAATTTAACCCTGAATGAGGATGAGAATCTCACAACATACGAGAATCCTGAGCTTGCACATAATACCTTGATCCCACATCTTAAGAACCAATGTAAATGAAAGGATGCAAAGTTATGACCTAATGAAGATGCAAATGAAAAAGAACACAAGCCAGTTAGGTTAAAAAAGAGGTAGGGAAAATTTTGGGGTGCTACAGCTGCCCCTATTCAATCGACTTAGAACTGAAAGGATGATAGCAACGGCTTTCAAACATTCAAGGTAGAAGGCGATTGAATACAAAAAGAACCTAGAAATTTGCACTGTGATGGAGAGAAATGATATGGTGATTGCCAACCGAAGGTGGACTTATGACCGGAGGTTTGTAGAATCAACGGACCTACAAAGATGACTCCGCTGGGGATAAGAAGGTAGACCATCAACTCTGAGGTTGAGAAAGAAAAGGGTGACCACCAACTCTGAGGTTGAGGAAAAACTGTAGTAAACACCAACTTTGAATGTTTGAGAAAAAAGGTAGCCAACAACTCTGAGGTTTAGAAGCAGAGTATACGTCGATTCTGAGGTTGGAGACTAAAGGAACATTCATCAACTATGAGGTCGAGAAAAGGTGTTCGACAACTTTGAAGTTGGTAAGAGAGGGGGCGTCAACTCTGAGGTTGGACAAAACAGACGTCAACTCTAAGGTTGGGGAAGAAGGGCGTCAATTCTGAAATTGGGCAAAAGGTAAACCTTGATTTTGAGACCGGAGATAGAAACATTAACTTCAACTCTGAGGCTGGAAGAAAGAAATCGGTCAACACTGAGGTTGGAGACATGCCACAATATATGATAACTCCGAAGTTGGTAAAAAGGGGCGTCAACTCTGAGGTTGGGGATGAAAGGCTTTAACTCTGAGGTTGGAGAGCAGATATACGGTAACTCTGAGGTTGGTAAAAAGGGGCATCAACTCTTACGTTAGGGACGTCAACTCAGAGGTTGGGGAAGAAAGGATTGTTCATCAACTCTGAGGTTGGAGAACAGGTAAGGAGGTTGGAGACATGCCACAATATATGATAACTCCGAAGTTGGTAAAAAGGAGCGTCAACTCTGAGGTTGGGGACGAAAGGCTTCAACTCTGAGGTTGGAGAGCAGATATACGACAACTCTGAGGTTGGTAAAAAGGGGCGTCAACTCTGAGGTTGGGGACGTCAACTCGGAGGTTGGGGAAGAAAGGATTGTGCATCAACTCTGAGGTTGGAGAACAGGTAAGCGTCAACTTTGAGGTTGGGAAGAGAATATACGACAACTCTGAGGTTGGAGAAAAAAAGTGTCAACTCTGAGGTTGGAAAGGGAATATACGACAACTCTGAGGTTGGGGAAAAATATGTACGACAACTCTGAGGTTGGAGAAGAAAGAGGTACGACAACTTTGAGGTTGGGGAAAGAGGCGTCAATTCTGAGGTTGAGGATAAAGAGATTGTTCATCAACTCTGAGGTTGAGAAAAGGTATACGACAACTCTGAGATTCATAAAAAAGGGCGTCAACTCTGAGGTTGGGGAAAAAAGGATATTCATAAACTCTGAGGTCGAGAAAGGATATACAACAACTTTGAAGTTGGTATAAGTGGCGTCAACCCTGAGGTTGGGGAATCACTGTTTTGATTGTGGGTTGATCTGGGCTTTCGTACAAGGTACCCAATCTAGCTTATGCTTCGATGCATGTTTGAATTTTCTTTCTATGGCGTAATGCTCCACACGAAATGGAAATGCTACGCGTTTTGAGGATGCAATGCAATGATGATTACTATATGCAAGAATGAGAGGACACTCCACCTGGGAATGCGCAAAATGAAGCAAGCAGACTTCACCGAGGAAGGGATCACCAATATCTGATCTCCTGTGGGGAGATAACTAACTATTCCACCAATAACCACTGGTGATGTAAACTCTGTCGGGGACCTGCAAGCTGAGTTGCAAACTCTGTTGGGGAGATGCCAATGAAGATTGGACTTTGAACTGCCGAGAATGCCAATAACCATTGGACTTTGACTTGCGGAGAATGCCAATAACCATTGGATTCTGACTTTTGAGGAAGAGAATACTCTGACTTCTCACCGTCTTCAAACTGTTTAAAAATATTCCATTGTCTTACCCTGCTGAGAATGAGGAATCCACCTACACTGCCGGGGATGAGAAATCTTCACAAAGAACCCTTTTCCGACTTGAGGACGATTCTCTGCTGGGGGAAGAATAGCAATTCCAACACCTTGCTGGAAAAAGATACCTTCTGGCACCTTGCTGGGGAAGAGACTCAGTACTTCAAGTTTCTACCGACCAACTGCATACTGATTATCAAGAGTGAACAACGGTTCCTTTAACTCTCGACTTGCCCCAGACCACAGGGTCTAATAGAAGAAATCATCTCAAGAGGATTTCACAGAAGACCGGGCATTCACACTGCCCCAGGTTCTTCAAACTCTAGGAGAGATTTATTGGATCTTGTCATAACTGCCCCAGACTATATGATCCATGAAGGAATTTGCCTCGAAAGGACTCGCAATGATTTGAAATACTCTGCCTCAGTATTTCGAACCTTGAAGAGGTGTTTCTGATTAACCGTCTTCTGGAGAGGATAACTTCTCATGCTCCGGAGGAGGCCTGCCTCGATACGAGCTTTGAAGTGGCTTTGCCCCTGATCTTCGAATAAATGCCCCAGAATAACTGAACTTCAGAGAGATTTCTCGACGTGACTGCCCCAGATTGGCTACATCTCATCACGACTTACTGGGGAGAACCCATACTTCACGGAGTCTCTTGGCAGCCTACCCCTTGATATGACTGTCCTCTAGAATTTTCAAGCATCCTAACTCGGCAGGATCAAGCTTCTCGACTGACGTTCACTGTGTAAGCTTCATTGATGCTTAGGCACATGTATTCAAGCAGAACGAGTTTATTATGAGAATGATAATTCTAATGCAACAAACATGTTAACCTTGAAGTTTATTGAAAATATGTCGCAAAACCCTGCGAACGAGTCACTAGTTACAACATTGATTTTTGAATGGAAAACAATACGCACATGCAATACCAACAAAAATCTTATTAGCACAACTCGTGGGAGTAAGGAACGCTATCTCGTTGAAGTACGCCTTCGGAAAAAACCCTGATTCAATTAGGACTTTTAAGGGTTGTAACGTGGCCTGGATCACGGTTTTAGAAAAAAGGATTTATGGCTCAAAATTCTGTTTGTACCCACCCATTCTCCTTGATGTTCTCCAGTCCTATGTCCAGTTAATTTGGCATAAGCACTCATCTCCCAAAAGGATTTTTTTTGTGAGGATCAATGGTTAAGGAACCCATGAGGTCTTTGAAATGACAGTCACCCCTTTTGTCTTCAGTGTTTTGGTCACACGACTTGTTACTTATCGAGGATTTTCTCTTTTGAACATTTCTTTTTCATTCTTCGCTTCTTTATTTCCCTGATTTTGCCTGGACTGATTCTTTCTGAATTTTTCGGTTTTGAAGTCCAGCGGGATGGCCTAACTTTTGCCTAAGTCGCTTATTTTCAAGTTTGGACTTAGCGGGCTTTCTCTTTTTATTCTTTTTTTATTCTTCTTTTTTTTTTGAACCAATCGTGTGACACTGGTTGTCTGACTTATTTGAAAGGGTTGTGACTATCTCATTACTTGGTCGATGAGGGATAACCATTGTTTTCACATCTTTTGACCTCTTGAAGGTAATGGATCCTCATATGCACATTCTCTTTCGAAATTTGAATGCTTGGTCAAATTACTGACAACTACCCTGCCCCTGGTTAAATGTGAGGTTTTTTCGAATGAAAAGAAACTCCTACTTCAAGGCTCAAAGGGGTTGACGAGGGTCTATCTCCCTTATATCTCCAGTGTTTAGGGATTTGAAGCAATGTCTGTACATCCTCAACAGGGTTTTATCCAAAAGCACACAACCAAAGATTTTGCATTTTTACTTCATCATCCTCCCTCCAAGAGTTTAAGCAAGAAAATTGGTATTGCAAATGCTCAGAACATTATATGAATGAGTAAAAATGAATTACTTCAAGAAAAAACATATTCATTGCATTAAGAACAACATTCAGAACACCAAAAACTTTTTTTTACGCATACAATGCTTTAACAAGAAAATGAAAAACTACAAATGAAAATGCAGTGAAGAAGCTGAAAATTGCCATCGCTGAGGAGGCTTGATTCTGTCTGGACGTCCTTCCAAACTGAGTGCTCACTTGAGACAGGAGGCTTCAATTGATGTACATATCATCTTCAGTGAATGCAATGATCTCTGAGTCTACCAGGTCTTGCACCTTGTGCTTGAACACGTTGCAATTTTCAATGGAATGACCCGGTGTGTCTGAGTGATACTCACATCTAGCATCCAGATCATAATCAGGAGGTATGGGGTCGGGAACAGGCTTGGCATCCCTTAGTTTAACCAGAGAACTCTCAAGTAGACGGGCAAGAACATCACCGTGAGGAATAGGGAGCGGATCGAACCTTCTCGCAGGCCTCCGTGATCTTTGTTGTCTCTGTTGCTGAGGAGCATAAGGTCGCTGATACTGAACAGGCTGTTGAACAACAGGAGGAACATACACAGCACTAGTTTCTCCTTCATTTCCCTCGGAGGACCCAACATAAGGTTTCTTTGCATCTTCAGCAGCAATTCGAATCTTTCCCGTTTTGATGCCATTTTCGACTCTTTCTCCTGCCAATACAAGACCTGAAAATCCAGCTGACAAACATCCAACCAATTTCTCATAATAAGGCCCCTGAAGCGTATCCATGAACATATCAATGAGCTCTCTTTCCAACATCGGAGGTTGAACTCAGGAAGCCAATTTACGCCACCTCTGGGCGTACTCTTTGAAGCTTTCGTTTTGTCTCTGAGAAAAACTCTGCAACTGTATTCTATTGGGCGCCATGTCCGTATTGTATTGGTAGTGCTTGATGAAAGCTTCTGCCAAATCTCTCCAGCTCTTAATATGCGTTCTCTCCAAGCTCATATACCAGTCTAAAGATGCCCCAGCTAGGCTGTCCTGAAAGAAATGCATCAACAGCTTCTCGTCATCCGTATAGGCAGACATTTTGCTGGAATATGCCCTGATGTGAAGCTTAGGGCAGGTGGATCCATTGTACTTTTCAAAAACAGGCGCCCTGAACTTCGGAGGAATTTTCACACCTGGGACCAACCCTAAGTCATACATGTCCATGCCCAAAGTATTCTAGCCCTTTAAAGCCTTCAATCTCTCTTCGAGCATACAAAGCTTCTTGTCCATGTCAATAGGGAACTTCATCTCAGCATCGTAAAATTGTTCTTCCTGATTATCCACTTTTTGACGAGGAACATGAACCCTAGCAGCACTTCCTCTGGATTGACTCATAGGAGAGGGGGGAGGAAGATCAGCACGTGGAGGATTCACAACTCCGCCCGGAGTGTTACCAACAACATTCCCATTACCAGCCTCTAGGATAACAACAGCAGCCCTGCGAATAACCGCCCTTAATTCCCCTTGATGTTGAGCCATACCCTGCATCATCTTCATGCACTGATCCATACGAGTCTGGAATTCGGACAACTCTGCTCGCATCTGATCCATGATTCTCCTCTAATTTCTTCGAGTTGCGTAGTGGTGAGAAGTCAGGTTTGCAGTTATGAAGAAAATACCAAGTCAGAATAAGAACCCCTTCTGAGAATACCTGTTATGCATATGAGTATAAAAATGCAAAATGTCATGTGATGCAAATGCAAAGACACGGGATCAAGGTATCCACAAAGCTCTAGATAAGTGATGTGCTACTGTCTGAATAGGTTCACATGTCTGCTCTGAAGAGAATATCGGAATACCAGAATATCCGAATAACCAGAATACCAGAATAACCAACATATCGGCATAATCAGAATACCAAACTAATAAGTTTGCACTGATAAGAGAACCAGAACACCAGGTAGGATGACAGTCAAGGTTACCTGCAAACCTGTAAACAATCCCCCCAATCTCACATGCATGTACTAGAAAGTGAGGATTCTCAAATTCAGATCTCGAAATGAGAGGTAATAGCACATTCAGCCCGAAGGATACAATGCTACCCGCCATACAAAAAGATCGTCCTCTGATTCACCTCAAAATAAAGAGGGGTCATCCTAAAGGTCATCCAGACTTAACAGCTCTTCCAGATAGCTCTACCATTGTGGCAGACCCACAACGCAGAATTCTCTAGAGAGAACCACATCCAGATTGTGTTTCATATTCCCTCCTCGCACCGAAATGGAGCGTGAGAGGATATGAAACACACTAAACATAAGTGCACTCAGGCCTGTGTACTGGGCCTATCTCTCAGATTCCCCATCCCACCAAACAGAAACAACACAGTCCAGTATAATACAGTATATGAAATGAAAATGCTAAAATGCGGTAAATACAGTAAAGTATGGTAAACTAGTAATACAGTAAACAAAAAATACGGCAAAGTACAGCATCATAGTAAACACCCAAAGAAAGAAAACAAACAAGCGCTAGGATTGACTTGCTTAGGGAGAAGCATCCCCAGCAGAGTCGCCAACTGTCGCTCCCGGGATTTTCATCCAAGTGCAAACGCGAAAGTGGCACGGAAACAGAGTCGCCAACAATGTGTATTTATCCCAAGAGAGGGAAAGGAAACACTGCATAAACCTGGGGGAGGGAAAGAGCATGGTCTTGCGACCAAGAGAAATGGGTAAGGGGTTCGGTTACACAAAGGGAAGTTGTTATCACCCCACACGTCCATTGTACTCGATGGGATCCATGCTTGTTGTCTCGATCAAATGGTGTAAGGAACTGGAAATCAACTGCTAACTGGAGAATTGGAAATGAAAGGTAGAAAGGAGAAGGGGAAAAAAGAAAGAAGTGACTCGATAGGACATTATCGTTGTCCTAGGCCTACGTATTCCCTCAGTGCAATGGGAAAGTCAGAGTCAACGTAGTTCGACGGACTATGGGGAAAGGTTGCTCGTCGAGATATCGCATCTCGTGCCTACGTATCTTTAATCAGACGAGAAAGAAGAATCAGAGCATACGTAGTTCAGCTTACGGGTCTATGAAAAAGGTTTCGATCGCACTGGGGCGAGAGAAAAAAGGTTCAGTTAACAAATCTCGGTCACACAGAGGCGAGAGACAAAAAGAGGGAAATTAGTTGTTAGTGTGCTCGCCAAGGATATGAATCCTCGTGCCTACATATCCTCAATCTAAAAAGAAGGAGGAATCAGAGCATCCGTAGTTCACGGAACTACGGGAAGAAAGGGAAATCAATCACACTGAGGCGAGAGAAGGAAGATGGGGAAACTGAATCCTACATATTATCATACAAAATGACCCTAAGGTCAGGATTATAAGGGAGCTAACCTAATGTTGTCATGCTTGGATTGAGAGCCTAATGTCTATCCTACTCCGAGCTTAATCAGAAATTAAGTCAGACTAGGAGCCTTAAGGGAGCATCTGAATACAGAATAATCAGCAAGTAAACACAAAGCATCGCAATCACAAAATAAAATCAAGCAAGAGGTAAGTCAAGAGAAATTAACAATTAACCAGGTGTTAATCAGAAATTAGTCAAGAATATCCAAATTAGAATTAAAATGCTAAGTTAAAATCAAGATCAAATTCTAACAAGAAAAGTTAATCTAAAATTAGAACTAACTAAGACTAATCCAAAAATTAATTCCTAATTAATTTCTAATTAAAATCAAATTCTAGTTCTAAACTATAAACTAATTCTAAAGAAAATTAGTTCTAAAGAAAAACTAATATTAAAATCTAAATGGAATTCTAATTCTAATTAAAATCTAATTCTAAAAAAAACAAAGTGATAAAGCAATTAAACAAAAAACAAATAAAGGGGTGCAGTCCAATTTCAGGTGGTGCAGTTAGAGAGCCAGGCGCTGGGCCTTCAGAAATCAGGCCCAAGAACCTGAATCAAGAAGCCCGGGAAGGTGTAACGGAGACAGACGGGTGCGCAAAGGAAAACACAAGTGGGCTTGAAGCCCAATCTGCCAAGGCATGAAACCTAAATTAACTAACCCTAAGGCTTTAGCAGATACACTCAACCTTTTATCTCCTTCCTCAGTATCACCACCTCCACACCTTCACTACAACCCGACTGCCGCCAAACACATCCGGCATCACCACATGCTCCAAGATCTCCATCTACTCTAATGCTTCCCTATTTCTTCGCTGCACCTTCAAGACGACAATGGTCAAACTCTCCTCCGCGATTCACCTTTCCTATGCTCACCCTCCTCCATACCATGCTGTGGCATACTCGTCTACGTCTATATTTTCGCTCGTCAATCCTCAAAACACCTTCGCCGTTTCTCACCCATAGCACATGATACAACACATCGCCAGAGGGGGAAAGAAAATCCGCCGCGCCATCCACCTTCGTCAACTCTTCTCTCTTCCCTTGGCTTCATCTTGTTCGCTCGACCTTCTTAAATCGCGTCCTCACTCAATCAGTCTCCCCGATTCAACCACTACGCACAACAACCTCGATCTCTCTCTCACGAAGTGATCAATCGAATCAACATGAATACAAATTGAAGAACAACAATATCACCGAATCAAAGTTTGGATCAAGACCAACGTACCTACCGGAGAGAGTCCGATGCTTCTTCGACTGCGAGGTACGCCTTTGAATCTTTATTCGTCACTTCTGGATGTTCTTCTTCTACTACTTCCTTTTCCTTTTGCTGCGGATGAGTTCTTGAGTTTTTGAATGTCGTTGTTGTTGAATTCGTAGATTCAAATGATGAGGATTGTTGATGGATTTGTTGCAGGTTCTGAGAATTTTGTTGAGGTGGAAGTAATGAACTGAGGATGATGCTTACATGATGCTGCTTGATCCGTTGTTGCTGTTTTTTCCTGAGGATGATGCGATTTGCGTGATTTCAAGCTCTTGAAAACGGAGAGAGTGATGGAGAATCACGGTCACAGGTGAAAGATGAAGAGAGGATCACTTTTGAAGAATGAAGAATTGATGTTGATAATTTTCTGATAGGATCGATGATCCTGAAGTTTTTGGAAGCAGCAACTTTTATACAATGAATTTTGGAGGGGCAGGATGGTCTTTCAATTCAAATTCTGTTAGAGGTTAATTTTGTATTTTCATCTGGAATTCTCTTGTAACATTTGATCTTGTGGTGAACCTGTAAACCTTTTCCCGCGCTTGCATTTTTCAGTGAATTCTAGCATGATCTTCAGTTATGCTGCTATACTTTTTCTTGTAACATTGCTATATTAATTATGTTTTTCGGATTCTCTCTGAAGCAGCATCGGGCTTTTGTTGGGCTGGTGTGTGGAAGTATTTCATAAAAGTGGCTTTGGAGTGTGGATCGTGTGAATGAGCTTCACGATTTTAAGAAGAGGATATGACTTAGTGAAATGAAGTGGATATTTATGAAATATGGATGTGAATAGTTGGATATTGGATGATGGGAATTTGGTTATATGGATATTGGGATTAAGAATGGATATTAAAAAAATGAGTAATTGTTGAATGGATAATGAATTGGATTATAGATTTTGTAATATGGATAGAAATTGGATAAAAAAAGGTTTTTGAAAATGGATATTGGAAGTGAAATCTGGATATGAACTTGGACATGGACAAATGAGTTAGACAAAATGAAATTGGGTAATTGGTTACTAAAAAATGTTAAAATGAATTTGAAAATAGGTTCAAGAAAAAAATGAATGGATATTTGGTTATTGAATTGGATGTTCGAAAGTGATATGGATAATGGCATATAAATGGATATGGGTAGAGATTATTGGTTAGAAAAGATGGACTTGTAACTTGAATTCCAAGTAATTCACATGATCAATCTTAACACATTCAATCCACATCAAACTTCAGATCCAAAGCAAACTTGTATCCTCAATGATTCAAAAATTCACTCAGCAAGCTCAATCGATCATGACCCAATGCTCTTCAAATCAATCCACAGGTGTTTTATCCTGATGACCACTGTTATTTTTGACATGAAACCCTAATCTCATTATCTTCAATTACTGACTGTCCACAAACTCAACCAAGAAGGAGAAACCCTAACTATCCTTGAGACGTAAATTCACACTAATGAAACCCTAACCCAATGCTTCTGATGAATCCTCTAAATGAGGAAAACCTTGGATCTTGGTAAACCTCTGAATAAGAAGTCACTCATGATAATGTGAATTCAACCCTGAATGAGGATGAGAATCTCACAACATACGAGAATCCTGAGCTTGCACATAATACCTTGATCCCACATCTTAAGAACCAATGTAAATGAAAGGATGCAAAGTTATGACCTAATAAAGATGCAAATGAAAAAGAACACAAGCCAGTTAGTTTAAAAAAGATGTAGGGCAAATTTTAGGGTGCTACATTATGCATATCCTATTTTTATATTGATTATAATGAATTGTGATTACTCACCCTGCCTGTTTGAATGTTGCCTCCACGTGGGTAACATGCAGGTGATTAGGCTTAGTTGTGGATGCCTTCGAGGACTTTTGGAGTTTATTTGCTTTTGGTCGATGTAGAGGGTCTTACTCTGATATTGTAACATCAGGTTGAGTCATTGAGTCGAACCATGTTGAGTTGTTATTTTTGTTGTTATTTGATTATTTTGAGGAAAACCCGTTGTTTACGGAGCAAATGTTTTATTTTGAGTTTATTGAGAAATATGCATCCTTCTGAGGTGATTTTTACTCTGATAATTTGTGTATTTTGCCGTGTATATTCGTGGGGTAGAAAAGGGTGTTATAGTAACAATCTACCTCCATTGTTGTCCAATAATACCTAGCCCGAAGGATCTTTTTGGCCATGGTAGGACCTTTAGCATATACACCCTCGCAGCCCTCATGTATGGACCTTATGACCGTGTTTGCTTCGTGTCTATACACGCATCTGAGCAACACGGAATCATATCTCTTCTTGTACAGTACACCACCACTTAAGAAGAATTTGGCGCAGAGCCGCCTAAGAGCTTTCTTATCAGTGATAGTAATACCTTCGGGGTATTCCTGTTTTTCCAGATATCTCTTGATGTTGTAGAACCAAGGCCTGTCATCGGACTCATCCTCGATTGCTAAACAATGTGCTGGTTCGTTCAAATGATCAATGCGGATATGAGGAGCCTCATTCTTCCACTTGACTTTGAACATGGATGCTAACGTGGCAAGTGCATCAGCTAATTGATTTTCCTCTCTAGGAATATGATGAAAAGAAATCTCATCAAAGTAAGGAATCAACTTCGCTATGTGTTGTTGGTACGGAACCAGCTTGGAATCTCGAGTCACAAAGTTCCCTCTGACTTGGCCAATAACCAAAGCAGAATCTCCATAAACCTCAAGAATCTTGATTCTCATGTCAATTGCCGTTTCAATACCGTAGATACATGCTTCGTATTCAGCCATATTGTTGGTGCATGCAAAGCATAATCTGGCAGTGAAGGGAAGGTGAAAACCTGTCGGAGAGATGAGGATAGCACCGATTCCACGACCTTTAGAATTGGAGGCACCATCAAACACGAGCGTCCATCGCGCCCCTGGTTCGGGTCCTATATCAGGGTCTGGAGTCTCATAGTCTCTGATAAACAGAACATCCTCATCGGGAAAGTCAAACTTCATTTGTTGATAACCCTCTACAGGTTGATGAGCAAGGTAGTCAGACAAGACGCTCCCTTTTATTGCTTTTTGGGTAACATGTTGGATATCATACTCAATTAATAGCATCTGCCACCGAGCAATCCTTCCAGAGACAGCAGGCTTTTCGAATATGTACTTTATCGGATCCATTTTGGATATCAACAAAGTAGTATGGCAAATCATTTATTGTCTTAGGCGTCGAGCAGTCCAGACCAGAGCACAACAAGTTTTCTCCAAGAGTGAGTATCTGGTCTCACAATCAGTGAATTTCTTGCTCAGATAGTAAAATGCATGTTCTTTTCTGCCAGTGTCGTCATGTTGACCCAATACACATCCCATTGATTCATCGAGAACAATGAGATACATGATTAAAGGCCTACCAGGAACTGGAGGTACTAAGATCGGTGGTTCTTGCAAATATTGTTTTAGTTTATCAAATGCTTCCTAAAAATCATTATTCCATTCGACCGATTGATTTTTTCTTAGTAATTTGAACATTGGTTCACAAGTAGCCGTCAAGTGGGAAATGAACCTTGAGATGTAATTAAGTCTGCCCAGAAAGCCACGGACTTCTTTTTCTGTTTCGGGAAGCGGCATGTTCTGAATTGCTCGAACCTTGTCAGAATCAACTTCAATGCCTTTCTGACTCACAATAAAGCCCAACAGTTTACCAGATCGAACTCTGAAGGTACACTTTGCAGGATTCAACCGCAGTCTAAACTTCTGGAGTCTGTCAAACAATTTCTTCAGATGAACCAGATGATCATCTTCAGTTTTGGACTTGGCAATCATATCGTCCACGTAAACCTCAATCTCTTTATGAATCATATCGTGAAAGAGGGTTGTCATGGCACGTTGGTATGTTGCCCCTGCATTCTTCAGACCAAATGGCATGACTTTGTAACAATATATACCCCATGGCGTGATAAAAGTAGTCTTTTCCATATCAGCTAGGGACTTTTTGATCTGATTATATCCTGAAAAACCGTCTATAAATGAAAAACAGAGAACTGTGATGTGTTATCCACCAAGACATCAATATGAGGCAAAGGAAAATCATCTTTCGGGCTTGCCTTGTTGAGATCTCGATAATACACACACATTCTGACCTTCCCGTCTTTCTTTGGAACCGGGACGATGTTGGAAATCCATTCAGGATATTCGTAAGTTTCTAGGAACCCAACATCAAGCTATTTCTTCACCTCTTCTCTGATTTTAAGTGCCATGTCGGGTCTAGTCTTCCTGAGTTTCTACTTGACAGGATGACATCCAGGCTTGAGTGGCAAGTGATGTTCAACGATGTTGGTATCTAACCCAGGCATATCTTGATAAGACCAGGCAAAGATATCAACATACTCTTTCAATAACTTGACCAACTCGGAGTGTACATGCTCTACAAGGGATGCACCAACCTTGACTTCTCTCTTGACCTCATCAGTACCAAGATTGACAACTTCCACTGGCTCTTTGTGTGGTTGAATCTCTCTATGCTCGTGCTCAAAGAGCCTTGCTAGTTCAACTAGTAATTCACAATCTTCCTCACCATCTTCTTCGGCTTGGTTAATTGGAATCCCAGAATTACAACAAATGTTTGCCATGTTGTTATCAATGTGTTTATTAGTTCTGCATGTTTATGAATATGTTTAGAATGAGCTGTTTTGAAAAGAGAAATTAAAAAGAAACTTTTGCCATTTGTTTGTGAAAAAGTAAAATAAAGAAAGAAAATAGAGCATGATTTTGAATGCAAAAAACTTTTATTTATTGTTCACATAATATTGCAAAAGCGTGAGGCCCTTTACAAGCTATCCACTCGTCTCGGGAGAGGACGAGGGAATGAGAAAGCAAAATGCATTACATGTTATTTGGAAAAACCACAGGAATAACGGTAGATGTCCATTTGTTGAGCTTGAAACCCGGCGGACACTTGCGCACAAAACTTGAAATCCGGTTGCTAGGACCAGCATCATCAATAGCTGCCACGATGTCACCCTTTTGAAAACCCGCGCTCCTGAACTTGATCGAGTTGCACTACTTATGACCAAGTGAACTAGATTGTTAACCAGGACGGTAACCCAATCCAAATCGATTATACTTTTTAACCACATCGATCACATGCCCCCAGCTTGATAGGGCACCTTTCTCGATGGTCTCTTTAGCACTCTTGGCAGATGCTAAAGTCATTTGTGGTGATCTACTTTGACTAGTTGAAGCAGAGCTGACATCTTCGAACTCGAGATACTGCAACGGCACCTCAGCTATGCCTTCTTCAGTCTCGACGTATCGGAAAGATGATAACTCGCTTATAATCAGATCTTCTTCACCACAGACAATGACCAGCTGATCGTCGAACATGAATTTCAATTTCTGATGTAAAATGGAAGTAACTACGCCTGCGGCGTGGATCCACGGGCGACCCAATAGGCAACTGTATGCAGGGTTAATATCCATCACTTGGAAAGTAATGGTGAACAAATGCAGTCCCACCTTGATGGGTAAATCTACTTCTCCAATGATTTGCCTTCGAGAACCATCAAAGGCTCTGACAACTTGGGCGCTTGGTCTCATCTCGCTCCCTTCTACCAGCAGTTGGCTCAATGTGCCCTTAGGCATCACATTGAGAGAAGAACCAGTATCTACCAGAACACTAGATAATAAGGCATCCATGCAGGTTATGGATATGTGCAGAGCTTTGTTGTGGGCAGCTTCTTCAGGAGGCAATTCCGATTCATTAAAACCCAAATATCGACTTGCAGTTATATTAGCCAGTACATCATCGAACTCGACAATAGAGATATCATGCATCACGTGGGCAGTGTTCAAGACCTTCAACAAAGGTGATCTGTGCGCGGGTGAACTCATGAGTAAGGACAAAATCGAGATCCTTGAGGGAGTCTGCCCCAGTTGATCCATAATTTTAAAATCACTTTTCTTGATCAACTTTAGGAACTCTTGATCATCAAGGGTCTCTTTGTTCTTTAAAGCATCCTCGGACGGAATAGTTGGCACTGGTATTGCAGTAGGTGCCCCTTGTTGAACAACAGGAGTTGCGGATGTGTCCTTGAGAGGAACAACGGTTGGAACTTGAACAAACTTTGTAGTGACTTTTGGAGAGAACACTCGTCCACTACGAGTTATACCTCTAGCGGCTGTAACATTCACAATCTCAGACTCAGCAAACCTTATCTCTTGACCTCCAGAAAACACAGTAGACCCATATCTCCAAGGTACCTCCTTAGAATTCTGATACAGAAACATTTTTGGCGAGCAAACAACGATAGGTTGTACCTTCTTCTGCTTAGGAGTTTCAACAGGAACCTTCCTATAAACGATGGTGAACGGCTTGATAGTAGCAACCTCTTAAACAAGCTTAGATCTGGAAAATTGAACCTCACCTCGATTCATCAAAATTTAAACACAACCTTTCAGCTTCCGACACTGGTTGGGATTATCGTCGCAAATCTGACACTTACCATGCAGTCCTTTCAACAGCCCATGCTCATTCAACCTTTTGAAAACCACAGTCATCGAAGTCTTTACCTCATCAACATCCATGATCAATTCAGCCATTGAGTTATCCTCAACCATGTTAACCGCAGGTCCACTGTGATTGGGCAATTGATTATGCTGAAAGTTAGGACCTTCTTCAGCAAAAGTCAAAATCTTCCGATCGATGAGCTCTTGAACCTTGGTTTTAAAAACAAAACAGTCTTCTGTCGCATGTCCTATGTATCCAGCGTGATAAGCACAAGACGCATTTGGATTATGCTTCGGGTTGAACGGAGGAATTGTAGGTGTGATCTCCTTGGGAACAATTGCCCCTTGGTGAACTAAGTAAGGAAACAATTCAGTGTATGACACCAGAATTCTGTCGAAATTTGTGCGTTTACGATTTCCTTGATTGTTGTTATTTTGTCGATTTTGATTTTACTGATTTTTGTTATTCTGTTGATTCTGTTGCTGACGTTGCGGTTGTTGCTGATTCAGAGCGTTCTGAACTGGTTGTTGCGGATGATACTGGCATGGTAATTGTTGATATTATGCAGTAGAAATGTACGGATACGGTTAGTATGGCATAGGAGCCATGGGTGCTTGATATTGAGGAGAAACTTGAGCTGTCACAGCATTAGCTTCTCCTTCTTTCTTCTTGGACTGACTGTTCTGAGATTTTCTATTGGCCGGCTGCTGGGAAGCAGCTCCAGAAATCTTTCCAATCTTCAAACTGATCTCAATCCTTTCACCAATGGTTACAACATCAGCGAAGTTCGATGAAGAACTACCCACCATTTTCTCATAGTAGGATCCTTGTAATGTACCCATAAAGATGTCAACCAACTCATTGTCAGAGAGAGCAGGTCGCACACGAGATGCCATCTCACGCCACCTTTGTGCATACTCTTTGAATGTTTCAGCTGAGTGCTGAGACTGGTTTTGCAACTGTAATCTGGTAGGCGCCAGATCAAGATTGTATTTGTATTGTTTCAAAAACGCTTCAGATAAATCCCTCCAAGTACGGATTTTGTTGCGTTCTAAGCCCATGTACCAATCCAATGAAGCACCTGACAAACTATCTTGAAAACAATGAACTAGCAATTCATCATTATCAATATAGGATGCCATCTTCCTGCAATACATAGTGATGTGACTACGCGGGTAACTCAAACCTTTGTACTTTGGCAGCTCAGGTATCATGAATTTCTGTGGCAGTACCACATTCGGAACAAAACATAAGTCTTTAGCCTCTATGCCAAAAGCAGAAAACCTTTCAATAGCTCTGATGCGGTCTTCCAACAACTTGTAGTCAGTAGGTCTATTATGATTAGTGGGTCTGACAAGAATCTGAGGATTTGGCAACTGAGAGGCGGTCGGAGCGTGCACTTGCAGAGTAGTAAACTGAGAAGGATACACCAAACCCGGATTAACCATCTGACTGGAATTCTGACCCAACTGAACACCAAACAGATAATTCAGATGAGGTACCACAACAGTGGATGAAAATGCCCCAGGGTAGAACATTCTAGGATGAACATTCTGAACAGCAGTTTGAACAGCCTGAGATGAAACCGGCACATGAATAGGAGGACCCCTATACACATGCTCTTCTTCATCAGGAGTTTCAAAGTCAGTCAATACAGGAATCTGACGAGTCTGAACCTGAAGATTCTCGTGATTGTCATTCACCACTGGAGGTGGAACAGGAGTAGACATACCCCATCGATATGCAGCAGCATTTCCATTAGGCATGGGCACAACAAAAGGCTGATATGGTACGAAGGCACCATTATTTGCAATCTGAGGCGTGTAATTCGGAGGCATGCCCCATGGAAAAGCAGCATGTATTTTGTTTAAACCAAACTGAGAATTTGACGGATGAACAATAGACTGGATTACAGGCTCAACTGGCACTTCAACCGTAGCAGGAGAAGGGACAACAGCAGGAATCGCCGTAACCACAGGAGGAATAGTCACAACAGGATTGACAACGGTTGCATTAGTGACAGTTACAACAACAGCGGCAACAGCAGAAGTGTCCTTCTGAGCACGAAGGAGTTCCATAATAGCATCCATGTTCGTCTGAAACTGATCCATCCGACCTTGGAATTGAGCCAGAGTTTCCTTATAAGCAGCGTTCTCAGCCTCGAATTCAGCCATGATTCTGGATTTGCTTGAGCGAGTGAAATACCGATGTCGAGTCTTCGTCTTGCTACAAGCAGAAGACGGACAATGATGAGCAACAGTTTTTCGGATGAAGGGACGTGCATATGTGTGCAAATGAATGTATGCTATGCATGCAAAAATAAAGTTTTAAATTTTAGGAACTTTTAAACTTATCTTTGTTGACAATAATCATAAAGCATACAAGTAAAGGTGCGAAAGATAAGATTGGCTAGAAACTTCATTCATTCATTCAACAATGAATGAAAGAAGTACAAGTCAAGTACAAATCAAATATCTGCCTTTTGGGCTACAATAAAATCAGCACGGATCCTATTAAAGACCACCCTACAAACAGACAAGAAGTGGAAAACAGCCCAAGGAAGCTGGTGTGGCAACACATCAGCATATGCATCCCTCAACAACCCCGGTAAGTCCTCCAGTGCATGCTCAGCAAATCTGGCTAGACGGCCATGCCTCTCACTCCAATATTTTGCATCCTTCATGAGGTTGCGTAGTAAGGAATGGTTAGGTCCCTGAAGCATATCCTGAAGAAAGGCCTCTTTCTGATCCAGGAGGTTTTGCAGATGACGACTTTGTTGCTCCTATTGAGTGCTCTCTGTGTTGAGCTGACTAATCTGCTCTCGGCTTTGATGTGCTTGATCTTGCAACTTCTGAATCTCACTGAAGACTTTGTCGAGCTGGGCTTGACACTAAGAAAAATCCTTTGCCAACTGATTGGCACTGTCATGCTCACTTTGCCACTTCATCTTGAACTCGGATAACTTCCCTCGAAGCTCTTCCAGTTGCTTCTAATAGCTCAACTCATCCTTATAGGCTTGATATTGGGTATCAGCGAGTTGTCTCTTCTTTGAAGCAAGTCCATCATAGGTGCTCTTCAAAGCATCACCCACTTTCCCTTGCTTGTTCTGTTCAACCTCCACCTCTTTGAGCATGCGCTCACACTTCTGATGGAGCTCAATCTGTAGACTATCCTTCTCGGAAGTGACTCTAACAAGGTTGAGACGAAGATCAGCATTCTCCTTCTTCAATTTCTCAATAGTCAACTTGAGTTGGTCGACTTCAGATGGAGGTGTCATACCCTAAATTTTGACCACTAAGATTCCCATCATTGTGCAAACCATCATCACAATATGGATGAACTTTCATACTCATTAGTCTCCCCAAAGATGGGTGAGCATTCTCTACACTCAAAGAATTAGGGTTCCAAGCCCTCTCAGAGCATTTAGACAAAGGATCAATCAAGGAATGACATGATCTTTAACTTGTCTAACCTCTCAAATTTCCACAAAGGATCAAGAGGTCTCCCACATCAAGAATCAAGCATAAAGATGCAACATTCCAAGTGGATCAAGCCTCAAGTTCATCTAATACAAAGTCATCTGACCCAGAAAGTCAAAGTTTGACTTTTGGTCAACTTTGAGCTTCACAAGCCATTACTCAAGAAAATATGATGGATGATTTAATTTGATCAAATTTAAATCAAGAAATCATGGAAAATTGCAAAATTGATCAAATTGAAGGAAACTTAGAAATTTTTTCTAAGTTAAAATCATGTTCAAGTGCACAACTTTTCAAGGTTGTAACTATTGGTCCAAGCATCCATTGGTTTTTCTTAAAGGTTACTTTTAAAGAGGGTATTTGATACTTCAACATTGTAGAAGGAATCAACTCAAAATATCATAAGGATTGAAAGACATAAGTGATCAAAGTTGGGAATTCTTAATGTCAAATGTTCTGACATTTCATAGGACATCATTAATATTTTTCCAGCAAGAATGTCCCAACTTCAAGGATGTTTTTCTCCATGATCGAAGTTGATTCAATCCATGTCATGAACATGAAAGTTGAAGTACGTAATCTCACATTTCCAGAAAGTTCTAGAAAGCTCATTTATCATTCTCGAGCAGAAAGTTATGGTCTCTGCAAAAGGCATTGATAAAACAGAATTTTCATGACAGTTTTTAGGACAGATTTGATCACACAAGTTCAAGGTCATTTTTGACAACTTTATAAGTCTTATCTTCACAAACCTTGAACATCAAAGTTGAAGTATGTTATCTCAGCTTTCCAGAAAGTTGTAGAACGTCCATTTATCATGCTCGGGCAGGAAGTTATGGACTTTACAGTAAGGCTTGCTGCAGCTGTTTTTTAGGACAGATTTTGTGCACTTTTTCTTGTGCCACACAATTTTCAAGCTTTGTCACCATGCAGGACAAGCATCAAAGGTGCAATTCACTTCAACTCAAAATATCATAGTGGATTAAAAGATATAAGTGATTAGAGTTTGGAATTGTTAATGTTCAAAGTTGTCAAATGTTTCAACATTTCAAAGGACATCATTAATATTTTTCCAGGAAGAATGTCCCAACTTCAAGGATGTTTTTCTCCATGATCCAAGTTGAACCAAGTCTAGGGTCAAACATTATAGTTGAAGTATGTCATCTTAGCTTTCCATAAAGTCCTGGAACAACCATTTATCATTCTTGAGCAAGAAGTTATGGATTTTACAACAAGGCTTGCTGCAGCTGATTTTTAAGACAGGTTTCCAGACAGATTTGCACATTTCTTGTGCCACACAAATTTTAAAGCCTTGTCATCATTTTGGACACATCCGGGGATCAAATCTAAGGGGGATGATCTGATCTCCAAGCCTCTAAAGTCCTTGGAACCAAAAGTAGCATGCCAAACCTAAAAAACCCTAAAAGAGGGACAAGACTCCAATTTTGGTTTGGAGCATTTAATGGATGCTTAGAGGTGGCATGGACTGAGCTTCCTCTAACTGAATTCAGTCAAGATTCCTCCAACAACTAGGGAACCAGCAGCCTGTGCCCTAACCTCTAGTCAATGGCTAGAGGAGACTTGAGATTCCAAAATACAACCATTGGACAAACCTCTGCTGTAGTTGACATTCACAATTGCTTGCAAAACAAACTTGCTCTACTATAAATAGAGCTCATTTGTGCTCAGTTTGAGTACACCAAAGCCATCAAACAAATGCTTTCCTCAAAATCACTTCTTTCACTCCAAAATGACTTCTTTAGCAAGGTAATTCTGAGTTTTTGAGTTAAAGAGCATTTCCACCACAGCTCATGATCCAAACACATCCAATATGTAATATCTAAGCTGTCCAAACTCTCACAAGTGACCTATAACACCAAAATCACAAAGTCACCTCGCAAAACCTCAAAATTGAACTTTTTTGCATTTTTCAAGCCATGTCTTGATTCAGTCACTTTCCAAACCAGATAAGACCTCAAACACACTCCAAATATCATCCTTGAACTGTCCCAAATGGTTCCCCCATCTGGAACACCATTTGAGAGAGTTGGCATTTTGGCCACTTTTGCCTATTTTGCCTATTTTGCAAGAAAGAGCTCAAAATTGCTCCAGAGGTTTCCAACTGATTCCAATCATCCTAAAAGCTTCTAAGGGGTGATTTGAGGGTGTCCAAAGTATCAAATCATTTCTGGAACAAAGCACTTGGTAGGTTGCACAAAATCTCCAAAAAAGAGGTAAAATTCACAACTTGAATTCTTTGAATCATGCTTTCCTTTGATGTCCACATACATGCATCATATTGAACAATTCTTGAAGCAAAAATGTAGTCCGTAATGTGTATGTTGTGATCCTCTTACTGTTTGCACTTTAACATGTTTATATGTGGAGTTTATGTTGTTTTAAAATTCATGTCCAGTTCTGGTTTTTTGCTTTGTACGTTCTGTACATTAAGTTTCAGTATGTATGAGTGATACCATTGGATTCCTTGCGAAAAATCGGTCAAGATAGGTTCTTACGGATTTTAATTTCGTTAAAAATTGAGAGAGTTATGCGTGTTAGAAGTTTGACGAGAAAAGATGTCGAAAACTAAACATGCAGTTCTGGTTTTTTGCATCATGTGTTATGTACATTAAGTTTCAGTATGTATGAGTAATATCATTAGATTCCTGGCAAAAAATCGGTCAAGATAGGTTCTTACGGATTTTAATTTCGTTAAAAATTGAGAGAGTTATGAGTGTTGGAAGTTTGATAAAAAAGATGTTGAAAACTAAAAGAGATGTCGAAGAGGATGTTGTGACATCTTTCCTCTCTTTCTTATTTTTATCTTCAAAACTCAACCAATTCTTTTACATAGCAAAAATCATCATTTTCCAATTTTTGTTTTAAACACTTCTTATTCATACTCCATCATATTTTAATCCACAAAAAATCACAAAAAATATTATTATTTGATATGTTTTTAATATATTCAAAAATATTGTTTTAAATATTTTTAAATGCTTTTAAAATGATTTCTTTTTCTTGATTTTTAAAACCAAAATGATTTTAAATATTCATGTGGATAAAATACTTTTTTATAAACAATCATTGTTTATAACATGATTAATGATTTTATTTGATATTTTTATCATTTTTTTTACTTGATTTTTCTTTGAAAAATGCCTTTAAAAATGAAATTGGGGTTTCTTTGATTTTCACCCTAACAAATCTTTTTCAAACATTTTTAGGCCTCTAATAGAGTGTAATACCCAATCCTTTGTAAATACAAACCTTTTTTGGGCCTCAAATGTTGTATAAGTCCCATTGTATTTTAAAAGTTCGGCGCGATCATCGCCCATTTAAAATAAATCATTTGGGCCTCTCCTCGAGCTATAAGACCCATTCAAAATCATTGGGCCTCCAATAGAGTGTAAGACTCAATCCCCTTTTAACCAAAACAATTTTGGGCCTCAGATTTTGTATAAGTCCCTCTGCGTTAAAAGAAAATCTCGGCGCGACCGCCAGTTCAAAAATCAAACCCTCTGGGCCTACCCTCGTGTTATAAGCCCCATCTCTTTAAAACCTTTTTGGGCCTCTGATAGAGTGTAAGACCCAATCCTTTGTAAATACAAACCTTTTTCGGCCTCGGATGTTGTATAAGTCCCACTGTATTTTCAAAATCACGGCGCGGTCGTCGCCTTTTAAAACAAAATCATCTGGACCTCCCCTCGTGTTGTAAGTCTCACCTTTCTCTTTCAAAACATATTTTGGGCCTCTATTAGAGTGTAAGACCTAACCCTCTTTGTAAGTACACCACCTTTTGGGCCTCAGTCATTGTATAAGACCCATTGCGTTTTCAAAAATCCCGGCGCGATCGCCATTTCAAAACAAAAATCATCTGGGCCTCTCCTTGAGCTGTAAGCCCCATCACTTGTACAAAAACCTTATGGGCCTCTAATAGAGTGTAAGACCCAATCCCCTTTTAACCAAAATAATTTTGGGCCTCAGATATTGTATAAGTCCCTCTATGTTAAAAGAAGAAAAACCTCGGCATGACCGCCAGTTCAAAATAAAACCCTGGGCCTCTCCTTGAACTGTAAGCCCCACCACTTGTATAAAAATAAACCTTTGGGCCTCCTGAGAGAGTGTAGGACCCATCCCTTTGTACAAAGAATCTTTTTCGGGCCTCAGTCACTCGTATAAGTCCCTGTACAAATTTAAAACAACAGTGCAATCACTGATAAAACTTGGGCCTCTCCTCGAGCTGTAAGCCCCAAAAATCTTTTCAAAGCACTTTCTCCTTTAATTTTGAATATAATATTGTGATCAAAGCTTTCTTTGTTGAACAACTAACAAAACAGCATGGAAGCTCTACAACCGAGTAAGTGTTTACCCGCTTTCTTTATCCGTTTTCATATATATATATATATATATATATATATATATATATATATATATATAACTGTATTGTGGGGTTGCTCACTGTAAGTCTTCTTTCACAAGCTTCTTAAAAGCATCCCCGCCTCCTCTTGGGCGTTGTACAAGGACCCTTCGGCTTCTTAAAAGCTCTCATGCCTTCTCTTGGGCTTAGTACAAGGACCCAGAGACCTCTACAGGTATAGGAACAGAACCTAGTCATCAATTTGCTAGAGCTGTCTTTCTGAGTCAAGTGTCAGACTTGTTAATGGGTTGACCTTCATCCCTTAACATACCAGCCTTCTCTTGGGCATTATACAAAGATCATTCTCTTGGACAGTCTCAATATCCTTTGGATTTCCCATTTCCTTAAAGAACGGGAAATAACCCTGATCCTCTGATCAATCCCTAAGCACAACATTACCCATATAAGAACTGATTTTCTCTTTCATCCAACACACTGGACCTGTCACTCAACTGAAACAGTTACCAGTATAAACAGCCTCCTCTTGGGCTTTGTATAATAATTCTCCCCACACTCTCTTGTTGAGCATAAAAGACTCTCTTGTTGAGTCAAACATCTTCAGCCTCTATCTCGGGCTTCGTACGAGATAGAAAAACACTCTCTTGTTGAGTATAAAAGACTCTCTTGTTCAGTCAATCACCTTTAGCCTCCATCTCGGGCTTCGTACGAGATAGCAAAACACTCTCTTGTTGAGTATAAAAGACTCTCTTGTTGAGTTAAACACCTTCAGCCTCCATCTCGGGCTTCGTACGAGATAGAAAAACACTCTCTTGTTGAGTATAAAAGACTCTCTTGTTGAGTCAATCACTTTCAGCCTCCATCTTGGGCTTCGTACGAGATACAAATCACTCTCTTGTTGAGTATAAAAGACTCTCTTGTAGAGTCAATCACCTGTAGCCTCCATCTCGGGCTTCGTACGGGATACAAAACACTCTCTTGTTAAGTATAAAAGACTCTCTTGTTGAGTGAAACCTTTAGCCTCCGTCTTGGACTTCGTACAAGACATATAAAAACACCCTCTTGTTGGGCCAATAGCCTCCTCTTAGGCTTTGTATAAGGAAAACCCCGGTTGAGTAAATAAACCTTTTGGCATTAAATTTGTGCCTTGCTCACAGTATACAAACATCAACAACTCCTTTTCCTTCATCTAATTGCTGTAAGCGGCAAGCCTCTAGATTATTTACATCCACGCCACTGTCCCTCTTTTAGCATGGGAAATTCCTAAGGAAAGATAACATTGCTCTACACTGAGTTAAAGTCTTCTCCTTCAGGTCAAAATCCCCTATAAAGGAAATTATGGCATTACTGGGTTTACATATCCTAGTTAAAGTAATTCTCCTTTATAATCAGTCACGCAACAGTCGTGACAAACAGACCAAATATCCCCCTTTAGAGATGACAAATTCTCTCTAATCCTAAACCCTTCAGCTTCACATCTTGGGCTTTGAACAAGATACAAACCACCTTTAGCTTCACGTCTTGGGCTTTGAACAAGACACCAAAACAACCTTTTTTCCTCCCATAGAATAGGAGGAACTACGATCGCTCTGATTTCCCTGTTTCGTTAAACGGGAATACGTAGGCATAAGATTGCAAAAGAATCTTAGCGAGCACACTAATTAAAAACATCAAATCCAGTACCTATCAGAAATCCCCATGAATAGTTTTGTCATTTCATTTTTAACAAAATAAGCAGAGAGAGGCCCACAATCTAAACCGCATCTGTAAACCAACAGTCATCTGTTTAAACTCAGTATGCAAGCAGGGTTAATTGGAGACATCTATTTCCCTTCCTTCGTCAGCTTAATAGGATAAAAAATGAATTGACCTGTAGTACCCCAGAGCGACAGTGCTTAAGAACCACATGCAAAATTGCTCGCTACAGAAAAATTGCGCCCACCGTGGGGCCCCGCAGGGCATCTTGTCCCTCTTATCTCTCTGGTTGAAACCTTAAGTCTGAAAACTGCCAAGAAAAAATGGCGACTTCATTGGGGACAGCGAGATTTTGTTCTCTTCCCATCTCTTAGGTAGAAACCTTGAGTTCACATTCATGTCACAGAAATGGCGACTCTGCTGGGGAGTCATTGTCTGTATAGGATCATAAGACTAGAGGTCTAGGATGATTAAGACAAATATATATACTGCTTTTCCTAATTGATATTTGTGTTTAATTTTCTGCTAATTGGATTGCGTGTGATGCCGCATGTGGAAAGATTGAGTATACACCTAAGATAGGTGATGGCTAAATGAATAATCTTATAGGGAGTGACTCCCAAATAAGAGACCTCGACCATCAGATCAGTGGAGGCACCCTTTGGCAGATTCAATGCCTATACGACTTCGGTTGTTGAAAGCAGTGTTGTTCGATTGTGGTCGTCGGTGAAATTGATTTAGTAGACTAAAACCATTTTGTAGTGCGGAAGCTATCATAAATAGTTGTCACGCGATACTACCCTCATTTGAGGCTGATGATCTATTCTCGGTGAATAGCATTTACTTTAAGATACTGCAGCTCGCTGGCGATCCGCTTGCTGTTCTTATCCTGGGAGGAGCTGATGATTTTGAGGACAGGTACAAAAAAACACCAGTATAAACCTTTGGGGATTGGTAGAGCTTTGACTTCATGACACCGACCCTTTGACCCCATGTTTTTTTCTATGTTTTTGTGTGCTGCATTCATACATTCATTTAAAAAACATTAAAAAAAACAAAGAAAAATCATCTCTTCTAGCCTCTCTTTTTCAAATTAAACTAAGGCAATGATTGCAAATGTCAGAGAAAGGAGATTGCGCTAATGGATTTCGGTAGAAGGAAAACTCATAAGTACGCCTTCAAGGTTCCAAAGTTAGAGGATTTGAGAGGTTTGGCGTGAATGATCACCAACCACGAGGCTTTCAGAGCTAAGTATGGAGGATTACTGTCTCTATTAAGGGTCCATGTAATCGAAGGAATCCTGTCCACGCTAATCCAGTTCTATGATCCAGTTTATCACTGTTTCACATTCCCGGATTATCAGCTAGCACCAACGCTGGAGGAGTATTCTCACTTGACTGATCTACACATTGCTGATCAAACTCTCTTTTCTGGACTGGAAGAAATTCCAAAGGATCAAACCATTGCAAGAGAAATTTATTTGGACGAGTCAGAAGTCAGGACTCACATGACCACTAAGGGTGGCATCCAAGGTTTACCAGCCCAGTTCTTAACAAAGAAGGCTCTATACTTTGCTAGTATAGGGAATGTGGCCGCTTTCGAGAGCATCTTTGTTTTGCTGAACTACGGGTTATTTTTATTTCCCAACATTGATAACTTCATAGACATCAATGCCATTAAGATTTGTCTGATTGGAAACCCTGTACCGACCTTACTCGTAGATGCATATCATTCGGTACACTTATGGAATTTATACAGCGGAGGAATGATCACGTGCTGTGTACCCTTGCTTTACAAATGGTTCACTTCCCATTTGCCCAAGTCTGCTGCATTTTGGGATCAAAAGAATACTTTACTTTGGTCGTAGAGAGTCATGTCTCTTACCAACTCTGACATCGATTGGTACAATCGAATCTACGACAGGATCAAAATCATTGACCATTGTGGAAATTTCCCAAATGTACCCCTTATAGGAACTAAGGGAGGAATCAACTATAATCCAATTCTCGTTCGTCGTCAATTTGGATACCCGATGAGGCATGTCCCGCGTAATGCTCATCTGGAAGGTCTTTTCTTCAAGGAAGGAGAAAATGACAGGGCACTAAAGACAGAAATAGTGCATGCCTAGAAACACGTTCATAGGAAAGGAAGAGAGTCTCTAGGAAAACCAGACTGTGTCTCGGTGGAGCCCTATCTCCACTGGGTACAAACTAGAGCTCTCAAGCTGAGGATGCCTTACCCTCACCAGGAAGTTCTTCCATCAAGGGACTATGCCCTTTATTTTATGTCTGAGATGGAAAAGCTTCAGGTTACTCTCAGCAAAGCTCAGCAGGAAAAGAGGTCTTGGAAGAACAAGTATCGTATTCTCAATGTGGAGTGTAAGAAAATACAGCAGCTATTAAAAGAAAAAGATGCTCTGATTGAGATTTTAGAGCAACATGCTGTAGAGGATCAGGATGACCAAAGGAATTCGCTCGCTCCTTTCACTTGGCAAAGGAATGACAACCCGACAACGGTCCAAGAGCCCCGGTCAAAGAAGAGGAAAGTACCAGAACCAGCACTTGAGCTTTCCTTAGAGAGGACTCAGGATCCATTAGTTTAGGTTTCCTTTTTCAGCACTTTGTAATCTACTGTATTTCCATTTTTGCAATCTTTTGAATTCAATAAAACGGGGTTTCCCCACTGTTTGATATTTGCAATCTAATTGTCGAAGTTTACTTTGAATAAACAAAAATAATTAATAATCATTGCACTCATCATTCTCATAAACATATTCTTCTTACCTACGAATCTCACGTTTGTGTCTCGATTCGAGAGTCAAACTGTCTCATTCGTACAATACTCGAGCCAATCGTCAGAAAAAGATGGATGATCTCGAGGAAGAGAACAGAGAGTTGAGAGAAGAGATCGACACTCTGAAAGAGGATCTGAGAAAGCTTCATAATGACATGCAAGCTCTAGCAGAAGCTCAGATGCAACAACAACGGACTGTGATCTCAGAGATCACATCTACGCCTATAGTGGAGAAGTATGATCCTAGGTACAAAATGCCCAAAGATCGTCCCTAGGGCATGCCACTCAACTATATCCCGGAAGGATATGTTCTACCGATCTCTGAGGATCAGGGAACCGCAGCAGGAACCGCTGGGCCGGAAGGTTACATACAAACTTCGGGAAAGAGAAGATGCCAGGGGCATGACAGCAACTCCTGAAGGTTACAAACTTTGGGAGACACCAAGGGTCTCGGCCATAATGACTATACTACCGCCCGTGGTACACACTTTCTCGGAAGGACAGATTCCCCAGATACCTTCTGGTGGAAACGGCAGCATGTTCGATAGAATGAATGAATTCCAGGAACAGTTCTTGGAATTGCAGAAAGAACTGCAAGCCATTCGCGGTCAGGATCTATTTGGAAAAGACGTCGCGGACCTTTGTTTGGTCCCTAATGTGAAAGTTCCACACAAATTCCAGGTACCCGACTTTGAAAAGTACAAGGGTAACTCTTGCCCTCAGAGCCATTTAGTGATGTACGCTCGGCGAATGTCAGCTCAGACAAAGAACCAGGAGCTACTAATTCACTACTTTCAGGATAGTTTAACCGGCGCCGCATTAAAATGATACATGGGTTTAAACCGCACTACGATCGGCACATTCAGAGATCTGGGCACTGCCATCATTCAGCAGTACAAATATAAACTGGACATGGCACCGGACAGAGATCAACTCAGATCGATGTCACAAAAGGACAAGGAAAACTTTAAGGAATACGCTCAGAGATGGCGTGAAATTGCCGCTCAGATTTCTCCACCTATGGAGGAAAACGAGATGACAAAGATCTTCTTAAAGACCTTAAGCTTATTTTACTACGATAGAACGGTTGCTAGTGCGCCCAGTGACTTCACCGAGATGGTGGGCATGGGAGTTCGTCTCGAGGAAGCCGCCCAAGAAGGACGTTTAGTTAAAGACACTGGATCATCAAGTAGAACAAAACGATACGGTAGTGCTATCCCTAAGAAAAAAGAGCAGGATATTGGGAATATCTCTCTCAGAAAGCAAAGGCGACGTTACCAACCAGTAGCAGCTGTAACTCCTGCTATTGACCCTGTGCTTGTTTCTACGTATCAACCTCAGGTTGCTCAAAGCCAACTGAATCAACAAAGGACACAATAGCCTCTCCAGCAGGCTCGTCCTCCGTACAACAACAATCGTGCAACACGACCATCAGGGTTCGACCCTATACTAATGTTATACGCAGAACTGCTTCCATTATTACTAGTCAAGGGGCACGTCCAAACTAAGTCTCCTCTTACAGTACAGGAAAATCCGCCTTTTTGGTTCAAAGCGGATCAGACTTGTCCTTACCATCAAGGAGGACCAGGGCATAACATAGAAAACTGTCTCAGCTTCAAATCCGACGTACAAAAGCTTGTTAGGAGAGGGGTCTTATCTTTCAAGGATACGAATCTGAATGTTCTCACGAACCCGTTGCCTCAACACGAAAAAGCTGCAGTCAATTTGATAGAGGGAGAGTCTAACGACAACTATCAAATTCACGATGTACTCTTATTGAGGGCCAACTTGGTCAAGATGCATTGTAGATAGAGTGGATATGACCATGTGCCTCCTCATAATTATCACCAGTGTGATATCTGCTCTAAAAATAATCAAGGATGTTCTGTGGTGCAATCAGCTCTACAGGAACAATTGGATCTAGGATGGATCCAAGAGCATCGAGTTCGTGGAGTCAACATGACCTACACAAATTCCAATATCATTAAAAACCACGACATCCATGCAATGAATGTCAACTTGGTGGAGATGCATTCAAGGCAAAGCCAGTATCATAATCTGCTGCGGCACAATTACAATTCCTGTTTGACTTGCTCGGTAAACAAACAGGGATGCTCTTTTGTACAAGAGGCCTTCCAGCGTCAGATGGATCTTGGGTGGATCCAGGACTACCATGATAGAAATCCTTATCAGATTAACATGATTCAAATCTTTGATATTCGTCTGATGAATACCAGCTTGGTTGAGTTACACGCCAAGCAAGTCCAACTCGGTTTTCTCACTTCTCATGATTATCTGAACTGTAAAGTATGCAGTGAGAGTAACCAAGGGTGTGCTCTTGTTCAAAGAACTTTACAACACTTGTTAAACCACTGGTGGCTTCCGATCTATAATGATGAAGACACGCAACAAATCAGTATGCTTAATGGAAACCCTACTCGGCGTCAAAGTCAGGATGTCCGATCTATGGAAACTGACCTAGTGAGGTTACACTGTATTCAAAGCGGACGTGTCCAGGTGCCACCACATAACTATGAACGTTGTAGAGTCTGCTCAGAAAATAACCAAGGATGCTACCTTGTACGGGCAGCTCTTCAAGGTCAGTTGGATCGTAAAGAGATTCACCCGTGTTCGAGTCTCGAGCCAATCAACTGGACGCCAGACTACTTCGCTGATCAAATCAGAGATGTTGTCATAATCTCTGATCATCAATAGAATAAGGATGTTTGTACCATCATCCCTCTACTGGATGAATCAAAGGTTCTTAGCCAGGAACTGATTGAAGTTACTTACGACAGTCAGAAACATCAGAAGGCTCCTGTGGTTATTTATATGCCGGGACCATTACCGTATGAATCAGCTAAGGCGGTCCCTTACAAATATGGTGCAACAATAATTGAGAATGGAAAGGAAATTACATTACCCTCTATCATGAATATTGCAGACATCAGTCGAGTAACACGGAGCTGTCGAATCTTCAACCGAGGAGTTGGGGAACCTAACAAAGAAAAGGAACTTTCGATAGAAGCTCCTGATCCACCAGTCGGTCAATCCAGTAATCCCGACCTTTCAAAGGACAATGATGAGATGCTGAAGCTCATCCAAAGGTGTGAATACAACATTATTGATCAGCTGTTACAAACTCCTTCAAAGATCTCAGTGCTATCACTTTTACTCAGTTCCGAAGCCCCCAGAGAGGCTCTACAGAAAGTCTTAAAGCAGGCCTTTGTGGAACAGGATGTGTCAATACGACAGTTCGATAACATCATCTCTAACATCACTTCCTGTAACAACTTAGGATTCAGTGATGAGGACTTGCCAGGGGGGAAAAAGTCACAACATGGCGCTCTATATCACAGTTAACTGCCATGACAATGCTTTAGCCAGCGTACTGGTAGACACAGGATCGGCCATCAATGTTATGCCAAAGTCCACTTTAATGCGACTATCATTCAGAGGATCCTCGATGAGGGGCAGTGAGGTCATCGTCAAAGCATTTGACGGATCCCGAAAAGCAGTTATCGGCGAAGTCGACCTTCCCATAACTATCGATCCTCACACTTTCCTAATCACTTTCCAGGTCATGGACGTCCGGGCAGCATACAGTTGCTTATTAGGAAGACTTTGGATACACCAGGCTGGGGCAGTAACTTCGACACTGCACCAGAAACTGAAGTTCGTCAAGAACGATCAACTCGTCACGGTCTATGGAGAACAAGCCTTGATCGTGAGTAACCTGTCATTATCTACTTGTATAGAACCCGAGGAGGTTGTTGGGACTCAGTTCCAAGCACTTTCGGTGAGCAATGAGAATCAATAAGAGAAAGGAACCTCTATTTCCTCATACAGAGATGCTCTCGAAGTGATAAAAAATAACAATGTAAAAGGATGGGGACAACTTGTCATTCCTACTGATAATAAGACAAAGAAGGGTCTTGGTTTTTCTGCAACCTGTACCCAGACAACTGCTAACAATGAAAGTCTTAATCCCATTCAGGACTTCTTCCATAGTGGAGGTTTCCTTCACCCAGTGCCTCAAGCGGTCCATACCATCAATGAGGGAGATTCCTCTGACACAGATGAAGAATGGAAGTCCTATCTTAACGAGGACGGTTATATCTCTCAAGAAGAGGTGCCTATGCCATTTTGCTTTCCCGCACAGATTCCGAGATTTATACCAAGGTCAGACGTCGAAATGATGTATGGAGATTGTGACCCGGAAGGATGCCGTGCTCCACTAAACTCATTAGAGGAAGACACTCTGATGAAGGACAACTTTGACCACGACTACTATGGCCCGATGGATGGTCTGCCTATCTGGCAGCCGTACCCAGGAGACTTGGGGCAAGAGAATAAGCCCAACGACCAGAAATCAGCTGAGCGTCATAGAAAAGAATACCTGCGTCCCCACCATGTCATGGGATCAACACTTAGGTCATTCAGAAAATATCCAGCACGATGATGAATTCGCAAAGTTTGCAGGACTTGAGTTCATTAACTATGCTTTTCCTGAGGTCAACGTCATCGAGAAGGATGACTCCTCCAGCTCCACAAAAGTGTGGGACACCTTAGGACAACCGAGTGGCAAATTCGACTACTTGGTCAAGTACACCGCTCCTGAAAGCTCTCATATCAGGCTCGAAGACATCCAGCCAACTGGGTGGGGAGATTTACCTGAGAGAACAAATACTATGCAAAATACAACTGAGGAATCCTCCTACGACAACTCCGCCTGGGAGACAGATTCCAATGATCCTGCTCCACTAGAAATCAACATTATTTCTGAAGACAAATCAAGGAAGATACCAGACTTTGTGATTCACCGAGGAGTTCGCCGCCAATGGGTTGCAGTCGATGTTCCGAAGATTGTTCATAAGTCAAAGTAATTGCCGTCTTTAACCTTTCACCCTGCCCAGGTGAAATAGATGTTTTGATAGGGCTCGTTATCTGTAAATTTCCCTCTTCGCTTCGTCCAAAGCGACAGAGTTTTGTTTTATTGGGCTGTAGTTTCAAGAATCGACTTGTTCATAAATAAAATAACGTCCTTCTATAGTTTCCGCATTAATTGATGTTTTCTCTTTTTGCTTTTCTCAGAAAATGGTAATCCTAAAAAATGAATAATAATAAACAAGCAGTTTTTCAAAAAAAATATACACTGCACACACTTTTGCATTCTCTCTATCTCTTCTAAACACGAATCATACCATCATGCAAATTGCTTGTTTTAAACCCCATTGAAACATACGATCCGATGCCTTCTCCCAACTTTGAGTTCCCGGTATTTGGGGCTGAAGAAGAAGATGACAACGAAATTCCAGAAGAGATCTCCCGACTACTCAGACAAGAGGAAATGTCCATTGAACCTCACAAAGAGCCGTTGGAAACAGTCAACTTGGGTTCGGAAAAAGAGAGAAAAGAAATCAAGATTGGGGCACTGCTCAGTCCAACTGCCAAAGAGAGTTTGACAAAGCTTCTCAGAGAATTTCCCGATGTGTTTGCTTGGTCCTATCAGGATATGCCAGGGTTGGATACCAGCATCTTGGAACATCATCTACCGTTAAGATCAGAATGTCCACCAGTAAAACAGAGGTTGAGACGAACTCATCCAGACATGGCCATCAAAATCAAAGAGGAAGTACAGAAACAGATTGATGCGGGTTTCCTCCCCACGTCTGAATATCCTCAATGGTTAGCCAACATCGTACCCGTTCCAAAAAAGGATGGAAAAGTCAGAATGTGTGTAGACTACAGGGATCTAAACAAGGCTAGTCCAAAGGACGACTTTCCCTTACCACATATTGACATTCTGGTAGACAGTACAACAAAGTTCAAAGTTTTCTCCTTCATGGATGGATTCTCGGGCTATAACCAGATCAAAATGGCGCCGAAAGACATGGAGAAAACTTCATTCATCACCCCATGGGGTAACTTTTGTTACAAGATAATTCCGTTCGGTTTGAAGAACGCCAGGGCAACCTATGAAAGGGCCATGACTACTCTTTTTCATGACATGATACACAAAGAGATCGAGGTATATGTCGATGACATGATTGCCAAATCTAAGACAGAAGAGGAGCATGTGACCCGCCTGTCAAAACTATTCGAGCGGCTGAGAAAATACAAACTCCACTTGAATCCTAATAAGTGCACATTCAGTGTTCGTTCAGGGAAACTGTTTGGGTTCATCGTCATCCAGAAAGGAATTGAGGTTGATCCTGACAAGGTCAAGGCCATTCAAGAAATGCCTTCTCTGAAAACTAAAAAACAAGTCAGAGGATTCCTGGGACGTTTGAACTACATTTCCCGATTCATATTCCTCATGACCGCGACATGCGCGCCAATCTTCAAACTGCTCAAGAAGATACAATCATTTCTCACTGATTCCCGGGGCAAATGGACTCTAAATTATGACGGCCCCTATGTGATCAAGAAGACTTTCTCAGGCGGTGCCTTGAGACTCGCAACCATGGATGGAGAAGAATTTGCCTACCCCACAAATGTTGACGTAGTCAAGAAATACTTCGCCTAAACTAAAAAAAAATGTCTCGGTGGATTGAAAACCCGAAAGGGCGGTCCAGGAAAAAATTAGAGACATAATCAAAAATCATCTCGGTGGATTGGAAACCTCAAAAAGTACAATCCAGGCAAAAATTAGGAATAATGGCAAGTAACTATGTTCAACAGGGGCAAGTCCCTCACCAACAGTCATGCCATCCGTCAGGAAAACTCCAGTCAGGGTCATCTTCGACAGAAGCTCAGGATGCCCAGAATTCAAAGTTGGTAGAAGGATAGTGGTCGTTATGTTTCAATATAGCCCTTTTCCCTTAAATTACCATATTCTAACTTTGTAAATACTCTATGGAATCACGCGATTGGCTAATTTCCATCCTATCAATAAAATTTGAGCCCTTGTGCTTTTGTTTGCAGTTCTTATTTGTTTTAGCTTTACAGAACGACGATTTTAACATGATTAATGATTCTTGAAATAAAACAAAAATGAATTTACTTGTTAAACTTTTTCTGCTTTTAAAATAAAGATGGCAATTCTTTTGACTATTGAACATCGAAAGAACATCAATCGCTTCTCCAGAAGTAAGCGAGCTTCAAAGTGCAGAATCAAAGTACTCCTTCTAGACCAGTGCGCCTGAATGAAGGATCAGTTATGTCAGATGCGAATACTCCGTCTGACATCCTCGGCAGAGTCCTTATCTCCTAAGCCCGACCAACGGTTGTCCCCGCAGGGACTATCTCTCCTAAGCAAGGCAGAATTGCTATCGTGAACCAGTGATACTTTTCATCTCCCGCTCTGGCCGAGTATCCAGTCGTGTTCATCTACTAGTCTGTATGTCGCGTCAGTTTTGTCAGTATAAACATACATACATCATGCATTATTGATTTACATTCGCATTCATATTGCATCATTATCACTCTAGTCGGTCTTGTCCCATCGTGATAACCGTCCTCTCAATCGAGTTGTCAGTTCTTTCCTCGTCAGGAAACGTTGGGGCTGAACAATCTATCCTCCAGTTTATTTCTGGATTAGAATTGGTCCTTGACCAATTTGATAACTTGAACCTCTAAAAGACCAGAGAACTTTAGACAAACATCACTCTTCGCCAGTGAAGATGATATCTCCGCTTTCCCGGATAAAGGAAAATCCCCAGAGAAAGCCTCTTAATCAGAGACTCGGCAGTACGGCAGTTTTTATCCAAAAAATCCGCTGACGAAAAGGTCATCAGCACCTCAAAATTGGATCACATCATATGGTATTTCACCGAGAAGATCCCGAGAAAAGTATGATGCAATATCCCCAAGCGAAAGTAGTCTCTCAAGAGACTCGTTTTCCCAGTAAAATTGACAAATGGCACCTCCAATAGAGAAGTTTGTACACCTCTACAACTCAGACGACTGGGTTCCCCAGCAAGTCTGACATCAGATATTTTTCTATCAAATGGCATCTCCCCAGGAAAATTCAGTGAGAAGTTCAAGGAAAATCGCTACACATAGCGTCCCTTGTCAAGAAAGTTTACAAAAGAAACTAAGACCAGTTCCTTGGTAGGAAACTAGGATCGAGGGGAAGTTTACATCAGAAACTTAGACCAGTTCCTTGGTAGGAAACCAGGATCGAGGGGAAGTTTACAGAAGAAACTTAGACCAGTTCCTTTGTAGGAAACCAGGATCGAGGAGAAGTTTACAACAGAAACTTAGACCAGTTCCTTGGTAGGAAACCAGGATCGAGGGGAAGTTTACATCAGAAACTTAGACCCGTTTCTTGGTAGGAAACCAGGATCGAGGGGAAGTTTACATCAGAAACTTAGACCAGTTCCTTGGTAGGAAACCAGGATCGAGGGGAAGTTTACATCAAAAACTTAGAACAGTTCCTTGGTAGGAAACCAGGATCGAGGGGAAGTTTACATCAGAAACTTAGACCAGTTCATTGGTAGGAAACCAGGATCGAGGGGAAGTTTATTTAAGAAAACTGAGACCAGTTCCTTCGCTGAAGACCAGGATCGAGGGGAAGTTTTTACCTTTTCTAAGCATCATTGCTTAGCAAAAGAAGATGGATGAGCAAATTGCTATTCATAACCATCATCAAAATTTCGGGTATTCCGATATTTAATCCTCTTGCACGCCGAATGCCCGAATACCTTCGCCATTCACACCTTCGGGTCCAAGAAGATTAAATAGGGGCATCTGTCATACCCCAAATTTTGACCATTATGATTCCCATCATTGTGCAAATCATCATCACAATATGGATGAACTTTCATACTCATTAGTCTCCCCAAAGATGGGTGAGCATTCTCTACACTCAAAGAATTAGGGTTCCAAGCCCTCTCAGAGCATTTAGACAAAGGATCAATCAAGGAATGACATGATCTTCAACTTGTCTAACCTCTCAAATATCTACAAAGGATCAAGAGGTCTCCCACATCAAGAATCAAGCATACAGATGCAACATTCCAAGTGGATCAAGCCTCAAGTTCATCTAATACAAAGTCAACTGACGCAGAAAGTCAAAGTTTGACTTTTGGTCAACTTTGAGCTTCACAAGCCATTACTCAAGAAAATATGATGGATGATTTAATTTGATCAAATTTAAATCAAGAAATCATGGAAAATTGCAAAATGATCAAATTGAAGGAAACTTAGAAATTTTTTCTAAGTTAAAATCATGTTCAAGTGCACAACTTTTCAAGGTTGTAACTATTGGTCCAAGCATCCATTGATTTTGCTTAAAGGCTACTTTTAAAGAGGGTATTTGATACTTCAACATTGTAGAAGGAATCAACTCAAAATATCATAAGGATTGAAAGATATAAGTGATCAAAGTTGGGAATTCTTAATGTCAAATGTTTCGACATTTCATAGGACATTAGTAATATTTTTCCAGCAAGAATGTCCCAACTTCAAGGATGTTTTTCTCCATGATCTAAGTTGATTCAATCCATGTCATGAACATGAAAGTTGAAGTACGTAATCTCACCTTTCCAGAAAGTTCTAGAAAGCTTATTTATCATTCTCGAGCAGAAAGTTATGGTCGCTGCAAAAGGCATTGATAAAATAGAATTTTCATGACAGCTTTTAGGCAGATTTGATCACACAAGTTCAAGGTCATTTTGACAACTTTACAAGTCTTATCTTCACAAACCTTGAACATCAAAGTTGAAGTACGTTATCTCAGATTTCCAGAAAGTTGTAGAACGTCCATTTATCATACTCGAGCAGGAAGTTATGGACTTTACAGTAAGGCTTGCTGAAGCTGTTTTTTAGGACAGATTTTGTGCACTTTTTCTTGTGCCACACAATTTTCAAGCTTTGTCACCATGTAGGACAAGCATCAAAGGTACAATTCACTTCAACTCAAAATATCATAGTGGATTAAAAGATATAAGTGATTAGAGTTTGGAATTGTTAATGTTCAAAGTTGTCAAATGTTTCAACATTTCAAAGGACATCATTAATATTTTTCCAGCAAGAATGTCCCTACTTCAAGGATGTTTTTCTCCATGATCCAAGTTGAACCATGTCTAGGGTAAAACATCAAAGTTGAAGTATGTCATCTCAGCTTTCCATAAAGTACTGGAACAACCATTTATCATTCTTGAGCAAGAAGTTATGGATTTTACAACAAGGCTTACTGCAGCTGATTTTTAAGATAGGTTTCAGAACAGATTTGCACATTACTTGTGCCACACGAATTTTTAAGCCTTGTCATCATTTTGGACACATCTGAGGATCAAATCCAAGGGGGGTGATCTGATCTCCAAGCCTCTAAAATCCTTGGAACCAAAAGTAGCATGCCAAACCTAAAAAACCCTAAAAGAGGGACAAGACTCCAATTTTGGTTTGGAGCATTTAATGGATGCTTAGAGGTGGCATGGACTGAGCTTCCTCTAACTGAATTCAGTCAAGATTCCTCCAACAACTAGGGAACCAGCAGCCTGTGCCCTAACCTCTAGTCAATGGCTAGAGGAGACTTGAGATTCCAAAATGCAACCATTGGACAAACCTCTGCTGCAGTTGCCATTCACTATTTCTTGCAAAACAAACTTGCTCTACTATAAATAGAGCTCATTTGTGCTCAGTTTGAGTACACCAAAGCCATCAAACAGATGCTTTCCTCAAAATCACTTCTTTCGCTCCAAAATGCCTTCTTTAGCCAGGTAATTCTGAGTTTTTGAGTTAGAGAGCATTTCCATCACAGATCATGATCCAAACACATCCAATATGTCATATGTAAGCTGTCCAAACTCTCACAAGTTACCTATAACACCAAAATCACAAAGTCACCTCTCAAAACCTCAAAATTGGACTTTTTTGCATTTTTCAAGCCATGTCTTGATTCAGTCACTTTCCAAACCAGATAAGACCTTAAACACACTCTAAATATCATCCTTGAATTGTCCCAAATGGTTCCCCCCATCTAGAACGCCATTTGAGAGAGTTGGGATTTTGGCCACTTTTCCCTATTTTGTAAGAAAGATCTCAAACTTGCTCCAGAGGTTTCCAGCTGATTCCAACCATCCTAAAAGCTTCTAAGAGGTCATTTGAGGGTGTCCAAAGCATTAAATCATTTCTTGAACAAATCACTTGGTAGGTTGCACAAAATCTCCAAAAAAGAGGTAAAATTCACAACTTGAATTCTTTGAATCATGCTTTCCTTTGATGTCCATATACATGCATCATATTGAACAATTCTTGAAGAAAAAATGTAGTCCTTAATGTGTATGTTGTGATCCTCTTACTATTTTCACTTTAACATGTTTATATGTGGAGTTTATGATGTTTTAAAATTCATGTCCAGTTCTGGTTTTTTGCTTCGTGCGTTCTGTACATTAAGTTTCAGTATGTATGAGTGATACCATTGGATTCTTTGCAAAAAATTGGTCAAGATAGGTTCTTATGGATTTTAATTTCGTTAAAAATTGAGAGAGTTGTGCGTGTTGGAAGTTTTGACGAGAAAAGATGTCGAAAACTAAACATGCAGTTCTGGTTTTTTGCATCGTGAGTTCTGTACATTAAGTTTCAGTATGTATGAGTGATACCATTGGATTCCTGGCGAAAAATCGGTCAAGATAGGTTCTTACGGATTTTAATTTCGTTAAAAATTGAGAGAGTTATGAGTGTTGGAAGTTTGATAAAAAAGATGTTTAAAACTAAAAGAGATGTCGAAGAGGATGTTGTGACATCTTTCCTCTCTTTCTTATTTTTATCTGCAGAACTCAACCAATTCTTTTACATAGCAAAAATCATCATTTTCCAATTTTTGTTTTACACACTTCTTATTCATACTCCATAATATTTTAATCCACAAAAAATCACAAAAAAATATTATTATTTGATATGTTTTTAATATATTCAAAAATATTGTTTTAAATTGTTTTAAATGCTTTTAAAATGATTTATTTTTCTAGATTTTTAAAACCAAAATGATTTTAAATATTCATGTGGATAAAATATTTTTTTATAAACCTTAATCATTGTTTATAACATGATTAATGATTTTATTTGATATTTTTATCATTTTTTTACTTGATTTTTCTTTGAAAAATGCCTTTAAAAAATGAAATTGGGGTTTCTTTGATTTTCACCCTAACAAATCTTTTTCAAACACTTTTGGGCATCTAATAGAGTGTAAGACCCAATCCTTTGTAAATACAAACCTTTTTTGAGCCTCAAATGTTGTATAAGTCCCGTTGTATTTCAAAAGTTCGGCGCGATCATCGCCCATTTAAAATAAATCATTTGGGCCTCTCCTCGAGCTATAAGACCCATTCAAAATCATTAGGCCTCCAATAGAGTGTAAGACCCAATCCCCTTTTAACCAAAACAATTTTGGGCCTCAGATATTGTATAAGTCCCTCTGCGTTAAAAGAAAATCTCGGCGCGACCGCCAGTTCAAAAATCAAACCCTCTGGGCCTACCCTCGTGTTATAAGCCCCATCTCTTTAAAACCTTTTTGGGCCTCTGATAGAGTGTAAGACCCAATCCTTTGTAAATACAAACCTTTTTGAGCCTCGGATGTTGTATAAGTCCCACAGTATTTTCAAAATCACGGCGCGATCGTCGCCTTTTAAAATAAAATTATCTGGGCCTCCCCTCGTGTTATAAGTCCCACCTTTCTCTTTCAAAACATCTTTTGGGCCTCTATTAGAGTGTAAGACCCAACCCCCTTTGTAAGTACACCACCTTTTGGGCCTCAGTCATTGTATAAGACCCACTGCACTTTCAAAAATCTCGGCGCGATCGCCATTTCAAAAAGAAAATCATCTGGGTCTCTCCTTGAGCTATAAGCCCCATCACTTATACAAAAACCTTATGGGCCTCTAATAGAGTGTAAGACCCAATCCCCTTTTAACCAAAACAATTTTGGGCGTCAGATATTGTATAAGTCCCTCTATGTAAAAAGAAGAAAAACCTCGGCATGATCGCCAGTTCAAAATAAAACTTTGGGCCTCTCCTTGAGCTGTAAGCCCCACCACTTGTATAAAAATAAACCTTTGGGCCTCCTGAGAGAGTGTAAGACCCATCCCTTTGTACATAAAATATTTTTCGGGCCTTAGTCACTCGTATAAGTCCCTGTACAAATTCAAAACAACAGTGCAATCACTGATAAAACTTGGGCCTCTCCTTGAGCTGTAAGCCCCAACAATCTTTTCAAAGCACTTTCTCATTTGATTTTGAATATAATATTGTTATCAAAGCTTTCTTTGTTGAACAACTAACAAAATAGCATGGAAGCTCTACAACCAAGTAAGTGTTTTCCCGCTTTCTTTATCCGTTTTCATATATATAACTGTATTGTGGGGCTGCTCACTGTAAGTCTTCTTTCACAAACTTTTATATACCTGTCAAATATTAACTGTGTAATACTAGTATAGTTATTTAGAGTTCTCCCCGACAACTACGTCTAGCACTAGGTAAAGCCCTGTGGTCACTCTTAAATACAAACAAAACTAGATCCCCATAGGATTACGAGACACAGTCTTCCCTCCTCTCGGGGTTAAACAATATGGAGACGTGAAAGACAACATTCTCGGTGAACCCTTTCTCAGGTTGTCAGCCTTAGAAATTGTCAAAGAAACTCTAACTCCCCAGGGATGATCTTTTCTCCATGAATGGCATCTCTTGAGTTTCTTCCAAATTCTCGAACTTTCCTGGCTTGATCTATTCTCGGTGAATGGCATGTCTTAAACTTCCCGGGGTTTGGGGAACCACAGGCTTCTTAAAAGCATCCCCGCCTCCTCTTGGGCGTTGTACAAGGACCCTTCGGCTTCTTAAAATCTCTCATGCCTTCTCTTGGGCTTAGTACAAGGACCCAGAGACCTCTACAGGTATAGGATAAGAACCTAGTCATCAATTTGCTAGAGCTTTCTTTCTGAGTCAAGGTTCAGACCTGTTAATGGGTTGACCTCCATCCCTTAACATACCAGCCTTCTCTTGGGCATTATACAAAGATCATTCACTTATCCGAGAATCGATTTCTCAAAACACCAGTAGACTTGGATAGTCTCAATACCCTTTGGATTTCCTATTTCCTTAAAGAACGGGAAATAACCCTGATCCTCTGATCAATCCCTAACCACAACATTACCCATATAAGAACTGATTTTCTCTTTCATCCAACACACTTGACCTGTCACTCAACTGAAACAGTTACCAGCATAAACAGCCTCCTCTTGGGCTTTGTACAATGATTCTCCCCACACTCTCTTGTTGAGTATAAAAGACTCTCTTGTTGAGTCAATCACTTTTAGCCTCCATCTCGGGCTTCGTACGAGATACAAATCACTCTCTTGTTGAGTATAAAAGACTCTCTTTTTGAGTCAATCACCTTTAGCCTCCATCTCGGTCTTCGTACGAGATAGAAAAACACTCTCTTGTTGAGTATAAAAGACTCTCTTGTTGAGTCAAACACCTTCAACCTCCATCTCGGGCTTCGTACGAGATAGAAAAACACTTTCTTGTTGAGTATAAAAGACTCTCTTGTTGAGTCAATCACTTTCAACCTCCATCTCGGGCTTCATACGAGATACAAATCACTCTCTTGTTGAGTATAAAAGACTCTCTTGTTGAGTCAATCGCCTGTAGCCTCCATCTCGGGCTTCGTACGGGATACAAAACACTCTCTTGTTGAGTATAAAAGACTCTCTTGTTGAGTGAAACCTTTAGCCTCCGTCTTGGGCTTCGTACAAGACACATAAAACACCCTCTTGTTGGGCCAATACCCTCCTCTTAGGCTTTGTATAAGGAAAACTCCGGTTGAGTAAATCAACCTTTTGGCATCAAATTTATGCCTTGCTCACAGTATACAAACATCAACAACTCCTTTTCCTTCATCTAATTGCTGTAAGCGGCAAGCCTCTGGATTATTTACATCGACGCCATTGTCCCTCTTTTAGCATGAGAAATTCCTAAGGAAAGATAGCATTGCTCTACACTGAGTTAAAGTCTTCTCCTTAAGGTCAAAATCCCCTATAAAGGAAATTATGGCATTATTGGGTTCACATATCCCAGTTAAAGTAATTCTCCTTTATAATCAGTCACGCAACAGTCGTGACAAACAGACCAAATATCCCCCTTTAGAGATGACAAATTCTCTCTAATCCTAAACCCTTCAGCTTCACATCTTGGGCTTTGAACAAGATATAAACCACCTTTAGCTTCACGTCTTGGGCTTTGACAAGACACCAAAATAACCTTTTTTCCTCCCATAGAATAGTAGGAACTACGATAGCTCTGATTTCCCTGTTTCGTTAAACGGGAATACGTAGGCATAAGATTGCAAAAAAATCTTAGCGAGCACACTAATTAAAAACATCAAATCCAGTACCTATCCAAAATCCCCATGAATAGTCTCGTCATTTCATTCTTAACAAAATAAGCAGAGATAGGCCCACAATCTAAACTGCATCTGTAAACCAACAGTCATCTGTTTAAACTCAGTATGCAAGCAGGGTTAATTGGAGACATCTATTTCCCTTCCTTGGTCATCTTAATAGGATAAAAAATGAATCGACCTGTAGTACCCCAGAGCGACAGTGCTTAAGAACCACGTCCAAAATCGCTCGCTACAGGAGGAACAATGGCAAGTTCAGGAGGCTTGGCATTCATGGAAGGCTCGAAAGAAAATGGCAATAAGATCTCTTTGACGCGCTCTTTGACCCAAAGTATGTAAGCTTCCTTGGCTATGTAATTCTTCTTATCCAAATTGACTCTTCCTTCGAAGTGAATCTGAGTCCAAACGGCACTAAACCTCTTCAGCAATCCCATGTCATCAACCCCTTCATGAAGGATGCATTATTCCACTACCTCAGGATCTGGTTTGGCAACCATAGGATATCCCAACTGACAGAAATCAAGTCTCGAATTATAGTTAATTCTGCCTTTTGTACCCAGGAGAGGTACATTGGAGAATTTCCCACAATGAAGAATGATCATAGTATCATCGAAGACTCGAGAGTACCAAGAAATGTCATCAGCAGTAAGAGACATGATCTATTGCGACCACTTAAGATTACCCTTATTCTCAACAAAGGGACCCTTCTATGGAAGGTGAGACATGAACCATCATACAGTAGAGGAGCACATCAGACAAATGGTTCCCTTCTTTTTTTCACTCCTGGAATAAATAGAATGATAGGTATCAGCAAGGAGCGTCGGAACAGGGTTCTTGGACAAGAATATGCTAATGGCAGCCTGATCTATGAAATCCTCCATGTTCGGAAACAAGACAATCCCATATATCAGCAAAGCAAGAACAACGTTGAAAGCCTTCCAGTTTCCATCTGTAGCAAAGGAAGGGGCTTTGTCAACCAAGAACTTCGAATCAAACCCTCGAATACCCTTCCCTTTGGTCTTGAGATTATCCTCCACATCCTTCTTACTAATGTAAAGAGCATCAGCAATAAGAGGAAACTTTGGACAACCACTAGTGTAGACAAAAGGAACCTGCTTCTTGATCTTAACCCCCAGAATATAAGAATACTCTTCAAGTGTAGGTGCTAGCTGATAATCCTGAAATGTAAAGCACCTAAGCGGTGGATCATAGAAATGAACCAGAGTATGAATGGCAGTGATGTTGACTTCTGTGTTGAGGATGGACAACAGATTACCATAAGTATCCTTGAAAACCCCTCTGTTATCTTCGACCACACGGGATGCTAGACCTCTCAAAGTGCTCAGCTTAGGCTCCACAAACTTGTAGCTAAAAATGCCTCGACAACCAGTACTCATCTCTATGATAATGTCAACAAAGAATAAGTCTTCGAATAACCTGGAAATGCACATGCAAAAATTAATTTACATGATGATATGTTATGCAGCACAAACAACAAGAAGCCAGCACAGTCTGAACAAACAAATATGAACAAACTAGATATCTGCATATAATTTTGTGTCGGTGCAACATAATCCGATGTTTCGGTGCAAAATATGACGTGTGTGAGAGAGCAAAGGTATGAAGTGGCTTGGTTTCCTGCAAAAAACCATCCCCCTCACAGGTGTGATCTAGACACAACAAGGTGGTCCCTAGAAAGGTCGGCCAAACCATAGGACTTAGAATGAAGACACCCCACCGTAGTGAATTCTCACAGGACGGAAGTATTCTCAAGCGAATCACGATCTGGGATGTGGCTTTCGTGGTAACCCAACGCGCAAAACGTGGGCCTCACGACTATCCACGTTCTAGCCTATGTGTATGCTAAGCCTGGTGTTAGGACTTTTCTCTCCAATAATATCTACCCATCCCAACAACAGCAGAAAATATAGCAGATATCCAAAATATAAAGTATATGAATATTCAAAGCAATAAAGAAATGCAGTAAAAAACATAAAACTAAATAAAGTAAAATAAAGCGAGTAAAGCGCAAAAGATAAACACCCAAGCAAGCAAGAAAGCAAACAAAACTAGGCGAGACCCCATATTTCAAGGGCAAGGACTTCCCCGGCAGAGTCGCCAGCTGAAGATGGCTGGTTTATACCTGAGTGAATCGTAGACTCAAAGATACAACAGAGTCGCCACCGAACTTTATTTAGTCCCAAAGGACAGAGAAAATATCGATAAAACCCAAGGGGAAGAGAAACGGGAACGGGGGTCGGTTATGCGAAAGGAAGGTACTAGCACCTTACGCATCCGTCGTACTCGACGGGAAGCATTTCGCTTGCTTCTAGGCTTGGACGGGTTATCTATCTAAAGGCTTATAGCTAAAAGAAAAGAGAGGAAAGAGAAAAGAGAAAAATAGAAAAGAAAGAAAGAAAGTAGAAAGTGCTCGCGGAGGATTGGGGCCCTCGTGCCTCGTACCCTCATAGTTCAATGAGGAAATCAGAGCGCCGTAGTTCAGAGGAACCATGGAAAAGAAAGGGAAAGGAAGAAAGAGTGGAAGTGTGCTCGCCAAGATCATCGCGATCTCGTGCCTACGTATCTGACATTCGAAAGAATGCAGAATCAGAGCTTCCGTAGTTCGTGGAACTAAGACGGAAAACAGAAAATGAAAGGAAAAGCGGTGTCAAAACCAAGAGTGCAAGAAGGAAAATCCACTGGGGATTCCAAAAGAAAATGGTGTCAAAACCAAGAAAGGAGAAATGAAGAAAAATGATAGAAGAGACTCCACTAGGGAGGTAAAAGAACAAAGCGACAGTGTTGGGGACCAGAGGGTAGTGACCCTACTGGGGATCGAAAGGATAAAAGCTCGATATATTAATAGACTGGCAGTGGTTAACCAGAGAGGAAAAAAAGATAAAACTCTGATGGGGAAAAGGGAACTCTACTGGGGAAAACCCGAGCAGAAAGGGTGACCGCGCTGGGGAAAAACGAAAAGAATGGTGTCAAAACCAAGAGAGACGGGACTCGGTATATTAACGAACTAGCAGTAATTAACCGAAGAAAAAGAGATAACTCTGGAGGGGATAAAAGACTTGGTGTCAACAGGAAGGCTGTGATGAACCAAAAAGAAGAGAGTACTAAACCAAGAGAAGGTGTTTGACTCTGAAAGGATTTCGGTATATTAATTGATAAACAGTGGTTAACCGAGGAAAGGGAAGATTGCAACTTTGTGGAGAGAATGATTTTAACAGATAGACTGTGATCAACCAAAAGAACGAGTGTAGAACCAAGCGAAGGTTGTGACCCAAAGGGTATATCGATACTGACTGAACAAGCAGTACTAGACTAACAAAAAGGGTATTGAACCAAATGAGGTTGCCAACCGATAGGGATTCGGTGTTAACAGAGAGATTGTGATTAACCTAAAAGAAACGAGTGATTAACCAAGAGAAGGTGATTAACTCAAAAGGGGTTTAGTGTTTTAAGAGAAGGTGATTAACCCAAGAGTACCTCACTGTGTTAACAAATAGACTATGGTTAACTGAGAAGACGTGAAAATTGGTGTTTTAACTGACAAACAGTGATTAACCAAACAAAGGAGAAGAACCAAGAGAAGGTTGCGAAGTCCTGGGATACGGTTTTAACAGAAAGACTATATTTAACCGAAAAAGAAACTCTTCTTGGGGAATCAAAAGCAATGATTGACCACAAGAAAAGAAAGTAGGGCATTGAAACAAAGAGAGTTTGCTAACCCAAAGACAATGATCTTGATCAAGAATGGGGTGATTGACCAAAAGAGATGTAGAAAGAGGCAAACAAGCCAAGAGTGATCAAATATCGACTCGACTAGGGGAGGAGATACGCTACCGCCTGGAGATAGAGGTGACTAAGCCAGGCACAGGGTCATTCGTCCCCTACCTGAAGTAGTTAGAATGAGAGTAGGAATTCTCCCTTCTCATTCCTTCTCTAACACACAGGGTGTAGTGCAGAAGTTGAAACAGACAGCGTAACAGCTCCAAGTTGTACAGTGCTCCAGTTTCGTGCGACGCGCGAATCTCTGACTCAGCAGGGGATCGAGAGAGAAAGCTCTAAAGAAAGCCTAAAGAGAAGTGCCGAAGGGAAGATTAATAATCGAAACAAAGTTTCGATTAATTAATCAAAAGGGAGGAATATGCTAATAATTTTCCAAATGAATGAAAATTTATTAAAGCAAAAGGGTGCATTATTGATTATACAAGATTAAGCTTGCTCACGAAGAACAAACTTAATGCAAGAGAGTGCAAAACAGTACCAAATGACATTGAGAATGCAACACCAATCTTGTCATTATGTGAGTAAAATTGTGCAAGAATGGTCATGTGTATGCAATGTTAAGAATATGAACAAATTGAATAATCGAAAGCGTGCATCGAAAGTTCATGTATATGCTTCAAACAGAAGTTAAACGTCACTTAAAACATCCCTAAAAATCAAGCATATCATTCCATGGAAGTTAGAGGGAGAGAGCATGGCAAACAAGCTTGAAAAACACCAAAAATGGCACTCTGTTACAGTGGTAACCGGTTACCTCAGAATGAGGAACCGGATACTTGCTTGAAAAATAGCAAATCCGGGGAAAATTGTGAAGAGTAACCGGTTACCTTATATTGAGTAACCGGTTACTCAGTTGCAAAAGGAAGCCCTGAAGAAAATTTTGTGAAGAGTAACCGGTTACTCTATATTGCGTAACTGGTTACCACTGTAACAATGGTAAAAACAGCTTTTGAAAAATCACTTAAAGCATCCAAATCACTTGCTTAAATCACCACATGCTAGGGTATGAATTAGTGCACGAAAATTAAACTTGTAAACAACAAATAAACAGTGATGGAATCAATTAATACATCAAGATCATGGATCAAGCAATGCAAAATCAATTCACACACAAAAAGGCATCAGAACTACATCACGAATGATACGAAAATGTGCGAAACAGTAAAATGAGTGAGATCTACCAATCTACAAGCCAGAGATTTGGCTTGGTGATTGTTGCAAAGTGATCTTGATGAAAATAATCAAAGAAAACCAGAGGAATCTTCAATTAGAGCCGAATCGTATCGAAACCGAGCAAATTGCGACGAAACTCCGAAATACAAATTCGAACCGTTGAATCTTGAAGCAAACACTTGAAATGAATCCAAAAGCTAACAAAATTCCAGAAATCCAAGTATAATTGCAAGGTGATGAAGGTTAAGCTCAAGAAATAATCACTTCCAAGGTGAAAAGTGATTATTCTTCAATGGTGAAGAGCTATGGTGAGGTTTGGGAAGAAAATGTAGATGAAGATGAAGAAATTATAGAAAAAATTCAGAGAGAATATGAGAGAATTGAGAGTGAAATGTGAGAGATTGTGGATCCTTGAAAAAGTTAATGAAAACTTGTTTATATAGAGTTTTGATTTGGAGTTGCTAGGTTTGGAATATTCTTTGGAGTTAGCTTTGGGTGGTTTGGAGTTAGGCTAGGAGTTAGTTACACTTGACTCACCGAGTTAGGAACAAGTGCTGAATCCCCGGTTTTGATGTTCCACCTCTTATTTTGATGAATTGGCATGGAAACCCTTGTTTTGTGCTTGTTTTGATGATGAGACGATCTTGTGAAGGTTCGATTAATCGAGCTTAAAACCTGAAAATCCTGAAACAAGAAACACATAGAGAAAAGTGCGAATGCGTAAGCCGGCGATGCGAATGCACATGCTTATGCAAAAGGCAAAAAAAGGAGGTCAAATTTCGGGTTACGACACCAGCCTTTGGTCGTTCGTGTGGACGAAGAGGGTGTTGTTCACGGAGGTGCATGCGTTATTCCTCCGGGCGGAGGTAGTCTTGGTGGTGCCAATCCTCCGGGCGGAGGTATTCCTATTGTTGTCATTCCTCCGAGCGGAGGCTTAGCTAACGGAGTTCCTCGGGTGGTTGGGGGAGCTGGTGGTGTGTGTGCAGTGTATGGCGCTGGTGGCCATCACTGGGAGAAAGATCATCAGGATAACGTTTTCTCTATGTAAGGTATGGACGTCGGCCTCCTAACTAAGGCCGACAAGAAGTTTAAACTGATTGAAGAGAGGATGAAAGCATTTGAAAATCAGAATTCTTTTGGTCTTGATATGGCTGATTTAGGTTTGGTTCCTGGAGTGCAGATACCTCACAAGTTCAAAGTGCCAGATTTCGATAAATATAAGGGTACAAACTGCCCTAAGACTAACATTCGGACATATTACAATAAGATGTCTACCTATTCAGACGATGAGAAACTTCTGATGCATTTCTTTCAGGACAGCTTGGTTGGGCCTTCGCTGGAATGGTATATGGGAGAATCCATATACAGATCTAGAGAGACTTGGATGAGGCCTTTGTCAAACATTACCAATACAATACAGACATGGCATCAAACATAATGCAACTACAAAATCTCTCGCAGAAAGGCAATGAGAGTTTCAAAGAGTACGCCCAGAGGTGGCGTGAATTAGCAGCTAGAGTTTAACCTCCTATGATGGAGAGAGAGCTTATTCACATGTTCATGGCTACGCTACCAGGGCCTTACTATGAAAGGTTGGTGGGATGTTTGTCTGCTGGATTTTCATACCTGGTGTTGGCTGGAGAGAGGGTTGAGAGTGGTATCAAGATCGGTAAGATACCAAGCAGCAGTGGATCCTCATCTAGAGGAAATAAAAAGCCATATGGGGGAATTGTCAAGAAGAGAGAGGGAGATACAAACTCGATTTATTCAGATCGGTGGAAAGGCAGGGCCCGTCAAAATTTCACTCAGCAAGTTGCTGCCATAGCTATTCCGGATGCACCACAGCAACATAACAATGCTCCGGGCCGATATCAAGACAGACCCAAAGTGAATAGGCTTTTTGAGGCTCCGCCAATGTCGTATTCCCAGTTACTGCAACATCTTCTACAATTACAGTTAGTGCAAAAGAGGACTTTGGCTCCACCCACGGGCAATCTGCCACCTGGGTACGATGCCAATGCCCACTGTGAGTTTCATTCCGGGGCTCCAGGCCACAATATTGATAACTGTAAAGCATTCAAACATAAGGTCCAAGACTTACTTGATTCAAAAGCTATCGACTTCACCAATAATGGTCCGAATGTGATTCATAACCCTATGCCTAATCATGGTGTGGCAAGGGCTAACGCTATTGAGGATGGAGAGAAGTTGGATTTAATACTGGATGTTAACAAACTGGAAACTCCTTTGTTGGTTGTCAAAGAAAGTTTGTTGAAAGGATGAGTATTTTCGGGGTGTCCAAGTGATTGTCAAGAGTGTCTGCTGCAACCAGAGGGTTGTGATTCATTGAAATCAGGTATACAGAGGATGATTGATGACATGCAGTTGCTGTTTGACAGAGCTAACAGTGTGAAGAAGGTTATTGATAATGGTGATGACGTATCTACGATATCTATTCCTTACAAGACAGTTCATATTTCAGAACCGGTAGGGCAAGCACCGGTTATTATTACTATTCTAGGCCCAGTACCTTATGAAAGTACTAAAGTCATTCCGTAGAATTACGGGGCTGAAGTATTTTGCAATGGACAAAAATAAGAGTTAGTGGGTTCGTCAGGCACAGGATTTACTGTTGAGAATATTGTGGGGGCCGGAGGTATTATAAGAAGTGGCAGAGTGTTTTCTCCGCCAGAGGTTAATACTGATAAGTTTGACAAAGGGAAAGGTAAGCAAGTTGTTAATGACTCTGCACAAAAACAGGTTGATGACGATTCTTTCTCGAAGGATGTGGAAGATTTCATGAGATTGATACGGAAGAGCGACTACAAGATTGTGGATCAGTTGAATCAAACGCCTTCTAAGATCTTCATTCTGTCATTGTTGTTATGTTCAAAAGCTCATAGAAATGTGTTTCTATAGGTGTTAAATACCGCTTATGTGCCACAAGAGATTTCTGTGTATCAGCTCGAAGGTGTGGTGGCACACGTGAACGCTGGGAATGGCTTGATTTTTACTGATTTAGATCTGACTCCAGCAGGGAGGGATCACAATAACGCTCTGCACATCTCCATGGAGTGCAGGGGTTCATTGTTGTCACATATGTTGGTGGATACTGGTTCATCGTTAAATGTTCTTCCAAAAAAGGCACTTATGAAGCTCGACACACAGGGATTAATTTTCACGCCCAGTGATTTGGTGGTGCGTGCTTTTGATGGTTCCAAGAGATCCGTGTTTGGAGAAGTTGTTATGCCCATCAAAGTGGGGCCAGAAGTTTTCGACACCACTTTCTATATTATGGACATTTAGCCAGCCTATAGTTGTTTGTTGGGTCACCCCTGGATTCATCATGCTGGGGCAGTGACGTCAACATTGCATCAGAAATTGAAGTACATGGTTGAAGGTAAGGTGGTCATAGTGTGTGGTGAAGAGGACATAATGGTTAGCCATTTATTGACCTTCAAATATGTGGAAGTTGATGGAGAAATTCATGAAACCCTCTGACAGGCCTTTGAAGCTGTTCAGATTCCAAAAGAGCCTCCCGTGGAGGATAAAAGGCCTGAAGTTTCAATGTCATCGTTTAAAGAGGCGCGTGCGGTAGTGGAGTCTGGTGATTCTCAGAGGTGGGGTCAGGTTCTAGAAATCCCGATGAAGCAAGATAAACATGGATTGGGGTACAGGCCATCAAGGTCGTTTCAAGAGCCTCCAAGATACAGTGGTCCGGTTCGGTTTACCAGTGCTGGGGTATTTTTCAACAGAATCAACGCTATAGGGGATGATGAAGGTGACCGTGATTGTGATATGGATGAGTGGATTCTTCCATGTTTTCCTGGTCACGAGTTGCGCAACTGGTCTACCGAGGAAGTCATCCAAGTCACCGGCGAAGAGTAATTGTTATTGCTTTTTGCATATGTTAAGTCCTACGTTCTGCCCAAGATGTAGTGACTCATTCTGTAGGGCCACAATTCTTTGCTTTTAATGTCATCTTGAATAAAGAACGTTTTTGCATTTAAATGTTTTGCTCCCTGTTTTTTCTTTTTTGCTTTTGCATTTAATGAAAGAAAAATGGAAATGTATTTTTGTTTGTTCATTGTTGCATTCATAATAAACATAAAACATCACTCATGTAGGTTTATCAGTTCACATTCCACCGATAATGATTCAGCTATGGCTCGGTATGACTTCGATAATCCCATTTATCAGGCTGAAGAAGAGACTGATGAAGACTTTGACTTGCCTGAGGAATTAGCCAGACTGCTAAAACAGGAGGAACATATCATTTTACCTCATCAAGAGGATATTGAGACTATTAATCTGGGCATCGAGGACGTGAAAAAGGAAGTCAAAATTGGGGCCTCCTTGGAAGACAGTGTTAAGGGAAGATTGGTTGAAATGCTGCGAGAGTATGTGGACATCTTCGCCTGGTCTTACCAAGATATGCCTGGGCTTGACACGGATATTGTTGTGCATCGGTTGCCACTTAAAGAAGGTTGTTCTCCGGTCAAGCAGAAGTTAAGAAGAACAAGACCGGACATGGCTGTCAAAATCAAAGAAGAGGTTCAGAAACAGTTAGATGTTGGTTTTCTTGCTGTGACAAATTATCCTCCGTGGGTTGCTAATATCGTTCCTATGCCTAAGAAGGATGGAAAGGTCGGGATGTGTGTTGACTATCGTGACTTAAATAGATCAAGCCCGAAAGACGATTTCCCGCTCCCCCACATTGATGTGTTAGTTGACAACACGACTCAATACTCTATATTTTCCTTCATGGATGGCTTCTCTGGATATAACCAAATCAAAATGGCCCCAGAGGAGATGGAGAAGACGATGTTCATAACATCGTGGGGGACTTTCTGTTACAAGGTAATACCCTTTGGATTGAAGAATGTTGGGGAAACCTATTAGCGGGCGATGTTGACTCTCTTTCATGATATGATTCACAAAGAGATTGAGGTCTATGTTGATGACATGATTGTGAAGTCCTAAACGGAGGAAAAGCATTTGGTGAATCTTCAGAAGCTGTTTGAAAGGTTGAGGAAATTTAGATTGAGGTTGAATCCGAATAAATGAACCTTCGGGGTAAAGTCTGGTAAATTGTTGGGCTTTATTGTTAGCGAAAGAGGTATTGAGTTAGATCCTGCTAAAGTAAAAGCCATACAAGATATGCCTAAACCGAGGACAGAAAAAGAGGTTTGTAGTTTCTTAGGGAGATTGAACTACATAGTTAGGTTCATCTCTCATCTTATAGCCATGTGCGAACCCATATTCAAATTGCTGAGAAAAGATCAAGAGGTCAGGTGGAATGAAAACTGTCAAAAGGCGTTTGAAAAAATAAAAGAATATTTGCAGGAACCTCCGACCCTCATGCTTCCAGTGCCAGGAAGACCTTTGATTATGTATCTTACAGTTCTTGAGAATTCGATGGGGTGTGTGCTCGGTCAACACAACGAGACAGGTAGAAAAGAGCACGCCATTTACTACATGAGTAAAAAGTTCACTGATTGTGAGTCAAGATACTCGATGCTGGAAAAGACATGTTGTACACTCGCTTGGGCGGCTAAGCGTTTGAGGAAGTATATGTTAAACCACATAACCATGTTGATTTCGAAGATGGATCCGATAAAGTACGTGTTGAAAAGCAAGTACTCTCTGGGAGGATCGCCCGTTGGCAGATGGTTTTGACAGAATATGATATTCAGTATGTTTCCCAGAAAGCCATTAAGGGAAGTGTTCTATCAGAATATCTCTCTCAACAACCGATCGAGGATTATCAACCGATGAAGTTTGAATTTCTAGATGAGCATATCATGTTTTTGAAGATGAAAGACTGTGTTGAACTTTTGCCTGACGAAGGACCTGAAATTGGATCTCAGTGGAGTTTAATCTTTGATGGGGCTGTTAATTCATATGGAAACAGAATCGGGGCAATCATTACCACTCCAAGGGGTTCTCATATACCCTTCACTGCCCGATTGGCGTTCATATGTACCACCAACGAGGCAGAGTATGCGGCATGCATCATGGGGTTGGAAGAGGCTATTGATTTGAGAATTAAGAACCTTGATGTGTATGGTGATTATACGTTGGTAATTAATCAGATTAAAGGAGAATGGGAAACTCGTCAGGCAAACTTGGTGCCTTACAAGAACTATGCCAGAAGGTTACTTCCATTCTTTGATAGGGTTAACTTTCATCATGTACCCCGGGCTGATAATCAGATGGCGGATGCGTTGGCAACGTTGGCTTCAATGTACAAAGTAAATTTGTGGAATGAAGTTCCATCGATCAGAATTATGCGTCTTGACAGACTGTTCTTTGTGTTTGCAGCCGAAGAGGTATCAGATGGCAAGCCATGGTATCATGACATCACATGCTTTCGCAAGAGTCAAGAGTACCCGACTGGGGCATCTACCAAGGATAAGAATACTCTGAGGAGATTAGCAGGCAATTTCTTCTTGAATGAAGATGATGTGCTGTATAAGAGGAATTTTGACATGGTCTTGATGCGTTGTATGAATGAACACGAGGCATGCCTTTTGATGGAAGAGATTCATGAGGGTTCTTTCGGTACTCATGTCAATGGGCATGCTATGGCTAGAAAACTGTTGAGGACAGGGTATTACTGGATGACTACGGAGTCTGACTGTTTTAAGTATGCCAGGAAATGCCATAAATGCCAGATTTATGCTGATAAGGTGCACGTACCGCCTACTCCTCTAAACGTATTGACATCTCCTTGGCCCTTTGCTATGTGGGGCATTGACATGATTGGAAAGTTTGAGCCGACTCCTTCTAATGGGCATCGCTTCATTTTGGTTGCTATTGACTATTTCACAAAGTGGGTAGAAGCAGCCTCGTTTGCCAACGCCACCAGACAAGTGGTCGCCCGGTTTATAAAAAAGGACATCATCTGTCGTTATGGTATCCCAGAGAGAATCATTACTGATAATGGTTCAAACTTGAATAACAAGATGATGAAGGAGCTATGCCATAGCTTTAAAATTGAATATCATAATTCTTCTCCATATCGTCCAAAGATGAATGGTGTTGTTGAGGTAGCAAATAAGAATATCAAGAAGATTGTGCAAAAGATGGTGGTAACATACAAGGATTGGCATGAGAGGTTTCCCTTTGATTTGCACAGTTATCGTACTTCAGTACGTACATCAACAGGGGCAACTTCTTTTTCACTGGTGTATGGTGTGGAAGCAGTCATACCATTAGAAGTTGAGATTCCTTCTTTGAGAATTTTGGCATATGTGAAACTTGATGAAGCCGAATGGGTACGATCCAGGTTGGATCAACTGAACCTTATTGAAGAGAAAACGTTGGCAGCCATTGCGCATGGCCGGTTGTATCAAAGCAGGATGAAGAAGGCCTTTGATCAGAAAGTGCGTCCTCGGTGTTTTCAGATGGGCGATTTGGTTTTGAAAAGGATCCTTCCTCCTCAGACAGATCATAGGGGCAAATGGACTCCAAATTATGAAGGGCCATATGTAGTAAGAAAAGTTTTCTCCGGTGGAGCCTTGTTACTCTCGACTATGGATGGTGAAGATTTTACATCCCCTGTGAACGCAGACGCAGTCAAAAAATACTTCGCATAAAAGAGACCCGCTGGACCACAAAAAGGAAAGTCCAGGCAGAAAAGGGCATCCCGGCAAACCACAAAAAGAAAAGGTTTGGGCAAAAATTAGGGATAAAAGAAAATAAAAAATAAACACACAGAGTTAAAAACCTGAAAGGGCAACTTTGGGGAAAATGGGTATCCTGGTGGATTGAAAACCCAAAAGGGCGATCCAGGCAAAAGTTAGGGATTTGAAAGCGAGAGGCTGGGGTCTGCGTTTGATCTGTGAACACTTCTCGATACTTGGGTATTTCAAAGGAAATGAATCAGTCCAGTCAGTATTTTCAGAAGGCATAACATCTATGAACGTTGGAGACATATGGGCCATAGCTGAATCAAAGTATGGTGGATATCTGTTCCCACATTTCTGACATATTTATTTTCTTTTCACTTTTGCGCAATTACCTCTTTTCAGGAATTGCTTCCAATGTGTAAATGCTTATTTACAGGCCAATTCAATCAATAAAACTTTCATTTCACTCAAAAGTTATTCATTTCTGTTTTTACTTTTACTGTTTTGTTTGCAAAAACCTCTAATATTTTTTATAAACACTGCACGTGAAAACATTAAGCTTTACAGAGCACATTGAAAACAATAGAAATTGCTTGAGTGATAGATATTATGGATGGTAACCGAGGTAGTCATTTTGCATATGGAACATTTCGTTGTTTGTTATGTGTTTGTAGGATAGCATTATTTCTTCTCCCCAGTAGAGTCTTTCTCTCTATCATGGAAGATCTAGCATCCTTAGCAAGGCATTAGGGATTTCTTTCTCCCCAGCAAGTGTGCAGAGGATTGTTTTCCCTAGTCAGGTTTATTTATTACTCCCCAACAAGTATTCAAAAGTTGACTGTCCCAGACAGGATAATGTTGCATCTCCAGCAGGAGACTTGTTGGATGTCACTCCATGGCAGATATTTTGTATTCCCCATAGAGTCTTGGCATCTACTTTCCTCATCGGGTCGGGAAGTGTAATTTCGCCAGCAACGGTGTGCTCTTATCCCTAGCAGGGTAAGGTTAAAGTCATTTCCCCAGCAGCAGGTTAAGTTCAATGATATTCCCCGGCAGGTTTGGTATTATTGACTTCAATCTCCAAGCAGAGTTTGGTGTTGATTCTCTTGGCGGGTAGATCAACAATGGTTGACATCCCCGACAGATTCCAAGCCCAATGGTTATTGGCACTTTTCCGCATCAGATCTTTGGTTTTCACCTTCAACATGTGTTATTCATGATTCCCAACGTAGGGGAAGTTCTTTTTGGGAAGTTCGTTCGGTTTGTCTTCCTCAGCAGAGTTTATTTCTGGGTTTCTCAGCACTTCTCTCGTGGGAGTGTCTTGTGCATATCATGAGCATCTTTGCATTGCATCCTCAAAGAAAAATGCGTAGCATTTCCATTTTGTATGGAGCATTACGCCATAGAAAAATTCAAACATATGCATTCAAAGCATAAGCCAGGTTTGATATCATCTTTGCCCGACGTTTCTCAGCAGAAAATGGCATATTTCAGGAGATTCAATCTTGCTTTATCCCCATTGAAGTTACCGATGAATTCTTTCATCATGCTTGTACTCCCCTGCAAAGTTGTCTGTTTAGGCTTCTCTTTCCCCAGCAGAGTCATCTTTGTAGATCTATTGATTCTACTACCTTTGGTTGTGAGTCCGCGTGTGGTCGGCCTACCTTTGTGTTTGGATGTGAGTCCGCCTGTTTTCCGGCCTTCCTTTTGAAAATCCATCTTGTGATGGTAACCTTTGGTTGTGAGTCCGCCTGGGGTCGGCCTACCTTTTTGTTTGGATGTGAGTCCGCCTGTTTGTCGGCCTTCCTTTTGAAAATCCATCTTGTGATGGTAACCTTTGGTTGTGAGTCCGCCTGTGGTCGTCCTACCTTTGTGTTTGGATGTGAGTTCTCCTATTTGTCGACCTTCCTTTTGAAAATCCATCTTGTGATGGTAACCTTTGGTTGTGAGTCCGCCTGTGGTCGGCCTACCTTTGTGTTTGGATGTGAGTCTGCCTTTTAGCCAGCATTCATTTTCTTGCGATGATGTAAGTCCGCCTCTGGCCGGCATTCATCTGCTATCCTTTGTTTGGATGTGAGTCTACCTTTTAGTCGACATTCCTTTTCTTGCGATGATGTGAGTTCGCCTCTGACCGACATTCATCTTTTATCCTTTGTTTGGATGTGAGTCTGCCTTTTAGTCTGCATTCCTTTTGTTGTGATGATGTGAGTCTGCCTCTGGTCGACATTCATCTGTTATCCTTTGTTTAGATGTGAGTCCGCCTTTTAGCCGACATTCCTTTTCTTGCGATGATGTCAGTCCGCCTCTGGCCGGAATTTATGTGATATCCTTTGTTTAGGTCGTGAGTCCGCCTTTTGGCCGGAATTCATCTGATATCCTTTGTTTGGGCCGTGAGTCCGCCTGTTAGCTGGCATTCCTTTTCCGGGTTCGTTTGGTATTCAATCTCCTTTTACTTTGAATGTATGAAAGTTGTTGCTATCATTCCTTCAGGTCCAAGTAGATTGAATAGGGGCAGCTGTAACACCCCAAAATTTGCCTTCTTGCTTCTAACCTTAACTGGCTTATGTTTCTTTTCATTTTGCATTATCATTTGTACATATCATTGGTTCTAAGCATGGGATCAAGGTATCTTGATTAGCTCAAGAGGAGAGTATGTTTCTTAGAGGTTCAAGCAAGGGATCTTATTCAACCATATGTGCATAGGGAAAGTTTGTTCAAGGCAACAAAGGGAGAGATGCTCTCAATGTCACCATCACTCATGCTACAAAGGCTTCTTATACCTCAAGGCATCCTAATATGTCCATCACTTCATCAAGTGATTGAAATTGGCAGGAGGTTTGAAGTGGATCACCTCCTCCTATCTTTTGGTCATCAAGCTAGGGTTTAGGGTATTTGGGTATGTGGCACTTTCATGGGCAAGAATTTTGAAGTGTCATTATCATCATGTTACAATAATCATCTTTGTTCAAGGGATTCTCCATCTTGCTCAGAGGAAATAGGGTTATGAGCTTGGGTTGACATCTTCTATCTTTTTGGGCAAGAATTAGGGTTTTGGATAAAATCAGTTTATTTCTAATTCTTTGAGAAAGACTTGATTTCGTGGTCTTTTATATCTCCTAAAGTGTCTAGGGGTGGAAGATTGATCATCAATTTGAATCAGAGAGCCTTCAATTGATCAGAGGATTGTGAATCATTTTGAATTGGGGACAAAGTCAACTGTGCAGGGAAAAAGTCAACTCCTGACTTTTTGAGGTCAAACTTGTGTTTTTCATGTTAAATATGACCAATGAGTGGAATTTGATTAGGAAATGTCAAAGGAATCATAGAAAATCAAGAATTTGGAAAAGTTGCTAAATTTGGAAATTAGGGTTTTTTAAAGACTTACTATTTTTGGAAAGTTTTCATGTTGATCAGCTACTTTCAAGGCCAGATTTCTCCATGTTCAAGACTCCATTTCATTTCTTTTCAAACATGAAAGTTGTAGTGCTCATTTCATGCTTTCCAACCTTATATAATTCATCTCCATTGGATCATTTTTGAGCAAGTTATGATTGTTAGAAGTTGGACATTTCAAACTTTCATTTTCCAATACTTAGAAATTTTTCTAAGTGTTGAGGATCAGTTTTTGTACCAATCTTCAAGCTCATTTTTTAGTAGCTTCCAAGGTCCATTTTGAAATCATGTTCACATGAAAGTTATAGATTGTGATTCAAGCTTTCCAACCATGTAAAGAATGCCCCATTTGGATCATTGTAGTGCAAGTTATGATGTTTTAAAGTCATGGTCATCAAAGAGTCAAATTTAGTAACTTAGTGAAATTGTGCTAAGTGTGATGAGCCAGATTTTGAACCAACTTCAAGTCACAATCTCACATGGTTCCAAGCCCCATTTCATTTGATAATTAACATGAAAATTGTTCTATGTTGTTCCTACTTTATTGTGATATCAAGTTCAAACAATTTGGAGCCATGATCATTGAGTTATCCTCATTCAAAGTAGACCTCATACACTTGTGTAAAACACTTCATGTTATAGTTTTATGGCATATTATGAATTGGTCTTGCAGCATACATCCCTCGCACGCATGACATCAAGTTTGATTGCTTAAGATGGCCAAGCAAGTCACACATTCCATGCATCACAATTTGGAATAAGTGGCCAAATAAGGAAATGTGAAATGATAGCAAACTTGTACAATTTCACTCCCTCACGTGCCATTCTCATTCCACACTTCATTCATGCCACATTTTCACTCTTTTCAGCTTGTCAAAACCTCTCTCCAATGCTGCAAACAAACCTTAACCCGTGCCACCCCATGTGCATCTTTCTCACTCACATTTTATTTCCAAACCTCTTGCTTTATATCCAAACCTAAAAACTCTTCCTATAAAACTCATCAACTCCAAACCTGGCTCATTCTTCACCATTTCATATCTAAACTTCTCATTGGCTCTCATTTCTCAACATCTTCGATTTTCATTTTTCAAGAAGATTCTCTGCATTTCCAACCCAGATTCATCATCCTCAAGGGTTGTCCAAGCTTGCAGTGAGGTTTTCCTCAAGGTTTTGCAAAGAATACAAGAGGCAGTGGACTTTCTCCACTAGGTAAGTTCCAAACCCTTCCTTCTCATGCGTAGATGCCATGTTAAGACCATGTGATTATTGCATTTGAAGTCCTACACACCACGTGTGTAGGCATTGGCTCATGTATGTATATGTGCATGATTCTTGGAATTTCAGTTTTGTGGACTTTACTTTCGTGCTCATTTCCATGGTTTTTTGTGACTGTTTTCATGATCTAATAGTGTGTTTGAGATCCCCTTGAGGAGTTCTTGAGGTAGATACTATGGTTGTGTTGATTTGTGAGAATTTTAGTTTGGATCTCATATTTTCGTGCTTGGATTTAGCCATGAAAACTTGCTTGTTTGTGGAAAATAAGGTTATATTTGAGATCTACATAAAATTCTGAGTGGAACGATGGTATTTTGGTATATTTCTGGGTGGTTGGGAGGAGCTCAGGTGGTGGTTGGCCGGAGGAGATGACCGGAGCTAGGGCTTCGGCATATCCAAGGTTGAAGATGATGATGTGGCAGTTCGCCCCATGTTTTAAATTTAAATGTGATTACATGTTTAGATCTAGGCCGTGGGATGTGATGCGTGGATGCCACCTCAATTAATGAGGCTGAATGGGCAATGCCACGCAGGTTTTGTTTGTTTGATGCTGATTCATAGTGGAGTGGACTTGTGACGTTTTTACTTTTCACACATCCCTTTATTTGAGCCCATGCGTATATCACTTGTTTCCAGTGTATTTGAAATTACGGAATACACCTCCCTTGGCTTGTTCTTTTTTATTTTCTTTTTTTTTTAATTTCATTTTCATTTTAATTTTGGTTTTAATTCTTCCAATTATTTTAAAAATGCACAAAAATATGTTTCTAATGTTTTGACATGTTGAGATATTTTTCATAGTTTTTATTTTATTTTTCCATTTATTTTCACATTTTATTTTGAATTAATTTGTGAAGGTGTTTTACACTTTTGTCCTTGCATTAGGGTTTGATTGTTTGATGGCTTTGTTATGCTTTCTTGACCTAATCTTTTTGCCATGTTTTGACGTGTGAATGAGGATTGTTTTAGTGTCATGTTGCTGCCTTGGTGATCATTTCTTGATTGATTTTCATTTGGTTTTTAATGGTCCTCGATTATTGATCGATTAGCTTGCTATGTGAAATTGTTTGATCCAATTTGTGACGCCTTTATGCAATTGTTGTTGAAATATTTTGTACACTTGTTCTTGATTTTTATAAAATGAGTTATAGCATTTATTTGGATTTTTATAAGTCATGTTTCTATTTTTGGTTGATGCCTAATTATGACTTGATTTTGGTTGGAACATGCTTGATACTTGACCTAGTTTGATATCTTTTTTACCACTTGTGCTTAAGTGAGGATTGAAATGATTAATTGATGTGATTACATGTTGTATTAACTTTATTGGAACTTGGATTCACTTTCATTTGACTATTTTTCTATTTGTGGTTGAATTTCCAAGTTGATAATGTGTTGGCCTTGCTCCTTTGATGTTTGTGACCTAGTTCTTTGAGATGCCTTCTTGCATGATCTAATGGATGCTTGTGGGTTCTTGTATGCTTTGAATGAAATGTTTAATATGCTTATCCTCTTGATATGATATTCATTGTATGATCATTTCTCATCTCTTTCCTCACATGATCTTCTTTGTTCTTGTTATGAGAAGTGTGAATGAAGTTTGTCTAGCATGATGCTTGTGAATTTGGTTTGATATTCTTGAGTGGATATTATGTGATATATTTGAATGTGGTTCTGACCTTGATGCCATGGTGTGACTTACTTGATCATATTTGCCTTGTGCTTTACTTGAACATTCTTTATCTTTGAAAGCAATGATGGTGTATGATTACCTAGTTTTGATGCATGTTTTGAACTTGATCCTTGGTGTTTCTTCTTGCTATCCATGAGTTGATGTTTGAATGATATACATGATCATGCTACTGCCCTACTTGGATTCATACCCTTACCTCACATGTTTACTCTTTTTAAGTGTGTCTTACATGAGCTATTTGTTGACAAATGATTGAATTTTGCTAAGATGCATGCCTTGAATTTTCTTGCTCATTCTTTGATCATTAACATGTGATGAATGCAATGTGACTTAGCTACTGCCTCATCTTGGTTCTCATATCATTTTACGTCACTTCACTTTGTTTGATGTTTGATAATACTTCTTGATTGGTTTTGAGACACTTGTGTGTGCATTGATGCATTTTTTTGCCTAATTGTTTTAACTTCCAATCTTGGAGTTTGGTTTAAAGTGTGTGCACTTGGTGTTGGTGATTGTCTTGAATGATTGAATATGATGCTTGCATTGTTTAAGTGCTTATTTAACTTGTTTGAACCTCTTTGTTTGACTATTTGGGTGTTGCATCTTCTCTTTCATCTTTTTCTTCTCTCTTTTCTTTTGAGCCTTAAGATTTGTTTAAGTCTTGAGTTTGCTTTTGTTTTTGATTGATTAGTATAATGTTTTCTTGTGTTTGCTCACATGATCCCTTAGGATTCCTAGCTCAACTTAATTTCTGATTAAGTTTGAGGTAGGAGAGACATTAGGCTTTCAATCCTTTGCATGATAACAATTAGGATAGTCCCTTTTAAACCTTAACCTTAGGTCTATCTCTTTGCATGCTAACATTAGGTAGAATTCTCTTTCTATCTCAACTTTAGGTCCATTGTGCATGACAACATTAGGATTTAGTTTCCCTTAGTTGTTTTCTTTTCAACCTTTGAGTCATCTCTCTTCTCATCTCAAAAACAAAATCAAAACACTTAATAAATACAACGAGTATTATGCGCCACGAGCCTTAAGTACATGGGAAATGGAGAGTGAGGGGTCTCCCTTCACTTTTTTAGAGTGTTTAGCATACGTCCCATTTGGGGACGACCATGCGACACATTCACTCCTATGTTATAGACTTTAGTGCAATACGAGTTCCAAACTAACTAAATTCACTTCTGTCTAAAAAACACAAACCAGATGAAAATATTTTATCCTTCGGGATGGGTCTCAAATCATTTTCAGAAAAAGCACGTTATTCCCGTTCTATCGCAAACAGGCATCGACCTTAACTGCTGGAACACGAACTTAGCGTTGCTCATAAAAAACACTTAACCAATCTTTGGTTTCGTAGGTTGAACTATAACTGCTCTGACTTCCTCTCTCTCGTCCGATTGAGGATACGTAGGCACAACACGGCGATGTCTTGGCGAGAAACCTTCCCACATTCACCCGTAGTCCTCCGAACTACGTTGACTCTGACTTTCCCAATGCACCAGGGAATACCTAGGCCTAGGACTGCAAAGTCCTATCGAGTCTCCTTTGGTTCTTCCATTTCTGTTTTCGTTTAGCAGTAGGCTTTAGATAACACACCTTTTGATTAGACAACAAGCATGGATCCCGTTGAGTACAATGGATGCGAGGGGGTGCTAATACCTTCCTCTCGCGTAACCGACTCCCGAACCCGAACTATGGTTGTGATGACCATGTCTTTTGTAAGACCCGTATATTTTAGTCCGTATGATATTATGATGTTTTATCATTTTAATCTGTTTTTCTACTAAATTTGGAGTAGCGAGCAGATTATACCCGATATTTCTAGGGTGTTCGGTTGTGGTCTGGATTGATCCACGTGGTTTCTTTTTAATTCAATCAGACTTTTTCTATTGGCACGGTAGTTATATTGGATTCCGAATGTTTCTATGTTTTCGAAATTTCAAAAATGTGTTTCTGCCGATTTTTGGGAAAACGGGCAAATTATACCCGTCGTTTAAATTTTCAAGGACTCCAATTGTCGTCAAAATTTAAATGGGAGTTTTATATATCGCCGATATTGAGAATTTAATCTCAATATATCTTTCTGAGTTAAGGAACAACAATTTATTCAGAATAAAATTTATTCGAAAATTTTGGGTGGTTTTAATTAAAAGGCGACGGTGAAATTTTTCGGTTTTCATAAAAAGTTGTTCGTGAGCGAGTTACGACTCGTCTGAGTCAGAACATTTTTTTAAGTGTGAGACATTAAATATCTAGATATTTTTGGGTTATACTATTATTATATGTTTTTAAGATAAGATCTTTTAGATTTTTTTGTTGAGATATTATTATTAAATCCATTAGATATTTTGTTGAGATATTATTATTATATCCATTAGATATTTTTGGCGGGTATATTGTAATTTTATTCTTGACTTTTATTTTATAATATATCTTTTTTTCATCGATGTTTTCGTTTGATCGCGTTTTGAGAGCGTTTAGGAGATATTTAGGCGAAAGGGTAAAACGGTAATCTTGCGGATTAGATATTTTAGAAAAGGATATGATGGGGATTAAGTGGAAAGTTTAGATTATATATATAGAGAGATTAGAGAGAAAGAAAGTAAAAGGAAAGAAAAGAAGAGGAAATAAAGGAGAAGAGAGGAGAAAGAGAGAAAAGAGGGAAAAATGGGGAAAACATCTGAATCGGAGCCGTATCTTCGATTAAATCGGGTAAGTTTACTAAACTCGATTATCCTACGATAGTATATGTATATGTAGGTGTTTGTTTGGTTGGTTTTGGTTAGAAAATGTTAGGTTTTACATATTTGAGCAAAATTGGTAAAATCGATAGAAATCGATGTTTTCACGGATGAAATTCGAAATAAATTGCGTAGTTTAGTCGAGGAATGTTAGGCCGTGATTATTGAAACTTGTAAGATTGAATTCGGGTGATTTCGTAACTTTGGACATTTTTGAGAAATGAGGGTTTTAAGAATTGAATCGAAAACGGACGTCGTAGAAATCGTGTTTAATAGTTCTAATTCACTGCTATATGTTAGGTGAGTACGAGTATGTGGTTATTTCGAAGAAAATAATTGAATCGGTCGGATTTTCGGGTGGAAAGGCCAAAACCCGTAGGTTTTCAAGGCAAAAGGGGAGTTTTCGGCGAAAACTTCGAAAATTCATATCTTTTGATCCGTAAGTCGGTTTTGATCCCCGTTCGAAGCGTTGGAAAGCTAACGGGATGTTCTTTCTATTAAAAATGGTTTGGAGGGAAAGAGATGATTTTAGTTTTTGTGGTTTTGAAAAAGTGTTGGGTTTTATCGCGTAAAGTGTGTGCGGTCGGTGTTTTACTGTGTGTTGTGCTTTTGTTATATAACGTGGAGCCAGTGAGCTGTTATATGATGTACTGTGGGTGGCCTAATGGCGTGAATCCTTGATTTTTGGAATTCAAATTGTTGTTCAAAATAAATGAATTTAAATTGTGTGGGTTTTTCTATAGAGCGATTAGGTTAGTAATCGGGGAGTGAAAACCTAAAGCCCTAATTGTTTAGGTTAGCGATCAAGACCCAGCCTTATTGTAGATGTATCTGAGTTGGTTTTAACTTAAGTCCTTTGTGTATTTTATAAGGTTGAAAGTGTGAATCGGGTACGAGATTTCATCGTGAGAGACAAATCGATCTTACATAGCATAAGTTGTTTGGGTTGGAAGCTTGCTCAGGTAAGGGCACTTTCTAACGATATTATATGTGATTGAATGCATGTGTGTTTGTATTCATGACGGTGTGCCCGTTTGGGGATGTTTGAATGATTGTGTGCCAATTGAGGTTGTGTGGTTATATTCATGATTGTGTGCCCGGTTGGGGATATGTGTTTATGCTATGATGCTAAACTTGTGATGTGCATTCATATGATTTGTGATAAATATATGTTTTGTTGTTGATGTGTATGTCGAGGAGGACAACACGAGGTGTGTCTGAGCCACCTGTTGGTAATGAGAATTATTCATATGATTTGTGATAAATATATGAATTGCGATTGATGTGTATGTCGAGGAGGACAACACGAGGTGTGTCTGAACCACCTGTTGGTACTAAGAATTGTTCATATGATCTGTGATAGATATATGAACTGAATTGTGAATTGTGAATTGTGTTTATACATATTGTGTTTATATAAACTGTTGCATTTGCATGTGTGAGTTCATGCATACCATAGTTGCGTGTAGGTAGTTGGCGCAGAATGGGCCAGGGTGATGGGTTCTGAATCATCACCTAATCCCGAAGGGAATTCTACTGCACCAGGTGATGTGACTGAGCCGTCATCGATCCTTTGAGATCAAATTGAGTCAGGTGAATGCGAGGGAGGCAACACCGGGTGTCTGCAAGGGCAGCACTTTTTGTGTCTGTGAGGCAGCACGGTTAGTGAGGACCCAAGGGGGTATCACGACTCTCTGCGCAGAGGTTAAATTCCGGGATTCATGTATGGTGAGGGTACCCGACGAATTGGGACCACCAAATTCATATAGGTCTGCATTTAGGATGTTTGTGCATTGCATTTATGTGTTAAATTAAATGTTGTGATTGTTACATATATCATACTGTCACCTCATTTATGTTGCTCTGCATATCACATTGTCATCTTATTCATGTTGTTATGTATATCATGTTCTGCTGGCATGTGTGTATTCTTCCATATATGCTGTTTTTAGATTGTGACCCTCTACTATTATTATGATGTGGCTAACGACCACCCAGGTTTAGAAGTGGTGATAGTTAAGGTATCCAGGTGTCGTGAAGGCTTGTAAGATGCGATGTCTTTGGGCTAGGAATTCAAGATCAGCTTAGGGTCGTGTTTTGAGGTTGTCCATGTTATTATTACTATTATTATTAAAGCTGAGTGCTTATTTTTATGTGTATGGACAAATATTTATAACAGTGGGCATTACGCTGGTCCTATGTATGGAAAAGACTTAGATCGAAAGCTCGTACTCTGATTAATCATTTTTATTATTTTTCCTGGAGAGACAGTTGTCAATATTATGTATGGCATTCAAAAAAAAAATATATATACACTCTCGCTGTTAAAAATCGGGGTGTTACATTATGGTATCAGAGCTTTGGTCTAAGATTTTCATGGGGTTGTGAGTCGGGTGTCCTAAGCTGATCAAGTGTCGGGTTTAGTGGGAGTAAATGTGTGGAGTCCTATGTGTTATGTGGTTTGTGTCTTGAGTCCAGCATGATATGTGCCTAGGTAATCGTTTGTTTCTTAACTGAAGTTGAGGTCTCCCATAGTACTTCAGTAAGAAGCGTAGTTAAACCCCTTGAGCATTTGTCGACGTTGGTCGACATGTGTCTCCGTTTTCTTTAGAGGTGGCGAGCTAGAGGTGGTGAGATTGAATCGAGTAAGAACTACAAGGTTTTCTGCAGTAATGCTATGGATGAGAGGTTTTGTTTGTCCTTATCACTCCGAGGTGTTGAGTAGGGATGAGTGGAAGTCAAGGTTTCAAAGGATTCTAAGTAAGGACTTGATTTGGAGGACCTATTGAGAGAAAAATGATTGGATGTTCATTCTGGTGAGTTCCGAATGAGATGAGATGAAGTTTATGGACTATGAAGAAGGTAATATTTCTTTGGAATCAAGGAGCAGTTATAGATGTCGTTTGGAGACAATTACTATACATGGAGATTAATGGGACATCTTCTCTAGAAAGAAAGCGGGTTGCACATTGAAAGTGGCCGAAACCTAGGAAAGTTGGAGGAAGGTTATACGAGTGATAGGTCCTTGAGGGTTATTTTTTTTGTTTTTCTAAGCTATGTTAGGTAGGTAACTAAATCCCGTAAGGATGAATCATGTGATGTTAAAGGAAGGAAACCAAGTATCACGTGGATAAGTTTTAGCAGAAGTGACCATCAGTGGAGTTGTCTTCAAAGATTAGAAGTAGGAGTTTGAGATAGAATGAGTATTACGGTTTATAGGAGGAAAAGGTAGAAGTAGCACCACGGATCTAAGAAATTATATGAGTAGAGTAGGGAAGTGCTAAAGCAATTCAAGTATGGGTGACATGGTTTGCTAGAAATATCATACCGCGGGTAGACAATAGGTTGTTAGAAGAGTGATAAGACGCTGAAAGTTAATATCTGGAAGGACACAGAGCCATGTATGAAGAATTAATGAATGGAGTTATATGGTGTAACAAGTATATGGATTTCGTGAAGATCAAAGTTTAGATTTGGATTTAGGGATCGAACCTGAGAATAAAGAAAAGTTAGCAAAGGAATTTTGATTGGGTAGTTGCTCTTTAAAAGTCAAGCGTTAAGATTTGAGATAAGTGCTCAGTGACTAGATGGAGGAGTAAGATATGTCTGTTTTGGAAGGATGATTCTTGTAGAGTGTTAGATCGTAGGGTGATAATGTTGGTTGATACCTTAGAAAAAGCTAGGATTGAATAAGAAACTGAGGAGTGAATGGATGTGTCCTGATGTTTAGCAAGAACTTATGCGAAAGAGGATTGGGTTGTGTTATAAAAGGATATTATGACCATTGGATAGTCATAAGCAATTGAAGATAGATAGAACAACAAAGAGTAGGTTGGATAGGACGAACATTGATTTGGAACAAGGATATTTAGATTGGGTGAAGGAGAGTAAAGATGTGGGTTGAAGTTGACAAGATAGAGGTCATGGTAGGTTGGGAAACGACTATAGGCGTTTGGTTGCTAAGATTTTTTTTGAAGTTGGAAACTCCTAGATGTTATAAGAGGATCTAGTATAAGGGACTTTGGAGTTGCAGTATCGTAAAGGTGGTTACAAAGGAAGAATAAGGTGGTATGCAAGCAAGAAAGTGCTCAGGTAACACAGATTTTTTAATAAGAAGGTTGACTACCTCGTTGCTTAGGAAGGACTACCAAGGATATGGCCCAAATGGAAATGGGAAGGATACTAAGCATTTCCTCAAGAGTGTATGCTATAGATGATGGGGTTGCGCTCGGACGTAAAGTTGATATTTAAGAAGCGGTATAAGTGGTACGAGAATAATCCTGCGGTTGGAAATTTTGATATCACAAGGTTAATGAGTAGTGTATTAGTAACTAGATGGGTGGTTATATTCAGAATTAGGATGATGAAGTTACTAAGTGAAAAGCCTGTTGGAGATTCCACATGAGACATGAGAAGTCTGGACGAGGTTAAGTACATTATGTCATTGATGAACGAATGGGTGGAGTGAAAAGATTGGTATGGGTAAATAGGTGTCAAGACAAAGTGTGAGAGGAACGGTTAGAGAGGTGGATTAGGGTGATTTAGAATTCGTGCAAGAAATGACCTCGCCCATGAACTGGAAAAAGTAATGGTAAATGTATGCTTAAGAGTTGAAGGTACAACTAGATTGGGTCACCTAAGGTGCATTGGGTATATTCGGAAGTAGAGAGGATTAAACATTTGCCTATTTGGACGAATCAAGGATGAAGTGGAAATGTTTGGCGGAGACTAGTAAGGCTTGGATTCGTTGTACTTGTTATAATGAAGACTAGAGAAGCATAATGGAAAATATGCACTGAGAAATTATTGAACATCAGAGGTTGACATCGAGAACCGTTTGACAATAGAAGATGAGATAGGGGAACAATCAAAAATGGTTTGATTGATGAGCTCTTTGAGGAAGAAGGAATTTGAGGGTAAGAGAAAAAGAAACAAAATGGATTTCTGGAAGCTGATGTAGGATGATACGAAAGACGTGGGATGTTAAATGGGGATAGCTAACGATGAGGAACGTTTAAGGTTAAGGCATGCGAGAGTAAACTAAGTTATGACTTGGAACTGAGGTAGTTATGTTAGAGTGTGATCCGGTAGTTTAAGTCTGGGGTAAAGGGTTTGTGTGTTTTGTAGATGGCATAGTGGGCACGTGAAAGAAAATTTAGGGAGGTTTCAATCACCAACCGGACGTTGGGATGGTAATATTAAGATGGTAAGGGGAATGAATTTGGATGGGAACATATATAGGTCGCCATGGTATTGAGATGGAAGGAATAACTAAGGAATTATGGACCTTGGGAAAAATGTGGAGTTCTCTACTTAGATGACGACTTCGTTTGAGTGAAATAGGTTGAATTTGTACTCGGGTATTAGCTGTTACTGTTTTGGGAGGATACTCAATGGTTGTTCCGAGCCAAGTGCGCGTGAGAGAAACCGTAATTTGTTTTGGGAAATTGTGTCTCACTTTAGAGAGTGAAGTAGCAGGAGTTTGGAGGAAACATTTAGGAAACCTCGAAGCGATTGTTGGACCCTTGTGCCTCGGATATATTTGAGAACAAGTTGAGAAGGACACTATCGTAGTTAGGTAATGATGATTTATTCCACCATCATGGTTGTCGCCTACTTATTGACAAATTGAGGAACTGATCATCCTTAATCTGTTGTTGATAGTAGACAAGATTGTGTTGAATGGAATGAATGATTCTTGTCGGCTTAGATAATGTGCGGTTTTAGCGTTGCGTCCAAAGTCTGAGTCACTGTGACTTTGTAGAGGGTTGCAATAGGTGTGCGGTCGTTCTGGTGAGTGTGTTAGTGATAAATTGGTAAGTTGTTACATTTACCTCGAGTTTCGAGGACGAAACTCCTTTTTGGTGGGTAGTAATGTAAGACCCGTATATTTTAGTCCGTATGATATTATGATGTTTTATCATTTTAATCTGTTTTTCTACTAAATTTGGAGTAGCGAGCAGATTATACCCGATATTTCTAGGGTGTTCGGTTGTGGTCTGGATTGATCCACGTGGTTTCTTTTTAATTCAATCAGACTTTTTCTATTGGCACGGTAGTTATATTGGATTCCGAATGTTTCTATGTTTTCAAAATGTCAAAAATGTGTTTCTGCCGATTTTTGGGAAAACGGGCAAATTATACCCGTCGTTTAAATTTTCACGGACTCCGATTGTCGTCAAAATTTAAATGGGAGTTTTATATATCGCCGATATTGAGAATTTAATCTCAATATATCTTTCTAAGTTAAGAAACAAAAATTTATTCGGAATAAAATTTATTCGAAAATTTTGGGTGGTTTTAATTAAAATGCGACGGTGAAATTTTTCGGTTTTCATAAAAAGTTGTTCGTGAGCGAGTTACGACTCGTCTGAGTCAGAACATTTTTTTAAGTGTGAGACATTAAATATCTAGATATTTTTGGGTTATACTATTATTATATGTTTTTAAGATAAGATCTTTTAGATTTTTTGTTGAGATATTATTATTAAATCATTAGATATTTTTTGAGATATTATTATTATATCCATTAGATATTTTTGGCGGGTATATTGTAATTTTATTCTTGACTTGTATTTTATAATATATCTTTTTTTTCATCGATGTTTTCGTTTGATCACGTTTTGAGAGCGTTTAGGAGATATTTAGGCGAAAGGGTAAAACGGTAATCTTGTGGATTAGATATTTTAGAAAAGGATATGATGGGGATTAAGTGAAAAGTTTAGATTATATATATATAGAGAGATTAGAGAGAAAGAAAGTAAAAGGAAAGAAAAGAAGAGGAAAGAAAGGAGAAGAGAGGAGAAAGAGAGAAAAGAGGGAAAAATGGGGAAAACATCTGAATCGGAGCCGGATCTTCGATTAAATCGGGTAAGTTTACTAAACTCGATTATCCTACGATAGTATATGTATATGTAGGTGTTTGTTTGGTTGGTTTTGGTTAGAAAATGTTAGGTTTTACATATTTGAGCAAAATTGGTAAAATCGATAGAAATCGATGTTTTCACGGATGAAATTCGAAATAAATTGCGTAGTTTAGTCGAGGAATGTTAGGCCGTGATTATTGAAACTTGTAAGATTGAATTCGGGTGATTTCGTAACTTTGGACATTTTTGAGAAATGAGGGTTTTAAGAATTGAATCGAAAACGGACGTCGTAGAAATCGTGTTTAATGGTTCTAATTCACTGCTATATGTTAGGTGAGTACGAGTATGTGGTTATTTCGAAGAAAATAATTGAATCGGTCGGATTTTCGGGTGGAAAGGCCAAAACCCGTAGGTTTTCAAGGCAAAAGGGGGGTTTTCGGCGAAAACTTCGAAAATTCATATCTTTTGATCCGTAAGTCGGTTTTGATCCCCGTTCGAAGCGTTGGAAAGCTAACGGGATGTTCTTTCTATTAAAAATGGTTTGGAGGGCAAGAGATGATTTTAGTTTTTGTGGTTTTGAAAAAGTGTTGGGTTTTATCACGTAAAGTGTCTGCGGTCGGTGTTTTACTGTGTGTTGTGCTTTTGTTATATAACGTGGAGCCAGTTTGCTGTTATATGATGTGCTGTGGGTGGCCTAATGGCGTGAATCCTAGATTTTTGGAATTCAAATTGTTGTTCAAAATAAATGAATTTAAATTGTGTGGGTTTTTCTATAGAGCGATTAGGTTAGTAATCGGGGAGTGAAAACCTAAAGCCCTAATTGTTTAGATTAGCGATCAAGACCCAGCCTTATTGTAGATGTATCTGAGTTGGTTTTAACTTAAGTCCTTTGTGTATTTTATAAGGTTGAAAGTGTGAATCGGGTACGAGATTTCATCGTGAGAGACAAATCGATCTTACGTAGCGTAAGTTGTTTGGGTTGGAAGCTTGCTCAGGTAAGGGCACTTTCTAACGATATTATATGTGATTGAATGCATGTGTGTTTGTATTCATGACTGTGTGCCCTTATGGGGATGTTTGAATGATTGTGTGCCAGTTGAGGTTGTGTGGTTATATTCATGATTGTGTGCCCGGTTGGGGATATGTGTTTATGCTATGATGCTAAACTTGTGATGTGCATTCATATGATTTGTGATAAATATATGTTTTGCTGTTGATGTGTATGTCGAGGAGGACAACACGAGGTGTGTCTGAGCCACCTGTTGGTAATGAGAATTATTCATATGATTTGTGATAAATATATGAATTGTGATTGATGTGTATGTCGAGGAGGACAACACGAGGTGTGTCTGAGCCACCTGTTGGTACTAAGAATTGTTCATATGATCTGTGATAGATATATGAACTGAATTATGAATTGTGAATTGTGTTTATACATATTGTGTTTATATGAACTGTTGCATTTGCATGTGTGAGTTCATGCATACCATAGTTGCGTGTAGGTAGTTGGCGCAGAATGGGCCAGGGTGATGGGTTCTGAATCATCACCTAATCCCGAAGGGAATTCTACTGCACCAGGTGATGTGACTGAGCTGTCATCGATCCTTTGAGATCAAATTGAGTCAGGTGAATGCGAGGGAGGCAACACCGGGTGTCTGCAAGGGCATCACTTTTTGTGTCTGCGAGGCAGCACGGTTAGTGAGGACCCAAAGGGGTATCACGACTCTCTGCGGAGAGGTTAAATTCCGGGATTCATGCATGGTGAGGGTACCCGACGAATTGGGACCACCAAATTCATATAGGTCTGCATTTAGGATGTTTGTGCATTGCATTTGTGTGTTAAATTAAATGTTGTGATTGTTACATATATCATACTGTCACCTCATTTATGTTGCTCTGCATATCACATTGTCATCTTATTCATGTTGTTATGTATATCATGTTCTGCTGGCATGTGTGTATTCTTCCATATATGCTGTTTTTAGATTGTGACCCTCTACTATTATTATGATGTGGCTAACGACCACTCAGGTTTAGAAGTGGTGATAGTTAAGGTATCCAGGTGTCGTGAAGGCTTGTAAGATGCGATGTCTTTGGGCTAGGAGTTCAAGATCAGCTTAGGGTCGTGTTTTGAGGTTGTCCATGTTGTTATTGCTGTTATTATTAAAGCTGAGTGCTTATTTTTATGTGTATGGACAAATATTTATAACAGTGGGCATTACGCTGGTCCTATGTATGGAAAAGACTTAGATCGAAAGCTCGTACTCTGATTAATCATTTTTATTATTTTTCCTGGAGAGACAGTTGTCAATATTATGTATGGCATTCAAAAAAAAAATATACACTCTCGCTGTTAAAAATCGGGGTGTTACATCTTTCCCTTTTTGAGGTTTTCTTCAATCGTTTCCTTTCCCTTCGTCGGGATAAATAACGTTAGGTGGTGACTTTTCTGTTTTTCCGCTAGTTATTTTTCGTAGTTACGACAGTAGGGAATCAACTTTTTGTCTCGGGCCTCCCATTTGCCCTTAACTTGGTATATCACCAAAGCTGAATCTCCACTCACTTCAAGAATTTTGATGCGAAGGTCAATGGCTGCTTCAAGACCTAGAATACATGCTTCATATTCGGCGATGTTGTTCGTACATTCAAAGTCAAATTTGACTGTAAACGGAGTGTACCCACCATCCGGATTCATCAAAACGACCCTTACACCATGCCCATTATAATTTGAGGAACCATCGAACATCATCTTCCAACGAGAGCCAGGCTCAGGACCCTCATCTGGACCAGGTTCTTCATAATCTTTCCTTATCAACATAATGTCTCGTCAGGTAAGTCGAGCTTAAGAGGCTCATACTCTTCAACTGGTTATTCTGCGAAGTATTTTGACAAGATACTCCTTTTAATGGATTATTGGGTTATGTATTAGATGTCGTATTTAGACAAGAGCATATGCCAATGGGAAAGCCTTCCAGTCTGAGCATGCTTTTAAAAGATGTACTTTATTGGATCTATCTTGGAGATCAATAAAGTAGTATGATCGATCATGTATTATCTGAGACGCTTAGCAGCCCAAGCCAAAACACATCAGGTTTTCTCTAAAAGTGAGTATTTGCTTTCACGGTCGGTAAACTTCTTGCTTAGATAGTAAATGGCGTGCTATTTCCTTCTAGTCTCATCATGTTGTCCAAGTACGCGACACATGGACCCTTCTAGTACTGTCAGATACATAAAGAGAGGTTTTCCAGGCACAGGAGGAATCAGAATTGGAGGTTCTTAGAGATAAACCTTGATCTTTTCAAAAGCAAGATGGCAATCAAAATTCCATTCAACTTCTTGATCCTTTTGGAGCAGCTTGAAGATTGGCTCACAAGTAGCAGTCATGTTGAAGATGAATCTGGAGATGTAGTTAAGTCTGCCAAGAAAACCTCTGACTTGCATCTTGGTTTAAGGAGTGGGCATTTCTTGAATGGCTCTGACTTTATCTGGGTCAACTTTAATCCCTCGCTAGCTAACAATGAATCCAAGTAGTTTTCCAGACCGAACTCCAAAAGCACACTTAGCTGGATTGAGCCACAATCTGAACTTTCTGAGACACTCGAACAGTTTGAACAGATGATCCAAATGGTCCTCTTTGTTTTGGGATTTAGCGATCATGTCATCAACATAGACCTATATCTCCTTTTGCAACATGTCATGGAAAAGCATAACCATCGCCCTTTGGTAACTAGCACCTGCATTCTTAAGTCCAAATGGCATGACCTTATAACAATAGGTCCCCCAAGGTGTGATGAAGGTAGTTTTCTCCATGTCATTGGGATCCATTTTGATCTGGTTGTATCCTAAGAAGCCATCCATGAAAGAAAAGACAGCAAACTTAGCAGTATTATCCACCAAGGTATCGATGTGCGGAAGAGGGAAGTCATTCTTTGGGGTGGCTTTGTTCAAGTCCCTATAGTCGACACACATCCGAACCTTTCCATCTTTCTTCGGTACATGAACAATATTGGCCACCCACTGCAGGTATTTCACAACAGCAAGAAATTCGGCATCAATATATCTTTTTACTTCTTCTCTGATCTTCAAGGCCATGTCTGGTCTTGTCCTTCGGAGTTTCTGTTTGACAGGAGGAAAATCAAGCTTAAGGGGTAGTTTATGAACGACGATGTCTGTGTCCAAACCGGACATATCTTGATACGACCATGCGAACACATCCACATATTCTTGGAGTAGGTTACCAACTTTGCTCTAACATCTGCCCCAAATGTGGTGCCAATCTTGATTTCCTTTCTCTCCTCTTTATTGCCCAAGTTGATGGTTTCGACCTGCTCTTGGTGAGGTTGGAGATCTGTGTATTCGTATTCAAGCATCTTGGCTAATTCATCTAGAATGTCACAATCTTCTTCACCCTCATCTTCAGCTTGATTGATGGGTGCATCAAAGTCACGAGAGATTGGGGAGTCATCAGATTCAATGTGGGTATCAATGATTCTGCATGTTTTAGATGATTGCTTTTATTAAAAATGAAACACAAGGTGGTGCAATGAGAGAATGTTTTTTTGTTCTTTTTAGTGGCTATGAAAGATTGCCATTCTCATTTTTTTAAAAGTGAAAAGCGAAAAACAGTAATTGAACAAAACATGAATTTAACAAAACTCCTTCATTCATTAATCTTTGAAAAACAGAAGAGGGCCCTTACAAAATGATCCTATAGTCTTGGGCTCGACTATGGACTTTTGAAAACATTTAAACAAAACAACAAAATTACTTTGATAACGGGAGGGTTTTAGGAATCTCCACAGAGTCCCAATTACTCAAAGCCACATCAGAACGGTACACCAAATAACTTATGTCTTCATCTTCAGAGTCTTCGACAATTTCATTTACTTGGAAACCAGCACTGACGAACACTTCTTGGATTTCTCTTGGTCGGCTCTTGTTAGGAGTTGACGCTTTGTTGGAGGTTGGTTTGTAACCCAACCCAAAGCGGTCCTTTTTGATTTGGACATTAATCACCTCACCCCAGCCTGCTGTTTTACCATCCTCAATGGCAGAAATAGCACCTTTTAGAGATGCAAACGATGGGAAGACCCTTTGCATAGGTTCCTCTATCTCAAACAGAACTACATTTGCAATTTCAAGCACTTAGAAAGAAGTTTCAAGCGAGTCTTCACTGCTTCAATGTATTTGAAGGAAGAAAGATTACTCACCATGAGATCTTCTTCTACAAATATGGTTACCAGCTTGTTGTCGACCACAAACTTCATTTTCTAATGAAGAGTAGACGTTACTGCTCTTGCAGCGTGTATCCATGGCCTTCCCAACAGACAGTTGTAGTTGGAATTGATATCCATCACCTGAAAAGTTATGTCAAAAACATGGGGACCAATGAGAATAGGTAACTCCACTTCTCCAATCACAGACCTCATAGAGCCATCAATAGCTTTCTCAACAAGAGAACTGGGCTTCATCTTTGCTCCATCACATGCAAGTTTTGCAAGAGTCCTTTTGGGAAACACATTGAGGGACGATCCTATGTCTACCAACACCCGAGCCAAGGTATCCTCTTCACACTTAATAGAAATAAGCAAGGCACGATTATGATTATTACCTTCTTTAGGCAATTCTCCTCCATCAAAGCTCAAAGTGTTACAGGCAGTGATGTTAGCTATCACATTATCAAATTGTTCAACAGTAATGTCTTGCGTCACATGAGCTTGGGCAAGAAGCTTTTGCAAAGCATTGCGGTGTGCGGGGAGCTCGTGAGGAGAGATAATATGGAAATCTTCGATGGTGTCTGATGCAACTTATCGACAATCTTGTAATCACTAGTTTTGATAATTCTAAGAAACTCTTCATCTTCATTGATGGGAATAACATCCTTGTCCTTGGGAGGGACAATAGTAGTTGCTTCTTTTTGCACTTGAGGTACTACACGGATAGAAGGGTTATAAATTCGACCATTGCGGGTCATTCTACTTGGCCTTGCTATATTTGTCACCTCATCGTTCACAACCTTCGGCCCTTTTTCTGAATTCACAATTTTCTGATTACCATCAGTCACTCCATAGTTCCAAGGCACAACTTTTGTGTTTTTGAAAGTGAAAGGAGCGGGTCTTCATTCAATAGACGACTTCGGCACATAAACCATCCTCTTTCCTTGAACAGTAGTCAGAATTGGATCTGGAAGCTTAGAAACAGGCTTAGGAAGATTGAAAACAGGTTCAACCTCTTTGTAAGCGGATTCAACTCTTTTGAACACAGGAGTTGGTAGATTGAATACTGGTTTAATCACATCCATCTCATTTTTTTAACACGTTTTCTTATCTGAAGTACACCTTGATCAATTAAAACTTGGACGTCCTTTTGGACCCCTTCACAACCCTTTGACTGAACAGCGCACTCGGGACAATTCTTGTGGCATTCTTTAGCTAAATTGATTTCAAACAACTTAGAATGGAACTCTGACACCGGAGTTTTGATGTCTTTTACATCACAGATCAAAACTTCATCAACTTCTTCCTCTATAGCATTGACAGATGCCCCATAGGAGGGCAGAGGATTACTTTTCACATTCGGATTTGTATCATTGAAAGACAAAATCTTCTTTTCAACCAACTCCCTTACAATATGTTTTAAGGCGTAACAACCCTAAAGATCGTGACCAGGAGCGCCCTCATGAAAAGGACAATGGGTGTTAGGATTGTAATATGGTGGCAATTTCTCTGGTGGAGGACCCAATGGCCTTGGAGTTGCCAAGCCTTGTTCAATGAGGAACGGGTACAATTTAGTGTAAGTCATAGGGATAGGGGGTATAAGAGGCCTTCCTCCCTGTCTTCTATTCTGACCTTGATTATTCTGGCGTTGGACAGGATTTTGTTGAGGAGCGTTGGACGCTTGCTGATGTTGAGGAACTTGTTGAAAAATAGGTTGTTGTTGATTGAAAGCGGGAGTAACAGCTGCCACATATGGTTGAGGGGCATACTAATACATCGGCTATTGAACGAACTGTTGTTGTTGCTGACGTTGATTCTTCCAAGAGGGATTTCTTCTGCGGGCAGTCATGACGACATTAATCTCTCTTTCCTTCTTCTTTTGGAAGCTGCTAGAAGGTCTTTTAACTGCATCCTTGGAACAACCCACTGAACCACTCATCTTCCCATTCTTTAGACCCAATTATATTTTGATCCCTTCAGCCACCAAATCAGAAAAGTTAGCAGTGACATTTCCCACCATTCTTTCATAGAATTCTAGCCGCACAGTGTCAACGGACCAGTCTGCAAGCTCTTTTTCTGATAGAGAAGGCTCTCCTTGAGAGGCAGTCTCCCTCCATCGTTGCGCGTATTATTTAAAAGATTCAGAACTTTTCTGTGACATGCTGAGCAACTGCCTTCTATCTGGCGTGAGATCCATGTTGTATTTGTAGTGCTTTATGAAAGCATCAAGAGGTCTTGAAAGCAACAGATTCCCGACTGGTCCAAACTCAGATACCATTTTGAGGATGCTTCTTTCAAGCTGTCTTGAAAGCAATGGATCATTAATTTGTCATTGTCCACATGGGCTGCCATTTTGCAATAATACATGATCAAATGATTTTTATGACAAGATGCCCGTTCATACTTATCAAAGATAGGTGTTTTGAACTTGGATGGAATCACTAATCTAGACATCAAGTACATTTCACGAGCATCGGCTCCAAATATCTGATCCCCCTCCATAGCCCTAAGCCTTTTCTCAATCAGATCTAAATTTTCTCTCAGCTTATCATGTTTCTCATCTTCGTATTCAGACCCATTGGGTATGTCATAAACTTGATAATGGTCGTCATAATAAGGGTGATTTACACAAGTGTGCACAACAGCGGGTGCAAAGGTCGGAACTACGTTGGGAATATCAGCGGCCAACGAAACTCTCTGTTGAGTAGAGACATGAACTTGTGGTTGAGGTACAAAACCTGGCGGTAGGCCAGACGGAGGCAAAGTAACAGGAGTAGTAACTGGTAGAGAGTCTACCACGGGGTTTGCAACCTCGGAAACAACAGTTGGCTGGGTGTCCATCTTGGCACAGATAACCTGCAGCATCTCCATGATTTATCCAACATTACCATAGAGGTCTTCTAACTCGTTGTTGATGTGATCAATCTCGTGCTCTTGATCTGCCATTCTTTTTCTGGATTGAGCACGAGTGTTATACTGATATGTAGGATTCAGCGTGGAAATTGAAGATGATAAGATGGAATGAGTTTTATGAAAAGAAATGCAATGCAAATGTGACAACAGATGCAAAATGCAAGATGTAATGGAAAAAGTTTTGTGGAACTTAAATGTTTGCAAACATCAAGGATATATCAAAAGAAACTCATTTCGTTAATTTCAAAAGATTGGATTAACAGATATTTATTACTTCTTACAAGATTCCTAAACAAAAAGCTAAATAAAAGCTAACAAAAGTCCAAAGGAGATTCTCCTAATAGCTATTGACATTGTAATACAGCAATAAGCAAAAACTAATTTAAGTAACCCAGTTTTGTCGTATCCACGGGAATCAGTGTGAGGGAAAGAATGTCGTTCGACGGTCTCTATGTTTCTAAGCTTATGGTTCAAAAGTTTTAGTTTAAAAGATTTAAGGAACCAAAATTAAATGCAGAAAATGTAAAGACTAAAAATATAAAATAAAGACTGAATTATAAACTGAGCATTGTTGGGATTGAATCTCATCAATTGATAACACATGCATTCTTCTAATCATTTTATACATAAATCACTTGTTCGTCTAATATCATCATGTATCACTCACGACATACATATCCTCTCGGTCCCCGCATGTGTGAGTGATTTTGTACCGATCAATAATTGCTCTCGCACATTACCAATCAATACAAAGCATTTAAAACTTACATGAATGTTAAGCATACATCCATCTCTGGCATCTAGACCTAACAGATATTACTATAACATCCATATCAAACTAATGAATAATTCACATACAAAGCAATTATCAGAATACGTAGATATGTTTAACCCTTTTTTACATGTATTCAACTAATTGGCCAAATGAATGTGAATATCATTCTTCATCACTATTATCACGCATCACCGCAATACCGTATTGATCCTACTCATGCTACTCATGCTACTTGATCAACACAATACAACAAAAGATACAATGAATATCACAAAACCATGTCAAAAGTTTGTTCATTGATAGATGACAAATCTAAGATCAAGGATTTGAAATAGGTTTTGTCAAGACCCACAAATAAGCAATCAAAGACAATCAACAATAGAGAATCAAAACTAATTCACAAACATACATTAGATGAAATACATAAGGTATCAAAAGATTACATCCTTTCCCAACAAGAGATTGAAGATCCTACCTTTTCTCCCTTGAAATGAAGAGATCCAAAGTTATGATCTTTAAATTACAAGTTCTGATAATTATCTCAAGTTTCTATATCTTGATTATATCTAAAAAGTGTGAAAAATCTATTTATAATACATTCAGGATTTTACAAGTTCGCAAAGCGAACGTTTCACTAGCACAGCAAATGATGAAAATGGGCACCTGAGGTGCCACTGCATAGTTAAACCGCCACAGAATTTCTTCATGAGTTCGCAATGCGAAGGATTATTCGAAAACCGAACACTCGCCTTCAAGTTCGCAAAGCGAACTTTAGTGCCTTTTTCTACTGTCCAAGTCTGGGACCATTCGCTGGGGACTTCGCCAGAGTTCGCAAAGCAAACCTTCGCTAGCTAGTTCGCAAAATGAATTTGCTGATGTTTTCCTCTTTTCCTTGGCAACTTGTATCATTTCTTGTGTCTTACAACTTTGATCATTTAGTGCCTTTTCCTGCACAATAACACACATATTAGAAGCACCAAAGGTATATTCTCAATGTTAGAAGAACAACAACAATCATGAGTAAAATCAATGAAAACATGAGAATTATGTAGAAAAAGTGCAAAGAAAGATAGTTCAATTTAAAGTAAAATTTGTACTTAACAACTCTCCCCAACTAGATTTTTGCTTGTCCTCAAGCAAAGTATGCCCCTCATGAAAACAAGAGGATTTGCTCAAGCTTTTAATTCAACCAAAGTTAAGCATGAAAATGCGCACAAGCAACGTTCACCACTAAATAGAATCGAACAATGACAAAGAATTAAGTTCTTAAACAAATATCATGGAATGGTTCAAATAACAACTAAATTTTCATACTTGAATCACTCTAACACTCCTCTTCAGAATAATAATGAAGAAATTAATGCGTTTGCAACCGCGGGAAAATTTCACTCACTTGACAAACAATGCTAATAGCAACTCAATTCATACAACATCTAACAATCAAAAATGAAAACATGGAAGCAAAAAGATCACTAAGGGCTTCAAAGGTTGTAACTTGGTCGGGTTCACAACAAAGGGACATTTCTAAAGGCCATTGAATCGAAATTGCCGATGCAAAAAGAAACATTCACTATACATGATATTTACACATCACAACTTCATTCACCATTTTCATTCCTTTATCACAAACCTTCTCAAACTTCCTTATGCACAATTATTTCATTCTCTATTTTTCTTATTCAAACAAGCATTCTTTTTCTTTTGTTTTTCACATTCATATTCACACTTTTTCTTTTCATGCTTGCTTGAAATTTTTCAAAAGTTTATAACAACCTACCATTCTTCTTTTTCATTCTCCCCAACTTGAATTCAACTAAACCTCAAGTGAATGGTCCTTGCTTTTCAAAACAAGGAAATCAAATTAAAACAATGTTCAAAGGTTCAAGAAGAAATTTTTTTAGAACCTCACAAAATTCAATGATGAACTACACTTTCAAATTATGTACATAAACCAAGTTCATCACTAAAATGAGATCTAAACTGTTTAGGCTCAAAAGGGTTAACAAATACTCACTACTCATGGGTAAGGTACTTTTGGATACAATTGTGCTCAATAAAAACCAATGCCTTGTTCATTTCTAATGCTTCCACAAAATCACAATAATCAAAAGATAAAGCACGAATCAAACGAATTAAACAACGTTATCAGTCATCCTAGCATATATTAAACAATGGAGGTTTCTCATAATTTGTGGCTTTTGGACCTAAGTGAAACAAGCATTCAAACAAGTTGCAACATGAAACAAGAATACACATTTGCACAAAGCACAAAATTCTTAAATCATTCTAACATTCTATGAAGCGGTACAATTTACCTCGCATACATTCAAATCTCACCATCCAGACTCGGTCGAAGCTTCATTGAATACTTTTATACAAATAACAACCAATCTAGAAGGAGTTCTCATCATTCCTGATCACACTATAGAAAACATAAAAGAAAACAAAGATATACAATATAAACAAATGTACAAAGCTAAAAAATATAGAAACTATCGCAATGCGATTCAATATCTAAACACCAATCCCCGACAACGACGCCATTTTGTTGACATTGTAATACAGCAGCAAGCAAAAACTAATTTAAGTAACCCAGTTTTGTCGTATCCACGGGGATCAGTGCGAGGGAAAGAATGCCGTTCGACGGTCTCTATGTTTCTAAGCTTATGATTCAAAAGTTTTGGTTTCAAAGATTTAAGGAACCAAAATTAAATGCAGAAAATGTAAAGACTAAAAATATAAAATAAAGACTGAATTATAAACTGAGCATTGTTAGGATTGAATCTCATCAATTGATAACACATGCATTCTTCTAATCATTTTATACATAAATCACTTGTTCGTCTAATATCATCATGTATCACTCACGACATACATATCCTCTCGGTCCTCGCATGTGTGAGTGATTTTGTACCGATCAATAATTGTTCTCACACATTACCAATCAATACAAAGCATTTAAAACCTACATGAATATTAAGCCTACATCCATCTCTGGCATCTAGAACTAACAGATATTACTATAACATCCATATTAAACTAATGAATAATTCATATACAAAGCAATGATCAAAATACGCAGATATGTTTAACCCTTTTTTACATGTATTCAACTAATTGGATAAATGAATGTGAATATCATTCTTCATCACTATTATCACGCATCACCGCAATACCGTATCGATCCTACTCATGCTACTCATGCTACTTGATCAACACAATACAACAAAAGATACAATGAATATCAACTCACAAAACCATGTCAAAAGTTTGTTCATTGATAGATGACAAATCTAAGAACAAGTATTTGAAATAGGTTTTGTCAAGACCCACAAATAAGCAATCAAAGACAATCAACAATAGAGAATCAAAACTAATTCACAAACATATATTAGATGAAATACATAAAGTATCAAAAAATTACATCCTTTCCCAACAAGAGATTGAAGATCCTACCTTTTCTCCCTTGAAATGAAGAGATACAAAGTTCTGATCTTTAAATTACAAGTTCTGATAATTATCTCAAGTTTCTATATCTTGATTATATCTAAAAAGTGTGAAAAATCTATTTATAATACATTCAGGATTTTACAAGTTTGCAAAGCGAACGTTTCACTCGCACAGCGAATAATGAAAATGGGCACCTGAGGTGCCACTGCATAGTTAAACTGCCACAGAATTTATTCATGAGTTCGCAATGCGAAGGATTATTCGCAAAGCGAACACTCGCCTTCAAGTTCGCAAAGCGAACTTTAGTGCCTTTTTCTACTGTCCAAGTCTGGGACCATTCGCTGGGGACTTCGCCAGAGTTCACAAAGTGAACCTTCGCTAGCTAGTTCACAAAGCGAAGTTGCTGATGTTTTCCTCTTTTCCTTGGTAACTTGTATCATTTATAGTGTCTTACAACTTTGATCATTTAGTGCCTTTTCCTGCACAATAACACACATATTACAAGCACCAAAGGTATATTCTCAATGTTAGAAGAACAACAACAATCATGAGTAAAATCAATGAAAACATGAGTTCAATTTAAAGTAAAATCTGCACTTAACAGTAGCCTCATGTTGAGCTTCTTGATCTTCTCCTCCATCTGAGTCTTCTCGAGAATAAGCTTGTCCACGATCAGCTTCCAAGGAGTTTACTGAGGGCTAGAGGAAAATAAATCCTCTTGCACCTTCCTCTTCTTACAAGAGAGTATTTCTTCACTCTTCAATTGTAGTTGCCTTTGGAGTTTTGCGTTCTCGTTGACGACCACTTGATACTTGTTCTTCCAAACATCTCCTTCTTATTGTGCTTTGCTCAAAGCGATCTTTAATTTTTCTGCTTCAGACATGAAGATTAGAGTAGGCTCTTTCTTCCGAGTCATGGGCTCTTGATGAGGATAAGGCATCTTTAGCTTGATCACCCCATCTCGGACCCATTAGAGATAGGGTTCTAAAGAAACATAATTGGGATTTCCTAAGTCCTTCTTCCCTCTCCTAAGCAAATGGCTCCAAGCACTCAAAGTTTTCTCCTTGAGCTCCTTGTTATCCTCATCATCTTTGAATAAGACACTCTCAACATGAACACCATTGGGCTTGTCTTTCAAAGGATATCCTAGCTGACGGTGAGCCAAGACTGGGTTATAACTGATCCCTCCTTTGGTACCAAGAAGAGGTACATTAGAAAAATCCCCACAGCTATCAATGATTATAACTCCATCATAGACACAATTGTGCCAATCAATATCAGAGTGGGTAAGAGCCATAATCTTCTGTGACCACCAACCATTCTTGAGATCCCAAAATGGATTAGACTTGGGCAAGTGAGAAATAAACCACTTGTACAATAATGGCACACAGCATGTGATCATCCCTCCTCTATGGAAGTTCCTTAGGTGGACTGAGTGATAAGCATCTGCTAACAAGGTAGGAACTGGACTCTTCTTTAGGAAGATCTTGATAGCGTTGACGTCAACAAAGTCTTCAAAGCCTGGGAAGAGGAACACCCCATAGATAAGTAAGGCAAGAATAGCCTCAAATGCATTCATGCTCAAGTGATCAACATAATACTAAGCTCTCCCAATCAAAAAAAATTTTAGTCAACCCAAAGACGCCTCCTTTAGTGGTCATGTTAGCTTGAATATCAGACAATCCCAAATGTGTGGCTTTGGCAATGTCTTTCTCCTTAGGATCTTTCTCTAAGATAGGAAAGGGAGACTTGCCAAGAATGGGAAAACCAACTAGATAGGAATACTCCTCCAATGTAGGCACAAGTTGGTAGTCGGGGAAGGTGAAATAGTGGTAGACTGGATCATAAAACCGAAGGAGTGTAGAGAGAAGTCCATCTTCCATCTTTGTCTTCAATAGTGATAACAGATTCACATATTTGTTTTTGAAACCTTCTTGATCTTTAACCAAAGCTCCTAATCTTCTTAGGTCATCCAAGCTAGGACTCTTGAAAGTGTCCTTTAAAGTTTTTCTTCTTTCACTATCCATGGTGATCCTATGATGTTTGTAAACAAGAGCTTAAGTTCCATGAAACTTTTTATGAAAAATGATGCTTATGAATGCATGTACGCACAATCAAAACAAGATCACACTAAAACATGGTGTAAGGCTTGTATGAAGTCAAAGGTTTACCCCTCCCATTTGGTACATACTGGGGTTTATTGTGTACCTGCACATCGGGTTCTAACAAGCTCCCAAAGTCATCAGCCCATCTTTCGGATATTATCAATTTCCCAAATACTCGGTAGTTAATAATATTCTCAAGAGAAGCTCTTTTGAGTGTAGTATCGCATATCAACTGTTTTGGGTCTACACCCTCATAGCCATCACACTACGTTCCTAAAAAGTGGGGTTAAAGGTGACTAAAAGTTCTCAGCTTCGTAGGCTCAATCAAGAAAAAGTATTGTTTTCAATATCTCTTGATCAACAATACTTTATTCTTAAAAGTGCCTCACTGAGTGGTGATTTCTCAAGTTAGCTTGGTCGGGAATCAACTCCATATAAGCCTTCTTGAATATACCACCTTCCTATCTTATTTTGTGCTCAAGTCCAAGGCCGGGACTTATCCCATCACAAGGTAACAACCCAATGGAATAACAAACAAATTAAACAAACAATAATATAGCAAGTACAAGTAAGTTTGGCTTAACCCTCTAGATATTTTCCAGTGAAGTCGCCATTTTTGTTGTGGTGAGAATTAGATACCAAGCTATTGATTAAACTTGAATCACAAATCTTTTAAAGATTCACCACCGAGCTTTGATTTATCCAAGGAAAGGGTAAAGATCGTAAAAAAACACTAAGTTTGCAATGTTACAACAAATGCTAAGAGATTTTGGGGGTCGGAGTTGGTTATACCTAGGGAAGATGTTAGCATCCTAAGCATCTATAGTACTCTATAGGAACCTCTTACTAGTATTTGTGATATTGTTTGCTATTATTTTATGTTTGGGTTGTATGGTGAGAGATAGGAACCTAAGGGTTTAGTCACTAAGTATGCTCGCAAAACTTCGCGGTCTTGTGCCTACATATCCTTACAAGGATGGAATCATAGAATTTGTAGTTCACCTCAATAAGGATGGACGAACACTTAATTATGATTAAGGTTCAAAGGGGATTAAGTGTTAAGGCCTCAACACTTACTTGACTTGACAAAGTCAAAGAGTTGTACATTCTACCCCAACTCTAAGTTATAAAACCTAATGACTCTAACAAGGTCAAAGGGAATGGGTAATGCTAAGCTATCTATGACATTGAGTCAATAGAGAGACTTTCCCTTGGATTAAGGAATAAAAGGGCAACTTAAGGATGGAAGCTAACAAGCTAACATCACTTGGGGGAGTAACTTGACAAAGTTAAAAGAGTATGGTTAAGGTGGATGGTATGAACAAGTATGATATTCAAGCATGATATCAATGTAAACATTTAAAGTAACATTCAAACATGATGTTAATGGAGAATTCATAAGAGGTATGACAAAGGTTAAGGCTTATGGTTACAACCAAGCACAAGGGTAAATGTGATAACTTTTAACAAAGACTTGACAAAATAAAAAAGGAACAAGGTAACAACCAAGCACATTCAAAATTCAAAGAAAGTTTTAAACCAAGATGGTGACAACCAAATTAAGTTCAATCAAACAAAGATGTTACAACATCTATACAAACATGAGACATAGTTCTAACAAGACCAAAGTATCATGGGTGATAAGTTCAAGTGCATAATTAAGGCAAGCATGCTTTGGGGTTTACTAACAGCACTTAATCATGAATACAAGACAAAGGAGGATAAGTTGTAACAACACTTAATCATGAATACAATTTAAACATTTCAACATGGATAAGTCATTACAACACTTAAGCATGGTAAGATTCAAAGTTCAAGTTAAGATGTAGAAGTTATGACAACACTTAAACATGGATGAAGGCAAGAGTTCAAAGTTAGTATGTATAAGTCAAGACATCACTTATCATGGATGAAAATTCAAAGAAGTAAAACATATAAAAGTCATGATATCAATCAAAGTTCAAAGCAAACATGTATAAGTTAAGACATTACTTAATCATGAATACAATTTAAAGCAATTAATGGTAACAACCAATCATACTTGAACATAACGACATGTTTATGACAACAACATGGTGGATGAATATGTAAACATACAAAGGATGACATGTAAGCATGCTTTTAGATGGTAAATTAAGATTCAATACATCATGTGAACAAGTTAAGACATTACTTGAAATTTAAGCATGGATACAAATTAGACATGTTAAGATAAGTAGGTAACTACCATACATGTTAGGGTTCAAACATGGCCTTGAACAAAGTGGAAACATCACAAAGATTCACACAAGCATACATGTATACAAAGGCATGTTTAAGACAAAAACAAAGTCTTAAGGATACCTAAACATAGTATGACTCAAACAAACGTATAGGTGCACATCAAAGTCATGTAAACATAGAAGAGATTCACATGTTATAGACAAAATGACCAAGCAAAAGTTCATGGCATGATTGGAAATTTAACATACATTTACATGTAAACATACACTTGAAAATGCATTAAAATCAAGTTGAAACAAGGGTTTACAAGTCCACAACATCACACAAGATTCACCTAAGTTGAAAATGGTTCATACAAGTCCAAAGATGCAAAGAAAACCAAGGTATCAATCAAAATATTCAAAGGAAACCTTATAAAAACCTAAAAAGGTCACTCACTTTAAACATTAATAAGTGTCACTAAAATAATTATTTTTGGTATTTTCTCTTTACAAACAGAAAATATGCAACAATATGAGAAATTTGCAAAAAGAATGGCTCCAAAAGCCATTAAAATGAAGAAGTTACAAGGCTTTAAAGTTGTGAAGAAACTTAAGAAAAAAGAGTCATAAAAAAGAAAAGGAGTGGCCTTGGTGGGTGTTGAACCCACACCAATGGATTGAGTGGCCAAAACCTTGCCAACTCAACCAACGCGCATGTTGTGACTAAGGGTGGAACCAAGATAATATATATGAAAACTATTTGGAGTTCAGAAAAATAAAAAAGGACTGGGGCGATGGGGATTCGAACCCCAATCCTCTCGCTTGCAAACACTCACAAACCCTCCTTCTTGACCAGCGGTGCTACGCCCTCATCCATTAACTAAATTACTTCCAATAATATATATTTTAAATGCACACCAAAATGGACAAGTCAGTGCCATGTCACTTCCACATCAACTTCTTCTTCCTCCCTCGCTTCTCATTTTCTCTTCTCCCTCGTGCCCTAACTCACCATCTTCATCAAAATTTCAACCTCCCATATCTCTCTTATTTCTCCATCATTTTTAATTTGGTAAAAAGCAAAATTGAAGCATTTTTCACAAGGAATCTGAATATATCATTAAATTATCCTAAGACTTACTGTATGAATCACAAATTAACCAACAACAGTGTAACACACATAGATTTCAACATGTTAAAACATCACATGCTCAACTCATATAATGCAACCAATGCCTCAAACAGATTGTATATAGTATAGACTACATTCTTGCTTCATAAATAAAACATTAAGAATGCATGAATCAAGAAGTTCAAGGAGCAAGAAGCTTACGTCTTGGAGACAGTCCAAGGCTTCTTCAAATGCTCTTACAGAAGGGAAATAATGATCCTCTTAGCCTTGTTGATCCTTGGAGAGAGTATTTGAATGATTAAGTTGATTGGAAATGGCTTCAATGTTCAAACCCGACCCCTCTTGCAAGATGAAGTTTGAAAATGGTGGATGATGTGTGGGATGTTACAGAACTTGTTTGATGGTTGGAACAAGCTTTGTGGGGTATTCAGGGAAGGTTTGTGGTGTTGGTTTGCAAAATGCACGAGAGAAATGTGTTTGGTTGGAGATTTTGCAAAACTGAGGTGTTTTTGCGAATTCTCTTGGCTAGGAGAATGCAGAGGTTTTTGAGGGTGAGTTCTTGTGTGCTTTGAGGCTTAATGAAGTCCTCTATTTATAGGAAAAGATTGGAGGTTTGAAGCTAACCAGATTGTCAAGTTCTCAACCTTTTGGCTCTGTTGAATTGCAACATGGTGGTTCCATGCATTTTGTCATTTCCAAGCAATGTTCCACGCTTCTCTGGGGTGGTTGGAAGGGTTCAGAGACCTTGCTTCTCAGTACAAACTTTTTGGAGTGCAGAAGAAACATTTATAATGCTCAAGACAAGTTGACCTTGGTTAAAGTAGCTTTACAAGAATGGCATTGTCAACTTTGTGCCAAAAATGGAATGATCTTTAAGATCAAGCCTTAACCACTTGGATAATGCACCAAAAGCATGTGTACTTATCTGATTTAAGCAAGATTAACAAGCAACAAGGTCTGCAAAATGAAATCATGAAGGTTTGAAGTGGTTTTGCAACATGAATCCACATGGTCATGACCTAAAAATCAAGTTTGGAGCCCTAACTTCATCTCTTCGAAAATCATAGATCAAGAATGGGATTGAGGAGTTCTTATAATTTTTGAAAATCCCCAAACATTCTCTACAACTTTCATGTTTGACAAATTTCTTGAATCTCAAGGGATCATAGTGAAAACTGGCTCCAAAGATTGGTACTCTTGAAGAACAAAATCTGCCTCAAAATTTTTCTAAGTGTTTAAAGATTTTCCCAAACTTTATGGCTCTATAACTCAAAATATAATCATTTTTTGGAGATGGACTCAAAGTGGCAAAGTTGTAGTATGTTGTGAGGGCTTCAATTTGATCTTTGGAACTCAAAAATTGGATGTGTGGAATGAATGTTATGATTCTTCAAAGTTGGCACCAAAACTAGGGTTTTCCTTTTGCAAGAAACCATTCAAATCTTGATTTTTCATGCTCAAACTAATTTATTAAACATGTCTTGATGGAATTTGGCTTGATGACTTCAATTTTGACCAAAAACCCTAATAGTCAAAGGGTTGACTTTGTCAGGTAAAGCTTATGCATCAGATGAATTCAACTGTGTGATCTTCAATGATCTTGCATTCTTGAATCTTTTCAAACATCATGGATGGACTCCATGGATGTATTTGAGCGTCTTGAACCATGCCCTAAGGCTTGAGATCATGCTTTAATCAAAAGTCAAAGGCTCGGTTGACTTTCCAGGCAAAAAAAACCCTAATTTGTGACCAGATGAAGTTGAGCTTCAAAGAACTTGTAATGAGACCAATTTTCACTTGATTTATGATGAAGATAGGCCTCTTGAGTGTATGCAAGCTTGATAGGTTGATGATCAATCCAATACATTGACTGATCAGGTGAAGATCCTCTTGATTTTTCTTGAGCCAAAACTCTAATTCAGATGGAATCAAACAAGAACAAACTTGAATAATATTATGGTTACCAATGCAAAGCTTGATACTCCTAGAATGATGATGGAATCTAGGGTCAAAATTTGGGGTATGACACCAATGAATGATACTATGTGTCATGACTTGGATGCCAAGGTACACATAGCCAATTCTTCACATGGCGATTATTATGATCTTTTGGGATTGAACCTGCCATATTACATCTCATCCCTTGGTGTTTTAATCATTCTTGGACAGATTGGGACGTTTTTTTTGATCAATTTCACTATTTCACTTTAATGCTAGAGGACAAAACCTCACTTCATGGTTTTGAAATGATTTTTATCACATGCCAAGGATAGAATCTTGAAATTTATGTTATGCTCTTACATAGCACATGGTGTATGATGATTTTGGTGTTGATCTTGTGAAGATATTAGGCTTGCAAGGTCATCCAAATCATGTACCAATAAAATGTGTAGCAAATCTGTCTTGCAAAAACAGTTGCAACAAGGCCTATTGTGAAATTCATAACTTCTTGCTCAAGTAAGGTAAATGAATGTTCTTGGACATTTTGGAAAGCTGATATGACATACTTCAACTTTGATGTTCAAAGTTTGTCTTGAATCAATGTGGATCATGGAGAAAAATGGCCCTAAAGTTGGCTCCTTTTACAAGGCAGATTTGTATGAAAATGTTTCTAAGTGTCTAGGTTTCAAAAGTATTGAACCTCCAACTTCATGACCTCATATCTCTCAATCTATGCATTTTTTGGGAATTTATCCCCAAGGACAAAGTTTTAGTATATGATAAGCTCTTAAATTTGATCTTTGGAGCAAAGAAAATGGTTACTTGGATTAGAAGTTATGGCCTTGACAAGTTGGACAAAAATCATTGAATTCCATAACTTAGAAAAAATTTCAATTTCTCCAATGTTGCCCTTTTTGCAAGTAACCTCATATTTCTTGATTAATCATGATCTAAATCACATATTATCATCATTGTTGACTTGAGGAGCACATGGTTGACCAAAATCTCAAAAGTCAAACTTGATTTTATCATAGTTGACTTTTCATCAGGTGAACTTGAATGTTGTGATCTTTTGATGAAATCAAACCCTTGGGCTATTTGAATCATTATGGATGGACTCCAAAGGAGTTTTTGAGTGTCTTGAATCATGTCCCAAGGCTTGAGATCATGTCCTGGTCAAAAGTCAAAGTGCAATTGACTTTTCATTAGAAACTCTAGTTTGTGGACAAGATGAATTTAAATCCTTGCATTGCTTATGAATCAAGCTCCTTGGATTAATCCAATCATATGAATGGACTAATATGATGCATTTGAGGTCCTTGAAACATGTCTTGAGGTTTTGGATTATGCCTTGCTCCAAAAGTCAACTAGGAGCTGAATTAGGTCAAAACCCTAATTTGGGTGTATCTGAGGATTTGAGCCTTTTTTATCTTAGTTCAATGCAGCTTTGCACTTGATCATTGATGAATGAAATATCTTGATATTCATGAATAAATAAGGGACTTGAGATGTTGAATATGATGTCCATTCCTTGATAATTCATCTGCTTGAGCTTTAGGGGGACCACATATCCTGTAAAGTAAGCAAACACACACATCTTGTATTTGTAATGGGTTAGTGATGCATAAAGACATACATATGTTATGCCAATGAGGTGAATAAAGTGGCATCTTAGGGGGTAAAAAATTAGGGTATGACACCTGTCATACCCCAAATTTTGACCACTAAAATTTCCCATCATTGTGAAAATCATCATCACAACATGGATATACCTTCATGCCTCATCAATCTCCTCAAGGATTGGTGAGCATTCACTATAATCAAAGATTAGAGTTCTGAGCCCTCTCAGAGCACTTAGACAAAGGATCAATCAAGGAATGACATGATCTTCAACTTGTCTAAACCTCTCAAACACCTATAGAGGATCAAGAGGACTCCCACATCAAGAATCAAGCACAAGGTTGCAGCATTCCAAGTGGATCAAGCCTTAAGATCACCAGTGTCACCAAACTAGGGTTTTGGTCGACTAAGGCCTCCAGATGGAAATTTTCCTCTAGGCATGACCCATTGCTTCAAAGCACAACTTAAGATACTCCAAGGGACCTCATGGACCCAATGATCAATTCAATTTAACCTCAGGGGAAGCATTCATCAAAAAATCAGGAATTAGGGTTTCTTGACCTAATTCACCCCTAAGTTGACTTTTAAGACAAAACCTGAGCCAAGACCTCAAGAAATGATTTGAGGGTCTCCAATACACTACATTGATCCATTTGCAACAATGGATTGATCCAAGAAGCTTGATCCACAAGTTTCATTTTCATCAGGACCACAATTAGGGTTTTAAGGGAAAAGCCAACTGTACCTTTGACTTTTGACCCAGACATGCTCCCAAACCTTGGGACATGATTCAATACACCATATAACACCTATGGAGTATATCCATTAGGTTTGATTTAGGTCAAGGACTTGATTTCACCAAGGATCACACAGTTTGGATTTCATCTGATAAAAAGTCAACTGTGCACAAAATCAAGTTTGACTTTTTGGGATTTTCCAAAATTTTGCTTCTTTGACCCTAAAATCTTGTTAATATGTGATTTGAATCATCACTTATCAAGAAAAATTAAAGAAAGTGAGTTAACTTGTGAAAGGGGTAACCATAAAAACTTAGAATTTTTCTAAGTTATGGAACAAAGTGGCTAGGGTACCAACTTCCAAGGATCATAATTTGAGATCCAAGCAACCATTTTGGATGGTCCAAAGCTGGATTTGTAGCTCTCATGGCATACTACAAAAGCTTCAACTACATCTCATTCCAATTCCTCATAGATTTCAAGTTATGATTGGATCAAAATCACTATAAACATAAAAATGCATCTTTTTCCAACACTTAAAAAAATTCTGCCCAAGGCAGATTTCAAGTGAAACACCAAAACTTGGGGCACTTTTTCACACAGTTGAAAGATGAATCAATTCAAGGTGTAAACATCAAAGTTGTTGTGCATATTGCTAGCAATTCAAAGGGTCCATCAGCAAGAAAAAACTCCATGGAAATCAAGAGATATAGCAGCTCAAAGTCATGTTGCTGCAACTGTTTTGGAAAAAATAGTTTGCATGTTTGCTTGCTCTCCATGATTTCTAATTCAAAGCCAAGGATCACTATGCCAAATTCATCCAATCTGATCACAATGCATCTGATCCAACCAACAAACTTGGACTGAAATGCCAAGAGCTTATCCTTGAGAATTGATGAGTATTTAGCATATATGCCTTGAATTCAAAGGGAATTAATGTGGAATAGTGCACTTTTAAGATTCTCCCTCCCCTCAGTCAAGTTCTCTGATTAAACAATAATTAAAATGACTGAAGAATGTGGAATCAGTCAATATATAGCTGATCTATTTAGGGCAGCTGTTACACCTAGTGCAAGAGGCATTTATGCCAAGCCAAGACCATTGAACCATGGCCTTATCCTCTGAACTACAAGAGAACCACTTCAACACAACTCCTCTACTATAAATAGAGGTCCTAACTGATCATTCAAAGGACCCTAAAGTAGCTTACAACATTGCTTTCTCTCATTCTCTCTGTAAGTGCCAAATTTCTTTGTTCTTGAGCAAGCACTATCGGGTTTTGAGTTGCAAAGCCAAGCAACTCAGACCATCACTTCTTACACATCACATATGATGTACAGAAGCTGTCAAAACCCCTAAACCACTTCTGAAACACCTCCATCAAAATTTCACTCTTCAACCTAGCCATTATGCAGTTGGGATACCATAATTTGATCTAAGGAGTTTCAAAGAGTTCCGAGGCTTGCAATCCACTATATACCATCCATTGAAGCTATAGAGGTCATCAAATTACTTCTGGAACACACTTTGTGCAGAGTTCCAACTCTTCTTGCAGCCAGGTAAGCCTCAAACTTTCATAACATGATCCATGCATATTTCCTCGCATGATACTTTTGCCAAATGTTTATAATCATGTTTTAGGTGTTTCCCCTCCAAAATTTTGATCATAGCACTCAAAAACATGTCTACACGATTGCTTTTGCAAAATTAGGGTTCATACATTCATGTTAATGTAACTTGCTGCACACTAAAAATAAATGAAATCAAATATTGCCATCATATTCCTTGTTAAAAAACGCATGAATTTGGTGTTTGAATCATGTCAAATGGTTGAGAGATGAGTGAGATAGGGTGCTTCTTGCACGAGCTCGAGGAAGAAGATGACCATGGCGCCATTCTTCAGGTTTTCAAACCAAACTTGCCTTATATTTTTCCCTTGCCATATGTTTAATGAATTGGCATTGCGCCCCAGTGGTTGATCAGCTGGTTTGTGAGTATTGGCAAGCGAGAGGTCTGGGGTTCGAATCCCACTCGCCCCAGACCCTTTTTTTTATCCGTTTTTCCATTTTTACTATTTTTCATATTATTTTTAAATGATTTGGGAAATTCATTTCTCTCTCAATTTTAATTATTTTTTATTGGTTCTTTTTGCAAAAAATCACAAAAATGTTAAAATATTTTATTCCACAAAAAAATCAGATTTATATTATTTATTTAATATAGTTGGTATTTTTGTAAATAAATTCATTTTTATTGTTTTTAAACCTTTTAAAAATGAATATTCATCTTGAAAATCAAAATCAAATGAGTCCTAAATCATCTTATGATTAAAACCTCATTTTTCAAACCTTAACCAAAAATCACAAGTAGTTTATTTAGACTTATTTGGTATTTTTGTCATTTTATTCATTTTTATTAAAAGGATTACTTTTAAAAGAAAATGAAATTAGGGTTTCTTTGATTTTCACCCTAACAAATCTTTTTCAAAACACTCATGGGCCTCTTGATAGGGTGTAACTCCCACCCCTTTGTAAATAAAACAACTTTGGGCCTCACACATTGTATAAGTCCCTCTGTATATTTTCAAAAGTTCGGCGCGATCGTCGCCTTTTTTAACAAAATCGAATGGGCTTCTCCTTGAGCTATAAGACCCATCTTTATTCATTTTCAAACTCTTTAGGCCTCTAATAGAGTGTAAGACCCAATCCCCTTTTAACTAAAACCATTTTTGGGCCTCACATATTGTATAAGTTCCTCTACGTTAAAAGAAAAATCTCGGCGCGATCACCAGTTCAAAATCAAATCACCTGGGCCTACCCTCGTGTTGTAAGTCCCATTTCTTTTCTTTAAATAATCTTTGGGCCTCTCCTTGAGTTGTAATACCCATCCCTTTTGTAAATAAACCTTTGTTGGGCCTCAGTCGTTGTATAAGCCCCTCCTTGAGTATAAGCCCCATAATCTTTTCAAAACAATTTCCCTTTTGATTTAGATTCAAATATACATGTTGTTATCAAAACTTTCTTTAATTTCTTTGAACAACTAACAAAACAGCATGGAAGCTTGCTCGCCTGTAAGTTTTAACAGCTTTCATTTACTCGCTTTCATATAAATATAATTGTATTGTGGGAAGCTGTGCATGGTTAGTCTTCTTTCATACCTCTTTTCAATACTCGTCATATATCAACTGTATATATACTAGTATAGTTATTTAGAGTCTTCCCCGACAACTAGGTCTAGAACTAGGTAAAGCCATGTTGGTCACTCTTAAATACAAACAAAACTAGATCCCCATAGGATTTCCAGATACAGTCTTCCCTTCTCTTGGGGTTAAACAATATGGAACAAAGAGAAAGGCAGTATTCTCGGTGAACCTTTTCTCAGACTGTCACCCCTAGAAATTTTCAAAGAAATTCTACTCCCCGGAGTTGATCTATTCTCTGTGAATAGCATCTCCTGAGTTTCTTCAAACCTTAGAACTTTCACTAAGTGATCTATTCTCTGTGAATAGCATTTCTTGAACTTTTATTAGTTTGGGACCCACAGGTTTCCTAAAAGCATCCCCGCCTCCTCTTGGGCTTTGTACAAGGACCCTTCAGCTTCTTAGAAGTTCTCATGCCTTCTCTTGGGCGTAATACAAGGACCCTGATGACCTCTTAAAGGTATAGGACAGAACTTAGTCATCCTTTGCTAGAGCAATCTTTCTAGTGTCAAAAAATCAAACCATTTTAGGGTTGATTCTCATCCCTTAAAAAAAACACCCGCCTTCTCTTAGGCATCATACAAAAGATAAAACTCTTCCACACCAATAGACTTGGACAGTCTCAAACCCCTTGAGTCTCAAAGACATTCTCAAGTTCCCTACAAACATAGGAGGAACCCCGGTCAATTTAGATCAATCTCCAGCAGAGCTGAAACTCAGTCTCTCTCCTAAAAATCCCCAACCAGGGTTTGTTTATTATTCGATAACATTATCCCAAATCAGAACCTCAAGGCATCTGATACCTCAACTCTTCTGTAATCCTCAGCGAGAGTTGATTCCCCACTTGGACCTGCCTAGGGATCTCAATAATCCCAGTAGAAAGTTAGAATCCTCTTAGGCTTTGTATAATGATCCTTCCTCAGTGAAGTTAGCCTCCTCTTAGGCTTTGTACAAATGATTCTCCCCAGCGGAGCTAACCTTTTCAGACTCTCTTGTTGAGTCCACCAACTTTTCAGACTCTCTTGTTGAGTCAATCACTTTTCAGACTCTCTTATTAAGTCAACCACCTTTTAGCACTCTCTTTTTGAGTCAACCCTTTTAGCCTCAATCTTTGGCTTTGTACAAGACATAAATCTTCCAAAACTTTATCTTTAGCCAGGGACACACATCTTCCCCCAACGAAGTCATTTCCTCCCAGCCTTATTTTAGGCTTTGAGGAATTATTTCCCAAGCAGAGTCAAAACCCTTTTTAACCTCAATCTTGGGCTTTGTACAAGACAAATAATACTTTCCCGCGGAGTGAAACTCATTTCAGCCTCAATCTTGCGCTTTGTACAAGACACATACAAACCTCCCCGGCGGAGTTAAAATACCCCTTTAGCCTCAATCTTGGGCTTTGTACAAGACAGATAAAACACTTTTCCCTAGAAAAGTGAAATTTCCAACCTCCTCTTAGGCTTTGTATAATGATATCCCCAAAGAGTCCGTCTCTTTTTTGCCTCAATCTCGGCTTTGTACGAGACAAATAAAAACACTCTCTTGTTGAGTCGGTCTTATCCAGAATTTGGATAAGGATCTCCCCAGTGGAGTCAATCAACCTTTTAGCTTCAACCTTGGGCTTTGATCAAGGCACACAAAAATCAACAATCCCTCTTTAGAGATGACAAGTTCTCTCTCAAACCTTTTAGCTTCAATCTTGGGCTTTGAACAAGACACAAATACTCCTTTTAGCTTCAATCTTGGGCTTTGAACAAGACACCAAAACATCATTTTCCTCCCTTATAATAGGAGGAACTACGATTGCTCTGATTTCCCTATTTCATTTAAATGGGAATACATAGGCATAACATTGCGAAATCTTAGCGAGCATACTAAAAAAAACTCTAGGTCCAGTACCTTCACCTATCAATCAAAACTTAGGTCCAGTACCTTACCAAAAACTTCGGGAATAACCCGAACATCAACAAAAACTCACTCACTCACTCATATTTCCCAAGAAACTTTCCCAATCCATTAACAGATAAACACCATCAATTACAAAACAAAACCTAAAGATAATATCATGTGGATAACCACATATAGGATGGGAAATTGACAACTCCCCATTGTATAACCTGACCCCGACTCCCCGAATCTCTTTAAGAGTTTGTTCAGTTAAACATTCGCGTGCAAGGTTAGTTTTAGATAGCTTCCCTTTCCCTTCCAGCTTCACGGGATAAATAAGAAATCAGAAAGTAGCACCCCCTCCTCATTGCGGTGAGGAAAATCCAGCGATAAGGTGGTCGCGTCACCGACAAAAATCACTCGCTACAGTAAAATGGCGACTCTGCTGGGGAGCCTCTGTATGATCTGTTTTACCTTAGTCATCATCGTCCCCATTTTCTACAGTAATATGGCGACTCTGCTGGCGAGTCATTTTATTTTGTTAGGACTATAATTATAGCTCTTAAGAGGTCTAGGATGTTAGTTTTAGGAATGAATATATATATATATATATATATATATATATATATATCGCTTTTCCTAATTGATATCCGTGTTTATTTTTCAGCTAATGGGACTGCGGGTGATGCCGCATCTGGAAAGTTTGAGTGACACCTAAGATAAGTGATGGCACTAGACGGGTAATCTTACAGGGAGTGACTCCCAAATAAGAGATCTCGGTCGACCATCAAATCAGTGGAGAGACCCTTTGCGGATTCAATGCCTATACGACTTCGATTGTTGAAAGCAGGTTGTTCGATTGTGGTATTCTATGAAACTGAGGAATTAGTATGCTAAGACCATGTTACTATTTTGTAGTGCGGAAGCTATTGGAAATAGTTGTCACGCGATACTACCCTCATTTGAGATTACTCTAAGATACATCAGCTCGCTCGGGTGAACTAGCCTGCTGTTGTTATTCGAAGAGGGGTCAATGATTTTGAGGACAGGTACAAAAAATCACCAGTACAACCTTTAGGGATGGGTAGAGCCATGACTTCATGACACCGAACCTTTGACCCCATGTTTTTTCTATGTTTTTGTGTGATGCATTCATGCATTCATATCATTCAAAAATACTTTAAACAAAGAAAAATTTTCTCTTCTAGTCTCTCTTTTTTCAAATTAAACTAAGAAAATGATTACAAATGTCAGAGAAAAAAGATTGCGTTATGGATTTCGGTAGAAGGAAAACTCACAAGTACACCTTCAAGGTTCCAAAATTAGAGGATTTGAGAGGGTTGGCAAGGATGATCACCAACCCTAATGCTTTTAGAGCTAAGTACGGGGGGTTGTTATCTCTATTAAGGGTCCACGTAATTGAAGGAATATTGTTTACTCTGATTCAGTTTTACGATCCGATCTATCACTGTTTCACATTCCCGGATTACCAACTGGCACCAACACTGGAGGAGTACTCTCACCTGACTGATTTACCCATCACTGATCAAGCTCCATTTTTTGGACTGGAAGAAATTCCAAAGGAGCAAACCGTCGCAAGAGCAATCTATTTGGACGAGTCAGAAGTCAGGACTCACATGACCACTAAGGGTGGAATTCAAGGTTTTCCATCCAAATTTTTGATAAAGAAGGCTCTGTACTTTGCTAGTATAGGGAACGTGACTGCTTTTGAGAGCATATTTGTCTTACTCACCTACGGGTTATTTCTGTTTCCCAACATTGATGACTTCATTCATATCAATGCCATTAAGATTTTTCTTATTGGAAACCTTGTACCGACCTTGCTCGCAGATGCTTATCATTATGTACACTTAAGGAATTTGTACAGTGGAGGAATGATCACATGCTGTGTATCCCTGCTATACAAATGGTTTGCTTCTCATTTACCCAAGTCTGCTGCATTTTGGGATCCTAAGAATACTTTACGTTGGTCGCAGAGAATCATGTCTCTTACCAACTCTGACATCGATTGGTACAATCGAATCTATGATGGAATAAGAATCATTGGCCGTTGTGGAAATTTCCCCAATGTACCCCTCATAGGAATTAAAGGAGGAATCAATTATCATCCAGTTTTGGTTCGTCGTCAATTTGGATAGCCGATGAGACATGTCCCACGTAATGTTCATCTGGAAGGTCTTTTCTTCAAGGAAGGAGAAAATGACAGGGCACTAAAGACAGAAATAGTGCATGCCTGGAAACATGTTCACAGGAAAGGAAGAGAGTCTCTAGGAAAACCGGACTGTGTCTCTGTGGAACCTTATCTCCACTGGGTACAAACTAGAGCTCTCAAACTGAGGATGCCTTACCCTCGTCAAGGAGTTCTTCCGTTAAAGGAATCTGTCCTTTATTTTATGTTTGATACGGAAAAGCTTCAGGTTACTCTCAACAAAGTTCACCAGGAGAAGAAACCTTGGAAGAACAAATACCGTATTCTCAATGTGGAGTGTAATAAAATACAACAACTATTAAAAGAAAAAGATGCTCTGATCGAGATTTTAGAGCAACACGCTGTAGAAAATCAAGATGACCAAAGGAATTTGCTCGCTCCTTTCACTTGGAAAAGGAATGACAACCCGACAACGGCTCAAGAGCCCCGGTCAAAGAAGAGGAAAGTACCAGAACCAGCACCTGAGCTCTCTTCAGAGAGGACTCAGGATCCATAAGTTTAGACATTTCCTTTTACAGCACTTTGTAAATTATAGTATTTCCATTTTCGCAATCTTTGAATTCAATAAAACGGGGTTTCCCCACTGTTTGATATTTGCAATCCAATTGTCGAAGTTTTCTTTGGAATAAAAAAAATAATAATTAATCTAATCATTGCATATCATTCATCATTCTCACATAACGCATTCTCCTTCCCTACGAATCTCACGTTTGTGTCTCGATTCTAGAGTCAAACTGTCTCATTCGTACAATACTCGGGCTAGTCGACAAAAGAAAATGGATGATCTCTAGGAAGAGAACAGAGAGTTGAGAGAAGAACTCGACGCTCTGAAAGAGGATCTAAGAAAGTTTCACAACGACATGCAAGCTCTGGCAGCAGCTCAGATGCAACAACAAATAACTGTGATCTCAGAGATCACATCTACGCCCATAGTGGAAAAGTATGATTCTCAGTATAACATGCCTAAAGATCGTCCCTGGGGCATGCCACTTAACTATATCCCGGAAGGATATATTCTGCCGATCATGGAAGATCCGGAAACGGCAGCAGGAATCACTGGGCCTGAAGGTTACAAACTTTGGGAAAGCGAAGATGCAAGGGGCATGACAGCAACTCCTGAAGGTTACAAACTTCGGGAGAGGGAAGCACCAAGAGTCAAGGCCGTAATGACTATACCACCACCCGTGGTACACACTGTTCCGGAAGGACAGATTCCACAGATACCGTCTGCTGGAAAAGAAAGTATGTACGACAGAATGAATGAGTTCCAGGAACAATTCCTGGAGATGCAGAAGGAACTGCAAGCCATTCGCGGTCAGGATCTATTCGGAAAGGACGCCACAGACCTTTGTTTGGTCCCCAACGTGAAAGTTCCGCACAAATTCAAGGTGCTCGAATTTGAAAAGTACAAGGGCAACTCTTGCCCTCAAAGTCATTTGGTGATGTACGCTCGAAAGATGTCAACTCAGACAGAGAACCAATAGCTACTGATCCACTATTTCCAAGATAGTTTAACCGGTGCTGCACTCAAATGGTACATGGGATTAAACCACACTAAGATTGTCACTTTCAGAGATCTTGGAGCTGCCTTCGTTCAACAGTATAAGTATAACCTGGACATGGCATCAGACAGAGATCAACTTTGAGCCTTGTCGCAGAAGGACAAAGAAACATTTAAGGAATATGCTCAGAGATGGCGTGAAATTTCCGCCCAGATTTGTCCACCTCTTGAGGAAAAAGAGATGACAAAGATCTTCTTGAAAACCTTGAGCTCATTTTACTACGACAGATGGTTGCCAGTGCGCCCAGTGACTTCACTGAGATGGTGGGCATGGGAGTTCGTCTTGAGGAAGTAGTCCGAGAAGGACGTTTAGTTAAGGATGCTAGATCATCAAGCAGTACCAAAAGATACGGTAGTGCTTTCCCTAAGAAAAAAGAGCAAGATATTGGTAATATCTCTCTCGGAAAGCAAAGGCGAAGATACCAACCGGTAGCAGCTGTAACTCCTACTATCAACCATGCGCCTGTTCCATCGTATCAACCTCAAGTTTCTTAGAGCCAACCAAATCAACAACAATATCAGCAAAGGACACGATAGCCTCTTCAGTAGGCTCGTCCTCAGTATAACAACAGTCGTACAACGCGATCGCCAGGGTTCGACCCTATACCAATGTTATACGCAGAACTATTTCCATTACTATTGGTCAAGGGGAACGTCCAAACCAGGGCTCCTCTTGCGATACTGGAGAATCTTCCTTTTTGGTTCAAAGCGGATTAGACTTTCCCTTACCATCAAGGAGGACCAGGACATAACATAGAAAGCTGTCTCAGCTTTAAAACTGATGTGCAGAAGCTTATTATGAGCAGGGTCTTATCCTTCAAGGATACAAATCCAAATGTTCAGATGAACCCGCTGCCTCAACAAGAGAAAGCTGCGGTAAATTTGATTGAGGAAGAGTTTAAGCACATCTATCAAATTCATGATGTACTCTTATTAGGAGCCAACCTGGTCAAGATGCATTGCAAACAGAGCGGATACGGTCACGTACCGGCTCATAACTATCACCAGTGTGGTATCTGCTCTAAAAACAATCAAGGATGTTCTGTGGTGCAAACAGCTCTACAGGAACAGATGGATCATTGATGGATCCAAGATCACCGAATTCGTGAAGTCAACATGACTTATGCGAATTCCAACATCATTCAAAACCACGTCATCCGTGCGATGAATGACAACTTGGTGGCAATGCACTCAAGGAAAAGCCAACATCATAATCTGCCACGGCACGATTACGATTCCTGTCTGATTTGCTCGATAAATAATCAGGGATTCTCTTTTGTACAAGAGGCCCTCCAGCGTCAGATGGATCTTGGATGGATTTAGGATTACCGCGACAGAAGTCATTATCAAGTGAATATGATTCAAATCTTTGATATTAGCTTGATGAATACCAGTTTGGTGGAATTACACGCTAAGCAAGTCCAGCTCGGTTTTCTGACTTCTCACGATTATCAAAACTGTAAGGGATGTCGTGAGAGTGACCAAGGATGTGCACTCGTTCAGAGGACACTGCAACATTTGTTGAACCACTGGTGGCTTCCTATCTATCTAGATGAAGACACACATCAAGTCAGTATGATTAATGGGAACCCTACTATGCATCAAAATCAGGATGTTCGGAGACAGACCTAGTAAGGTTACACTGCATACAAAGCGGACGTGGCCAGGTGCCACCACATAACTATGAACGTTGTAGAGTTTGCTTAGAAGATAATCAAGGATGTTACCTCGTGTGAGCAGCCCTTCAAAGTCAGTTGGACCACAAAGAGATTCGACCGTGTCCAAGTTCTGGGTGAATCAACTTGATGCCAGACTATTTTGCTGATTAAATCAAGGACATCGTCATAATCTCTGATCATAAGAGGACCAAAGATGTTTGTACCATAATCCCTCTACTTGACGAATCAAGAATTCCCTTGGACAGTAGAAAAGTTCCCAACCAGGAACTGATTGAAATTACTTACAATGGTCAGAAAAATCAAAAGGCTCATGTAGTTATCTATCTGTCGGGACCATTACCGTATGAATCAACTAAGGCTATCCCTTACAAATACGGTGCAACAACGATTGAGAATGGAAAGGAAACTCCATTACCCTCCGTCGTGAATATTGCAGACATCAGTCGAGTAACACGGAGTGGTCGGATCTTCAACCGAGGAGTTGAAGAATGCAGCAAAGAAAAGGAACCTCAAACCGAAGTTCCTAATCAACCAGTCGGTCAATCCTTCGATCCCGACCTTTCAAAGAACAACGATGAGATGCTGAAACTCATCCAGAAGAGTGAATACAACATTGTTGACCAGCTGTTGCAAACTCCTTCAAAAATCTCTGTACTATCTCTTTTACTCAGTTTTGAAGCTCACAGGGAAGCTCTACAGAAAGTCTTAGAGCAAGCCTTTGTGGAACAAGATGTGTCAATAAGACAATTCGACAGCATCATCTCCAACATCACTTCTTGCAACAACTTAGGGTTTTGTGATGAGGAATTGCCAGAAGAAGGAAAAATTCATAACATGGCGCTCAATATTACAGTCAACTGCAAGGGCGATGCTTTAGTCACGTACTGGTAGTCACTGGATCGACTCTGAATGTTATGCTGAAATCCACTCTAATGCGACTATCATTCAAAGGATCTCTGATGAGAGGCAGCGATGTCATCGTCAAAGCATTTGACGGATCCTGGAAAATAGTTATCGGCGAAGTCGACCTTCCCATAACTATCGGTCCTCACACCTTCCTAGTCACGTTCCAGGTCATGGACATCCGGGTAGCATACAGCTGTTTGTTAGGAAAGTATTCATCCCATTCAAAATTTCTTCCACAGAGGAGGTTTCCTTCACCCAGTGTCTCAAGAAGTCCATACCATCAACGAGGGTGATTCCTCCGACACAGATGAAGAGTGGAAGTCCTATCTTAACAAGGACGATTATGTATCTCAGGAAGAGGTTCCTACGCCATTTTGCTATCCTGTACAGAGTCCGAGATATATACCAAGATCAGATGTCAAAATGATATACGGAGATTGTGATCCGGAAGGATGCCGTGCTCCACCAAACTCATTAGAGGAAGACACTCTGATGAAAGACAACTTTGACCACGACTACTATGGCCCAATGGATGGCCTGCCTATCTGGCAGCCGTACCCAGGAGACTTGGGACAAAAGAGTCAGCCGAACGATGCATATCAACTGAGCATCATTGAAAAGAATACCTGTGTCCCCACCGGGTCATGAGATCATTACTTAGGGCATTCAGAAAATATCCAGTACAACGATGAATTTGCAAGAATTGTAGGACAAGAGTTCCTTAACTATGCCTTTCCCGAGGTCAACGTCATCGAGAGAGATGACTCCTCTAGTTCCAAAGAAGTGTGGGACACCCTGGGACAACCGAGTGGCAAATACGACTTCATGGTCAAGTACACCGCTCCCAAAAGCTCTCGCATCAGGCTCGAAGACATTCAGCCGACTGGATGGGGAGATCCACCTGAGAGTGCAAACACTGTGCAAGATACAGCTGAAGAATCCTTCTACGACAACTCTGCTTGGGAGACAGATTCCAATGATCTTGCTCCACTAGAAATCAGTGTTATTTCTGAAGACAAATCAAGAAGGAAGGTACCAGACTTTGTGATTCACCGAGGAGTTTGCCGCCAATGGGTTGTTGTCAATGTCCCGAAGATTGTTCATAAGTCTAAGTAATTGCCATCTTTACTTTAACCTTTCACCCTGCCCAGGTGAAACAGATGTTTTGATAGGGCTCACTTTCTGTAAATGTCCTTCTTCGCTTTGCCCAAAGCGACAGAGTTTTGTTTTATAGGGCTGTAGTTTCGAGAATCGAAAAGATCATAAATAAAATAACTTCGTTCTGTAATTTCTGTATTTTATTGTTGTTTTCTCTTTTTGCTTTTTCAGAAAATGGTAATCCTAAAAATGACTCAAATAATAAAAACAAGCAGTTTTCAGAAATTACACTGCACACACTCTTGCATTCTCTCTATCTCTTCTAAAACAAATCATCACGTCATGTAGATTGCTTATTTTAAACCCCATTGAAACATACGATCCAATGCCTTCTCCCAACTTTGAATTCCCGGTATTTGAGGCTGAAGAAGAAGATGACGAAGAAATTCTAGAAGAGATCTCCCGATTACTCAGACAAGAGGAAAGGTCTATTGAGCCTCACAAAGAGCCGTTGGAAACAATCAACTTAGGTTCAGAAGAAGAGAGAAAGAAAGTCAAGATTGGGGCACTGCTCGGTCCAACAGTCAAAGAAAGTTTGATAAAGCTTCTCAAAGAGTTTCCCGATGTATTCGCTTGGTCCTATCAGGATATGCTAGGGTTAGATACCAGCATCGTGGAACATCATCTGCCGTTGAGATCAGAATGTCCGCCAATAAAACAAAGGTTGAGATGAACTCATCCAGACATGGCCATCAAAATCAAAGAGGAAGTACAGAAACATATTGATGCAGGTTTCCTCGCCACATCAGAATATCCTCAATGGCTAGCCAACATAGTACCAGTTCCAAAAAGGACGGAAAGGTCAGAATGTGTATAGACTACAGGGATCTGAACAAAGCTAGTCCAAAGGATGAGTTTCCCTTACCACACATTGACATGCTGGTAGATAGTACAGCGAAGTTTAAAGTATTCTCCTTCATGGATGGATTATCGGGCTATAATCAGATAAAAATGGCTCCGAAAGATATGGAGAAAACTTCCTTCATCACCCCATGGGGCACCTTCTGTTACAAGGTAATGCCATTCGGTCTGAAGAACGCCGGGGCAACCTATCAAAGGGCCATGACTACTCTGTTTCATGACATGATACACAAAGAAATCGAGGTATATGTCGATGATATGATTGCCAAATCTAAGACAGAAGAGGAGCATGTGACCCACCTGTCAAAGCTATTCGAGCGTCTGAGAAAATACAAACTCTGATTGAATCCCAATAAGTGCATATTCGGTGTTCGCTCAAGGAAACTGCCAGGGTTCATCGTCAGCCAGAAAGGAATTGAGGTTGATCCTGACAAGGTCAAGGCCATTCAAGAAATACCTTCTCCGAAGACTGAAAAACAAGTCAGAGGATTCCTGGGACGTTTGAATTACATTTCCCGATTTATATTCCTCATGACCGCGACATGCGCGCCAATCTTCAAACTACTCAAGAAGATACAATCATTTCTCGCTGATTCCCGAGGCAAATGGACTCCGAATTACGACGACCCCTACGTGGTCAAGAAAGCCTTCTCGGGCGGCGCCTTGAGACTTGCAACCATGGATGGAGAAGATTTTACCTACCCTATAAATGTTGGCGTAGTCAAGAAATACTTCGCCTAAATGAAAAAAAAACGTCTCGGTGGATTGAAAACCTGAAAGGGCGGTCCAGGCAAAAATTAGAGACATAATCAAAAATCATCCCGGTGGATTGGAAATATCAAAGTACAATCTAGGCAAAAATTAGGGATTAATGGCAAGTAACTACATCCAGCAAAGGGGCAAATTCTCAGCAGCAGTCATGTCATCCATCAGAAGAAACTCCAGTCAAGGTCATCTTTGATGGAAGCTCAGGATGTCCAGAATTCAAAGTTGGTAGAAGGAGAGCGGTCATTATGTTTCAATGTAGTCCTTTTCCCTTAAATTATCATTTTCTAACTTTGTAAATACTCTATGGAATCACGCATTTGACTGATTTCCATCCTATCAATAAAATTTGAGCCTTAATGCTTTTGTTTGTAATTCTTATTTGTTTTAGCTTTACAGAATGATGTTTTTAATATGATCAATGATTCTTGAAATAAAACAAAAATGAGTTTACTTGTCAAACTTTTTCTGGTTTTAAAATAAAGATGGCAATTTCTTTTGACTGTTGAACATCGAAAGAACATCGATCGCTTCTCCAGAAGTAATCAAACTTCAAATTGTAGAATCAAAGTACTCCTTCTAAGCCAGTACACCTGAATGAAGGATCAGCTGTGTCAGAAACCATGTTTTATCTGACACCCCGGCAGAGTTCTTATCTCCTAAGCCCGACCAACGGTTGTTCCCCACAGGGACTATTTCTCATAAGCAAGGCAGAATTGCTATCTTGAACCAATGATACTTTTTATCCCCAGCAGTGGCTGAGTATCCAGTCATGTTTATCTATTAGTCTGTATGTCGCGTCAGTTTTGTCAGCATAAACATATATACATCACGCATTATTGATTTACATCCATATTCATATTGCATCACTATCACTCTAGTCGGTGTTATCCTCTAGTGATAAAAGTCCTCTCATCAATCGACTTGTTAGTTATGTCCTCGTCAGGAAGTGAATCATCTAAGCAATCTCTCTCCTCCGGTTTATTTCTGGATTAAAGCCAGTCCTTGACCACTTTAATAACTTGAACCTATGAAAGACAAGAAAACTTTCGACAAACATCACTCTTCGCCATTGAAGATGATATCCTCGCTTTCCTGGATTAAGGAAAATCCCCAGAGAAAGCCTCTTAATCAAAGATTCGACAATACAGCAGTTCTTCTTCGAAAAATTCGCTGACGAAAAGGTCATCAGCACCTCAAAATTGGATTACATCACATGGTATTTCTCTGAAAAGATCTCGAGGAAAAGTATGATGTAATGTCCCCAAGCAGAAAACAGTCTTTCAAGAGACTCATTTTCCCTAGTAGAGTCAACAAATGGCGTCTGCAATAGAGAAGTTTAAACACCTCTACAGCTCAGACAAACGGGTTTCCCCAGTAAGTCTGACATCAAAACCTTTTCCATCAAATGGCATCTCCCCAGGAAAATTCGGCGAAAAGTTTGAGGAAAACCGCTGCGAACAGCGTCCCTTGTCAAGAAAGTTTATTGACAAAAGAAACTGACACCAGTTCCTTGGTAGGAAACCAGGATCGAGGGGAAGTTTATTTTAGAAACTGAGACCAGTTCCTTGGCTGAAGACCAGGATCGAGGGGAAGTTTATATCACAAACTGAGACTAGTTCCTTGGTAGGAAACCAGGATCGAGGGGAAGTTTATTTCAGAAACTGAGACCAGTTCCTTGGCTGAAGACCATGATCGAGGGGAAGTTTACTTCAAAAACTAAGACCAGTTCCTTGGCTGAAGACCAGGATCGAGGGGGAAGTTTTTACCTTTTTTAAGCATCACTGCTTAGCAAAAGAAGATGGATGAGCGAACTGCCATTTATAACCACCATCAAAATTTCGGGTATTCCGATATTTAATCCTCTTGCACCCCGAATGCCCGAATACCTTCGCCATTCTCACCTTCGGGTCCAAGAAAATTAAATAGGGGCATCTATCATACCCCCAATTTTGACCACTAAGATTTCCCATCATTGTGGAAAACATCATCACAACATGGATGTACCTTCATGCCTCATCAATCTCCTCAAGGATTGGTGAACATTCACTATAATTAAAGATTAGGGTTTTGAGCCCTCTCAGAGCACTTAGACAAATGATCAATCAAGGAATGACATGATCTTCAGATTGTATAAACCTCTCAAACACCTACAAAGGATCATGAGGACACCCACATCAAGAATCAAGCACAAGGTTGCAGCATTCCAAGTGGATCAAGCCTTAAGATCGCCAGTGTCACCAAACTAGGGTTTTGGTCGACTGAGGCCTCCAGATGGAAATTTTCCTCTGGGCATGAGCCATTGCTTCAAAGCACAACTTAAGATACTCCAAGGGACCTCATGGACCCAATCATCAATTCAATTTAACCTCAGGGGAAGCATTCATCAAAAAATCAGGAATTAGGGTTTCTTGACCTAATTCACCCCTAAGTTGACTTTTGAGACAAAACCTGATCCATGACCTCAAGACATTATTTGAGGGTCTCCAATACACTACATTGATCCATTTGCAACAATGGATTGATCCAAGAAGCTTAATCCATATGTTTCATTTTCATCAGGACCACAATTAGGGTTTCGAGGGAAAAGTCAACTGTACCTTTGACTTTTGACCCAGACATGCTCCCAAACCTTGGGACATGATTCAATACACCCTACAACACCTATGGAGTATATCCATTAGGTTTGATTTAGGTCAAGGACTTGATTTCACCAAGGATCACACAGTTTGGATTTCATCTGATAAAAAGTCAAATGTGCACAAAATCAAGTTTGTCTTTTTGGGATTTTCCGCAATTTTGGTTCGTTGACCCTAAAATCATGTTAATATGTGATTTTAATCATCACTTATCAAGAAAAATCAAAGAAAGTGAGTTAACTTGTGAAAGGGGTAACCATAAAAACTTAGAATTTTTCTAAGTTATGGAACAAAGTGGCTAGGGTACCAACTTCCAAGGATCATAACTTGAGATCCAAGCAATCATTTTGGATGGTCCAAAGCTGGATTTGTAGCTCTCATGGCATACTACAAAAGCTTCAACTACATCTCATTCCAATTCCTCATAGATTTCAAGTTATGATTGGATCAAAATCACTAAAAGCATGAAAATGCATCTTTTTCCAACACTTAGAAAAATTCTGCCCAAGGCAGATTTCAAGTGAAACACCAAAACTTGGGGCACTTTTTCACACAGTTGCAAGATGAATCAATTCAAGGTGTAAACTTCAAAGTTGTTGTACATATTGCTAGCAATTCAAAGGGTCAATCAGAATGAAAAAACTCCATGGAAATCAAGAGATATAGCAGCTCAAAGTCATGTTGTTGCAACTGTTTTGGAAAAAACAATTTGCATGTTTGCTTGCTCTCCAAGATTTCTGATTCAAAGCCAAGGATCACTATGCCAAATTCATCCAATCTGATCACAATGCATATGATCCAACCAACAATCTTGGACTAAAATGCCAAGAGCTTATCCTTGAGAATTAATGAGTTTTTGGCATATATGCCTTGAATTCAAAGGGAATCAATGTGGAATAGTGCACTTTCAAGATTCTCCCTCCCCTCAGTCAAGTTCTCTGATTAAACAATAATTAAAATGACTGAAGAATTTGGAATAAGTCAATACATAGCTGATCTATTTGGGGGAGTTGTTACACCTAGTGCAAGAGGCATTTATGCCAAGCCAAGACCATTGAACCATGGCCTTATCCTCTGAACTTCAAGAGAACCACTTCAACACAACTCCTCTACTATAAATAGAGGTCCTAATTGATCATTCAAAGGACCCCAAAGCAGCTTACAACATTGCTTTCTCTCATTCTCTCCTTAAGTGCCAAATTTCTTTGTTCTTGAGCAAGCACTATCGGGTTTTGAGTTGCAGAGCCAAGCAACTCAAACCATCACTTCTAACACATCACATATGATGTATAGAAGCTGTCCAAACACCTAAACCACTTCTGAAACACCTCCATCAAAATTTCACTCTTCAACCTTGCCATTATGCAGTTGGGATACCATAATTTGATCTAAGGAGTTTCAAAGAGTTCCAAGGCTTGCAATCCACTCTATACCATCCATTGAAGCTGTAGAGGTCATCAAATTACTTCTGGAATGCACTTTGTGTAGAGTTCCAATTCTTCTTGCAGCCAGGTAAGCCTCAAACTTTCATAACATGATCCATGCATATTTCCTCGCATGATACTTTTGCCAAATGTTTATTATCATGTTTTAAGTGTTTCCCCTAAAAAAATTTGATCATAGCACACACAAACATGTCTACACGATTGCTTTTACAAAATTAGGGTTCATACATTCATGTTAATGTAACTTGCTGCACACTAAAAATAAATGAAATCAAATATTGCCATCATATTCCTTGTTAAAAAACGCATGAATTTAGTGTTTGAATCATGTCAAATGGTTGAGAGATGAGTGAGATACGGTGCTTCTTGCACGAGCTCGAGGAAGAAGATGGCCATGGCGCCATTCTTCAGGTTTTCAAACCAAACTTGCCTTATATTTTTCCCTTGCCATATGTTTAATGAATTGGCATTGCGCCCCAGTGGTTGATCAGCTGGTTTGTGAGTATTGGCAAACGAGAGGTCTGGGGTTCGAATCCCCCTCGCCCCAAACCCCTTTTTTTTATCACTTTTTCCATTTTTACTATTTTTCATATTATTTTTAAATGATTTGGAAAATTAATTTCTCTCTCAATTTTAATTATTTTTTATTGGTTCTTTTTGCAAAAAATCACAAAAATGTTAAAATATTTTATTCCAAAAAAAAATCAGATTTATATTATTTATTTAATATAGTTGGTATTTTTGTAAATAAATTCATTTTTATTGTTTTTAAACCTTTTAAAAATGAATATTCATCTTGAAAATCAAAATCAAATGAGTCCTAAATCATCTTGTGATTAAAACCTCATTTTTCAAACCTTAACCAAAAATCACAAGTAGTTTATTTAGACTTATTTGGTATTTTTGTCATTTTATTCATTTTTATTAAAAGGATTACTTTTAAAAGAAAATGAAATTAGGGTTTCTTTGATTTTCACCCTGACAAATCTTTTTCAAAACACTCATGGGCCTCTTGATAGAGTGTAAGTCCCACCCCTTTATAAATAAAACAACTTTGGGCCTCACACATTGTATAAGTCCCTCTGTACAAAAGTTCGGCGCAATCGTCGCCTTTTTTAACAAAATCGAATAGGCTTCTCCTTGAGCGATAAGACCCATCTTTATTCATTTTCAAACTCTTTGGACCTCTAATAAAGTGTAAGACCCAATCTCCTTATAACCAAAACCATTTTTGGGCCTCACATATTGTATAAGTCCCTCTACGTTAAAAGAAAAATCTCGGCGCGATCGCCAGTTCAAAATCAAATCACCTGGGCCTACCCTCGTGTTGCAAGTCCCATTTCTTTTCTTTAAATAATATTTAGGCCTCTCCTTGAGTTGTAAGACCCATCCCTTTTGTAAATAAACCTTTGTTGGGCCTCATTCGTTGTTTAAGTCCCGATACGATCCTTGAAATAACGTTGCGATCACTGTTAAACCTCGGGCCTCTCCTTGAGTATAAGCCCCACAATCTTTTCAAAACAATTTCCCTTTTGATTTAGATTCAAATATACATGTTGTTATCAAAACTTTCTTTAATTTTTTTGAACAACTAACAAAATAGCATGGAAGCTTGCTCGCCTGTAAGTTTTAACAGCTTTCATTTACTCGCTTTCATATAAATATAACTGTATTGTGGGAAGTTGCGCATGTTTAGTCTTCTTTCATAGCTCTTTTAAATACTCATCATATATCAACTGTATATATACTAATATAGTTATTTAGAGTCTTCCCCGGTAACTAGGTCTAGAACTAGGTAAAGCCATGTTGGTCACTCTTAAATACAAACAAAACTAGATCCCCATAGGATTTCCAGATACAGTCTTCCCTTCTCTTGGGGTTAAACAATATGGAACAAAGAGAAAGGCAGTATTCTCGGTGAACCTTTTCTTAGACTGTCACCCCTAGAAATTGTCAAATAAATTCTACTCCCCGGAGTTGATCTATTCTATATGAATAGCATCTCATGAGTTGCTTCAAACCTCAGAACTTTCACTAAGTGATATATTCTCTGTGAATAGCATTTCTTGAACTTTTCTTGGTTTGGGACCCACAGGCTTCCTAAAAGTATCCCCGCCTCCTCTTAGGCTTTGTACAAGGACCCTTCGCCTTCTTAGAAGTTCTCATGCCTTCTCTTGGGCTTAATACAAGGACCCTGACGACCTCTTAAAGGTATAGGACAGAACTTAGTCATCCTTTGCTAGAGCAGTCTTTCCAGTGTCAAAACATCACACCATTTTAGGGTTGATTCTCATCCCTTAAAAAAACACCCGCCTTCTCTTAGGCATCATACAAAAGATAAAACTCTTCCACACCAATAGACTTGGATAATCTCAAACCCCTTGAGTCTCAAAGACATTCTCAAGTTCCCTACAAACATAGGAGGAACCCCGGTCAATCTAGATCAATCTCCAGCAGAGATGAAACTCAGTCTCTCTCCTAAAAATCCCCAACCAGGGTTAGTTTATCATCCAATAACACTATCCCAAATCAAAACCTCAAGGCATCTGATACCTCAACTCTTCTGTAATCCTCAGCGAGAGTTGATTCCCCACTTGGACTTGCCTAGCGATATCAATAATCCCAGCAGAAAGTTACCCTCCTCTTAGGCTTTGTATAATGATCCTTCCTCAGCGAAGTTAGCCTCCTCTTAGGCTTTGTACAAATGATTCTCCCCAGCGGAGCTAACCTTTTCAGACCCTCTTGTTGAGTCCACCAACTTTTCAGACTCTCTTGTTGAGTCAATCACTTTTCAGACTCTCTTGTTGAGTCAACCACCTTTTAGCACTCTCTTGTTGAGTCAACCCTTTTAGCCTCAATCTTGGGCTTTGTACAAGACATACATCTTCCAAAACTTTCTCTTTAGCCTGGGACACACAACTTCCCCCAGCGAAGTCATTTCCTCCCAGCCTTATTTTATGCTTTGAGGAATGATTTCCCAAGCAGAGCCAAAACCCTTTTTAGCCTCAATCTTGGGCTTTGTACAAGACAGATAATACTCTCTCGCAGAGTCAAACTCATTTCAGCCTCAATCTTGGGCTTTGTACAAGACACATACAAACCTCCTCGGCGGAGTCAAAATACCCCTTTAGCCTCAATCTTGGGCTTTGTACAAGACAGATAAAACACTTTTCCCCGGAAAAATCAAACTTCCAGCCTCCTCTTAGGCTTTGTATAATGATATCCCCAAAGAGTCAGTCTCTTTTTTGCCTCAACCTCGGGCTTTGTACGAGATAAATAAAAACACTCTTGTTGAGTCAGTCTTATCCAGACTTTGGATAAGGATCTCCCCAATGGAATCAATCAACCTCTTAGCTTCAACATTGGGCTTTGATCAAGGCACACAAAAATCAACAATCCCTGTTTAGAGATGACAAGTTCTCTCTCAAACCTTTTAGCTTCAATCTTGGGCTTTGAACAAGACACAAATACTCCTTTTAGCTTCAATCTTGGGCTTTGAACAAGACACAAATACTCCTTTTAGCTTCAATCTTGGGCTTTGAACAAGACACCAAAACATCATTTTCCTCCCTTAGAATAGGAGGAACTACGATTACTCTGATTTCCCTGTTTCATTTAAACGGGAATATGTAGGCATAAGATTGCGAAATCTTAGCGAGCATACTAAACAAAAACTCTAGGTCTAGTACCTTCACCTATCAATCAAAACTTAGGTCCAGTACCTTACCAAAAACTTCGGGAATAACCCGAACATTAACAAAAACTCACTCACTCACTCACTCATATTTCCCAAGAAACTTTCCCAACCCATTAACAGATAACACCATCAATTATAAAGAGAAGCCTAAAGCTAATATCCTGTGGATAACCACATATAGGATGAGAAATTGATAACTCCCAATTGTATAACCTGAACCTGACTCCCCGAATCTCTTTAAGCGTTTGTTCAGTTAAACATTCGCGTGCAAGGTTAGTTTTAGATAACTTCCCTTTCCCTTCCAGCTTCACGGGATAAATAAGAAATCAGAAAGTAGCACCCCCTCCTCATTGCGGTGAGGAAAACCCAGCGATAAGGTGGTCGCGTCACCGACAAAAATCGCTCGCTACAACACCCATTATTAATGTTACAAAAATGTCCCCTATTGTACTTATTAATAATGGTCAGGCTCTTTTAATAAGGACTGGTCTCTTCAGAGTCCTCTGATTGCTCTATTGGTCCTAAATGACAACAGTTAGAGCATATAAGAGCTCAAATTGTTCAAATTGACAAGAGATCGAGTACATAGGAACTCAGTTTGTCTCAATTGACAACCAGTTGAGCACTTAAGGGTATATGGGATATTACAGCAATCAAAGTATCAATCCAATACCACAACATAATGGAACCATACAACAGATTCTATAACAATATATAGATAACAAACGCAATAAATAAAGAAAAGCCACGTAAGTAAAGCAATTAAAAGGCGCACACAACAAAACCTAACTGAGCTTGACTCACTTAGGGAACTGGGTCCCCAGTAATTTCGCCATCTGTTCTACCTCAGAAAAAAGAATACGATGCCTGCGAAGCGCAATCACACGCTCGCGGGATGGACTAAACATAGTCACCACCGAACTTTATTTATTCGCAAAGAGGGAAAGGTAAAATATCGATAAAACGCCTAAAAAGAATGACAATGATATGATCGTCGCAACCAAATCAGGATTTGGGAGTCGATTATGCAAGGGGAAGGTATTAGCACCCCTCATGTCCATTGTACTCAATGGGAACCATTAGTTTAGTTGTGCATGTTAGTGTTAGCTTAAAAATATTAGGCTTCTTGAGTTATTAAGAGGGAAAAGAAAAGGAAAAAAAGGTTTATTTTTTATTAGGGTACTTAACGAGACTTTGAATCTCGCTCCTACGTATCTCTGGGTATGATGGAGAACTCATGGCTACGTAGTTATGGGTAGAAAATGTTTGTTTGTTGGTCGATTTTAGCGAAATCTATTTTGTCTCAATTGACGGAACAACATTGCTTGCTACCCAAACTAAGTGGAGAAGGGAAGGTTTACATCACGGCAAAATGGATTTACAAATCAACATTCGCGGGAAACGTCGCTAGCTTACTCACACATTCAATAGGATGAAGCTTTGTCTTGCATCGTCTAGAGACAAAATAACGTTCATTTGTGAAAAGGATTTTAAGATCATCGCGCGACGGCAAGAAAAGAGTTGGATGTGTTGGATGTATTTTGGGTGATGACAAGAGCTCGGACGGGTGAGAGCTACATCTCTTTTTCCAACTCTCGGGAGCTTTTCATCTTATTTGTGAAAAGAGTCTAATAATTTTAGGTCGTTTTGAGTTTATTGAGAAAATGCACTCGATGTTGATCGAGGTTGGTTATGCATTGGGGAATTGATTAGAGGATGATGAGTGTTTGGATGGGCGAGAACTACATCTCAGATCCCAACTCTCAGGAGCTCATGAACTACACCTCGTTCCTTTTCATCTAATTTATTGAAAAGTGTTAAATAAGGGTTAAGTGTTTTTTATCTTCATTGGGAAAAATACTTGACATTAGATCAAGCATTTGATTATCGTTTACAAAAAGATTGGTTTGATGGTTTGAAAATGATTTGAATGAAAGTGAAATGTTTGAGAAGTTGGGATAGTGAAAATGATTTTAAAAGAAGGGTTTGGAATTGTTTGATTTTGAGAAAAATACTCGACGTTGGATCGAGCACTTATTTTTTGTTCTTTTTTAAAATGGTTGATTTTACGCTAATATTGAACTAGTTAACTAACACAATAAGAGCAAAAATAAATAAAAGTGGTAAAATTATTACACGTCATGAGATTGGGGTACATTTTATCGAATGTGGATATGATAAAGCGATTAAAAAACAAACCCAACAAACAAATAAATGCAAACACAAAAAAAGAGTTCATTGTAAGAAGGATATCCTTGCTATGCTTTTTTCTCTTTTCAAATTTAAACACTTAGCCAATAATATCACCACCATGTGGAGCAAATCTTGTGGTCTCCTCCATAGTTTTCAGCAACCTTAGCTTATATATTTAGGTTTCTTACTTTAATAAAATTTCAACATTGCCCTTAATGAGCTTATTAGTGTAAAAATGATTAAAAACAACTTAGATTAAACAAAATCAAACTATCTTAAATAAACAAAATTAAATCGAAACTAAAACTTAGAAAATTTTAAGTAATTAAAACAAATACTTTGACAAAGAAATAAAAATAATAAGACTCAAAATGAATAAAAATTGGGCTCCAAGGTGCTCGAAAAAATAAACTGAATGCACCAAAATAATTACTGTGAAATAAACTTTTGGGAAATAAACAGGTTTTGATCAAATTTTGAAATAAAAATTGACTAGTTAAAAATGCTCAGGCTAATGAAAATGCGCTCGAAAAAGGAGTCGAAAAATAAAACGAGCACGCCAGGTTAAACTACGCGAACCGTAGATTAATAAAATTGACGTCTGCAAGCTTGATTTCGAAGTTTTTTGCCCGCTAATTTCATGTACATTTGAGAATCAGTTCAACCGGTCTGTCTGTAGATCCGAAAATTTATTTTGGTAGCCATTTTGGGCATTATGCAAGATGAAATACTTGTTATGCTATGTAGATGATGCGAATGTCATGATAAACGTACCGTTTTAATGATTCAGGGTCAAGATTAGGGTGTAACACATACTTAGGAAGATTGGCAAATATGATACCAATTTAAAATCCAATAACATGGTATTTTCAAATTATCAGGGGAAGACCAACAAGCTCTTGAGATTTATCTAAGTTGACGTGGTTATAGGAACCACCACTCGACCCACCTTATTCATTGTGATTCCAACTAAAGCAAATTACGATTTGCTAGTGGGGCGAGAATGGATACATGGAGTAGGATATGTGCCATCTTTCCATGCACCAAAGGATCATGATCTGGAAGCCCGATGAGATTGTGGAGCACATAGAAGTTGACCAACGTTTCTTTCGTACAAAGGTGAATCATGTCGACAAAAGAATTTTTGACCGATAGTTTGCGAACATTTCGCCATGTGCCCCAACAGGGTCAAGCTTTGACTTCAAAGAGGTCGATGCATACTAATCCATAAAGTTGCACCATATGTATGGCTTAATATGGGAATATGAGACCATTAGAGGATACAACACATGGTATGGATCAGACGAAGATGATGTCTAAGTCGAACACTTTGGCTCAAATTACGGCCTATGTGGCTGAAAACAAGTTAATAGCAGTTTTAGAGGCTGAATCACAAGAAATGACGGTTGTCGAAGCCATTATGTTTGAAGTTCATAAGGAATTTGGCCAGAATGGCCAAGAAACAGCTTTAGAAAGCCATAACCTCGATTGTATATACGATGATGAGCCTTTAGGGTTTGAGAAAGACCCATTAGTCTCGACCAAAAGGATGCAAGTTCAAGATCCTTTGGAAGAGATAGATTTAGGGGATAGGACGACTAAGAGGCCAACTTACACAGTTCCAAGCTCGACCCAAGCCTAAAAATAAAGGTAATCGAGATTTTGAGGGAGTTCAAAGGTTGTTTTGCATGGGATTACTACGAGATGCTGGGACTTAGTCGAGATTTGGTGAAGTTGAAACTACCGATCAGGCTTGACAAGAGGCCTGTAAAGCAAACCTCAAGGTGATTTGAACTAGAGGTCATGTCAAAGATCAAGGCATAAATAGAAAAAATTGCTAAAATAACATGTTCATATGACCTACCATTTATGTCGAATGGCTAGCCAATATTATTCTAGTAATTAAAAAGAATGACAATCTCAGAGTCTGTATTGACTTTAGAGATTTGAAAGTTGTCACTCCAAAAGACGAATACACAATGCCAGTGGCAGAAATGCAAGTTGATTCGGCAGCTAGTTTAGAGTATTTAAGTCTTTTAGATGGTTATTTTGGTTATAACCAAAAATTTTATCGCAGAAGAAGATGTGGCTAAAATGATGTTTCGATGCCCAAAGTCCTTAGGCACGTATGAGTGGGTGGTGATGCCTTTTGGCCTGAAAAATGATGGCGCAACCTATCAGAGCGTAATGAACTCTATGTTTCATGACTTTATTGAAATATTTATGTAATTTTATATAGACGATATAGTCATCAAGTCCTTATCAGAAAGTGGTCACGTAGGCCACCTTCGACATTCCTTTGAAAGGATGAGGAAATATAGACTGAATATGAATCCATTAAAGTATGATTTTTGTGTCAATGCATATGAGTTTTTGGGTCTCAAAGTCCATAAGAAAGGCATTGAGATAAATCTGAACAAGACAAAGGCGATACACAATACAGAGCCATCAACAAATAGAAAGAAACTTCGGTCTCTGCTTGGGAAAATATACTTCCTAAGAAGATTCATATCAAATCTAAGCGGCAAGATGAAGGTATTCTCGCCGTTGTTGTGCTTGAAAAAGGATGAAGGCTTTAGATGGGAACCAGAACATCAAAAGGCATTTGATGATATCAAGGCATATTTGTCAAAGCCTTATGTATTATTACCTCCAATGAGAAACAAGAGTATGAAATTGTACATTTCTGCATCAGATTCGACAATAGGAAGTATGTTAGCCCAGGAAGATGATGATGGCGTCGAAAGGGCCATATATTATCTCAGTTGATTGTTAAACGATGCAGAAAGTAGGTATAAGTTGATAAAATAGTTGTGCCTTTCTTTGTATTTCTCTTGTATGAAGTTGAAATATTATATAAAATCGACAGATGTGTTTGTCTACTCACATTTTGATATTATTAAACATATGTTGTTGAAATCAATTCCGCATAGTAGAATAGGAAAATGGGCTCTCTCTTTAACAAAGTATTCTCTGACTTACGCGCTGTTGAGAGCCATGAAAGACTGAATTGTCATTGATTTTATAGTGGATCACACAATAACGGAAGTAGCACAAAACTATGTCGAGCAATATGCATGGAAGTTATACTTCGACAGTTCTAGTCATGCTAAGGGAACCGATGTTGGAATTATGATTATTTACCCCCAGTGAATTCTAACTAAGTATAAATTTAAAATTAATGGTTGTTTCTCTAATAATAAGGCCAAATACGTAGCTTTAATAATAAGCCTCACAATCTTATTAGACCTGAGGGCAATAAGATTCCAGATTAAAGGAGACTTAGAATTAGTGGTAGAACAATTGACAAAAGAATACAAATACATTATTGATAATTTAATAATGTATTTTTTCAAAGCAAATTCATTGCTTAGAATATTCAAAATAGTCGACATTAAGCATGTGACTCAGATTGAGAATCAAGAGGCCAACGATTTAGCCCAGATAGCCTAAGGGTACAGAGTCTCCAAAGAAAGATTGGAAGAGTTGATTAAAGTTAAAGATAAATTGATTTCAACTAGTGTACTTTCCCTTGAATTGTAAAAGTCAAAACTGGTGGGAGTAGAAGATTTAGGAGATTTAAATCATAAATTTTTTTAAAGTTTTTCCATTGATAATTTGTCAAATGATGATTGGCGAAAACCTGTCATAGAGTTCCCGAATAATCCAACGGGAACAGTAGATCGAAAGATCAAATATAAGGCATTAAGTTGTGTTATCTTTGAAAATGAGTTGTTCAAAAAGATGCCTGAAGGTGTTTACTTAAGCGCCTTAGCGAGAGCGAAGCTTATTTGGCAATATTCAATAGTCATAGTGGACCATGTGTCACTCATCAAGCAAGACACAAGATGAAGTGGTTGTTGTTTCGATAAGGGTTATATTGGCCCACAATGTTGAAAAATTGCATAGAATTTATCAAAGGGTGCTAGGAATGCCAGAAGCATGTAGAGATCCAACATGTCCTAGCCAGTGAGCTACACACAATAGTCAAATTTTGGTAATTTAGAGGCTGGACTTTAGATTTGATATGTGATATTAGGACGACTTCATCTAAAAGTCATTAGTATATTTTGGTAGGCATTGACTATACCAAATGTGTTGAAGGAGTGCCTTTGATGAATATCGACTAAGATGATATGATTAGTTTTATATAAAGTCACATCATCTGTAGATTTGGGATTCCTGAGACCATAACCACAAACCAAGGATCAATTTTGGAATCAAACTTCTGACCTCTACACCTTACTATCCCAAGCAAACGGTCAAATGAAGGCTGCAAACAAAGTGATAATTAGATTGATAAAAAAACATGTAGGCCAGAAGCCAAAGAACTGGCGTAAGATGTTAGATCAAGCATTTTGGGCTTGTCGAACGTCCTCTAAGGAGGAAACTAATTCTACATCTTTTTGACTAACTTTTGGACATGATGTAATGCCCCAGTTTTGTCCGTTTTATTTAATCGAGTCGTTTTGATTATTTTATTATTATATTATTTTATTTTTGACTTTTATTTGGAAATATATTATTTTTCATTGTTGTGATATTTTATCGCGTTTTGGGAGCGTTTGCGAGATATTTGAGTGTAGGGGTATTTTGGTCTTTTCATTTATTTTTGTTAAGTTAGAAACATAAGAGAAAAGAAAGAGAGAAAAATAGAGAGAAAGAAAAAGAGAAGAAGGAAAAGGGGAAGAAAAGAGAAAGAAAGGAGAAAGAGAGAAAAACTTGGAAAAGAAGAAATCGAAACAACCGACTTTCCAAACACGATTAAATCGGGTAAGGGTGCGAAACTCGATTATATTATGCTTGTGTATGATTATGTATGTGTGTGTGTGGATGTTTGTGGTGTTCTATGGTTTTCAATTCTAGGTCAGAACGATGGAAATCGATGTTTTCGCGGTTGAAATGTGATGTAAATGTTGTAGATTACTTGTTACCATGATTGGGGTATGTTCTGATTGTTATGTTTTGGTTTGGAAGAGATTTTGGTGGAAAAATATGATTTTGGACCTCAAAATAGCGCTGCAGAATTTCTGGGTTTTCCTTGGTTCGCCTAGCGAACCTGGGGCGAAGCAGTAGCGAATGATTTTTCGCGGGTTCGCCTAGCGAGCCAGTTAGCGAAGGTCAGCGAATGTTCGCTAACGTTGTTCGCCTAGCGAACTTTGTATCTTTTTGGTTCTGGTTGTTGCTGCCTTGGTTCGCTAAGGGGTTTGCCTAGCGAAATTTGTGTCTATTTTTATCTGATAGTGGTTTCGCTGGACATTCGCCTAGCGAAGGTGGTAGCGAATGCTCGCTAGAAGGTTCGCCTAGCGAACATAGCAGTTTGTGCAATTTTGTTTTCTTCATAACTTTTGATCCGTAAGTCGGATTGGGGCGCGGTTGGGTGCGTTAGAAAGCTTTTGAGTTGTTCTTGCTTATTAAAATGGTTTTGAGATTGTTGGCCGATTTAATTATGTCGGTAATTTGGAATAGTGTCGTTTTGTCGACTTTTGTCGTTATAATTGTGTGTAATTGATGTGTATCATGCAATGTGCTATTGATATGGATATGGTATGACTTGTGTACTGTTGTATGGTGTAAATGCATGTGTTTAGATAGTGTGATGATGGGTTGTGGCCGTATGACAAAATAAATGCATTGTTTTGGGCTTGAATTGCAAAGCATGATTAATGTTGAGTGAGATGATTGCATATATGTGTGCATTTGAATGTCATGAGTCATTGTATGCTAAGCATCATGATATGCATTCTTGAGATGTTGTGTGCCCTAGTGGGTGTGAGCGACGAATCGATTCCAGAGGGAATCCGCTATAACATCGTGAGCCTTATACCGAGAGGACCTAAAGCGATGATTATAGATGATCGTGAGCCTTATACAAAGAGGACCTAAAGCGATCGGATTGTGAGCCTTATACAAAGAGGACCTAAAGCAATCCATAAACGTCGTGAGCCTTATACCAAGAGGACCTAAAGCGACGGGGAACATCGTTTGCCCGACGGGGTGTTACATGAGTAATCCTAAGTAACAAGCGATGGTTCCAATAGCTCCTGAGTGAACTAGTGTTGTGATGATGGATGGATGGTACCGCATATGCATTGCATAGAGTCGTTGTGTCGGTCTCTGTGCATTTGCATAAATCATGAATGGATTGATTTTATGTGGAATTGTGATTGGAATTGATGACTTGAGATATATATATATATATATATATATATATATATGTATATATTATTGTTGGTGATAATTGTATTGTGTATGATTGATATGCATTGGTGATGGATAAATGAGATATGTTTTTGTGTTGTGTTGTATTTGGATTCTGTTGTACATTGTGGTGAGAATATTTACGTGTGTAATTTTGTGTTATTATATAATTATATGCAATTATATTATGATTGTGTTTCTCACCCTTCTGCTGTTTTAAATGCTCTATAAGGCATTGCAGATTAGATTGCTGGAGGTCTTTTTGTGAAGCTTAGGTCTTCATTCTTTTGTCGGTCGGCTCTGATATGTGGCACCGGGTAGTTAGGGAGACCGTTGGTGATTTGTGTGTATATGTATATGTTTTTTTTGGGATTTTACATGTATGATTGTATTTGGCAGACAAACTTTTCATGATATACATATATATATGAGATTTCAGTACAAATTTTCCGCTTTTATTCTGTATCTGAATTGTGGGTAGTAGGAACTAAGTTCCTCTGTTAATTGCTACCTGATTGTTGCATATCTTTATGAGCAGGTTTATGTGTGCTTTGTCTCAATTGATGTGACTCCTCAGTCTATGCCATGAATGTTTTAATTATACTCTGATGAATTTTTTTTATCGCTTTAGTTATTTGGGGGTATAGATTGGGGGTGTTACACATGATGCAGTGCTGCCTGCTGAGATACACTTATAATCAGTAAGAATTCAAACGAAAATAGAGATCCCTTCCAACCACTATTAAAGCATAATGATGGACAAATTGGTCGACTTTGATGAAGAAAGGTTAGTTGCCTTAGAAGTTCTTATTATGCAAAAGGAGTGAATAACTAAAGCTTATAATAAAAAAGTTAAGTCAAAAGTCTTTTCAGTTGGAGACTACATCTAGAAGGTAATATTACATATGGATCGAAGGGATAGAGCCTTAGGGAAGTGGTCACGAAACTGGGAGGGACTATTTAAAACTAACCAAGTGTTTTCGAATAACGCTTATAAGATTGAGGAATTAAGTCCTGACAGTCAAATACTACTAGTAAATGGTAAATACTTGAAGAAGTATAAGCCTATGTTGGAGGAAATTAAAATATAAAGATAATATACAAAAGAGTTGTCAAACCGGTATATTAAATTTGCTGAAAAATGACAGTCCTTACAATAATTAAAATACACTATTAAAAAAACAAACAAACAACCTTATCCTGAAGACTTCTGCTTGCTCATTAACTCTTCAAAGTGTAATCTTGTATGCTCGAGCTTCTTGTCGATCATGAGGTCGGCAACTCTCAGCTTGATCACCTATGCTTCTAGCATGCGAGCGGTCCTTGCAGGCTCTATGCCAGTGTTGGTCGTTTTGACTAGCTTCTCGTCGACATAAGCCAAATCAGAAGCATTTATTTTCGCCTTCTCTTTCTCCACTGCATTAATCTTTAGCTACAACTAGTTTATTTGTTGAGTCCAGGATAAGATGTTGGCCTCCAAAGTTGCCAGCTTGTATTTAGCCTTGGCCTTTGCGTCTAATTCAGCAACTTGATGTTGAGATTCAGAAACTAGGCTTTTGTACTCGTGTAAAACTTTAGTTATCCTCTCGATTCGACTGATAGACTCTTGGTTTTTTCTAACAACTTGAATGACTTGCTCGATAAGAGGCTCAAAGTCCAAAACAAAGTTATCAATAGGACGTGGGTTCTCAGGCTTGTTTAGCTTCACAAATGGCCCCTGGATCTAAAAATGGGCAATAAGGTCATCTTTGATTGTTAGAATGAGGTCCAAGCGACAAGCTTAGACTCCAACTGCCAGAACAACTCATCAAAATCATCGCTGTGAACACTAGGCAAAGTATGAGATACACCAGGAAAGTCTTCTTGGCCATCCATAATCCTTTTGAAGGCCTCAACTAGATTCTCTTGATTGGCTCACACCTCTGATGGATGCATAATCGAATTAGAGACATCACTAAGGCTCTCTTCAGATTGGGACAACGATCCTGAGTGGGAGAAAAGTGGGTATGCTCCTGAATGCCTTCATGAGAAAGATACCCAACAGGATTTTGAACTTGGCTGGGCATACCAACATCTGAAGTCTTCTCAACACGAGTGCCTCTAGCCGTCTTTTGTGCATGACCAATTTCCATTAGAACATCTGGCATTGGAGCCTCGACCCTGTATGCCTGATGAGGGGTTTCAGACGTATGTTGACTCTATCTTTCAGTCAGAGACTCATTAGATGGACTTTCAACAGTTACTACAATTGGCTCTAAATTCTCTCCAGCTGGTTATCCTGTTTGATTGACGACTCTTTCATTCCCAACATCACTATGTAGATTGACAGATGGTGAAGTGGTTGTCAAAGGCGTTGTGTATTTGATGCTTGAAAATTAGCATGGTTGTAGGATGCATCCGATTGTGTTTAAGGGTTTGTAGGGTCGACATTGATAGGCTTCCCAAATGAAGACTTAAAATTAGTATATAGTTCAAAACATAAAAATATAAAAGGAACAAGGTAATAAGTTACCTTATCAGCGGTTGGACAAGGGCTCGAATGTGCATACTCAAGACTCTGAGCGAGTTGTCGGGAGGTTGTGGCACTACTTTTCCTCTCAGGTAAAGGGGGAATAAGCTCTCCTCAGTCCTCTCATCCTTAAAGACTGTGACAGGTTCATGCCTAATCCTTTTTTTTCTTTCAAAGGCCAAGATTTTTGGCATTGGCCTTGTCTGTCACTTGATGTGCAAAGTCAACATCAACAACTTTAATAGTCGTGCTCGTCTGATGTTTTGGAGGGATATGAGGAGGAGATTATAGAATGTCATCACTTATGTCAAACTCATTTTCTTTTTTAGGAGACTAACATGGTTCGTCAATGTTAAATAAGTTAATAGGTGGAGTCAAATATGAGTAGGAGAGAAAGAAGGTACTCACCAGAGTTTCCTCACTGGAAGAATCGTCGACAACCTCGTTTAGTTGGTTCGTCTTCGAAGTTCCTAGAATAGAAGAGGTACTCGCTTTCTTTCTACCTTGGAAGAACAAAACATATTAGGGCATTGACACGAAAAAAAACTTAAGGAAAAGAAGGTTGGATACCTTTTTTACCTGTGCCAGTGTCTTGAGAGCCAGCATCCGATGGCTTTGGATTAAAGGGAATTCCTGTAAAAGGTAGGCAAAAAGTGCATTAGAATCTAATAGGAAATTAAGGAAAAATAAGGTGAGTATCACTTTAGAGCTAGTTGACTAAGGATTACCTCCATCTCTCAAGAAAGAGAAAGCATTGACCAAGTGTTGGGCCATAAGTGTATGATCTGGCACATTGGCGTAGTGAAGGCTGATGTGCTTTGTGTAATATGTTTATCAATGTACTCTCAATGGAATATTAAAATAAAATTATGTCTATATATGTTCATCTCTTACAGTTTTATTTTTAAAGTTATATATATACTCTATTGCACTTAAAAATACTAAAGAATACATTGCAGTGAATCGAAGCGTGATACATGTAGTACAACGGTCTTCTAATGCAAGCGTGTTAAAATGTAAAAATATGGAAAAAAAATATAGAGCTGGGAATCGAAGCTTGTTACACAGCTTGTATTACAACAGTTATGTAATACAACCGTCGTTAAATATGGCGTTATAAATTTTTAATCCTGTTACAACGGTGGGATACGAAACCGTGGTAAAGCTGGCGTCGTTAAATGGGGTTTTCGTAGTAGTGACTTATCCACAAGTGAACAAACTTTATCATAGTAATACAAAAGATGTCAAATCCACAGAGACCAATAGTCAAATCCTACAGTTATCTACTATCGTTATGTAAAGCTAAGGCTAATCGAAATTTTTGTGAGAAGGGATACGTAAAAACAAGATTAAAGCAAATTGGTTTTTAAAACAATTAATAAAAGTGAGACCGGAATATGCTTCACATCAATCAACGATACCCACATCTAAGTCGGTTTAATTAGTTAAATTGGGACAATATTTCTCTTTAATACGAAGTAACTTAATTTAAATGAACTGTTTGCGTTCGCTAAATCGAAACCAAGTTTTATTCAAAATCTATGTTGCGGCTGTCCCAGTTCAGCGTGTTTAAGTATAAAACTATGCTTTTGAAAATCTAACACTTCTAATTAATTAAAATTTCGTTTTTGATGGAAAATAATATTTAAAGGCGATACCAGCTGTCGCTCGCGTATCATCAGAGTCTAAAGTTACAAATGCCTTATTTCGCAGCACACTCATTCCTCTAACCTCTATTTTTGAAAATAATTTCTGTTGAAATTTAAAGTAAGCCTTGTTGTCGCAAGTGATTTAAAATTAAAATATGACTTTTATTTTCCTAACTCGGATATGGGTTCCTCTCTTTCAAAACGGGACCAATACCTCTAAATTTAATGCTTTCGCGGTAATTAAATTCACGGTTCAAAACATTAAAAATCAGCCCCAAAAACGAGTCCCAAATTTAACCGACAGTTTACAACTTATATGTGAGTACCGTCAAAAATGACGGTCCTCACATTTCAGACCCTAAACGGTTTAGCAGGACAAATTTGACATAATATTCATGTTATAAGTAATATGCATGCAAAATAGAAACTTAAACATAATAATGATGATGATAAGATGTAGCAATACCAACTATCATGCAAATATATATATATATATATATATATATATATATATATATATATATATATATATATATGAATTGATTTGTGCATGTATTGTGTTTATATATATATATATATATATATATATATATATATGAATTGATTTGTGCATATATATATATATATATATATATATATATATATATATATATATATATATATAAAAGTAGGCGATGATAATATATGAAACTAAAAATCAAAATAGTGACAATTGAAATAAATAAAACAAATAACCACAACAATGTCAATATAAGATCTTAAAATAAATAAGTGCAGAAAAATTATGTACTGAAAGTAGTACCGTGCGGGAATTGGAAACGGAAAACTTGAAAATAAACTTCTGGAATTAAAATGACGGCAAGCTTAATTGATGAATCATCCAAGTACAAATGTGAAATTGTAGAATTCTTAATACTACGGTGTACTTATTGCCCAATATAAGCAATTAAGCACTTTTACAAAGTGATTTTATTTGCTTACTAATACTAGAAAGCTTGGATAGTAAAAACCTAAAAACTAAGACTATATATAGTGTTCATGGCTCTGAAATTGGGCTGAAATCCGTGTTGGAGAAGTTGAGAAAAATATGGTGAGATGGGAGAAGACTGAGTAATTATGTTGCTGAAAATCTAGACACGAAGCCCATGGCGAACGCCATGGCTTCATGGTGAACGCCATGGCCTCATGGTGAACGCCATGAGTGCAACGTGGGGGACGTGGCTGATGAAGGGTCATGGAGAATGCCATGCCCCTGTGGCGAACGCCACATGTAATAGTTGCGCCCTCCTTTGTTTTTCTTCATGCTGAGGTGTCTTTTTTCTCCGCTTTTGGCCATTTTTTGCTCGGTTTTCTCAATTGCCAACTCCTACTTGGAAAATATCTGCAACAAAGACAAAATACCAACATAACACTATATACAAACATGAAATGGACATAATACGCATAAAAATGCGTGTATCTGTCAGAAATAAGATAAGTTTCACGGTCATCAAACTCCCCCATACTTGAACCTTTGCTTGTCCTCAAGCAAGCTGCTATACATATGAAAAAGTTTTGAAAAATGCAGCATCTAAAGTCAAGACTCATGAAAAACAATAGCATTCAAATACTCATTTTAGGCTACAAACTCTACTTCGCTTAAGATTGCGTTAATAGGCACTAGCTTGCACACTAAAGGTATCGTAAGAACACAATTTCGCAATAGTGCGATCATAAGCCTCCCTCCTATACAAACCAATCCGAATCATGTTATTATGCCTAAACCTAACTTACTCATCCTTCTTTTCGTCCTTTTTCATTCTAGTTTAATCACATTAAACCATTTATCCTTACACAATCATAGTAGGATAATTTGTTAGTGACTATGATGTTATCATTATTATTTTTTTCCTTTTATTGTACTTTGGCTCAAATACTAACAAGTAAAGTGATTTGCACCGTTGAGCTAAATGACCGGGTGAGGGTCACCTAACTTAGAAGGAACACTCCTTTTCATTCAAGTTTTTCTTTCTTTTTAAGCCTAAGATCATTCACCTATTTGCATCGACTTCCTACATAGTGTGTGTTTAAAATGGTGTTGACTGCTAGATAAACTACTTAAGGACTACTAAAGGATGAGAATTCAAGGTTACGACATAATAAGTACTCTAATCGATTTCCATATTCGAGAGTCTTAAGGTGTTAAAATGATACCGATCTTGTAAAGTTTTCTCAAGTCTCCATAATCTAACCTCAATTTCATCTGTAGCCTAATATACTTTCTAATTATGCAATGAATTTCTAAGTCTTGAAAACAAATTTTTTTTGGTATGGCTCAAGAAACTGGGAGAATCAACAAACAACGAGTAACCACACATAAAGACTCGATATCACATGCATTGATTCTACTAATAGCACTTAAACTAGAAATTGACAAAATCTTAACAACATGAAATAAACTAGAAAAGCGATAAATCTAACTAAAAAGCAAGAAAAGGAAAGCAGTAAAGTTCCTCCCCGCACTTAAACCAAACATTGTCCTCAATATTTTGATGAAAGTGGTAAATGGAATAAAGAACCTAGATAAAGAACTCAGTTCCTGCCACAACCTCGGCCTCGTCCATATCCTCCACGACCATGGTAAGGAGGGGAGGGACACCCATATCGTGCAAATACTATAACAAATCATCCATCCTCATCTCTAATCTTGTTATATATTCGGTCAGTTCCGCTATATTATGCTCTGCTCATCCTAGATAATCATGTTGCCACGCCTGTATCTGTTGGATGTGTTCCAACATGTCAACCTACTGCCGTTGCATAGCTCCGATCAGCTGGTCATGTTCGACATCTATATCATTATGGTCTCGTAGCACGCAAAGGACGTGATCAAGGGCAGTCCATATACCAACATAGTCATACTCTTCTCAGGGCTGAAGTCTGGAATAGGTACCTGCATAATGGTCAGTAAAATATGGTGCAGTGTGTGTAGGTGGATCACTAATACGGGGGGAACGACATGGTGGTGGAACATGTGCAGGAGAGCCTCAATACCTCCGGTCTAACTCATCATCAATAGCACCATCAACAATGGCATTCACATGAATGTCCATGGGCTCCGATCCTGCATCTAGGTCTGCATGCAGGTCATAAATCCAATTGGCCCTATTTCGCACATCGATGCAGTTCGGGCAAGGAAAAACAACACCATAAATAGCAATGTTATAAACCATCAACAAATATCTCCCATCAGGCCTGACTCTAACAAAACGCATGTGTCTATAGGCGGGGAGATCAAGGAAACGCGGTGGTAAAGGCTCTAAGGTAGCAAGCTTTATATCAAGCCCCAAAGCACGAGCAATGGAGGTAATCAATCCTCCAAAGAAAATAGGCCCCTTCCAAGCGGTGCGAACCGTATTCATATGGGCTAACATGAATGGGACTGAATTAACCTATGTAGGTACAAAGACCCTATGCAAGTAAAACAGCTCTTTATCATTGGTTTTATTTGTGTTCTCCCAGCCAAAAATGGTGTCTGTCAATATTTGGCAAAAATAGTGTATAGCCAGGTTACGAATGCGAGTTGCAACATTACCCTCAAAACTATCAGTAGCATTCCCTGTCAATTGTTCCCAGAAATCCCCAAGATTAAGTGCCTAATCAGTATCTAATGGTGTCTCACAAATAACACCCTGACGATACGTAAAATTTAGCATGTCGGCAATTTGATCAGTACTATATCCATACTCCCTATTAAACATACGGAACCTAACAATGTCGGCAGTGCTAGCAGTGGCAGGTTGTGTGAGGTACACTTTACGTGCATAAAAGTGTGATAAGCCTAACGTATCTATCATCCAATGTACACTGTCATACAATCCTAAAGTACGTAAACAAGTATCATCTGTGTAACTTGTTGGAAGAATTTCCTGGTTCAGCAGAGCTTCATACTTCTTCTGCTGCCTTTCGCCATCTTTTCCTTCCCGAAATATAACACCGTTGACATCACCATTTCCTCCTTGTGCAATTTTTATGAACTTGAAAAGAAATTAGTAGAAGTTGTGTGGAAGAAGGTTGGTAGAAGTAAGAATGGTGGAAGTGGGAATGATGGAGCTGGGTTTAAATATGAATGGGAGAGCGGAAGTTGGAAAAGTGAAGGAATATTGAGAGATTTTTGGGAAAATGGAGGAATAAATATTGGTGGATGTAGTGGAGTAATTGTGGAGTGAATAGGGTGGTTAGAAGTTGAGAGGATGGAATTTGAAAGGCAAAAGAGGTAATAAGAACTGATTTTGCGTGTTTGAGGTTCGTGGTGGACGTCATGATATGTGTGGCGAATGCCATGCTTCTGGTATTTGGAATTTCAGGATTCTATTGGTGGTGGCGAACGCTATAGGTCTGTGGCGAGCACCATGGGCCTTTTTGCAGCATTTTTTTGTTGCTTGTTGGGCTCTTTAAATTTTTTTGGGTCTGCATCATGGTTAGTGGTGTAGAATTTTTGAAAAATTAAAAAATAGAATGGGAAACATATAAATAAAATCAAAGTTAGAAAGGAATTTTTTTTAATTTAGATGCAAAAAGAATAAGAATCTTGTGGGTTGCCTCCCACGCAGCGCTTTGTTTAACGCCGATCTGTCAGTTTGATCTTGAATGGCATGTCGGAGAGTAATGACTTCTCGTCTAAGGTTGTTGAGCTCGAGTCAACATTCTGCCTATGTCGAGGATCTACAAAAGAAGATGACGAAGAAATATCTGATGGAGGAGTCAGGTGGTATTCAGGAGCGGGAGGAGTTTTCACGATTGTGAACACTTGTCTTTTCAGGATTCAGAAGGGTGAATTAGTGAACAACTTCACTCAAAATTCGTATTTTGAACTCATTAGGTCCTTTTTGCCTCACTAAGCTTGTATTTAGATAGTGGTCTATGTCTAGCAGGTTATAACCACCTATAGGATAGGTGAGCTACTTTGTTTCGAAGGCCTAAAGCTATGGCTATGTGTGTGAGTGTCCCGCCTACATAAATGTTTCCTATGGTGGATTTAGAACTTTTATCTAACTCTGCTAGCAAGAAAGCTGCAGAACTGATGAGGCGAAACTGAAAAACACTGAACATGATGAACAACTCTTCTTTACTAATTGGTCCTATGTTTTTTATCTTTCCAAATAATGTCTGAGCTACAACCATTTGGAAGTACCTAATGGTTGGGTTATGGATTATGGTGGAGTTCATTTTTTCATAGTCAGGTGGAAAATCCTCTGTGAGGCCACCCCAGAAATAATCTAGTTCACCCTGCATATCATCATCGCTGGGTACCTTAGTGTAAACATGAGGTCCATGATAGAATCCTAACAGCTCATCTAATTCTCGGTGGTTAAAATGATAGTTGTGTCCAAGCAACCTAAAGGTGGTCAAGCCTCTATTTTGTCCTAGTCCTATGTGAGGATGGTAATGAAAAGAACTTAGGAACTCTAAGGTTAGGTTCTGATAAGATGGATGCTTGGCAACTGAGAAACAATCCCAGATGATCTGATTAAACATAAACCTTACACTATCTCTGAGTTATAAAGTTTCTAGGCGTGGAAAGTCCGAATATCAGGTCGGTGAGATGATTCATTTAGATAAGACTTCGTAACGCCTTCTTTGGGCATCGTCCTTGAAAATGATCCTCATAATGTCCACGTGTTGCATACTCAAATAATTTGTTAGTGGAAAAATGATCTAAGGAGAAAGTAGGTGACTTGAAAAGAAAGATACATAAACAAAGTTAGTGAATAATCAACATGGTTTAATTTTTGCCGCTTATTTATTTTAGATAAGGAAAAATGAAAAGAAGTTTGTGGTTTACCTCCCACGCAACGCTTTTTTTTTACGTTGTTAGCTCGACGTACTTTTAAATCTCATTTCTCGGGCAGACTAGCAGGTGGCTCACTTAATTTCCAGCTATCATAGTGATCTATTGCTTCATCATTGTGATAATGTTTGAGCCTCTTCCCGTTTACTATAAATGACCTGGTTTACTTGTAACCCCCCAAGTTCATATTTTAATTATTTATTAATTATTTGTGAATATAAGGCAATTAACGACATGTTATTGTGTTGCATTGGTTTTGTTTGGTGGAAATTATTTTAGTAATAATAATAGTACGAAGAATCATATTATATTATTCAAATTATTATTTATTATTTAAAATAAGAGTAGTGGGAGTATTGAGGGTATATTGGTCTTTTAGGAGGAATAAGCGAGGATATAATGGTAAGAGCACAATTAGGGGTATTTAAGAGGGAATAGTGAAAAGGAATTCATTATTCTACTATTTGGAGGAAAAGGCAAAAGTGCTATGAGGAACAAGGGAGAAAGAGGCTAGGGCATAAGAGAATTCCGGAGAAATTTCACGAGAAGTCGAAGGAGACGATATTTTAAGGTATGGGGAGTATTACTTTACAATATTCTTGATATATGGATTTGATTGTTGATGGGTGATTGGGGTTTTGGGGGAAAGTGTGGGAATTGGAGGTTTGGGATAATGGGAATTGATGATTTGAGATGAGATAATTGTTCTTGTTGACGCATATGTGATAGTTATAGGTTATGTTGACATAATCTGAGGTAATTGATGGATAAAACGTGTTTTTGGAGTGTGGAATCGCAGGAATGGAAGTGCTGTTATCACAAGGTTTTTCTGCCAAAATCTCAGAGCCCGCTTAGCGCGGCCTAGCGCGCTTAGCACGGTCTGGAGAATTCTCGCCTCCTCGAGGCAGTGAGTAGCGCGCTCAGCGCGGGCTTAGGCCGCTTAGTGCGACCTGGAAGATGGAATTATTATTTTTAATTTCTTAAAATTGTGGGAAATTGTCTGTGTTATGTTGTATTAATGCTGTAATGATGCCATGACTTGTTACTGCGTGTTGACGTGTTATATGAGGATAAATTGATGATTTTCAATATGATGATGCATATGAAGTTTGATGAACTAATGATGATATGGTTTACATGACGTTGATGAATTGATGATGACATGATTTATATGATGTTCTGGTGAATGATGATGCACTTTATTTCCTTTGTTGATATTGATGAATTTGACGTTGTGCATCATGCATTCATAGCATTTAGGACTTCGGTCCAGTGACGATGTTAGGACTTCGGTCCAGTGGTGGCCTTAATCCCATTGTGCGGATTGAGGTATTTTGTGACGTGCTCCCTTGTGGAGGGTTGATGGCCTGGTGTCTATTATTATGACGAATTGGTACCACATGCATGTTAGGAAGTTGCATTTCATTCTTGGTGGCATTACATGATTGCATGTTTATGATGTTAATGACTTGGTGATTTATATGACGATTTGGGTGAGTCGCCATGATGTTGTTTGAGATGAATGTTAACTTGTTAATTATCTTTTCCTTATATGAATATATTGAATTGTGATTACTCACCCTGCCTGTTTGAATGTTACCTCTACGTGGGTAACGTGCAGATAACCAAGACTAGTTCGTGGTGCGTGAAGAGTTAGCTTGGAGTCTTTTTCCTTTTAGTTGATTAGAGGGTGTGTCTTGCTCTGATTATGTAACATCGAGGTTGGGAACGTTTCTATTTTTGAAGTATTGTGTTATTTTGATTAACTTGCTTTATTGAGAATGTTGAGGATGTTGAGTTGTTTTAAACTCCAAATTTTGATGAGATGAAAATGTGATGAGTTGTTTCTTTTTATGGTGATGATTCCCCTGCGATGTTTTATTCTAAAGGAGATGTTAATTAAAAATAAGTTTTTTTTCTACGTGTTGAACCCGTGTTACGGAGCAGGATGTTTAATTGAATGTTTTATCAAGAAATGTGACACCTTATGTGATGTACTCTGATTTATTTTAAGTATACTATTGCGTATATTTATGTTGGGTTAGAAGGGTGTTACATTAGTGGTATCAGAGCAGGTCGGTCTGTCCGACCAGGTTTTTACTTGATGTCTGTCCCTGTCAGCCGACAAGTGTGTGTACACTGTCGATGTTTTAGTTCTTCTAACCTTGTTGGTGGTGTGCAGGATGGCTGGAAGAAATGATCGTGCAATTGTTGATGCGTTGGAATCGGTTGCCAATGTGGTGGCACAGCTGAATCCGAATGGTGGAGCTCCTGATGAGTTTCGTTCATTGGGGAAATTTCAAAGGAACAATCCACCGACTTTTGTGGGTACGCATGATCCAGCAAGTGCACACAAGTGGCTGAAGGCGATCGAGAAGATCTTCCAGGTGATGGGTGTTCTGATGAGCAACAGGTTCAGTTCGAAACGTATATGCTGGAAGAAGAGGCTGAGGACTGGTGGCATAAAACCCGCCAGAGACTTGCAGATCTTGGCACTGTGATAACTTGGGCTGTGTTTAGGCAAGAGCTTCTGGGCAAGTATTTTCTAGAGGATGCTCGTGGCAAGAGAGAAGTGGAATTCCTTGAGCTGCAACAAGGAGATATGACTGTGGCGGAGTATGCCGCGAAGTTCGAGAAGCTAGTGAAGTTTTGTCCGCACTACAATCGTGCTGATGCTGAGATGTCTAAGTGTCTCAAGTTCGAGAATGGGCTGAGACCAGAGATTAAGAAGGGTATTGGGTATCAGCAGATCCGCAGGTATGCTGAGTTTGTTGACAAGAGCAGAATCTACGATGAGGACAGCCGAGCTCGATCTGCTCACTACAAACAGTTGAGTGAGAAGAAGGGGCAGTATAGGGGTAAGCCTTATACGACTTCAGCTGACAAAGAGAAGCAGAAGGCTTCAGATGGGAAGAAGACAAGTGGGGGAGCGGCTCCCGCTTCTAGAAAGTGTCATAAGTGTGGTGGGCAAGGTCACCATACTGATGCATGCACCAATAATGTGGTGAGGTGCTATCGATGTGGTAAGAAAGGGCAAGGGCTACTGACTGCAAGGATGAAGGTCTGACCTGTTTCAATTATGGTGAAAAAGGTCGTATCAGTACTCAATGTCAAAAGCCGAAGAAGACTGCTACTGCTGCTCAGACTAGTGGGCGTGTGTTTGCTTTGAGTGGTGCAGAAGTTCCAGAGAGGGACAACCTGGTTCGAGGTACTTGTTTTATTAATTGGTTGCTATTATTGATACTGGTGCTACTCATTCTTTTATCTCGCTCGAATGTGCTAATAGATTGGGTTTGAAGTTATCTGACATGAATGGGAATATGGTAATAGAAACTCTAGCTAATGGTTCTGTTACTACTACCCTTGTGTGTTTAAGTTGTCCTGTGACGATTTTTGAGAAGAGTTTTGTGATGGCTTTGGTGTGCTTACCCTTGCACCGGATCGATGTGATCTTTGGAATGAACTGGTTAGAGTTCAACCGGGTTCACATCAACTGTTATACCAAGGCTGTAGAGTTTCCTGAAATTGATGCCGATGGGGAGTTGATGTTCTTATCTGCTAAGCAAGTAGACGAACTTGTGGAGGATGAAGCTTTGGTGTTTCCATTATTTGCATCGTTGCAGATTGATCGTGAAGCTACGAGTGTAGAGTTGTCGGTTGTCTATGAATTCCCAGATGTGTTTCCAGATGACATCAGTGATTTGCCTCCAGAGCGTGAGGTAGAGTTTATAGTGGACTTAATACCGGGTACGAGTCCAGTGTCGATGGCTCCTTATCGGATGTCAGCCTCTGAGCTAAGCGAATTGAAGAAACAGTTGGAAGAGTTGCTTGAGAAGCGGTTTGTTCGACCGAGTATTTTTCTGTGGGGTGCTCCGATGTTGCTAGTGAAGAATAAGGATGGAAGTATGAGGTTGTGCGTTGATTATCGGCAGTTGAATAAAGTGATGATCAAGAATAAGTATCCACTTATGAGAATCGACGATTTGATGGATCAGTTAGTAGGTGCTTGTGTGTTTAGCAAGATTGATTTGAGTTCGGGCTATCATCAGATTCGAGTTAAGCCTGATGATATTCCGAAGACGGCTTTCAGGATGAGGTATGGACACTATGAATACACTGTGATGTCGTTTGGTGTGTCCAATGCACCTGGTGTGTTCATGGAGTATATGAATCGGATTTTCATGAGTATTTGGATAAGTTTGTGGTGGTGTTTATCGATGATATCTTGATATATTCTAGATCTAAAGAAGAGCATGCTGAGCATTTGAGGACTGTGTTGCAAGTTTTGAAAGAGAAGAAGTTGTATGCAAAGTTGTTGAAGTGTGAGTTCTGGTTGAAGGAAGTGAGTTTCCTTGGCCATGTGATTTCAAGTGGCAGGATTGCTGTTGATCCTTCTAAGATGGATGTCGTGTTACAGTGGGAGACTCCGAAGTCTGCTACTAAGATACAGAGTTTTCTGGGATTAACGGGTTATTACCGCAAGTTTATTGAAGGCTTTTCTAAGTTGGCATTACCTTTGACTCAGTTGACTCGAAAGGGTCAAACTTTTGTGTGGGATGTAGCATGTGAGGAGAGTTTTGTGGAGTTGAAGAAGAGATTGACTACTGCTCCAGTGTTGATTTTGCCTAATCCGAGTGAATCTTTTGTGGTGTATTGTGATGCGTCGAAGATGGGTCTTGGTGGAGTTTTGATGCAGAACGGACAAGTTGTTGCCTATACTTCGAGACAATTGCGAGTTCATGAGAGGAATTATCCTACACACGACTTGGAATTGGCCGCGGTGGTGCTTGTGTTGAAGATTTGGAGACATTATCTGTTTGGCTCTAAATTTGAGGTGTTCAGTGATCATAAGAGTCTGAAGTACTTATTTAATCAGAAGGAGCTGAATATGAGGCAGAGAAGGTGGTTAGAACTGTTGAAAGATTTTGATTTTGATTTGAGTTATCATCCGGGCAAAGCAAATGTAGTGGCGGATGCGTTGAGCAGAAAGTCATTGCACATGTCGATGCTTATGGTGAAAGAGTTGGAACTAATTGAGCAATTCAAATATTTGAGTCTGGTATATGAAGCGACTCTTGACAGTGTGAAATTGGGAATGTTGAAATTGACAAGTTGTATTCTAGAAGAAATCCGAGTGGGACAACAATCTGATTTGAAGTTGGTTGACCAATTGACTTTGATTAACCAAGGTAACGGAGGTGACTTCCGAATTGATGAGAATGGTGTGATGAGGTTTCGAGATAGAGTGTGTGTTTCAGATGTTCCAGAAATCAAGAAGAGTATTCTAGAAGAAGGACATCGAAGTAGGTTGAGTATTCATCCCAGTGCTACGAAGATGTATCATGATATGAAGAAGTTGTTTTGGTGGCCGGGTATGAAGAAGGATGTTGCAGAGTTTGTTTATGCGTGTTTGACTTGCCAGAAGTCGAAGGTTGAGCATCATAAGCCTTTAGGTATGATGCAGCCGTTGAGGATTCCAGAATGGAAATGGGATAGTATTTCCATGGATTTTGTGGTGGGATTGCCGAAGACTGCTAAGGGAAATGACTCAATTTGGGTGATCGTGGATAGATTAACTGTCGGCTCATTTCTTGCCGATGAAGATTAATCATTCTATGCAGAAGCTAGTTGAGATGTATATTGAGGAGATTGTAAAGTTACATGGGGTACCTTCGAGTATTGTGTCGGATAGAGATCTGAGGTTTACATCGAGGTTTTGGAAAAGTTTGCAAGATGTTTTGGGTATGAGTTCTGCCTATCATCCGCAGATGAACGGTCAGACAGAAAGAACTATCCAATCTTTGGAAGATTTGTTGAAGGCTTGTGTGTTGGATCATGGAGGATCGTGGGATAGCCATTTATCGTTGATTGAGTTCACGTACAATAACAGTTTTCATGCTAGTATTGGAATGGCGTCCTATGAAGCTTTGTATGGGAGAAGGTGTAGAACTCTTTTGTGTTGGTATGAATCAGGCGAGAGTGTCGTACTCGGACCTGAAATGGTGCAAGAGATGACTGAGAAGATTAGGAAGATCCAGGAGAGAATGAAAGCTTCACAGAGTCGTCAAAAGAGCTAACATGATAAGAGGAGGAAAGCACTTGAATTCCAAGAGGGAAATCACGTGTTTTTGAGAGTGACGCCAGTGACTGGTGTGGGTCGAGCTTTGAAGTCTAGGAAGCTCACTCCACGATTTTTTGGTCCGTATCAAATATCGTAGAGGATAGGTGAGGTAAGGAGATTGCTTTGGTGAAAGTTTTGTGGGGAGGACCAGCTGGCGAGAGTTGGACTTAGGAAGGTGAATATCAGATGAGGGAGTCGTATCTGACTCTATTTGCTTCAGGTAAATTTTTGAGGACGAAAATTCCTTTAGTGGGGGAGAGTTATAACGCCCCAAGTTCATATTTTAATTATTTATTAATTATTTGTGAATATAAGGCAATTGATGACATGTTGTTGTGTTGCATTGGTTTTGTTTGGTGGAAATTATTTTAGTAATAATAATAGTACGAATAATCATATTATATTATTCAAATTATTATTTATTATTTAAAATAAGAGTAGTAGGAGTATTGAGGGTATATTGGTCGTTTAGGAGGAATAAGCGAGGATATAATGGTAAGAGCACAATTAGGGGTATTTAGGAGGGAATAGTGAAAAGGAATTCATTATTCTACTATTTGGACGAAAAGGCAAAAGTGCTATGAGGAACAAGGGAGAAGGAGGCTAGGGCATAAGAGAATTCCGGAGAAATTTCAAGAGAAGTCGAAGGAGATGATATTTTAAGGTATGGGGAGTATTACTTTACAATATTCTTGATATATGGATTTGATTGTTGATGGGTGATTGGGGTTTTGGGGGAAAATGTGGGAATTGGAGGTTAGGGATAATGGGATTTGATGATTTGAGATGAGATAATTGTTGTTGTTGACGTATATGTGATAATTATAGGTTGTGTTGACATAATCTGAGGTAATTGATGGATAAAACGTGTTTTTGGAGTGTGGAATCACAGGAATGGAAGTTTTGTTATCGCAGGGTTTTTCTGCCAAAATCGCAGAGCCCGCTTAGCGCGGCCTAGCGCGCTTAGTGCGGTCTGAAGAATTCTCGCCTCTTCGAGGCAGTGAGTAGCGCGCTCAGCGCGGGCTTATCCCGCTTAGCGCAACCTGGAAGTTGAAATTATTATTTTTAATTTCTTAAAATTGTGGGAAATTGTCCGTGTTATGTTGTATTAACGCTGTAATGATACCATGACTTGTTACTGTGTGTTAACGTGTTATATGAGGATAAATTGATGATTTTCAATATGATGATGCATATGAAGTTTGATGAACTAATGATGATATGGTTTACATGACGTTGATGAATTGATGATGACATGATTTATATGATGTTCTGGTGAATGATGATGCACTTTATTTCCTTTGTTGATATTGATGAATTTGACGTTGTGCATCATGCATTCATAGCATTTAGGACTTCGGTCCAGTGACGATGTTAGGACTTCGGTCCAGTGGTGGCCTTAATCCCATTGTGCGGATTGAGGTATTTTGTGACGTGCTCCCTTGTGGAGGGTTGATGGTCTGGTGTCCATTATTATGATGAATTGGTACCACATGCATGTTAGGAAGTTGCATTTCATTCTTGGTGGCATTACATGATTGCATGTTTATGATGTTAATGACTTGGTGATTTATATGACGATTTGGGTGAGTCGCCATGATGTTGTTTGAGATGAATGTTAACTTGTTAATTATCTTTTCCTTATATGAATTATATTGAATTGTGATTACTCACCCTGCCTGTTTGAATGTTACCTCTACGTGGGTAACGTGCAGATAACCAAGACTAGTTCGTGGTGCGTGAAGAGTTAGCTTGGAGTCTTTTTCCTTTTAGTTGATTAGAGGGTGTGTCTTGCTCTGATTATGTAACATCGGGGTTGGGAACGTTTCTATTTTTGAAGTATTGTGTTATTTTGATTAACTTGCTTTATTGAGAGTTTTGAGGATGTTGAGTTGTTTTAAACTCCAAATTTTGATGAGATGAAAATGTGATGAGTTATTTCTTTTTATGGTGATGATTCCACTGCGATGTTTTGTTCTAAAGGAGATGTTAATTAAAAATAAGTTGTTATTTTCTACGTGTTGAACCCGTGTTACGGAGCAGGATGTTTAATTGAATGTTTTATCAAGAAATGTGACACCTTATGTGATGTACTCTGATTTATTTTAAGTATACTATTGCGTATATTTATGTTGGGTTAGAAGGGTGTTACATTACTTACTCCAAATTTTGACTGCTCCTGATCGCATAACTTTTACTATTTCAAACGGTCCCGACCATCAGGATTAAAGTTTTCCTGGGAACAATCTCATCCTGGAGTTAAAAAGGAGTACTAGTTCTCCTATTGAAAAATTTCTTCTAGCAATACGCTTATCGTGCCATCTTTTTGTTTGCTCTTTGTATATCTTGTCATTCTCATAAGCATCCAACCTTAGTTCTTCTAGCTCATGAATATCTAATATCCTCTTTTTCATCAGCATCTTCATAATCCATGTTTAGGCTCTTAACGGCCCAATAAGCTTTATGTTCGATTTCGACCGGTAGGTGACATGACTTTTCGTACACACGTTTGAATGGTGTGGTCCCTATTTGCATTTTATAGGCTATCTTATATGCCCATAATGCTTCTTTTAGCTTAGACGGTCAATCCTTTCTAGAGGTTACTACAATGTTTTCTAAAATCTATTTAATTTCTCTGTTAGAAACCTCTACTTATCCACTTATTTGAGGGTGATAAGGTGTGGCTATTCGATGTCGCACCCCATACTTACGTTAGAGCTTCTCAAATATTCTAGATATATTATGTGATCCTCCATCACTTATGACTAACTTGGGTACTCCAAACCTAGGGAAAATATAATTCTTAAACATTTTAATTACCACTCGTGCATAGTTTGTAGGAGAAGCAATGACTTTTATCCATTTAAATACATAATCGACAGCTATGAGTATGTATTTATTATCTTATTGAGGATGGAAAAGGTCCCATGAAATCAATTCCCCACACGTCGAAGACCTCTACCTCTAATATGTTATTTAAAGGCATTGCATCCCTTCGGGAAATGTTTCTGGTGTGTTGGCAACAATCACAATTCACAGTCATAGCATGGCTATCGCATCATATGTTAGGTCAATAAATCCCAGCTTGAAGAATCTTGGCGCAGGTTTTAGACGTACTTGTGTGTCCTCCATAAGGAGAGGAGTGACAGTGGTTCATAATATTTTCGATTTCCTCTTTAAGAATGCAATAGCGGAAAAGTCCATCACTCCTCTTTTAAAGAGAAGAGGTTCATCCCAATAAAAGTGTTTTAAGTCGTGAAGAGTTTCTTCTTCTGTTGGTAGGTCATTTTAGGAGGTAGTACTTTAGCTACTAGGTAGTTTACGTAGTTAGCATACCATGGTATAATCTCGTGCGAAGGAAACTTCCTCTTCTTTCTCGTTTTCAACGTTCGAGTTTTTTTCTTTAAGATATTCATGATAGCGATCGTAACTCATTCCTTCGATGTCAACTAACACGACTAGTCTATCGTAAGTAAAATCATCATTGATTGGTACATGTTATGGCTTTAGATTTTCTAGTCTTAAGAGGTGGTCAGCTACCATGTTCTCGGTACCCTTCTTGTCTTGGATTCCCAAATGTAATTCTTATAACAATAGGATCCACCGAAGTAATATGGGTTTTGCATCCTTCTTGCCTAGTAAATATCTTATAGCAACACAATCTGTGTATATAATATTTTGGCTCCTTTTAAGTAAGAACGAAATTTATCTATTGCAAACACTACCGCTAATTCATTTGGGTTGCGTTTAAGTTTCTGCTTGTATAGTATATGACATGTAGTTTTTTATCTTTCTGATGTCTTAGAACAGGGCCTACAGCATAGTCGCTCGCATCGTACATAATCTCAAATGGTTGACTCCAATCAGGAGGGTGCATGGTAGGTGCAGAGATTATTGCATGCTTAAGGAAATTAAACGATTCTACGCATTTTTCTTCGAAAATGAATTCAGCATCTTTCATCAAAAGACTGGTTAGCGGTTTATTAATTTTATAGAAGTCTTTAATAAAACATCGGTAAAAACTGGCATGTCCAAGAAAGCTTCTGACTTCCGTAACTGTTTTAGGTGGCTGAAGGTTCTCAATGACCTCTAGCTTTGCTTTATCAACCTCAATTCCTCTTTCGTACACTGTGTGTCCTAGTATTATGCCTTCCTTCACCATGAAGTGGCATTTTTCCCAATTTAGCACAAGGTTGACTTTCACGCACCTTTCTAGCACTTTTTCTAAGTTAGTTAGACATCCTTCGAACGTAGATCCACAGACGGAAAAATCTTCTATAAATACTTCCATGATATCATCAAGGAAGTCTGCGAATATCGCCATCATACACCTTTGGAAGATTACGGGATCATTGCATAATCCAAACGACATTCTTTGGTAGGCGAATGTTTCATAAGGACATGTAAAAATAGTTTTCTCTTGGTCATCTGGATGAATTGGAATTTGGAAAAATCCTGAATATCCATCTAAATAGTAAAAATATGAATGTCTAGCTAAACATTCAAGAATATGAATGTCTAATTTTCATCTTCAAGAGGTGAGTTCCATAGATAGAATTAGCTTCGGGGAGGGAGATTTCATAAGAAAGGGGATTAGGGTTTGTGTGTTTGTTATGTATATGAAACTGATGGTGAAACTTGATGCTATATGTTGTGTTGTTGTTATATGATGTGGGTTGTTCTTAAGCTATAAATCTTAATCCCTTTATGAGAGTGGGTTCATGTTTTGCAATGAACTTTCCATGGTTGTTGTGATTTATCATGTTATTGTTGTTGTTCTAATATGATATTATGGTATTGTGTTGAAATCATGTTGTAGTGTTGACTGTGGTTGATGTTCATGTTGCAAATTCACATGGTAAACTATGTTTTTGTTGTTCCTTGATAATAAACCATGTCATGTTTCAATGGTAGTTTGAGTAACATAGTTTTTAGAGGTGAAACAAACAATTATGCAGGTTTTAGAATGGTTTGGATAGGAATCATGCTTCAAAAATCAGGTTTTTATGCAGAAAATACTGATATAGGCCGGCACATGTGAGTTTAGGCCGACCTGTAGATGTTTTCCATCAGTATAGGCCGACCTGAAAACCCCATAGGCCGACCTCCATGCATCAATATTGAAGCCTATGGCATTCTGCCCATGCATTGCATCTTAGGCCGACCTAAAACCTCATATAGGCTGACCTGAAAACCCCATAGGCCGACCAATACCCTGCTTCCTTGAGAAAAATTGCTTGATTCTTGTTTTACCCATAACTTGAGTTTCGTAACTCTGTTTGACGCGCAGTTGGAAGCGTTAGAAAGCCCTTCCAATGCTCTATGAGATATAAAAGTATAAGAATGGTTTTATGTTATTGTTTAATAGGATAGCGATGGAATTAAAGTGAGTGTGGATTATGTGATTCTTATTTCCCACCGTAATTCATGAATCGGGAGTCCGATTGATATAAGACTTGAAGCCTTGTAAAGAGAGTCCAATGTGCTATTATATGGTGAGGGGAGATCATGAACTAATCAAGGATGTTTAGTATAGGGTAGTAGTGGCTTGTATACCTTTATATGTATGTGAACTACTATGTTGATTATGTTTGACATGTTATGTTATTATGTGTGTTCCATGAATGATATTGCTATATACTATTGTGTTATGACATGATGTGTGATATATGAATGTGATTGTGTGATAACATGCTTAAAAAACTATAAGAATGGTGAGGAAACGCTTGATATTAATAAATGGAATGAATTAGTAAGATGTTTAGGACATGATAGATGACATAGATGGAAATACTTGTGCCGTGATGCCTAGGTGTGCATCATTGGTAAGACGTTGTCTAGTTATGAGAAGAGCTTTGTATGGAACGTGTTTAGGTTGTGTTACTTTGTGAATAAGGTGAATGTCTCGCCTTGCGATTGTCGAATACAATCATATTTGTGTGTAATCACGTAGTCGGAACCAATCCCTTGAGTTGTGTCGCTCCAAGAGTGAGGCTTATGTAGAGTGCTCCTCTAGAATGTATGCACTATTACATTGGCAGGAGATCCCATAAATGAATGGAGTCTACGGGAAAAAGACTTGAGATGGGGAGCAGTCCCATGGGAAGTGACGATTCATGCGGGAATAACCTTGAATCTGAATTCATTCATTTATCCCATGTGTGAGTACGAATGTGTAAGACCCTAATTTTTGACCCCTAAGATTCCACATATCATTCGCATCTCATTTTGCATCTTATACCACAAACAAGATCACACGTTGGTTCCTTTATCACTCTCTTCTTTGGGTTTATGCCTTGCAGGGATCACCGAGCATTTGTGTGTTTCCTATTCACTTTATTGCTTTATTTGCTTATGTTTACTAACCTTTAATCAAAATCCAAAAATATGTTTGTTTTTGTCTTCACTAACTTTTTCAGGAACGGAATCAAGGATATCAAACAGTCCCTCAGCTCGAATGAATTTTATCTGAGAAAAAAAGTCAAAGTTGATCTGCAATCATGTCAAATTTATCTGGTCAAAGATTCCCCAAGTTTTAATTGATTATTATTTAAGAAATTCCAAGGTTCATGTGTTTATTTCCATGATTTCTTTGACAAGAAAAAGAATCGAGCCGGAACCACAACAGTGCAAAAAAATGCTCATTTTTCACAAATTTTGCACTGAGTAACCGGTTACCCTGTGGTGAGTAACCGGTTACCCTCGTGAAAATTTGAAAAAAAAATTCAGCAAATTCAAATTCAGCAATTTTGCACCAATCTCAGCCCTTGATCACATTTGGAATATTCTAGACCATCTCATTTTAATTCCCCTACATCACTTTGATCATTTCCTACCATACACCTTCACTAATCACCACTCTTTTATGAATTTCCCTCCAAATTTGAATTCCAAGCCTAATTTTCAAATTCCAAGCCTAAATCCAATCCACCAAATTTCCAAGCCTAAACTCTATAAATAGAGGCTTCATTTCATTCATTCTTCAAGCTTTTGAGAGCCAAATTCACCTTGCAAAAATTTCATTCAAGCTTTTGAGAGCCAAAGAACCTCTTGTAATTTCTCTCCTCAACCACCAAAATTCACCAAAGCTCACTTTTCTTCTTTTCAAAGTTAACAAGAATTCACATTGAATCTTGTTCAACTTTGAGCTAAACCTTCATCCAAGCTTGTTTTCTTCATCAATTCTCATAGATCAAGGTTTTGGAGTTTGGATCTTGAAGCAATTTGAAGGAATTTTCAGATTTGAAGTGGTAAGTCATCTTCCACCATTGTTAAAGCTTCATCTTCATCTTCCATAATGTAGATCTTTGGTGATCTTTGTTACTTGATCCTTTGGATCTTGTAATTATGTTTACTTGCTGTTTTTCACTGTTATTTTACTTTAAATTTCGTGCAATTTCAGTTCCATGATCATAAGGTGTTTGTACAAAGTTTTGAAAATGGATCACGCTGAATTTTGCACAAATTTCTGCATTCTGGTGCAGAGTAACCGGTTAACGTCTGGTGAGTAACCGGTTACTCTGTGTTAATTTTGAAAAACTGGGCTTATTTTGAACTAAGTAACCAGTTAACACTTGGTGAGTAACCAGTTACTTCAAAACAGAATGCACATTTTTGGCTTGTTTTTGGGACTGTTTTGGTTCCTTTTCCTTTTTCTTCCCTTTCCTTTTGTTCTTAGCCTTAGATCACATAATTGTGTGGTTTAATTTGGTTTTCTCTTCATCTATTTCTCTTTCCTTTGGATCGATGAAAGTCTTATGGATCATTAGAATTTCTTTGTCGAATTCTTGATCAAGACGAGATCGTTACTTTCTTTTCTTTTCGTGCGGTATTGCTTTCGGATGACGATCTACATATCGTTCATCTAGCATGCATTAGCACAAAGAGCTATTGACCGGCCTCATTGTAGGGTAATTACTCAGTAAATTACTCGACGATTGCTTAACATAGCGCAACATATGTCCCATATCGGAAAACAACTCAATGTTGATTGATCTTTTGTATTAGGTTCAAAATCTATGAAGCTTGTTGTTGTAGAGGCTTTGATTCTATCAATCTTCTAACAAGTGCTCATTAACCTTGACCTAAGTACACTACTCAATCATTATTGATCACTTACTCTAACAACTAACAACTAATTACTAACTTCTAACTTCTTTACAATTCCTTCTCGCTCCCTATCTCTCTTTTACTTTTATGCAATTTTTCCTTTGTCCGTTGGACACATGTTTATGCTTCCGCATATTTTTCCTTTGTCCGTTGGAAAAATGTTATGTTTCCGCAATTTTTCCTTTGTCCGTTGGACACATGTTTATGCTTATGCCTTTTTCTCTTTGTCCACTTGGACCAAAAACATTAATAAAGGGCAAAACCTCTAAAAAACTCATGTTTCTAATCTTGGACTATGGTTACTACCCTTTGCAATGGACATGGAGTTTTGCACCTAGACCTTGGACTTCAATGCTATTCTTGAATCCTTGTACTTATACCTTGGACATCCAATGCAATTCTTGGAACCTTGGACTTAGAATTAGGACATTTCTCCCCTTGCTTTGGAATTATGGTTCGAAGACTTTGGAGCTTGCTTGTGTGGTTAGGCTATTCTTATCCTTAGCTTTTACTTTATGCTTTAGGATAGTCACTTCTTCTCCGCCCATTCTTCAATTTTCAAAACTCTCTCTCTTTTTTCAAAACCTTCTTGATTTCAAACTTTCACCTCTTTCATAATCAAACCTTGACTTTGTCAAGTGATTTTTACTCTTTTCTTTTCATTTCTTAACAAATGCTAAACTACATAAGCATATTGACGCCTTTTTCAAAAGACTTAAAAAAAACATCAAACTCATTCAAACTCCTTTTGTGGCCTCGTGCACTTTTCCTTTAACTTTTTCATAAGTTTAGACATGATTCATTTCTTTAAGCGGAATTATTCGCTTGGAAATGGCGACTTGTCTTTACATTTTAAAATCCACCAAAACAAACAAATTTCATTCTTTGTACCACGAACTACGGGGTTTTGATCCTACATTGCACTTCGTGGGTACGTAGGCATGAGACGACAAGTCTCTCAAAACACAAAAATATTAAAAACAATTTCTCTTCTCACCTCCTCAATCACTTTTCAAGCAAACATTTTCAGACCAAAAGCGGAAGATATTTCAGAGGGCTCCTATAGAGTACTATAGACGTTTTGGGTGCTAACACCTTCCCATTACGTAACCAACCCCCCTTATCCAGTCTCTCTTCACTTGTTCTTGTTTAGAGCTTGTGTAGGTTTTGTTCGCTCTTTTTCCTTTCCTTTTTGGATAAAATAAAAGTGCGGTTGCGACTCTTGCTTTTCGAGTTAAGTTAATCAATAGCTTACACTCACGATTTTGCCGCTACAGAAAAATGGCGACTCTGCTGGGGAGATCCTCCCTTGAGGGGTTTAGCCTACTTTGATTTATTTACTGCCTTTTGCATGTTCCTCTGTGTGCGAGATAGGTCCTATACCCGGACCAGAGTGTACTTTAAGATAGGAGGATGGTATAGTCAAGGGAACTTTGAAGGAGTCGAATCCCGAAAAAGTAGAACTTGAGAATCCATCCACTCGGTGGTTGCCTCTTTGGAATTACTGATGCCGATCGAGCGATCGTGAAGGCATTACTTTTTCCATAGAAGCCTATAACACTGAGAACCGTAGTAACCCTTAACCCATCTTAGCCGTTTTAGGATCGTGGCGCGGAAGCTATGAAGATGCAAATCTGACTTAGCTGTTACGCGATGCCACACTCAGGTTAGATTCTCTTGAGGATAACTACCAACCTTCGAGAAAATCGGTGTGCTGGTGTGTCTGATAGTGGATTGTGGACCCTGGGCACTCTGTTAGAACCTCTGTTTTCTGTAGGAACAATGAAGATAAACCTTAGTACATACCTTTTGTGGGAGGTTCTTAACCTTGGCTTCATGCTCGTGACTTGAACCTTGACCCGTGTGCTTTGTGTGACCTTGTTTGTGGTTGTTGCATTCATGCACTCTTGCATCCATGAGCATACATATGCATTCTTCCAAGTCGCCTCAGAAACTCATTTCAACTATCTTCTTCTTCAGTTATCTGTTCACCATTAAGCTATTTCCTCAACACAAATACAGAACTAGAGCTGCTGTCAGATTGAGAATGGAAAACCAAAAACAACACAACGCCAAAGTCAGAATGGAAATTGATGAGCTGAAGGCCGACATGACCAAGCTCACAGAAATGTTGCAAGTTCTGATTGCTAGAGGTGAACCACCTCAGAGGACTGTGATCTCTGAAATCTTACCTGCTGCTGTTGACCCTCCACTGACTCAGCAACCAGCTTCTACTTGGCCAGAATTTGGGTTACCTCTGAATTACTCGCCACCCTTTGCAACTACTCCTGTTTTTGTCTCGCCAGTATCTTCAGCTCCATTGTTCACTGAACCTCAGCTTGTTGTGCACTCTGTTGCTCAAGCTATCCCTGAGAATCCTTTCATGTGCCATGCTGCTGGTCCACAATCTGAAAGTCAGGGAGAACCTGGATACATTGAAGAAGTCAGAGAGCAATGGCAAACTCTAGATAAAAGGATAAGAGCCATGGAAGGAAGTGATGTCTTTAGTGCTGCTGCAATGGACATGTGCTTGGTTTCTGACTTGGTTATACCTGCAAAATTCAAGACTCCTGATTTTGAGAAATACAAGGGGCACACCTGTCCCAGAACCCACTTGGTGATGTACTGCCGCAAGATGGCTGCTCATGCCAAAAATGACAAACTGCTCATTCACTGTTTCCAAGACAGCCTGAGTGGGGCTTCAATGAAATGGTATATGGGACTTGAGAAGAACCGTATCCAAAGCTGGATGGACTTGTCTGATGCTTTATTAAAGCAATATAAGTACAATTTGGACATGGCACCTGACCACCGTCAATTGCAAAATATGTCTTAAAAAGAAAGAGAATCCTTTAAGGAGTACGCTCAGCGCTGGAGAGAGCTAGCTGCTCAAGTGGAGCCACCCTTGGCTGAAAAAGAATTGACTGGTTTGTTCATGGACACTCTTCAGCCACTCTTTTGGGAAAAGATGATAGGTAGTGTATCATCTGGTTTTGCTGACCTAGTCACTATTGGAGAAAAACTAGAAGAAGGTATCAAGAAAGGAAAGATTACTAATGCTGAAGCCTTTAGTGGTGCTAAAAAGTATGCTGGGAATTTTCAAAAGAAAAAGGATGGTGACACCCATGTTGTTTCAGTAGAAGGTAAACCTCGTCGTGGACAACAACAATATGTAGCTGCAGTTGTTCCTGTTGTCAATGCTCAACCAGTTCAAGCTGCTCGCCAGACTATTAGACAAAATTAGAATCGCAATAGGGTTAACTTTGATCCTATCCTGATGTCATACACTGAGCTATATCCCTGTCTTGTTCAGAAAGGTTTGATTACAACGAGGGATCTACCTCTTCCTCCAAATCCTCTCCCAGTCGGCTATAGGGCTGATCTTCAATGTGAGTTCCATCGAGGTGGGGCAGACCATAACTTGGAAGGTTGCTATGCATTGAAAGCTAGAGTACAAGAATTGGTGAACTCAAAGATTCTGACTTTTATTGATGATAATCCCAATGTTGTCAACAATCCTTTGCCAAAGCATGCCAAGTGAAGTTTGATTTAGTTCAGACGGATCATCTCCTAAAGCCAGTGTTTTAGACAGGACAGCTCATCCTTGTTGCTTATTAGTCACTAGGCCTTGTTTCTTTCTGTTTGTATTTTTCCTTGATTGTATTGTTTGTTCGCTTTCGAACTTTATTTGTACTTTCATGGTAATTTCAATGAAATGAGCATTGCAATGCCTTGATTCAATTCATTTATATCCACTGCGTGCATCTTTATACTTTCTTTTTCACAAAACAAAATTTTTCTCATGTTCACTTTCTTTATCAAACTTTTGTTTATGCAAAGATTGGAGGGAGGATGATGAAAGCGAAATACCTAAAATTGCTGGATTGTATGCTTTCAATTTAAAACTTAGCTGAGGATGTACAGGTATTGTTTCAACTCCCAAACACTGGAGAAATAAGGAAGTTAATCCTTTGACAACCCTTCGAGCCTAGAAGTTGGAGTTTCTTTCTGTACGAAAAAACCCGCAATTTTAACCTAGGGATGGGTAGTTCTCAGTTAATTTGGCTATGCATTCAAATTCAAGAGAATCATTGCAATCACAATCTTTCCTTCGCACACATCAAAGAAGTGTCGAAGATGGCTTTCAAATCAAAAGCCAATGATGGTTCACCGTAATTATTAAGCCAGCCAGTCACTACCTTTCAAAAAAAAGAGATAAAAAAAATCAAAAGAAAAGCCCGCTAAGTCAAAACCTCTGAAGGAGACTTAGGCAAAAATTGGGGCATCTCGCTGACTGTAAGCTCAAATGACACAATTCAGGCAAAAGTTAGGGATAACAAATGAAAATTCAATCAAGAGGTTACCAAAATCCTCAAAGACAAAACGAGTTGACCGAGGTCTTCATCAAAAACAACAAAATGTTGTAAGAAAGAGTGATTGTCATCTCAAAAATCCCTTGAGCCATCATCACGACATGTGTTGCAATTCAAAAATCTCTTGGAACCTGAATGCATAATTTGAATTAACTGAGCATAGGACTGGAGATCATCATGAAGAATGGGTTGGGTACAAATAAACTTTGAGCCTATATCCTTTGTTTCAAAAAACCGTGAACCAGACCATGTTACAACCTTCAAAAGACCTAATTGAGGCCAGGTTTCTTTTGAAAGCATACTACAGCAAGGTTGCGTAAACTGAATCCTATGTTTGTTGCCAATCATTTGTTTTGATGTCTTATCTTTGCTTTCTCTTTCACTTTGCATGTCTAAACCGCCATGTTTTGACAAGTGATTCATTTGCTTTACATCAATGATATCATTCCAAAAAAGATTTTTGATTTCAAAATTGCATTGAGCTTTGCATTAAAATTACCATGTTTGTTTGAATAATCCTATTTGCAGACAAACTTTCCTCTTCAAGAATTTTCAAACAGTTGAGAAACTTGGTCAGTGATCCTATCAGGGGCACATTGCTTCCAGATCCTGTTGTGAATCAGTCCAAGACTTACTGCTCAATACAAGTTATTTTTAGAATTGGTTAACCAGAAGATCTCTTTCAAGACCCATACTGAATTTAGCCTTCTCAACATTTGTTTCAAGAACTGAAGCCATGATCAGTCCATCCCCAACAACTGAAGCCATGATCAGTTTATCATCAGCAATCAAGAATTGGAGCCATGATTAGTTCATTCATTCCCTGCAGCAGTCAAACTGAAGCTATGATCAGTTTATCCTCATCAGTCAATCAATCTAGGGCAGTCTTCTTCAAGAATCCTCAAGATGTCTTTCCTCAAAAGACCATCAGCCTGATACAATTCATAAGTGTGACAGAGATGTGTTCAATATCTTCTCTCCAAGCAGAGTGGGCAGTGTTCCCTGTGTTGAGGAATCAGAGTTCCATTCTTCCCTCACAAAAGAGTCTATCTCAGTTGTCCCTATCATCTGCATTGCATACATAAATCATTCATATACCATACATAGAAATATTTTCATAGCTCGAAGTGTGCTTCGTGCTCATATGCATTTTTCCGAGGACCTGTTGCTTTCGACATCTTACCTTGTGATCGAAGTCCAACTTACTTGGCACCTACCAAAAATTTTACCTGCCTTTTCACTCAGTTCCATTCTTGAATGTTGTCGTTTACCTGTCTTTTCACCCAGTGCAATTCATGGATGTCTTGTTTATTTTCTTTCTTTCCAGTGCCATTCCTGGATATTATCGCTTCCATGTGCATCTTGTCTTGTTGTTAGATGTTTGTTTTCCTCCATTCCAATGTTATTCATGGATCTTTGTTTTATTTCCCTCCAGTGCCATTCCTGGATGTTCGTCTCTTTTGATCTCCAGTGCCATTCCTGCATACCTTGTTCCTTTTGTTTCTCCCGGTGCTATTCCTGGAAGTTTTGCCTCTGTTATGTAATCCCCATCATATTTCTCTTGGATATCTTTCAGTGCCATTCCTGAAAGTTTTATCTGTTCATTCAGTGCCATTCCTGAATGAGATTTTACCTTTATCTTTTAGTGCCATTCCTGAAAGCTTTATCTATTCATTCAGTGCCATTCCTGGATGAGTTTTCTCCTTTGCATTCAGTGCCATTCCTGAATGTCTTTCTCACTATCATTCAATGCCATTCTTGAATGTAGTGATTTACCTTTACCTTTCAGTGCCATTCCTGAAAGTTTCATCTGTTCATTCAGTGCCATTCCTGAATGAGTTTTCTCCTTTTCATTCAGTGCCATTCCTGGATGTCTTTCTCATTATCATTCAATGCCATTCTTGAGTGTAGTGATTTACCTTTACCTTTCAGTGCCATTCCTGAAAGTTTCATCTGTTCATTCAGTGTCATTCCTGAATGAGTTTACCTTTACCTTTCAGTGCCATTCCTAAAAGTCCCTACTCTTTTTATCCAATGCCATTCTTGGATAACTTTTCCTCAACAGAGTCCAATGCTATTCTTGGATATCTTTGATGTTTACCCTCTTTTATCCAATGCCATTTTTGGACACCTTTTCCCCAGCCAAGTCCAATGTTATTCTTGGATATCTCTGATGTTTACCCTTGCCATCCAATGCCATTCTTGGATGTCCCCAGTGAAGTTTTTCAAATGGAAGCTTGTTTATATCCAATTCCATTCTTGGATGACTCTGATGTTTGTTGTTGCCCCATTCAATGCCATTCTTAAATGTTGTAGTTCCTTTCATCCAATGCCATTCTTGGATATCTTATCCCCAATAGAATGTTTTTCACCTCCATCCAATGCTATTCTTGGATGACACTGCTGTTTTTACCAGAAACTTTCTTGTTGCTGTCCAATGCCATTCTTGGACATCTTTTGGCATACTTTTGTCTCGTTTGTAGTTTCTATCCAATGATATTCTTGGATGTCACTACTAGTCTTCTCAGGGTCTTGTCCCTCTCTTTCCAACTATTGATGGATACTTCGTGTCACCTTGACAGATCTCCAGAAATAGCTTGTGTTCCCTGCTGTCATACCCCAAATTTTGACCACTAAGATTCCCATCATTGTGGAAATCATCATCACAATATGGATGAACCATCATACCTCATTAGTCTCCCCAAAGATGGGTGAGCATCCACTACAATCAAAATTAGGGTTTCAAGCCCTCTCAGAGCACTTAGACAAAGGATCAATCGAGGAATGACATGATCTACAACTTGTCTAACCTCTCAAACATCTACAAAGGATCAAGAGGACTCCCACTTCAAGAATCAAGCACAACGTTGCAGCATTCCAGGTGGATCAAGCCTCACGATCGCCAGTGTCACCAAATTAGGGTTTTGGTCGACCAGGGCCTCCAGATGGGAATTTTCCTCTGGGCATGAGCCAATGATTTAAAGCATAACCTATGATGCTCCAAGGGACATCATAAACCCAATCACCAAGTCAATTTAACCTCAGGGGAGGCATTCACAAAAAATCAGGAATTAGGGTTTCTTGACCTAATTCACCCCTAAGTTGACATTTGGCACAAATCATGAGTCAGGACCTCAAGACATGGGTTAAGGGTCTCTAATACACCACATTGATCCATTTGCAACAATGGATTGGTCCAAGAAGCTTGAGCAACAAGTTTTAATTTCATTTGAACCGCAATTAGGGTTTTGCGGGAAAAGTCAATTGTAGCTTTGACTTTTGACCAGGACATGCTCCCAAACCCTAGGACATGAATCAATATACCTTATAACACCCATGGAACATGTCCATCAAGTTTGATTTAGGTCAAGGACATGATTTCCTAAAGGATTGCACAGTTTGGAATTCATCTGATAAAAAGTCAACTGTGCACAAAAGTCAACTTTGACTTTTTGAGATTTTTCATAAAAATGGTTTTTCAACCCTAAAATGATGTTAATGTATGATTGGAATCATCATTCATCAAGAAAAATCAAGAAACGTGGGATAACTTGAAAAGGGGTAACCATAAAAAACTTAAAAATTTTCTAAGTTATGGAACAAAGTGGCTAGGGTACCAACTTTGGAGGATCATAACTCCTAAACCACAAGGCCATTTTTTCCCATCCAAATCTGGATTTGTAGCTCTCATTACCCTCTACAAAAGCTTCAACTACACCTCATTCTAATTCATCATGGATTTTGAGTTATGGAATGATCAAAATGGCTGAAAACATGAAATGTCACTTTTTCCAACACTTAGTGAAATTTTCACTAAGTCAGAATCTGCCTTACTTTTTCCCAAATGTAGGGGGATTTTTCACTTGGATCCAAAAAGTATCAAAACCAATTATGATCAAACAGTTGTTGTATCATATAAGGGCTTTCCAAAATGGCCAAGAACATCACCAAACTCAACTTGAGCCATGAGATATGACCATGCCAATATGCCTTGCTGAAAACTGCCAACACAAGGCAAATTTTGGAGTTTTGCTCGATTTGCTCAAATTTTGCAAAGGGCAAGCAACTCTATCCATCTGAACACCTCAAGGGGTTACCAAGGAGGAACCAACTCTGACCCCAAGCCTCCCAAGTCTTTGGAACCAAAAATAGCATGCCAAACCTAGAAATCCCTAAATGAGGGACAAGACTCCAATTTTGGATTGGAGCATTTAATGGATGCTTAGAGGTGGCAAGGACTGACACATTTGCAACTGAATTCAGTCAAGATTGATCCAATAACTAGGGAGCCACAGCTCTGTGCTCTAACCTCTAGTCAATGGCTAGAGAAGACTTGGCTTCCCATTGATCAACATTGGCCAAACCTCTGATGTGGCTGCCATTCACTATTGATCCCAAAACAAACTTGCTCTACTATAAATAGAGCTCATTTGTGCTCAGTTTGAGTACACCAAAGCCATCAAACAGATGCTTTCCTCAAAATCCCTCTCTTTAGGCCAAAATGCCTTCTTTAGCAAGGTAACTCTGAGTTTTTGAGTTAGAGAGCATTTCCACCACAGCTCATGATCCTAACACATCCAATGTATCATATCTAGGCTGTCCAAACTCACACAAGTGACCTGTAATCCTTAAATCACAAAGTCACCTCTCAAAACCTCAAAATAGTACTTTTGTGCATTTTTCAAGCCATGTCTTGATTCAGTCACTTTCCAAACCAGATAAAACTTCAAACACACTCCAAATATCATCCTTGAAGTGTCCCAAATGGTTCTCCACATCTGGAACACCATTTGAGGGAGTTGTTATTTTGGCAATTTTAACCCCTTTTGCAAGAAAGGGTCAGTTTGTGTTTTTGCCGGTTCCAGCTGATTCCACTCATCCTAAAGGCTTCTAAGGGATCATTTAAGAGTATCCAAAGCATCAAAACATTTCTGGAACAAGTGGCTTGGCAGATTGCACAGAAAACTCCCAAAGCTCAAAAAAAGGTGAGCATCATGACTTGAACTTTCCAAAATATGCATTGCTTTGAGGTCCACTGAGTATGCACATCTTATACATGTTATATATGTTGTGTTTGAACCAATTCATCATGTAATTCATGCTTGTACCAAAGTGTAGCATAGAAAATGCAATTATAGGCCTATTTCAAAACCACCATCGGATTTTGAGGAGGGAGCATGACCTAAAAAAAAATACCACCACCATTGGATTCCTTGTGAAATTTTAGGCCAGATGCATATAAATTTTGTCCCCAAACATGGAGAAATGAGAAAGTTATGGACCTTCCCGTTTCTTGCCAAAACTTGCCTTGCCTTGCCTTGGCCATGCCTAGAAAACAAGGCAAGCCTTGTGTATTTGTTAGTTTGTTTCAATCAACGGATGTATCACCACCCCAGTGGTAAGGCACGTGCCCTATAGCCTTGAGGTCGTGGGTTTAAACCCCACCCATGCCATTTTGTGTTTTTTTTTTCACATTTTGCTATTTTTTCCATATTTTCATGTTTTGTTAATTAATTGGAAAATTAATAACTCTTTCAATTTTAATTATTTTTTATTGGTTCTTTTTGAAAAAAATCACAAAAATGTTAAAATATTTTATTCCACAAAAAAAAATTAAGTTTATATTAGTTATTTAATATAATTAGTATTTTTGTGAATAAATTCCTTTTTTAATTGTTTTTAAACATTTAAAAGTGAATATTTACTTTGAAAATCAAAACCAAGTGAGTTTTAATTCATCTTGTGATTAAACCTCATTTTTCAAACCTAAAAAAAAAATCACAAGTGGTTTATTCAAATTTATTTGGTATTTTTATCATTTTTATTTGATTTTCTTTAAATATTTACTTTTAAAGAAGATAAAATTAGGGTTTCTTTGATTTTCACCCTCACAAATCATTTTCAAACACTCATGGGCCTCTGATAGAGTGTAAGACCCAACTCTTTATAAATACAAACCTATTTTGGGCCTCACTTATTGTATAAGTCCCGTCGTATTTTAAAAAGTTCGGCGTAATCATCGCCCGTTTAAAAATAACCCTGGGCCTACCCTCGAGTAATAAGACCCATTTCTTTTTCTAAAAACTCACTTGGGTCTCTAATAGAGTGTAAGACCCAATCCCCTTTTAACCAAAAATAATTTTGGGCCTCTGATATTGTATAAGTCCCTTTGCGTTAAAAGAACACCTCGGCGCGATCGCCAGTTGAAAAATCAAACCTTTGGGCCTCTCCTTGAGCTGTAAGCCCCAATTTTCCTTTCAAAGCACTTTCTCCTTTGATTTTGTAATATACTGTTTTCAACTTTTCTTTGTTGGACAACTAACAATACAGCATGGAAGCTCTACAACCGAGTAAGTGTTTACCCGCTTTCATATGTATATAACTGTACTGTGGGGCTGTTTCACTGTAAGTCTTCTTTCATAAACTCATATCAGCTGTGTAATAATAGTATAGATATTTAAAGTTTCCCTGGCAACTACGTCTAGAACTAGACAAAACCTCGTCTCCTTACAACAATTTTAGATAACTAGATCTAAGAAATTTCCCCTTTAAACAGTTCATATACAGAAGGCCAATGTTCCAAGTGAAACCCCTTCTGGAACTGTTCATCAGCCTCCTCTTGGGCTTAGTGCAAGGACCCACAGGCTTCCTAAAAGCATCCCCGCCTCCTCTTGGGCATTGTACAAGGACCCGTCGGCTTCTTAGAAGTTTTCACAGCTTCCTCTTAGGCTTCATATAATGATTCTTCCTCCAGGAAGAAAGCCTCCTCTTGGGCTTCGTACAAATTGTCCCTCGGCTTCTTAAAAGTTTCTAGCCTCCTCTTGGGCTTCGTACAAATTGTCCCGACGACCTCCTAGAGGTATAGGAACAGAAATTAGTCATCTTAATAGAACAGTCTTTCAAAGAGTCTAGATCTCATTACCACTGTTTCTCAAGCATAGTACAAAAGATAGAACTCGTAGACTCGGATAGTCTAAAGCTCCTTTGGATTCCCCGTTTCCTTAGAGAACAGGAAATAATCCGAACCCTCAGATCAAATCCATGAGTATAACATTACTCATATAAGAACTGATTTTCTCTTTTAACCAACATACTGGACCTATCACTCAACTGAAACAGTTACTATAGCCTCCTCTTGGGCTTTGTACAATGATTATCCCCAGCGGAGCTAACCTTTTCACACTCTCTTATTGAGTATAAAATACTCTCTTGTTGAGTCAGACAACTTTTAGCCTCCATCTCGGACTTCGTACGAGATACCAAAACACTCTCTTGTTGAGTATAAAAGACTCTCTCGTTGAGTCAAACAACTTTTAGCCTCCGTCTCGGGCTTCATACGAGACACCAAATCACTCTCTTGTTGAGTATAAAAGACTCTCTCGTTGAGTCAAATCCCTTTAGCTTCCGTCTTGGGCTTCGTACAAGACACACAAAAGACTCTCTTGTTGAGTCAGACCCTTTAGCCTCAGTCTTGGGCTTTGTACAAGAAAGAAAGAACATTTTCCCCGGAAAAGTCAACCTTTTAGCCTCCTCTTAGGCTTTGTATAAGGAAAACTCCTGTTGAGTCAATCAACCTTTTAGCATCAAAGATGTACCTTAGTCATAGCATACAAACATCAACAACTCCTTTCCCCCATCTAATTGATGTAAGCGGCAAGCCTATGGATTATTTACATCCACGCCACTGTCCCTCTTTTAGCATGAGACATTCCTAAGGAAAGATGGCATTACTCTACACTGAGTTAAAGTCTTCTCCTTCAGGTTGAAAAATCCTCTATAAAGGAAATTATGGCATTACCGAATTCACATGTCCAGTTAAAGTAATTCTCCTTTATAATCAGTCACCCAACTGTTGTGACAAACAGACCACTTTAGAGATGACAAATTCCCTCTAAAGTCAAAACCCTTTAGCTTCATATCTTGGGCTTTAAACAAGATACAAATAGACTCTTTAGCTTCATATCTTGGTCTTTGAACAAGATACAAACAAATTACCTTCGGCTTCACATCTTGGGCTTCAAACAAGATACAAATAATTTTTAGCTTCACGTCTTGGGCTTCGAACAAGACACCAAAACACCATTTCCTCCCATAGAATATGAGGAACTACGATCGCTCTGATTTCCCTGTTTCGGTAAACGGGAATACGTATGCATAAGATTGAAAGAAAAATATTAGCGAGCGCACTAATCAAAAACCCAAAATCCCGTACCTTCACACATCAATCGAAAAGCATCAGTCTTAACATCCTACCAATAGCATAGTCCCATCATTTCATCCTTAACAAAGTAAGCAGAAAGAGCCCCCACTTCCATATAGCATCCGTAACCTAACAGACTGCTGTTTAAACTCAGTATGCAAATAGGGTTAGTTGGAGACATCTATTTCCCTTCCTTCATCAGCTTCAATAGGATAAAAAATGAATCGACCTGTAGTCTCCCCAAAGAGCGACAGTGCTTAAGAACCACGTCCAAAATCGCTCGCTACAGAAAAGTGGCACCCACCGTGGGGCCTACTTCTTTCTTTCCTACAATTTAAGGTGAAAACCTTGGACAAGTTATTTTAATGACGGTTCTATCGGGGAATGTCATTATTGCTAAGATCGGCCTTCACTAGGATCTTAGGACAAAACCTTTAAATTAGGAAGGAACTACAGAATGGCGACTCCGCCGGGGAGCCATTTTCTGTCAGGAACATAGGATTCATAGCTCTTAAAAAGTCTAGGACATTAGGACAAATATATATACTGCTTTTCCTAATTGATATATGTGTTTATTTTTCTGCTAATGGGAATGTGTGTGATGCCGCATGTGGAAAGATTAAGTATACACCTAGGAAAAACCTCTTTCAGTAGTGCGGAAGCTATTGGAAATAGCTGTTACACGATACTACCCTCTTCTGAGATTCTTCGAAATTACATCACCTAGCACGGTTCCCGACCCGCTGATGTGATCTCGACAAGAATTAATGATTTTGAGAGACAGGTACAAAAATCACTAGTATAAACCTTTGGGGAGCGGGTAGAGCCTTGACTTCATGACACCGACCCTTTGACCCCATGTTTTTCTATGTTTTGTGTGCTGCATTCATGCATTCATTTTTAAAAAAAAAACATTAAACAAAGAAAATTTTATATTCTAGTCTCTCTTTTTCAAATTAAACTAAGACAATGATTGCAAATGTCAGAGAGAAAAGGATTGCGCTCATGGATCTCGGTAGACGGAGAACTCACAAGTATACCTTCAAGGTTCCAAAACTAGAGGATTTGAGAGGATTAGCAAGGATGATCACTAACCCTGACGCTTTCAGAGCCAAATATGGAGGTCTACTACCTCTGTTAAGGGTCCAAGTAATTGAAAGGATCATGGAGGCACTCGTTCAGTTTTACGATCCGGTTTATCACTATTTTACATTCCCGGATTACCAGCTCGCGCCAACGCTGGAGGAGTATTCTCATCTGACTGATTTACATATCACTGATCATGCTCCATTTTCTGGACTGGAAGAAATTCCAAAGGATCAAACCATTGCGAGAGCAATCTATTTGGATGAGTCAGAAGTCCAGACTCACATGACCACCAAAGGAGGAATCCCGGGTTTACCAGCCAAGTTTCTGGTAAAGAAGGCTCTGTACTTTGCTAGTATAAGGAACGTGGCCGCTTTCGAGAGCATCTTTGTTTTGCTCACCTACAGGTTATTTTTGTTTCCCAACATAGATAACTTTGTAGATATCAACGCCATTAAGGTTTTTCTCATTGGAAACCCTGTACCAACTTTGCTCGCAGATGCGTATCATTCTATACACTTAGGGAATTTGTACAGCGAAGGGAGAACACGTGATGTGTACCCTTGCTATATAAATAGTTTATCTCCTATTTGCCTAAGTCTGCCGCTTTTTGGGATCATAAGAGTGCCTTACGTTGGTCGCAGAAGATCATGTCCCTTACCAACTCTGACATAGATTGGTGCAACAGGATTTATGACAGGATCAGGATCATTGACCTTTGTGGAAACTTCCCCAACGTACCCCTCATAGGAACTAAGGGAGGAATCAATTACCATCCAGTTTTAGTTCGTCGTCAATTTGGATACCCAATGAGGCATGTCCCGCGTAATGCTCATCTGGAAGGTCTTTTCTTCAAAGAAGGAGAAAATGACAGGGCACTAAAGATGGAAATAGTGCATGCTTGGAAACATGTTCATAAGAAAGGACGGGAGTCTCTAGGTAAACCTGACTGTGTCTCGGTGGAGCCTTATATCCACTGGGTACAAACTAGAGCTCTCAAGTTAAAGATGCCTTATCCTCGTCACGGAGTTCTTCCACCCAGGGAATCTGTCACGTACTTCATGACTGAAGCGGAAAAACTTCAGGTTACTCTCAACAAAGTTCAACAGGAGAGGAGGTCTTGGAAGAACAAGTACCGTATTCTCAATGTGGAGTGTACTAAAATACAGCAACTGCTGAAAGATAAGGATGCTCTAATTGAGATTTTGGAGCAACATGCTATAGAAAATCAGGATGACCAAAGGAATTTGCTCGCTCCTTTCACTTGGCAATGGAATGACAACCCGACAACGGCCCAAGAGCCCCGGTCCAAGAAAAGGAAAGTACCCGAATCAGCACCCGAGTTCTCCTCAGAGAGGACTCGGGACCCATTAGCTTAGGTTTATGTTTCCGCACCTTGTAATTTACTGTATTTCCATTTCCGCAATCCTTCGAATTCAATAAAACGGGGTTTCCCCCACTGTTTGATATTTTCAATCTAATTGTCGAAGTTTATTTTGATTAAACCAAAAAAAATTATTAATTAATATAATCATTGCATTCATCATTCTCACGTCATGTATTCTTCTTACCTGCGAATCTCACGTTTGTGTCTCGATTCTAGAGTCAAACTGTCTCATTTGTACAATACTCGGGCCAATCGTCAGAAAAAGATGGATGATCTCGAGGAAGAGAACAAAGAGTTGAAAGAAGAGATCGACGCTCTGAGAGAGGATATGAGAAAGCTTCGTAACGACATGCAAGCCATGGCAGAAGCTCAGCTACAAAGGACTGTGATCTCAGAGATCACCTCAACGTCCATAGTGGAGAAGTATGATCCCAGGTATCAAATGCCGAAAGATCGTCCCTGGGGCATGCCTGTTAACTATATCCCAGAAGGATATGTTCCGTCGATCACTGAAGATCAGGGAATCATAGCAGAAGCCATTGGGCCTGAAGGTTACAAACTTTGGGAAAGCGAGGATGCCAGAGGCATATTGAGGACTCCTGAAGGTTACAAACTTCGGGAAACGCCAAGATTCACTGTTGCAGTAACGGTACCACCCCCTGTGGTGCACACTGTCCCGGAAGGGCAGATTCCACAGATACCTTCTGGTAGAAAGGAAAGTATGTTTGATAGAATGGATGAATTCCAGGAGTAGTTCCTGGAAATGCAGAAGGAACTGCAAGCTATTCGCGGTCAGGATTTATTTGGAAAGGACGCCGCAGATCTCTGCTTGGTCCCCAACATGAAAGTTCCGCACAAATTCCAAGTGCCCGATTTTGAAAAGTACAAGGGTAACTCTTGCCCTCAAAGCCATTTGGTGATGTACGCTCGGCGAATGTCAGCTCAGACCGAGAATTAGGATCTACTGATTAACTACTTTCAGGATAGTTTAACCGGTGCCACATTAAAATGGTACATGGGTTTAAACCGAGCTACGATCAGCACTTTCAGAGATCTTGGCACTGCCTTCGTTCAACAATATAAATACAATTTGGACATGGCACCAAACAGAGATCAACTCTGATCAATGTCGCAAAAGGACAAGGAAACCTTTAAGGAATACGCTCAGAGATGGCGTGAAATTTCCGCTCAAATTTGTCCACCTCTTGAGGAAAAAAAGATGACAAAGATTTTCTTAAAGACCTTGAGCTCGTTTTACTATGACAGAATGGTCGTCAATGCGCCCAGTGACTTCACCGAAATGGTCGGTATGGGAGTACGTCTAGAGGAAGTCGTTCGAGAAGGACGTCTAATCAAAGACACTGGGTCGACAAGCGGTACTAAGAAATACGGTAGTGCTCTCCCTAAGAAAAAGGAGCAAGATATTGGGAATATCTCTCTCGGAAAGCAAAGGCGTCGGTACCAACCAGTAGCAGCAGTAACTCCTGCTATCAACCCCGCGCCTATTCCTACGTATCAACCCAGGTTGCTCAAAGCCAACCGCATTCGCAGCAATTTTAGCAAAGGACACAACAGCCTCTGCAGCTGGCTCATCCTCAATACAATAACAACCATACAACGCGGCCACCAGGATTTGATCCTATACCCGTATCGTACGCAGAACTATTTCCGTTACTGCTGGTCAAAGGGCACATCCAGACCAAGGCTCCTCTTACAGTACCAGAAAATCTGCCTTTTTAGTTTAAGGTGGATCAGGCTTGCCCTTATCATCAAGGAGGACCAGGGCATAACATAGAGAACTGTCTCAGTTTCAAATCCGACGTGCAAAAACTTGTTAGGAGCGGGGTCTTATCTTTCAAAGATACGAATCCTAACGTTCTCATAAACCTGCTGCCTCGACACGAGAAAGCTGCAGTTAATTTGATCGAAGGAGAGTCTAGCAACATCTATCAAATTCGTGATGTACTCTTGTTAAAGGCCAACCTGGTTAAGATGCATTGTAGACAGAGTGGATATGGCCATGTGCCACCTCATAATTATCACCAGTGTGATATCTGCTCTAGAAACAATCAAGGATGTTTTGTGGTGCAATCAGCTCTATATGAACAGATAAATCTCGGATGGATCCAAGAGCACCGAGTTCGTGGAGTTAACATGGTTTATACGAATTCCAACATCATTCAAAACCATGACATCCGTGCGATGAATGTCAACTTGGTGGCAATGCACTCAAGGCAAAGCCAGTATCATAATCTGCCGCAGCATGATTACAATTCCTATCTGACTTACTCGATAAACAAACAGGGATGCTCTTTTGTACAAGAGGCCCTCCAGCGTCAGATGGATCTTGGATGAATCCGAGACTACCATGATAGGAATCATTATCAAATCAACATGATTCAAATCTTCGATATTCGCTTGATGAATATCAGCCTGGTGGAGTTACATGCTATGCAAGTCCAAATTGGTTTTCTCACTTCACGTGATTATCAGAGCTGTAAAGCGGGTTGTAAAAATGATCAAGGCTGTGCCCTTGTCCAGGAAACGCTTCAGCACTTGTTGAACCACTGGTGGCTTCCAATCTATATGGATGAAGACACCCAGTAAATTAGTATCACTAATGGGAATCCTACTTGATATCAAAGTCAGGATGTTCGGTCGATGGAAACAGACCTTGATGTGTTGTATTCGCAAGTACACGAATCGCGTCAGAGTAATATAAAAAGTTATCGTATCCACAGAGACCAAATGTCGATCTAACGATTTCCGTTTGTTACAGTGCTTATCTAAGGCAGTTCAATTCAGGGTTTACTAATGCAGAGGAAAATAAATAAAAGTAAATGACGAGGTAATAAAATTCAGACAAAACAATAGGCTTGAATGTAATTCTCATAACCGATAATATTTCTATATTCATCAACAGAACTACTTACGGGCAATATCTGCTATTTTAAGAAAAGAATTCAATTTAACAGGAACTGTCGCTTTCGCGTAGTCAGAACCAAGTTTACCCTCTAAACTAACCCCTTTATTGTCACTTATAAAAAGGCGCGCATTGCGTTAGAGTCATGGAAAACTTACTTTTAAGAAATGTAAATTCTAAACTAAACAGAAAAGTATTTTGACCTGAAATCTCTAAACTAAAGAGGTTCAAAATGAACCAGATTCTAATCCCACTAACGCGTCCGAAAATAGTTTTAAAATCTCTTTTCTAAAGTGTTAAAAATCCCTACTCAACTGAGCAAAGCGCTTTCGCTATATTTGATCAGTTGAGAACTAAACAAGTTCACAAATGGTTGGACGGCTTTCGATCTTACCCAACATTGCTTTTAAGTACAGAAAACTTGTGTTAAAGATTAAAACAGCCCTTAAGTACTTCTATTAACATATAGACGTATTACGGTGGTTATGGTCTTTACATTCTTACTTATCTAAAACTTAGCCAGCCATGGTAGTTATAACAGTCATATTAATTCTTATCATGTATGGAATTAAGTCTTTTGAAAAGTAAAGTTTTGAAAAGTAAGGCAAGACAATAAATAAACAAAATAAAGCAAGTGCAAGAAATAAATGAAAGTAAATGCGATTAAAATAAAACCTACTCCAAAGCGGAGTCTTTAAATCTGGTACAATGTACGGAAAAGAAAATGCTGGCAGGATTACTTCTACCAAAGTGCTCCAACTTGATTACAGACACTCCAAGACTTGATTACAAACTCGATCACACACAGTGCAATAACTCCTCGATGTGAGAAGATTACTGCTTTACAAGAGTGAAATTTATGCCTAGGATGAAGTAAACTAAGATTGGATGATCCTAAAATTCGAGTTCTGAGAGTATTTATAGGCAAAGTTGGCATGGGGCAAAGACAAAAGTGATCTTGGCTTGAAAAATGGGCGGGAACTCATTTTGCCTTGTCGCGCCCGCGACATGAAGAAAACGGCGAAGGGTGAGTGCTGATCGTGGGAACGTGGCAGTTGAGTTGTGGAGATCATGGGACACGTCGTCGACTACCCTGGGGCACCCGCGACAAGAGAAGCGACAAGAGTAAATTGCTGCCAAACTTGAATTCTTGCTCCTTTTGCACCCTTTTTCGTCTGGGACCTCGATTTATTGAAAACCTGAAAACAAAGGGAAACATAATAATAACAAAGCAAAAATAATAGAAAAACAACTAATATGCATGTGAAATCAGAGTCGAAAATACAGTATAATTTAGTGTCATCAAATTCTCCCACACTTAGACCTTTGCTTGTCCTCAAGCAAAACATTTAAAACTCATAGAAAAATCAGTGTCGATCGATGATTTTTGGGCGAAAAGGGCTTCTAAGTCCGAGTCTGGATGCAGTGGTCGGTACTAACTTAGTGAACCAAGGGCATCGTGATGACACTAATCCGCAAATACGGACATAAACTTCGCTCCTATACCAATCAACCCATTATATCCCACAATACCTAAGCCTTCCTTTTCCATCTCTTTTGAGTCCTTTTCATTCAAGCGCAATCACATTAAGCCCGTTTTCCGCACATGCTTCATGGTAGAGCGACCTGTTAGTGATTCTGATCTTTTCATACCGGATTTCTGGCACAAGAAACTGTGTAAAATCCTTTTATTCCTCTCAAGTGCAGTTGTGGGGGATCGGATCGTAATCCGCCCTACCGAGTTCAGCGCCAGATACCTCTGAACAAACTGAAATGAGCAAGCTAAACATCTTATTACTTTTTCTTTTCTTATTTTTTTTTTCATCATTTTTTTTTTGTATATGTACTCAGATCAGTCACTTATATTCGTCGGTCTCCTACTAAGAACATGTTTAGGCCGGAGCTTATTGCTGAAATAAACTACTAAGGATGAAATTAGGGCCATGGTACATGGGGTTTCAGGTGTGATTCTTATATTTACGAAGTTCATGGTGTAAGGACGATACTATGTTTCGAAGGTTCTCCCAAGTCACCGTATCCTAACCCGAACTTGTCTTAAAGTCCAGAAATTTTTCAGAACAACACTTTTTTCTAGAAATTTTTTTTTTTGTTTTTTTATTATTATTTTATTTTTTTGGGGTTAAAATATGTGGGAAAAAATGAAGGTGAACCAAAAAATATACTTATACTAATGACTCTTCAAACACATGCATTTTCTAAAACAGAAACAAAAGTAAATAACTGAAGGGAAATAAAAATAAACTACTAAAACGACGGAAATAAAAACGATAAAATCTCCTCCCACACTTAAATCAAACATTGTCCCCAATGTTTTGAAGTAAGCTAAGGAGAAAGGAACCTGGCAAAACTAGTGAGGACCGCTGGTGCCCTCGCCGCCCTGTGCTGAACGCTCGGAACGACGGGATCTGCTACGGTGATGGTCTCGCTGGTCCATCCTAGCCTGCAATTTTGCCTGAGCAGCTTTCACCTCACGAAGGTTACCTAAGATGGAACCCTGAGTGGCCTCCATAAGCTGAAAGTGCTGATGGTTATATTGCTGTTGACGGGACTGCTCAGTGGTGATCGCAAGCAGAGTACGGGAGATGGTCTCGTAAGATTGGTCTGCTCTCCACCGCGACTCTTGCATAAAGCTCATCTGGTCTGCCATCTGTTGCTGAATGGAAGAGAGCAGGTCTTCATGTCGTGCTTGTTTAGCCATATGGTCTCGCCACATCTCCTCCGTAATATAAAATCCGGGAGCAGCTCCTGCAAAAGTGTTAGAAGAAGATGGTGCGGTGTGTGATTATGTAGGGCGAGGGGGGACACATGCTCTCTATGGTCATACTCATCATCTGTGTCGGGCCCCTCATTGTCATGGACATTAGGAGGAATTAGACCTAGAAAAGGTGGGGCAGTAAGGTCATAGATCCAGTTCCTCTCGAATCGTACATCTGTACGTCTACTGCACGGCATAACAATTGATTCGACGGCTACCCCGTGAATCATCAACTCATAACCACCAGCCCTCCTCGATCGGCACAATTTCATGTCTTTCAGAAATTTTAAATTAATTGTGCGAGGGGGCAGTGGTTCTAAAGTAGCTATCTCATCATTCAAATTTAGTGCCCGAGCAATAGACGTAATCAATCCGCCAAAAACTATCGGTCCACCCTTAATTACCGTTAAGCACATGTGGGCGATCATAAATGGAACCGGATTGATTCTTACATTTGTGAGGCATCCTCGCAAGAACAAAAGTTCTTTGCTATTAACTTTGTTTTGATTCTCCCGGCCAAAAATAGAGCATGCCAAAAGATATCTGAAAATTCTTATGGCCGGGTTATGAATGGTCGAGGCGAGTATTCCCTTAAAGGAATCAACAATAGTATCTGACAACCTGCGCCAGAAGGCGAATATCTCGACTGACCATTCAGCATCTGAAGGAGCCTCACAAACAGCACCCTCCCCATGAGGGAATCCCAATAGACCTGCTAGTTCATCGGTACTGAACTGATACTCAACAGCAAACAGTCTAAAATGCACAGTACCGGTTGTGCTAGCAGTGTCGGGACGAACGGTATAAACCAATGAACTCAAAAACTCAATCGTCATCCTCTCATAGGTGGGTTCTTTTGTGGTGAAAACAGTGCCTAAACCTACAAAGTCTAACATATGGAAAACGCTATGATGAACCCCTAAAGTGTGCAAGCAAGTATCGTCGACATACCTCGTCGAGAGAATTTCTTGATCCTGAAGCTTTTGAAGTTGCCGCTTCTGCCTATTCCCGGATTGTCCTTCCCGAAGAATGACTCCATTAAACTCCATTGATGAAGATGGTGAAGAGGGTGGAAGAAAAGTGGTATGATAAAGGTTGGATTTTTATGGGTTTTTGTTGATGGAAATTGAAATGGAAAGTTAAGAGATGATTGGTGAATGCTAGAGATATGAATTTCAATGGGGTTTTATAGGGATTTTTCGGAGGGAAAAATGGGTTTGAAAAGGTTGGAGCTTCAAAAATGGTGGAAATAGAGGTTCTGTCCCGATTTTACAAGGACGCTGCCGCGGGCGCGACAGGTGTGTCGCGGGCGCGACGAGAGCAAATCCGCTGATGGGCCTCAATTTGTCTTTTTGAATGGGCTTTTTGTCCTTCATTTGGCCTTGGGGGGTCTTTTTAGCATTCCATATGTCCTTAATATAAATCGGAAATATATCAAATGCAAATAGTAGGAAATATGTCTGGGTGATACTGGAAGTAAATTAATGCATAAGAAATATAGTAAATAATACAAAAATGGAAATCAAGATGTCTGGTCATCAGTCTGGTCATCTCCACGGAGTCTCGCTATCTCACGACGGAGCTCCGCCATGTCTTCATACAGCACATCGTACTCAGTAGCGTGGGTCAGCTCTAACACTTCCATCCCCAGGTATAGGTCAGCAAGAGTCTGTCGAAGATCTGCTATCTCTTGGTGCATCATCGCCATCTGGGTCTGCATATCTGGAGTACCTAATGAATGATTATTTGACCATACCGTGGTCCTGTCAGGTGGTGGAGCTGGAACGTACTCTGGCTCTGGGCAGGGTCGTGGTGCGTCCACCATCTCACCGTGTTCTTCTAAGGCATATGTCCAGTTTGCTGGGTCATGGACACTGGTCATAACAGGATCTGGCAAAGTGAAATGATGTATAGTCTCACCATCGATCAGGAGTCTGAACTGAGAGGGATTAAAGGAGTTCCTTCTCATCAGCCCCCGATCTAAACAAAAATCAATATCCATGGTGGTATGGCTGCAGTAGGGAGTCAAATGAAACAACTTTCGGCCAAGGCCTAGAGCAGCAGCAATCTTAGTCACATTACCTCCTACATGTATAGGTCCTCCTGCCCAGGTGGAAACACCACTAAAAGAGTACAGCATAAAGTTACCATAAGCTAAACGACGTGACTGATTCGCACAAAACATGAAAAATATGTCCTCCTCAGTAACGTGGTCATCAGCATCTGCTCTCCCAAAGAATGTATGGGCAATGATCATCTGAAAGTATCAGAGAGCTTGGTTATGGATAACCTGCGAAATGTGAGTATCAAGGTCAGGGCCTCCACCTCCAGAGATGTCACTCCAAAATTTCTCCACGTCTCTATTCATGAAGTAACCCATGGGCAGCTCAGGGATAGCGCCAACTCCAGTCTCAAATCCAAGAAGATCACCGAACTCAGTATGGGTGAACGAATACTCTGTGCCAAATAACCTGAAGCTGGTGTGGCCATCTGGTCCCAAGTACGGATCATAGGAGAAAGAGCTGAGGAACTCCAGAGTGAGGTTCCTATAGGTGGGATGCAAATCATCAGCGTACTGGTCCCATTTGAGCTGGTGGGTCAAGTATCGGACACTAGGCTCTATGCCCAAAGCTTCCATGCAATCACTGTCTGGGTAGCGAATGAGTGCCATAGGTCTGAGTGAAAGCATCGTATAACGCTCTCTCTGAGCGTCGTCTCTAAAGGTCACATGCATGTCGTCGACTGGTGGCATCCTGAAAGAAAAGGTTAGGAAAAACAGGCCCTGAAATCAAACACACAAAGCAAGTTAGACATATATGTATAAACAAGCAAACAAACGTAAATCAAAATAAAAGAAAATAAATACGAAAAGGAAAAGAACCATGGGTTGCCTCCCATGCAGCGCTTGCTTAACGTCGTTAGCTCGACGAGTTCAAGTCATGTATCTGGTGCGAGGATAGGTGGGTCTGTTAACGTGAACCTGGAGTAGTATGCTGGAATGTCACCTCCTTCATAATGCTTAAGCCTTTGTCCATTTACAACGAACGGACTACAAGATTTGTTCTTAATTTCCACTGCCCCGGATTTTAGGACTTTGGAAACTTCGAACGGGCCCGTCCATCTAGATCGAAGCTTACCTGGAAAAAGTCGCAGTCTTGAATTCTATAGAAGAACAGGGTCACCTATGTTGAAGTCTTTCTTGACGATCTTCTTGTCATGCCATACTTTGGTTCTCTCTTTATATATGATGGCATTTTCATAGGCTGATTGTCGGAGATCTTCTAGCTTATGTATGTCTAAGATGCGTTTCTCACCAGCTGCTAGGTAATCAAAATTTAAGGTTCTGACGGCCCAATATGCTTTGTGTTCCAATTCAAAGGGTAAGTGACATGATTTTCCGTAAACTAGTTGGTAAGGGGTTGTTCCAATGGGAGTCTTATAGGCTGTCCTGTAGGCCCACAGTGCTTCTGAAAGCTTCTGTGACCAATCCTTCCTGGATATCGAGACAGTTTTTTTTAAGATATGCTTGATCTCTCTATTGGATACTTCTACTTGCCCACTGGTTTGCAGGTGGTAAGGTGTGGCTACTCTATGTTTAACTCCATACTTCCTCAATAGTTTGTCAAAAATCCTAGATATAAAATGTGATCCTCCATCACTTATGACTAGTCTGGGAACTCTGAATCTAGGGAATATATTCTGCTTGAACATCTTAATCACTACTCGGGTGTCGTTTGTGGGTGCAGCTATAGCTTCAATCCATTTGGACACGTAATCGACAGCGACTAAAATATATTTGTTTCCTAAGGATGATGGAAAAGGTCCCATAAAGTCGATTCCCCAAACATCAAAAAGTTCTACTTCTTGAATGTTTCTTAATGGCATTTCATTTCTCCTCGAGATGTTTCCGGAGCGTTGACACGGGTCACACTTGGTTATATATGTATGAACATCATGCCATATAGTTTTCCAATAAAGACCAGCTTGTAAGATTTTAGCGTGAGTCTTAGATGTGCTTGCGTGTCCTCCGTAGGGTGCTGAGTGACAATGTTTTATGATATGGTGCACTTCTTCTTCTGGAACACACCGGCGAAAGATTCCGTCAGTGCCTCTCTTAAAAAGGAGTGGTTCATCCCAATAGAAATGTGTAACGTCATTGAAGAACTTCTTTTTCTGCTGATAGCTGAGGTTAGGAGGTATTATATCTGCAGCAAGATAGTTAACAAAATCTGCATACCAAGGTACATTATTTACCGCTAAGGATTTTTCAGAATCTTCTAGGGTTTCTAAACTTACATCTCCAATGACATCTAGCTTAGCGATTAACCGTCATAAGCAAAGTCATCATTTATGGGTACTACATCAGGTTTCAAGAACTCAAGCCTGGAAAGGTGATCGACAACTACATTCTCGGTGCCTTTCTTATCTCTGATATCAAGGTCAAATTCTTGCAATAAAAGTATCCACCGGAGTAACCTAGGTTTAGCATCCTTTTTATTCAAAAGGTATCGGATGGCGGCATGATCAGTGTAAACAATTATTTTGGCTCCCACCAAATAGGATCTAAATTTCTCTATGGCGAAAACTACGGCTAGGAGTTCTTTTTCTGTGGTTGCATAGTTTAGCTGAGCGGCATCTAGAGTTCTACTGGCGTAGTAAATCACATGTAACTTCTTATCAGATCTTTGCCCTAGCACTGCTCCTACAGCGTAATCACTAGCATCACACATAATTTTAAAAAGTTTTGTCCAATCTGGTGGTTGCATAATGGGTGCTGAGATTAAAGCTTGTTTTAAAAAGTTGAATGCTTCGTTGCATTTTTCATCAAAAATGAACTCGGCATCTTTCATCAGAAGACCTGTCAAAGGTTTAGTGATCTTAGAGAAATTTTTAATGAAACGCCGGTAAAATCCAGCATGTCCAAGAAAACTTTGAACTTCTCTAATTGTTTTGGGTGGTTTAAGATTCTCTATCACCTCGATCTTAGCTTTATCAACTTCAATGCCTTTTTCAGAAACGATATGTCCTAGAACTATGCCTTCAGTGACCATGAAGTGACATTTCTCCCAATTTAATACCAGGTTTACTTCGACACATCTCTTCAAGATCTTTTCAAGGTTGACTAGACAGTTATTGAAATCAAATCCGCAGACTGAGAAATCGTCCATGAATACTTCCATAATTCCATCAAGATAATCAGCGAAGATTGACATCATGCAACGCTGAAAAGTTGCTGGGGCATTACAGAGTCCGAAAGGCATACGTCTATAGGAAAAAGTTCCATATGGGCATGTGAAGGTTGTTTTCTCTTGCTCATCAGGGTGTATAGGAATTTGGAAAAAACCTGAATATCCGTCGAGGTAACAGAAGTAGGAATGTCTAGCTAGACGTTCCAACATCTGATCTATAAAAGGTAATGGGAAATGGTCCTTCCTAGTGGCTTTGTTTAATTTTCTGTAATCTATGCACATACGCCAACCTCCTTCTATCCGTTTTGTAACGTGCTCACCTTTTTCGTTTTGAACCACGGTGATGCCTCCCTTTTTAGGTACTACATGCACAGGGCTTACCCATTTACTGTCCGAGATCTGATATATTATCCCTGCTTCCAACAACTTAAGAACTTCCTTCTTAACTACCTCACTCATTATAGGGTTAATCCTTCTTTGGTGTTCTCTCGAAGGTTTAGCATCTTCCTCAAGTGAAATCCGGTGCATGCACACGGATGGACTTATTCCTTTAAGATCTGAGATGTTGTACCCTAGTGCTGAGGGATATCTTCGCAAGACATCTAAGAGTTGGTTTGTTTCATTTTGGTTCAGAACGGCACTGACTATAACTGGTATGTCCATTTCTTTGTCTAAAAACTCATATCTTAGATTCTTGGGTAATTCTTTCAATTCTAAGGTTGGTTTGCTGGGGTTTTGTATAGGATCTGGAGTTAAGGATAGACATTCAAAAAGGCTATCATCTATGTAGGGTTCCATACTGTCATCATTTTTCTCAATGGGCATTGAAGGTAGTTTTATTCTTTCTATTGGCTCTTCCTGGTTAAGTTCACGGACACATTCATCAATGACATTAACTGCATAACATGCATCTCCTATTACTGGTGCCGCGAGAAACTTTGCTAGGAAAAACTCTATTTTTTCGTTACCTACCTCAAAAGTCAATTTTCCTTTCTTGACATCTATTATGGCTCCTGCAGTTGATAGGAAGGGTCTACCTAGGAGGATTGGGATATCTTTATCTTCTTTGATGTCCATTATGACGAAGTCGGTGGGAATGAACAACTTGCCTATTCTAACTGGGATGTCTTCTAATACGCCTACATGGTATTTTATAGATCTGTCAGCTAATTGGAGAGACATCTTAGTAGGTTGCAAATCTCCTAGTTTCAATCGTTCACAAACTGCAAGGGGCATTAGGCTTACACTGGCTCCTAAGTCCAGAAAGGCTTTATCTATGACATGATTCCCCAAAATACAAGGTATGGAGAAATTCCCCGGATCTTTGTCTTTTTTGGCAAGTTTGTTCTCGGAAATGGAATTACACTCCACTGGTTTTGGATCGTCAAGTCTACGTTTATTGGTGAGGATGTCCTTCAGGAATTTAGTATAAGATGGTATTTGGGTGATGGCTTTTGTAAAAGGAATCTCTACATGGAGTTTTTCTATAACTTTAACAAACTTCTGGAATTGGTCATTGATCTTAGTTTGTTTAAGTCTTTGTGGATAGGGAATTGGTGGTTTGTATGGCTGAGGGGGTGTTGAAGCTTCGTCCGTAACTTCTCCTTTATCTTTGCCTTTTGGTTTCTCAATTTCTACGGGTTTCTCACCTTCGGGGGTAGCATCCTTTTTGGAAATTTCGGAGTCACTCAATGTCGGGTTTTTAGGCCCTTCATAAGTGGTTCCACTTCGTAAGGTAACAGCGTTAGCTTGCCCTCGAGGGTTCTGTTGAGGTTGTCCAGGAAATTGTCCTCCAGGAGTAGTTTGGGGTGCTTGCTTTAAGGCTACCTGAGAGATCTGGGTTTCAAGCATCTTGCTGTGGGTGGCCATTTGATCCATTTTGGTTCCTAGTTGGGTAAGCAGCTCATTCACATGAATATTCTGATTTAGGAACTCTTTGTTTTGCTGGGCTTGTGCTCTCATAAAATCATTTAGCACTTTCTCAATATTTGGCTTAGGTGGCACTGCTTGCATAGGTTGGTTTTGTCTAGGTGCTTGATTATTGGTTGATCTCGGAGGTGCTTGGTTTTGGATAGGGTTATTGTTTTTGTAGGAAAAATTAGGGTGATTCCTCCATCCAGGGTTGTAAGTATTTGAGAACGGGTTTCCTTGGGCATAGTTGACTGGGTCTGGGTTAGTCTCGTTTAACAGATGGCAGTCAGCTGATTGATGACCTTTAGTACCACAAAGTTCGCAATCCGATACTACTGCTGCTGCAGCGGTTGGTTGTGCGTACATTTGATCGATCTTGAGGGCCATGGCTTGCATCATGTCTATAGAGCTTACCTCATGTTTACCTCCTTGGGCTTCTTTCTTTTCTACTGTTGCTCTTTCGTTTCCCCATTGATGATGGTTTTGAGCCATATCTTCAATGAGACCACAAGCGTCAGGATAGGGTTTGTTCATCAGGGCACCGCCAGCGGCAGCGTCGATGGACATCTTTGTGTTATAATGAAGTCCGTGGTAAAAGGTATGTATAATCAACCATTGCTCCAAACCGTGGTGTGGACAAGCCCTTAGAAGGTCTTTATACCTCTCCCAAGCTTCAAATAGCGATTCCCCTTGGTTTTGGGTAAATCTTGTTATTTGGTTTCGGAGAATGGCTGTTTTGCTTGGGGGAAAGTATCTAGCAAGGAATGTTCTCCTAAGGTCTTCCCATGTTGTTATAGAATTGGCTGGAAGGGAATCTAACCAAGTTAGGGCTTTGTCTCTAAGGGAAAAGGGAAATAGTATTAAACGAATCGCGTCAGGACTAGCACCATTGGTCTTAAAGGTGTTTGACAACTAGATAAAGACTTTTAGATGTTGGTTTGGGTTTTCAGATGGTAGTCCTGCGAATTGGTTTTGTTGAACTAGTTGTAATAGGGACGGTTTTAGTTCAAAATTATTGGCAGGTATGGTAGGGTTAACTATACTAGAGCTCAGTTCTTCGTCAGCAGGCTGAGCGAATTCCTTAAGGGGTCTTTGGTTACGGTCTTCGGCCATAGCTTGCTTAATTCGACGAAGCCAAAGTCGTGCGCGAGCGTAACGTTCTGGTTCCACTAAAGGATCTATTACACTACTGGAGCTGCGAGATCTTCGCATCGACCAGTTCGTGCGGCCCTAGTCTAAACGGTGATAACAAACGAAATTCAAAATTCGGCGAAATTGGTCCCCGGCAACGGCGCCAAAAACTTGATGCGTTGTATTCGCAAGTGCACGAATCGCGTCAGAGTAATATAAAAAGTTATCGTATCCACAGAGACCAAATGTCGATCTAACGATTTCCGTTTGTTACAGTGCTTATCTAAGGCAGTTCAATTCAGGGTTTACTAATGCAGAGGAAAATAAATAAAAGTAAATGACGAGGTAATAAAATTCAGACAAAACAATAGGCTTGAATGTAATTCTCATAACCGATAATATTTCTATATTCATCAACAGAACTACTTACGGGCAATATCTTCTATTTTAAGAAAAGAATTCAATTTAACAGGAACTGTCGCTTTCGCGTAGTCAGAACCAAGTTTACCCTCTAAACTAACCCCTTTATTGTCACTTATAAAAAGGCGCGCATTGCGTTAGAGTCATGGAAAACTTACTTTTAAGAAATGTAAATTCTAAACTAAACAGAAAAGTATTTTGACCTGAAATCTCTAAACTAAAGAGGTTCAAAATGAACCAGATTCTAATCCCACTAACGCGTCCGAAAATAGTTTTAAAATCTCTTTTCTAAAGTGTTAAAAATCCCTACTCAACTGAGCAAAGCGCTTTCGCTGTATTTGATCAGTTGAGAACTAAACAAGTTCACAAATGGTTGGACGGCTTTCGATCTTACCCAACATTGCTTTTAAGTACATAAAACTTGTGTTAAAGATTAAACCAGCCCTTAAGTACTTCTGTTAACATATAGACGTATTACGGTGGTTATGGTCTTTACATTCTTACCTATCTAAAACTTAGCCAGCCATGGTAGTTATAACAGTCATATTAATTCTTATCATGTATGGAATTAAGTCTTTTGAAAAGTAAAGTTTTGAAAAGTAAGGCAAGACAATAAATAAACAAAATAAAGCAAGTGCAAGAAATAAATGAAAGTAAATGCAATTAAAATAAAACCTGCTCCAAAGCGGAGTCTTTAAATCTGGTACAATGTACGGAAAAGAAAATGCTGGCAGGATTACTTCTACCAAAGTGCTCCAACTTGATTACAAACACTCCAAGACTTGATTACAAACTCGATCACACACAGTGCAATAACTCCTCGATGTGAGAAGATTACTGCTTTACAAGAGTGAAATTTATGCCTAGGATGAAGTAAACTAAGATTGGATGATCCTAAAATTCGAGTTCTGAGAGTATTTATAGGCAAAGTTGGCATGGTGCAAAGACAAAAGTGACCTTGGCTTGAAAAATGGGCGGGAACTCATTTTGCCTTGTCGCGCCCGCGACATGAAGAAAACGGCGAAGGGTGAGTGCTGATCGTGAGAACGTGGCAGTTGAGTTGTGGAGATCATGGGACACGTCGTCGCCTACCCTGGGGCGCCCGCGACAAGAGAAGCGACAAGAGTAAATTGCTGCCAAACTTGAATTCTTGCTCCTTTTGCACCCTTTTTCGTCTGGGACCTCGATTTATTGAAAACCTGAAAACAAAGGGAAACATAACAATAACAAAGCAAAAATAATAGAAAAACAACTAATATGCATGTGAAATCAGAGTCGAAAATACAGTATAATTTAGTGTCATCAGACCTCGTAAGGTTACACTGTATTCAAAGCGGACGTGGCCAGTTGCCACTACACAACTATGAGCGGTGTGGAGTTTGCTCAGTGGATAATCAAGGATGCTACTTCGTGCGAACAACCCTTCAAAGTCAGTTGGACCGCAAAGAGATTCAACCATGCTCAAGTTCTGGATTAGTCAACTACCTCGCTGATCAAATCGAGGATGTTGTCATAATCTCTGATCATCAGATGGCTAGGGATGTTTGTGACATCATCCCTCTACTTGACGAATCGAGAGTTCCCAACCGAGAACGGATAGAAATTGCGTACGATGGTCAGAAAAATCAGAAGGCTCCCATAGTCATCTATCTACCGGGACCACTACCGTATGAATCAACTAAGGCTATCCCTTACAAATACTGTGCAACAACAATTGAGAATGGAAAGGAAATTCCGTTACCCTCCGTTGTGAATATTGCAGACATCAGTCAAGTAACACGTAGCGGTCGAATCTTCAACAGAGGAGTTGGAGAACCCAGCAAAGAAAAGGAACCTCAGACAGAAGTTCCCAATCCACCGGTCGGTCAATCCAGTAATCCTGACCTTTCAAAGAACAACGATGAGATGCTAAAGCTCATCCAGAGGAGTGAATACAACATTGTTGATCAACTGTTACAGACTCCTTCAAAGATCTCGGTATTATCACTGTTACTTAGTTCAGAAGCGCACAGGGAGGCTCTACAGAAAGTCTTGGAGCAAGCCTTTGTGGAACAGGATGTAACACAGTTCGATAGCATTGTCTCTAACATCACTTCCTGCAATAACTTGGGATTTAGTGATGAGGAATTACCTGAAGAAGGTCGCCATCATAACATGGCGCTCAATATTACAGTCAACTGCCAGGACGATGCTTTAGCCAGCGTACTGGTAGACACAGGGTCAGCCTTGAATGTTATGCCGAAGTCCACTTTGATGCAATTATCATTCAAAGGACCTCTGATGAGAACCAGCGAAGTCGTCGTCAAAGCATTTGACGGATCCAGAAAAACGGTTATTGGCGAAGTCAACCTTCCCATAACTATCGGTCCTCACACTTTCCAAGTCACTTTCCAGGTCATGGACATTCGGGCAATATACAGTTGTTTATTAGGAAGACCTTGGATACATCAGGCTGGGGCGGTCACTTCAACCCTCCACCAAAAGCTAAAGTTCGTCCAGAACGACCAACTCGTCACAGTCTGTGGAGAATAGGCCTTGCTCGTAAGCAACTTATCGTCATCCACTTATGTAAAACTGGAGGGGGTAATTGAAACTCAGTTCCAAGCGCTTTCGCTACACAAGGACAATCAATCCGAAGGGGGAACTTCGATTTCCTCGTACAAAGATGCTATCAAAGCGGTCGAGAGTGCCAATACAACAGGATGGGGGCAGCTTGTCATTCCTACTGACAATAAAACAAAGAAGGGTCTTGGTTTTTCTACAACCTGTACCCAGACAACTGCTAACGATGAAAGTCTTCATCCCATTCAGAACTTCTTCCACAGCGGAGGCTTCCTTCAACCAGTGTCTCAAGAAGTGCATACCATCAATAAATATGATTCATCCGATACGGAGGAAGAATGGAAGCCCTATCTCAATGAGGACGGTTATATGTCTCAAGACAAAACGCAGACTCCCTTTTGCTTTCCTACACAGAGTCCGAGATTTATACCAAGGTTAGACGTCGAAATGCTATACGGGGATTGTGATCTGGAAGGATGTCGTGCTCCGCCAAAATCATTAGAGGAGGACACTCTGATGAAATACGACTTTGACCACACCTATCAAGGCCCGATGGATGGCCTGCCAATGTGGCAGCCTTACCCAGGAGACTTGCGGCAAGAAAATCAGCCGAACGATGAAAATTAACTGGGCATCCTTGAAAAGAATACCTATGTCCCCGTTGTCGCTCCCGAGGATTTCCATCCATGGTACAAACGTGAAAGTGGCGCCGAAACAGAGTCGCCAGCAATGTGTATTTATCCCAAGAGAGGGAAAGGAAACACTGGGTAAACCTGAGGGAAGGGAAAGAGCATGGTCTCGCGACCAAGAGAAACGGATAAGGGAGTCGGTTACGCGAAGGAAAGGTGTTAGCACCCCACACGTCCATCGTACTCGACGGGATCCACGCTTGTTGTCTCGATCAAAGGGTGTCGTCATCTGGAGCTCCACTGCTACTAGAAAGAAGAAGGAACGGGAATGGAAAAGAACGAAGAAGCGAAGAAGAAAAGAAAAAGAAGTGAATCGATAGGACATCGCTCGTCCTATGCCTGCGTATTCCCTCGTGCAATGGGAAAGTCAGAGTCAACGTAGTTCGAACACGAACTAAGGGGGGAGGTTGCTCGCCAAGACATCGTCGTCTCGTGCCTACGTATCCTCAATCGGACTAGAGAGAGGAAATCAGAGCAGTCGTAGTTCGACCTACGGGTCGGTGAAAAGATCTCGATCGCATTGAGGCGAGAGAAAAAGTTTGATTAACAAGTCTCGATCACACTGAGGTGAGAGAAAAAGAGGGAAGTTAGTTGTTAGTGTGCTCGCCAAGGATAGGGATCCTTGTGCCTACGTATCTCATCAGAAATGAGAATCAGAGCATCCGTAGTTCACGGGACTATGGGAAATGGGATCTCGATCACACTGAGGCGATAGAAAAGGGGGAGACGCACGGAAGGTCTAAGGGAACTGAATCCTATATGTTATCATGCAAAGTGACCCTAAAGTTGGGATTAGGAGGGAGATAACCTAATGTTATCATGCTTGGATTGAGAGCCTAATGTCTATCCTACTCCGAGCTTAATCAAAAATTAATTCGGACTAGGAGCCTTAAGGGAGCATGCAAATACAGAGTAACCAACAAGTAAACACCAGACGACTCAATCACAAAGAGAAAATCAAATACGAAACCAAGTTAGGAGAAACTCAAGTACAAAGAGAAAATCAAGAATTAATCAGAAATTAATCAAGATAGGCATCAACATCAAAATCAACAATTAATCGAGAATATCCAAGTTAGAATTAAAATGCTAAGTAAAATCAAGATTAAATTCTAAGTTAAAAGAGTTAATCTAAAACTAAAACTAATTCTAAAATTAAACCTAAAATTGATTCAAGTTAATTTTTAATTAAAAGAAAACTAATTAAAATAAGATAAATTCTAAAATCTAATAAAACTCTAATTAACTAAAATATTAACTATCATAATTAACCTAATCAATTAATTAAAACAATTAACAAAATAAAAAAAAAAAGCAAAGGGGTGTAATCTGATTCTGGGGGTTAGAAACCAAGTTCAGGAGCTGGGCCTTTCATAACTCAGGCCCAAGAGCTTGGATACGCACAGGGGGGTGCAGCGAGTAATGGAGGTGAGACAGAAAACTATATGGGCTTAGGGCCCAGAGACATTTCATGAAACCAGAGGAGGGGGTGCCGTGAGTAAAAAAAACGGGGTGCAGAAGGAGATTGTGTGGGCTTGAAGTCCGACCCGGTTCAGTGCTAGCCATAACTTAACCCTAAGTACTAACACACTCAGTCATCTTCTCTCCTTCAACACAACGCCCTTCTCTTTCTTTCTCCTTCCAAAATCTCGGCGACAACTTTCCTCTTCTCCGTCTCAATCTCTCGTCGTCTCCCTTACAACAACTCGCACTCCATGCTCATCATCCTTCTTCTTCTTCCGTATCCTTCACAAATAGCCGCCGTCGTGCCTTCCCGTCGTCATCTTCTTCGCGAACTCGCCTCCCTTCAATGGCCGTAACAAAGAAACACCACCTAGATGGAAAAACGTCGTGTCGGAGTTTACTCTCATCTCAACAATATCAACACTCACATCCCAGAAATCAACAACAATCATATAACACAATGAAAATTACAAGCCACGAAACTCGCAACATAAATATACATGGAGCAATGCATAGATTAACATGTACCTATCGGAGTCACTCTGATGGCGCTTCAAAGACCATGACAATGGAAAAAGAGATCTCAGCTTGATGCTATACTCCTACGAAGATATCGGTAATGAAACTTCAGGTCTGATTCTCTTGTCATTCTCTTCTTCTTTACGAACCCGAGTTATTCCTCTTCTGCACCTGTCTTCTGCAATTTCAAATTGTTGTACACTTGCTTCGCTTAGTGGTGATTGAATTCGGTTGCTGCAGTTGTTGTGATTGGAGGTTGAATTTTATGTACGTGGAATTCGTTTTGTTGAACGGTGGTGATTTGTGATGCAGGTCTGTGATGGAGTTTGTTGCAGGTTCTGAGAAACTTATTGATGCTGCTTTGTGGTGGTTTTTGCAGATCTGAAGAAATGATGATGAAGGAGCTTTTTGTTCATTTTGATTTGAAGTTGGCTGAAGAATTGATGAAGAGACGGTTCTTGAGGTTTTGGCTGTGGATTTTGAATTCAAGGTTAATGAAGTTTGTGTTGTAGGATTTTGAATTCAAGGAGCTGATGGAAGCAAAATGTTGAAGCTCATTGGTGATGAATGTTTTGTTTAGCAGAGAGTGGAAACTTGTGATGGCTGAAGCCGGTTTTGAGAGATGAAATATATGGGTGTTTTGCATGCAGCTGAAGAATAGAGATGAGGTTGAGGTGAAATCCGTTGCAGCTTGCTTCTTATATGGTGAATGAGAAGGGTAGTATAGGTATTCTTGAGTGAAATTCTGTTACGATTTGTTTGGTGAAATCGTGTGAAATTGCATCGTGAAAGCTGTGTAAAAGTTGTCACGTGTTTCACGACTTGGTTTTGTATTTTGCTGTAATCAAAAAGCTTTATTTTGAACTCTTTTTTTCCATGTAATTCTTTCTTCTTTTTTTGTTCTATTCTTTTTTCCTGCTGATACACTCTTGCTGATATGAATTATTGATGTGGACCTATCAACCAAAATCTGTTGAGACTTTTCATTGCAACATGTATCGTATGAATAACATTGGGCCCCATTTTATTTTGTTAATTTTCTGTCATGAGGATTAACTTTCTGCGCCTTATAAGATTGATGCACCCAAGGATGGCTTGTTGCACAATTCTCACGAGCTTACTTTCTTCTATTTTGGTTGAAAAGTGTAAATGGACTTGTATGAATCTTGGTGAAAAGACTTAAAAATGATTAATGGAAAATTGGATGTGGCTTATTTAACTGGATAATGGATTAGAAGTGGGTTAGAAATGAATATGAGATCTAATTTGGAATATGGTTTGTGGACTTTTGGATGTGGACAAAAACAAATGGATAAATTTGGATATGATTTAATAAAAAATGATTTTTGAACAAAATAAAAATAGACATGGATTAGAATAAAAAAAGACACAAAATGAATGTTGAATTCAATTTGGATATGGAAAGAAATGGTTAATTGAATTGGAAAAATGGAGTTGAAGTGGATTTGGAAATATAGGTAAAATAAAAATGTGGATTAAAAAAATGGATTTATTAATGGAGTGAATTAAAAAAATGGTTTTGGATATTTGTAATGGGAAATTGGTTAATGAATGGATATTATGGAAGTTACTAAAAATGGATAGAAAATGGACAAAGAAAAATGGAAATGAATAATGGGTTTATGGTAGAAATTTGAATTCCAAGTAGCCCACACGACAAATCTCTAATTCGAATCACACTCTCAATCCACACCAAACTCACATCTTCATTGAATCCCAACAATTCAATCATTAAGCTCAATTGACCATGACCCAATGCCCTTCAAATTAGTCCACAACTGCTTTGTCCTGATAACCATTGATTTCCTCAACCTGAAACCCTAATCTCATTATCTTACATTGATGATTGTCCACACACCCAACCTTGAAAGAGAAATCCTGATCTTTCTTGAATGCATACTGACGCGGAAATGACGAACTGAGAAGGAATTAAACCCTGATTCACACCAATGAAATCCTGACCCAATACTTCTGATGATTTCTCTGGATAGGAAAACTTCGAAGCTTGATGAACTTCTGAATAAGAAGTCATCCATGATAATGTGAATTCAACCCTGAATGGAAACGAGAATCTCGCGCTTGCACATAATACCTTGATCCCACCCCTTAGGAGCTCAATGCAAATGATATGATTATGAGTTATGACCTAATGAAGATGCAAATGAGTGCGAAAAGAAAGCCAGAAAAAGGTAGGGCAAATTTTGGGGTGCTACAGCTGCCCCTATTCAATCAACTTGGACCTGAAGGGATGATAGCAACAGCTTTCAGACATTCAAGGTAGAAGATGATTGAATACAAAAAGAACCGCAAAATTTGCCAACTGTGGGGAGAAAAGATGATTGGAGCCCAGTCACACCTCATCAAAGGGATTTGGCAGAAAAACAACATACCCAGAGAAAGAAAAGTGAACCCCAACACCGCATCGGAAAGGAACACATACCCCACAGACCACATCGTCAAAGGGTTGACGGAAAGACAGCCCGAACACCCGACAGAAGGGACACATCATCATAGGGATGACAAAAAGAAGATGAAACCCAAGAAACACCTCGTCAAAAGGTTGATGGGAAGAAATGGAACCCATATCCGAAGAAACACATCGTCGAAGAATTGACGGAAAGAAAATTCCACTGTGGGAACACATCGTCCTAGGGATGACAGAAAGAAGATGAAACCCAAGAAACACCTCGTCAAAGGGTTGACGGAAAGAAATGGAACCCATATCTGAAGAAACACATCATCGAAGAAATGACGGAAAGAAAATTCCACCGTAGGAACACGTCGTCAAGGGGTTGACGGGAAGAAACTGAACATATCCGAAGGTACAAAACCTGAGCTCGGAACACGCCGTCAAGGGGTTGACGGGAAGAAACTGAATATATTCGAAGGTACAAAACCTGAGCTCGGAACACGTCGTCAAGGGGTTGACGGGAAGAAACAAAACATATCCGAAGGTACAAAACCTGAGCTCGGAACACATCGTCAAGGGATTTGACGGAAAGAAACTGCCTCCTAGGGAATGGCTTGGCATTCTCTCTGAGGATATGTCACTATCTTGACTGAAAATTGATTTAGGTTTCTGCGCAAGATACCAAATCTGGCTTATGCTTCGCATGCATATGTTTGAATTTCTTTCTATGGCGTAATGCTCTATACGAAATGGAAATGCTATGCATTTGAGGATGCAATGCAAATATGCTTACTATATGCAAAAGGACCCCTCCAGCAAAATAAATGCTGAAGAGAAGAGGCCAACTCCGTTGTGGATGACAAACTAAACTGTCTCCGAGGCCACGAACCCTCCTGAGGAAGTCACGCTGAACAGCCTTCCGGATATAACCACTACTGAAGATGAACCTGAAGAGAACTCCCACTCCGTTGGGGATCAAGAATAATAACTTCTAAAGATGAAACCCACAGATCGGCTACTAAAAGGTGCCAATAACCATTGGACTTGGAATCTTCCGGGGACGTCAACCACTGTTGACCAAGCCATTGAGATGACTAGCACCAAACTCTGCTTGAGGAATGAAGTCAATAACACCGAACCTGCCGAGGAATATCATTGAACTTAACCTGTGGTCAGGGACATGCCCTTAACCTGCTGGGGAGTACCAGCCACCACCAAGTAATCTGCTTGGGGAACGATGATTGATGACGTCAACTCTGCTAGGGGACAACATTGAGCTTAACCCTCTGTTGGAGACTTACCTTCTACCCTTACTCTGTTGGGAAGATGGGAACGACTTTACCGCAAAATGGGGAAGCACAAACCCAACACTCTTATCCTATACGAGAATACGAACTCTTGCCGAAGAGCAATAAACTTTACCAATTTGGCTAGGGGAGAGCGAACTCCTAAACTCTTGCTGGGAGAATAATCATGATCTTCATGACACTCTGCGAGAGATAAAAATCCAGCTATCTCTGCTAGGGAGAGAGACTCTACTGGGGTCGTCACGTGTTAGCTATCAACATGAACCCTGCAGATGTGACCAAAAGAATATGCCCTGATGCAGTATAATCCAAAAAGAACTTGTCTTCAGGAGGTATCATAAGGATCAGACATATCTTTCCCCATGACTTTGATTAACCGTCCTCCGGAGAGAATAACTTCTTGTACTTTTGGGGTGGCATGCCCCAACCTTAAAGTGATTTTGCCCCTGACTGGCTGATCTTCGAGAGATTTGTTGAATCTCGACTTGATTGCCCCAGATTGGTTGAATCTTGGAATGAATTGCCCTCCTGATGTGACTTGCCCCTGCTCAATGGAGTACTCAGGCACTTTGCATCTTATCTTGATCAATCTTTCCATTGCAGGAACTTTCCCGATGTCAAGTGCTTACATGCAAGTAAAATCGATCATTTGAAAAGATAATTTGAATGCAATGCACATGACAGTTTTGAAATCCAAGTCTGTTCACTGGAAAAACGTTGTGACATATAGTGAATGAATCACTAATCAAAATGTCACTGATACCAACATGAATGGTAAGAAGATCCTTTTAGGAGTCAGCTTCGACGCGATCTTTACCGAAGTATGCTTTCGAAACAACCCCGCCTCAATTAGGTCTTTTGAAGGTTGTAACGTGGCCTGGTTCACGGTTTGAGAAAGAAAGGATATAAGGCTCAAAGTTTTGTTTTAACCCACCCATTCTCCTTGATGTTCTCCAGTCCTACGTTCAGCTAACTTGATACAGACGCTCTCCTTTCAAAAAGGTTAATGAATGACAGGAGGATAGAAGGAACCTACACGGTTTTCAGAGTGACAGTCACCCCTTTTGTCTTTGGTGTTGGTGGCCACACGACTTGTTCTTTATCGAGGATTTTTCTTTTTTCATCTCCCTTTTTTCTTATTTTCCGCTTTTTATTCTTTTGTTTTCCCTGATTTTTCCTGGATGAATTCTTTTGATTTTTTTCGATTTTGAAGTCCAGCGGGATGCCCTAACTTTTGCCTAAGTCACTTGTCCTCAAGTTTCGACTTAGCGGGCTTTCTTTTTTCTTTTGATTCTTTTTTCCTTTTTTTTTTGAACAAATTGTGTGACACTGGCTTGTCTGACTTGTTTGAAAGGGTTGTGACTGCCTCACTCTTCAGTTGGTGAGGGATAACCACTGTGATTTGAACCTCGAATTGGACACTCCTTTTGAAATTTGAACGCTCAGTCAAATTAACTGACACCTACCCTGCCCCGGGTTAAGATAGAGGGTTTTTCGTTTTCAGAAAGAAACTCCTACTACTAGGCTCAACGGGGTTGAAAAGGGACTATCTTCCTTATATCTCCGGTGTTTGAGGAATTGAAACAGTGCTTGTACATCATCAGCAGGGTTTTGTCCCAAAAGCATATAATTAGAAGTTCTGCGTCTTTGAATATCATCATCCTCCCTCGGATCCTGATTAAACAAGTGTTAGATATCGATAAAAAAATATGAGTGAACACAAATGGATTTAACCAAAATATGCATATTCATTTTATTATCATTATCAATCGAAAACATAAGAGTTTTACAAATGAGTTTGCACTTTAACAGAAAAGAAACTACAAATGCAAAGAAATGACATGATCTAAAAGATTGCCAGCTTCGGGGAACTGGGCTTTCCAAGCTTGATTTGCTACTAAACTAGCTATCTTCAAAATTGCTCATCGAATTCAGTCTGAAAATCATCCGCGCAACTGCTCTCGGTGACTTCTTCCATGACCTGAACTGATGAACCCACTTGACTGGATGAAGGAGAACTGTTGATCTGAATACCCTGAGGTGTGAATGAGAATATATTGGAGTCAAGAAGAGTCTGAATCTTGCTCCTAAGCACCTTACAGTCTTCATTTGAATGCCCATGTGCCCCAGCATGGTAGTCACAACGGGCGTCGACATCAAAATCTGGTGGATAAGGAAAAGGCACTGGCTTCAATTCCTTCGGCACTATTAGTCCACCCTTGATCAAATCTGGCAACATCTGACGATTTGACATTGGCAATTGAGTGAAGTGCCTCTCTGGCTTCCTGGGTCTTTGTCGGGTGTGCTGACGCGGCTGACAGCAGTATGACCATTGATTCTTGGGAGATCTCTGATACGAAGACCCGGAAGATTGTTGACTCTGAACCGTTGAAACACCTGAATACTGAGGATGAGGTGGAGGATATTCTTGGATGGAATTACTTTCTTCCTCCCATTCCTCTTGAGAACTGACAACTGACTCACTTTCACTAGCCAAGAAGTTCGAGGCGCCTTGGATTTTTCCACTCTTGATACCGAACTCGACGCATTCTCCAATTATTACCAAGTCAGAAAACTTTGATGTTGCAATCAACTTATCGAAGTATGGTGCTTGCAAAGTATCCCTGAACATATCAACCAATTCTCTTTCCACCAGTGGTGGTTGAACGCAAGCAGCTAACTCTCTTCATCTCTGAACATACTCTCTGAATGATTCATTATCCGCTTTAGACAAACCCTGCAACTATAGGCAGTTGGGAGCCATGTCAAGATTATAACTGTACTGCTTTACAAAGGCATTGGCTAGGTTTGTCCACAATCTAATGCAACCACTTTCCAACTGCATGTACCAACTCAACGATGCCCCACTCAGACTGTCCTGGAAACAGTGAATCATGAGCTTATCATTATAGACATGTGAGGTCATTCTTCGGAAAAACATCACCAAATGTTGCTTTGGACAGCTATCCCCTTTGTATTGCTCAAACTTCGGCATCTGAAACTTTGGAGATAACACAAGGTCGGGCACCAAACACATACTCGCAGCATTCAGATCAAGAATATCACACTTCATTAGGGCATCAAGCTTCTCTTCCAACACACGACATCTTTCATCAAACTGAACGGCCCGTGGGTCCTTAGGCTTCATCTTTGGAGCTACCCCTTGGAAATCTGGCACAGAGAAGGCAAAGCTCTGATAGTCTGTGGCATTAAGAGAAGAAGAATGTCCATCTCGGACGATGGTATGCTCCTGTATAGCTTGATCCTCAACAGGGATTCGAATAGGCTGAGCTTGAGCAACATTGTTCACTGGAGGTGGAGTGACATTCCCAATCACAGAAGTCCTCTGGACATCGGCTTCTCCCCTATTCATGGCTTCCATAGCTTCCACAAGTTGGTCCAACTGACTCTTCATCAATTCAACGTCTGCCCGAGTCACAAACTGATTTTGCTCTCCTAAATTCATGATTCTTCTAAATTCTGACTCAAGTCCAATACAAAAGACGGGCAATCAACTGCGGTTCAGACAAAGGATGGATGAGCTCACTGGTTCGGCTGGAGAAGGATATGCAAAATGATGCAAGATGCAAATGCAAATGCAATATGAATGCAGCATATATGGAATCAAAGCTTCCACATATTCTGAATAACTGCTGTGCTGCTGACTGAATAAGTTCACAATTCTGTTCTGAAGAAAACCAGAATACCAGGCTGATAAGTCCACACTGATAGGAAAACCAGAATAACAGGTAGGTTAAAGGCCAAGGTCACCTGCAAACACCCGCCCCTCTCACATATGGGTTCTAGAAAACCGAGGATCCTCAGTATCTCGAGCTCTCAGGTCGAGAAATGATGATACGGTCACCATTTTTGGTTTGGCGTCATCATCAATCGAGGAGGCCTCAACTGATTCCCCGAAAAAATAAGGTCATCCTATGCAAGTTCCCAGCATTGGGTCCTCGGATCGACAAGTGTAATGGGTTTTCCATTTCTGGTCTGCCATTATCACATGTCGGGAGGAGAGGCGTTGTTGAGTCCTCGGAGAAACGATCGCCAGAGTCGAAAACTCTCTAGATCAACATTCTGAAATGCGCAAGACACGCACGTCAGAATATCTCCCAAGATAGCCTGGTCTGGATGTGAATTTCGTGAACACCAAACGCACCAACACGGCGCGTAGGTCCCACTACTTTCCACTCTAGTCCTAAGTGTATGCTCAAGCCTGTGTATTGGGCTTATCTCTCAAAGAATCCCAACCTGCCAAACAAAAAACCAGCACAGCACAGCACAGTCCAGCATAATAATGAAATGCAATGCAATAAATGCGGTAAAAAAAGTAAAACAGTAATACAATAATATACAACAAAATAAAGCACAACAGATAAACACCCAATGAAACAAAAACAGACAAGCGCTAGGATTGACTCGCAAAAAGGGATGGACCAGCAAGAGGTCAACCTGTCCCCAGCAGAGTCGCCTGCTGTCGCTCCTGAGGATTTGTATCCATGGTACAAACGCGAAAGTGGCGCCGAAACAGAGTCGCCAACAATGTGTATTTATCCCAAGAGAGGGAAAGGAAACACTGCATAAACCTGAGGGAAGGGAAAGAGCATGGTCTCGCGACCAAGAGAAACGGGTAAGGGTCGGTTACGCGAAGGGAAGGTGTTAGCACCCCACACGTCCATCGTACTCGACGGGATCCACGCTTGTTGTCTCGATCAAAGGGTGTCGTCATCTGGAGCTCCACTGCTACTAGAAAGAAGAAGGAACGGGAATGGAAAAGAACGAAGAAGCGAAGAAGAAAAGAAAAAGAAGTGACTCGATAGGACATCGCTCGTCCTATGCCTACGTATTCCCTCGTGCAATGGGAAAGTCAGAGCCAGCGTAGTTCGGACACGAACTAAGGGGGGAGGTTGCTCACCAAGACATCACCGTCTTGTGCCTACGTATCCTCAATCGGACTAGAGAGAGGATATTAGAGCAGTCGTAGTTTGACCTACGGGTCGGTGAAAAGATCTCGATCGCATTGAGGCGAGAGAAAAAGTTTGATTAACAAGTCTCGATCACACTGAGGCGAGAGAAAAAGAGGGAAGTTAGTTGTTAGTGTGCTCGCCAAGGATAGGGATCCTCGTGCCTACGTATCTCATCGGAAATGAGAATCAGAGCATCTGTAGTTCACGGGACTATGGGAAACGGGATCTCGATCACACTGAGGCGAGAGAAAAGGGGGAGACGCACGGAAGGTCTAAGGGAACTGAATCCTATATGTTATCATGCAAAGTGGCCCTAAAGTCGGGATTAGGAGGGAGCTAACCTAATGTTATCATGCTTGGATTGAGAGCCTAATGTCTATTCTACTCCGAGCTTAATCAGAAATTAAGTCGGACTAGGAGCCTTAAGGGAGCATGTGAATACAGAGTAACCAACAAGTAACACCAGACGACTCAATCACAAAGAGAAAATCAAATACGAAACCAAATTAGGAGAAACTCAAGTACAAAGAGAAAATCAAGAATTAATCAGAAATTAATCAAGATAGGCATCAACATCAAAATCAACAATTAATCGAGAATATCCAAGTTAGAATTAAAATGCTAAGTAAAATCAAGATTAAATTCTAAGTTAAAAGAGCTAATCTAAAACTAAAACTAATTCTAAAAGTAAACCTAAAATTGATTCAAGTTAATTTTTAATTAAAAGAAAACTAATTAAAATAAGTTAAATTCTAAAATCTAATAAAACTCTAATTAACTAAAATATTAACTATCATAATTAACCTAATCAATTAATTAAAACAATTAACAAAATAAAAAAAAAAGCCAAGGGGTGTAATCTGATTCTGGGGGTTAGAAACCAAGTTCAGGCGCTGGGCCTTTCATAACTCAGGCCCAAGAGCTTGGATACGCACAGGGGGGTGCAGCGAGTAATGGAGGTGAGACAGAAATCTATATGGGCTTAGGGCCCAGAGACGTTTCATGAAGCCAGAGGAGGGGGTGCCGTGAGTAAAAAAAACGGGGTGTGGAAGGAGATTGTGTGGGCTTGAAGTCCGACCCGGTTCAATGCTAGCCATAACTTAACCCAAAGTACTAACACACTCAGTCATCTTCTCTCCTTCAACACAACGCCCTTCTCTTTCTTTCTCCTTCAAAAATGCCGGCGACAACTTTCCTCTTCTCTGTCTCAATCTCTCGTCGTCTCCCTTACAATAACTCGCACTCCATGCTCATCATCCTTCTTCTTCTTCCGTATCCTTCATAAATAGCCGCTGCCGTGCCTTTCCATCGTCATCTTCTTCGCGAACTCGCCTCCCTTCAATGGCCGTAACAAAGAAACACCACCTAGCCGGAAAAACATTGCGTCGGAGTTTACTCTCATCTCAACAATATCAACACTCACACTCCCGGAAATCAACAACAATCATATAACACAATGAAAATTACAAGCCACGAAACTCGCAACATAAACATACATGGAGCAATGCATAGATTAACATGTACCTATCGGAGTCGCTCCGATGGCGCTTCAAAGACGATGACAATGGAAAGAGAGATCTCAGCTTGATGTTATACTCCTACGAAGATATCGCTAATGAAACTTCAGGTCTGATTCTCTTGTCCTTCTCTTCTTCTTTGCGAACCCGAGTTATTCCTCTTCTGTACCCGTCTTCTGCAATTTCAAATTGTTGTACACTTGCTTCGCTTAGTGGTGATCGAATTTGGTTGCTGCAGTTGTTGTGATTGGAGGTTGAATTTTGTGTACGTGGAATTCGTTTTGTTGAACGGTGGTGATTTGTGATGCAGGTCTGTGATGGAGTTTGTTGCAGGTTCTGAGAAACTTATTGATGTTGCTTTGTGGTGGTTTTTCCAGATCTGGAGAAATGATGATGAAGGAGCTTTTGGTTCATTTTGATTTGAAGTTGGCTGAAGAATTGATGAAGAGACGGTTCTTGAGGTTTTGGCTGTGGATTTTGAATTCAAGGTTAATGAAGTTTGTGTTGTAGGATTTTGAATTCAAGGAGCTGATGGAAGCAAAATGTTGAAGCTCATTGGTGATGAATGTTTTGTTTAGCAGAGAGTGGAAACTTGTGATGGCTGAAGCCGGTTTTGAGAGATGAAATATATGGGTGTTTTTCATGCAGCTGAAGAATAGAGATGAGGTTGAGGTGAAATCCGTTGCAGCTTGCTTCTTATATGGTGAATGAGAAGGGTAGTATAGGTATTCTTGAGTGAAATTCTGTTACGATTTGTTTGGTGAAATCGTGTGAAATTGCATCGTGAAAGCTGTGTAAAAGTTGTCACGCGTTTCACGGCTTGGTTTTGTATTTTGCTGTAATAAAAAAGCTTTATTTTGAACTCTTTTTTGCCATGTAATTCTTTCTTCTTTTTTTGTTCTATTCTTTTTTCCTGCTGATACACTCTTGCTGATATGAATTATTGATGTGGACCCATCAACCATAATCTGTTGAGACTTTTCATTGCAACATGTATCGTATGAATAACATTGGGCCCCATTTTATTTTGTTAATTTTCTGTCATGAGGATTAACTTTCTGTGCCTTATAAGATTGATGCACCCAAGGATGGCTCGTTGCACAATTCACACGAGCTTACTTTCTTCTCTTTTGGTTGAAAAGTGTAAATGGACTTGTATGAATCTTGGTGAAAAGACTTAAAAATGATTAATGGAAAATTGGATGTGGCTTATTTAACTGGATAATGGATTAGAAGTGGGTTAGAAATGAATATGAGATCTAATTTGGAATATGGTTTGTGGACTTTTGGATGTGGACAAAAACAAATGGATAAATTTGGATATGATTTAAAGAAAAAATGATTTTTGAACAAAATAAAAATAGATATGGATTAGAATAAAAAAAAGATACAAAATGAATGTTGAATTCAATTTGGATATGGAAAGAAATGGTTAATTGAATTGGAAAAATGGAGTTGAAGTGGATTTGGAAATATAGGTAAAATAAAAATGTGGATTAAAAAAAATGGATTTATGAATGGAGTGAATTAAAAAAAATGGTTTTGGATATTTGTAATGGGAAATTGGTTAATGAATGGATATTATGGAAGTTACTAAAAATGGATAGAAAATGGACAAAGAAAAATGGAAATGAATAGTGGGTTTATGGTAGAAATTTGAATTCCAAGTAGCCCACACGACAAATCTCTAATTCCAATCACACTCTCAATCCACACCAAACTCACATCTTCATTGAATCCCGACAATTCAATCAGTAAGCTCAATTGACCATGACCCAATGCCCTTCAAACCAATCCACAACTGCTTTGTCCTGATAACCATTGATTTCCTCAACCTGAAACCCTAATCTCATTATCTTACATTGATGATTGTCCACACACCCAACCTTGAAAGAGAAACCCTGATCTTTCTTGAATGCATACTGACGCGGAAATGACAAACTGAGAAGGAATTAAACCCTGATTCACACCAATGAAATCCTGGCCCAATGCTTCTGATGATTTCTCTAGATAGGAAAACTTCAAAGCTTGATGAACTTCTGAATAAGAAGTCATCCATGATAATGTGAATTCAACCCTGAATGGAAACGAGAATCTCGCGCTTGCACATAATACCTTGATCCCACGCCTTAGGAGCCCAATGCAAATGATATGATTATGAGTTATGACCTAATGAAGATGCAAATGAGTGTGAAACAAAAGCCAGAAAAAGGTAGGGCAAATTTTGGGGTGCTACAGCTGCCCCTATTCAATCAACTTGGACCTGAAGGGATGATAGCAACAGCTTTCAGACATTCAAGGTAGAAGATGATTGAATACAAAAAGAACCGCAAATTTTGCCAACTATGGGGAGAAAAGATGATTGGAGCCCAGTCACACCTCATCAAAGGGATTTGGCGGAAAAACAACATACCCAGAGAAAGAAAAGTGAACCCCAACACCGCATCAGAAAGGAACACATACCCCACGGACCACATCGTCAAAGGGTTGACGGAAAGATAGCCCGAACACCCGACAGAAGGGACACGTCATCATAGGGATGACAGAAAGAAGATGAAACCCAAGAAACACCTCGTCAAAGGGTTGATGGGAAGAAATGGAACCCATATCCGAAGAAACACATCGTCGAAGAATTGACGGAAAGAAAATTCCACTGTGGGAACACATCATCCTAGGGATGACAGAAAGAAGATGAAACCCAAGAAACACCTCGTCAAAGGGTTGACGGGAAGAAATGGAACCCATATCTGAAGAAACACATCATCGAAGAAATGACGGAAAGAAAATTCCACCGTAGGAACACGTCGTTAAGGGGTTGACAGGAAGAAACTGAACATATCCGAAGGTACAAAACCTGAGCTCGGAACACGCCGTCAAGGGGTTGACGGGAAGAAACTGAATATATTCGAAGGTACAAAACCTGAGCTCGGAACACGTCGTCAAGGGGTTGACGGGAAGAAACAAAACATATCCGAAGGTACAAAACCTGAGCTCGGAACACATCGTCAAGGGATTTGACGAAAAGAAACTGCCTGCTAGGGAATGGCTTGGCATTCTCTCTGAGGATATGTCACTATCTTGACTGAAAATTGATTTAGGTTTCTGCGCAAGATACCAAATCTGGCTTATGCTTCGCATGCATATGTTTGAATTTCTTTCTATGGCGTAATGCTCTATACGAAATGGAAATGCTACGCATTTGAGGATGCAATGCAAATATGCTTACTATATGCAAAAGGACCCCTCCAGCAAAATAAATGCTGAAGAGAAGAGGCCAACTCCGTTGTGGATGACAAACTAAACTGTCTCCAAGGCCACGAACCCTGCTGAGGAAGTCACGCTGAACAGCCTTCCGGATATAACCACTGCTGAAGATGAACCCGAAGAGAACTCCCACTCCGTTGGGGATCAAGAATAATAACTTCTGAAGATGAAACCCACAGATCGGCTACTAAAAGGTGCCAATAACCATTGGACTTGGAATCTTCCAGGGACGTCAACCACTGTTGACCAAGCCATTGAGATGACTAGCACCAAACTCTGCTTGAGGAATGAAGTCAATAACACCGAACCTGCTGAGGAATATCATTGAACTTAACCTGTGGTCGGGGACATGCCCTTAACCTGCTGGGGAGTACCAGCCACCACCAAGTAATCTGCTTGGGGAACGATGATTGATGACGTCAACTCTGCTAGGGGACAACATTGAGCTTAACCCTCTGTTGGAGACTTACCTTCTACCCTTACTCTGTTGGGAAGATGGGAACGACTTTACCGCAAAATGGGGAAGCACAAACCCAACACTCTTATCCTATACGAGAATACGAACTCTTGCCGAAGAGCAATAAACTTTACCAATTTGGCTAGGGGAGAGCGAACTCCTAAACTCTTGCTGGGAGAATAATCATGATCTTCATGACACTCTGCGAGAGATAAAAATCCAGCTATCTCTGCTAGGGAGAGAGACTCTACTGGGGTCGTCACGTGTTAGCTATCAACATGAACCCTGCAGATGTGACCAAAAGAATATGCCCTGATGCAGTATAATCCAAAAAGAACTTGTCTTCAGGAGGTATCATAAGGATCAGACATATCTTTCCCCATGACTTTGATTAACCGTCCTCCGGAGAGAATAACTTCTTGTACTTTTGGGGTGGCATGCCCCAACCTTAAAGTGATTTTGCCCCTGACTGGCTGATCTTCGAGAGATTTGTTGAATCTCGACTTGATTGCCCCAGATTGGTTGAATCTTGGAATGAATTGCCCTCCTGATGTGACTTGCCCCTGCTCAATGGAGTACTCAGGCACTTTGCATCTTATCTTGATCAATCTTTCCATTGCAGGAACTTTCCCGATGTCAAGTGCTTACACGCAAGTAAAATCGATCATTTGAAAAGATAATTTGAATGCAATGCACATGACAGTTTTGAAATCCAAGTCTGTTCACTGGAAAAACGTTGTGACATATAGTGAATGAATCACTAATCAAAATGTCACTGATACCAACATGAATGGTAAGAAGATCCTTTTAGGAGTCAGCTTCGACGCAATCTTTACCGAAGTATGCTTTCGAAACAACCCCGCCTCAATTAGGTCTTTTGAAGGTTGTAACGTGGCCTGGTTCACGGTTTGAGAAAGAAAGGATATAAGGCTCAAAGTTTTGTTTTAACCCACCCATTCTCCTTGATGTTCTCCAGTCCTACGTTCAGCTAACTTGATACAGACACTCTCCTTTCAAAAAGGTTAATGAATGACAGGAGGATAGAAGGAACCTACACGGTTTTCAGAGTGACAGTCACCCCTTTTGTCTTTAGTGTTGGTGGCCACACGACTTGTTCTTTATCGAGGATTTTTCTTTTTTCATCTCCCTTTTTTCTTATTTTCCGCTTTTTATTCTTTTGTTTTCCCTGATTTTTCCTGGATGAATTCTTTTGATTCTTTTCGATTTTGAAGTCCAGCGGGATGCCCTAACTTTTGCCTAAGTCACTTGTCCTCAAGTTTCGACTTAGCGGGCTTTCTTTTTTCTTTTGATTCTTTTTTCCTTTTTTTTTTGAACAAATTGTGTGACACTGGCTTGTCTGACTTGTTTGAAAGGGTTGTGACTGCCTCACTCTTCAGTTGGTGAGGGATAACCACTGTGATTTGAACCTCGAATTGGACACTCCTTTTGAAATTTGAACGCTCAGTCAAATTAACTGACACCTACCCTGCCCCGGGTTAAGATAGAGGGTTTTTTGTTTTCAGAAAGAAACTCCTACTACTAGGCTCAACGGGGTTGACAAGGGATTATCTTCCTTATATCTCCGGTGTTTGAGGAATTGAAACAGTGCTTGTACATCATCAGCAGGGTTTTGTCCCAAAAGCATATAATTAGAAGTTCTGCGTCTTTGAATATCATCATCCTCCCTCGGATCCTGATTAAACAAGTGTTAGATATCGATAAAAAAATATGAGTGAACACAAATGGATTTAACCAAAATATGCATATTCATTTTATTATCATTATCAATCGAAAACATAAGAGTTTTACAAATGAGTTTGCACTTTAACAGAAAAGAAACTACAAATGCAAAGAAATGACATGATCTAAAAGATTGCCAGCTTCGGGGAACTGGGCTTTCCAAGCTTGATTTGCTACTAAACTAGCTATCTTCAGAATTGCTCATCGAATTCAGTCTGAAAATCATCCGCGCAACTGCTCTCGGTGACTTCTTCCATGACCTGAACTAATGAACCCACTTGACTGGATGAAGGAGAACTGTTGATCTGAATACCCTGAGGTGTGAATGAGAATATATTGGAGTCAAGAAGAGTCTGAATCTTGCTCCTAAGCACCTTACAGTCTTCATTTGAATGCCCATGTGCCCCAGCATGGTAGTCACAACGGGCGTCGACATCAAAACCTGGTGGATAAGGAAAATGCACTGGCTTCAATTCCTTCGGCACTATTAGGCCACCCTTGATCAAATCTGGCAACATCTGACGATTTGACATTGGCAATTGAGTGAAGTGCCTCTCTGGCTTCCTGGGTCTTTGTCGGGCGTGCTGACGCGGCTGACAGCAGTATGACCGTTGATTCTTGGGAGATCTCTGATACGAAGACCCAGAAGATTGTTGACTCTGAACCGTTGAAACACCTGAATACTGAGGATGAGGTGGAGGATATTCTTGGATGGAATTACTTTCTTCCTCCCATTCCTCTTGAGAACTGACAACTGACTCACTTTCACTAGCCGAGAAGTTCGAGGCGCCTTGGATTTTTCCGCTCTTGATACCGAACTCGACGCATTCTCCAATTATTACCAAGTCAGAAAACTTTGATGTTGCAATCAACTTATCGAAGTATGGTGCTTGCAAAGTATCCCTGAACATATCAACCAATTCTCTTTCCACCAGTGGTGGTTGAACGCAAGCAGCTAACTCTCTTCATCTCTGAACATACTCTCTGAATGATTCATTATCCGCTTTAGACAAACCCTGCAACTATAGGCAGTTGGGAGCCATGTCAAGATTATAACTGTACTGCTTTACAAAGGCATTGGCTAGGTTTGTCCACAATCTAATGCAACCACTTTCCAACTGCATGTACCAACTCAACGATGCCCCACTCAGACTGTCCTGGAAACAGTGAATCATGAGCTTATCATTATAGACATGTGAGGTCATTCTTCGGAAAAACATCACCAAATATTGCTTTGGACAGCTATCCCCTTTGTATTGCTCAAACTTCGGCATCTGAAACTTTGGAGATAACACAAGGTCGGGCACCAAACACATGCTCGCAGCATTCAGATCAAGAATATCACGCTTCATTAGGGCATCAAGCTTCTCTTCCAACACACGACATCTTTCATCAAACTGAACGGCCCGTGGGTCCTTAGGCTTCATCTTTGGAGCTACCCCTTGGAAATCTGGCACAGAGAAGGCAAAGCTCTGATAGTCTGTGGCATTAAGAGAAGAAGAATGTCCATCTTGGACGATGGTATGCTCCTGTATAGCTTGATCCTCAACAGGGATTCGAACAGGCTGAGCTTGAGCAACATTGTTCACTGGAGGTGGAATGACATTCCCAATCACAGAAGTCCTCTGAACATCGGCTTCTCCCCTATTCATGGCTGCCATAGCTTCCACAAGTTGGTCCAACTGACTCTTCATCAATTCAACGTTTGCCCGAGTCACAAACTGATTCTGCTCTCCTGAATTCATGATTCTTCTAAATTCTGACTCAAGTCCAATACAAAAGTTGGGCAATCAACTGCGGTTCAGACAAAGGATGGATGAGCTCACTGGTTCGGCTGGAGAAGGATATGCAAAATGATGCAAGATGCAAATGCAAATGCAATATGAATGCAGCATATATGGAATCAAAGCTTCCACATATTCTGAATAACTGCTGTGCTGCTGACTGAATATGTTCACAATTCTGTTCTGAAGAAAACCAGAATACCAGGCTGATAAGTCCACACTGATAGGAAAACCAGAATAACAGGTAGGTTAAAGGCCAAGGTCACCTGCAAACACCCGCCCCTCTCACATATGGGTTCTAGAAAACCGAGGATCCTCAGTATCTCGAGCTCTCAGGTCGAGAAATGATGATACGGTCACCATTTTTGGTTTGGCGTCATCATCAATCGAGGAGGCCTCAACTGATTCCCCGAAAAAATAAGGTCATCCTATGCAAGTTCCCAGCATTGGGTCCTCGGATCGACAAGTGTAATGGGTTTTCCATTTCTGGTCTGCCATTATCACATGTCGGGAGGAGAGGCGTTGTTGAGTCCTCGGAGAAACGATCGCCAGAGTCGAAAACTCTCTAGATCAACATTCTGAAATGCGCAAGACATGTACGTCAGAATATCTCCCAAGATAGCCTCGTCTGGATGTGAATTTCGTGAACACCAAACGCACCAAGACGGCGCGTAGGTCCCACTACTTTCCACTCTAGTCCTAAGTGTATGCTCAAGCCTGTGTATTGGGCTTATCTCTCAAAGAATCCCAACCTGCCAAACAAAAAACCAGCACAGCACAGCACAGTCCAGCATAATAATGAAATGTAATACAATAAATGCGGTAAAAAAAGTAAAACAGTAATACAGTAATATACAACAAAATAAAGCACAACAGATAAACACCCAATGAAACAAAAACAGACAAGCGCTAGGATTGACTCGCAAAAAGGGATGGACCAGCAAGAGTTCAACCTGTCCCCAGCAGAGTCGCCTGTTGTCGCTCCTGAGGATTTGCATCCATGGTACAAACGCGAAAGTGGCGCCGAAACAGAGTCGCCAACAATGTGTATTTATCCCAAGAGAGGGAAAGGAAACACTGCGTAAACCTGAGGGAAGGGAAAGAGCATGGTCTCGCGACCAAGAGAAACGGGTAAGGGTCGGTTACGCGAAGGGAAGGTGTTAGCACCCCACACGTCCATCGTACTCGACGGGATCCACGCTTGTTGTCTCGATCAAAGGGTGTCGTCATCTGGAGCTCCACTGCTACTAGAAAGAAGAAGGAACGGGAATGGAAAAGAACGAAGAAGCGAAGAAGAAAAGAAAAAGAAATGACTCGATAGGACATCGCTCGTCCTATGCCTACGTATTCCCTCGTGCAATGGGAAAGTCAGAGTCAACGAAGTTCGGACACGAACTAAGGGGGGAGGTTGCTCGCCAAGACATCACCGTCTTGTGCCTATGTATCCTCAATCGGACTAGAGAGAGGAAATTAGAGCAGTCGTAGTTCGACCTACGGGTCGGTGAAAAGATCTCGATCGCATTGAGGCGAGAGAAAAAGTTTGATTAACAAGTCTCGATCACACTGAGGCGAGAGAAAAAGAGGGAAGTTAGTTGTTAGTGTGCTCGCCAAGGATAGGGATCCTCGTGCCTACGTATCTCATCGGAAATGAGAATCAGAGCATCTGTAGTTCACGGGACTACGGGAAACGGGATCTTTATCACACTGAGGCGAGAGAAAAGGGGGAGACGCACGGAAGGTCTAAGGGAACTGAATCCTATATGTTATCATGCAAAGTGGCCCTAATGTCGGGATTAGGAGGGAGCTAACCTAATGTTATCATGCTTGGATTGAGAGCCTAATGTCTATTCTACTCCGAGCTTAATCACAAATTAAGTCGGACTAGGAGCCTTAAGGGAGCATGCGAATACAGAGTAACCAACAAGTAACACCAGACGACTCAATCACAAAGAGAAAATCAAATACGAAACCAAGTTAGGAGAAACTCAAGTACAAAGAAAAAATCAAGAATTAATCAGAAATTTATCAAGATAGGCATCAACATCAAAATCAACAATTAATCGAGAATATCCAAGTTAGAATTAAAATGCTAAGTAAAATCAAGATTAAATTCTAAGTTAAAAGAGTTAATCTAAAACTAATTCTAAAAGTAAACCTAAAAGTGATTCAAGTTAATTTTAAATTAAAAGAAAACTAATTAAAATAAGTTAAATTCTAAAATCTAATAAAACTCTAATTAACTAAAATATTAACTATCATAATTAACCTAATCAATTAATTAAAACAATTAACAAAATAAAAAAATAAAAAAGCCAAGGGGTGTAATCTGATTCTGGGGGTTAGAAACCAAGTTCAGGCGCTGGGCCTTTCATAACTCAGGCCCAAGAGCTTGGATACGCACAGGGGGGTGCAGCGAGTAATGGAGGTGAGACAGAGATCTATATGGGCTTAGGGCCCAGAGACGTTTCATGAAGCCAGAGGAGAGGGTGCCATGAGTAAAAAAAACGGGGTGCTGAAGGAGATTGTGTGGGCTTGAAGTCCGACCCGGTTCAATGCTAGCCATAAGTTAACCCTAAGTACTAACACACTCAGTCATCTTCTCTCCTTCAACACAACGCCCTTCTCTTTCTTTCTCCTTCCAAAATGCCGGTGACAACTTTCCTCTTCTCCGTCTCAATCTCTCGTCGTCTCCCTTACAATAACTCGCACTCCATGCTCATCATCCTTCTTCTTCTTCCGTATCCTTCACAAATAGCCGCTGCCGTGCCTTTCCATCGTCATCTTCTTCGCGAACTCGCCTCCCTTCAATGGCCGTAACAAAGAAACACCACCTAGCCGGAAAAACATTGCGTCGGAGTTTACTCTCATCTCAACAATATTAACACTCACACTCCCGGAAATCAACAACAATCATATAACACAATGAAAATTACAAGCCACGAAACTCGCAACATAAACATACATGGAGCAATGCATAGATTAACATGTACCTATCGGAGTCGCTCCGATGGCGCTTCAAAGACGATGACAATGGAAAGAGAGATCTCAGCTTAATGTTATACTCCTACGAAGATATCGCTAATGAAACTTCAGGTCTGATTCTCTTGTCCTTCTCTTCTTCTTTGTGAACCCGAGTTATTCCTCTTCTGTACCCGTCTTCTGTAATTTCAAATTGTTGTACACTTGCTTCGCTTAGTGGTGATCGAATTTGGTTGTTGCAGTTGTTGTGATTGGAGGTTGAATTTTGTGTACGTGGAATTCGTTTTGTTGAACGGTGGTGATTTGTGATGCAGGTCTGTGATGGAGTTTGTTGCAGGTTCTGAGAAACTTATTGATGTTGCTTTGTGGTGGTTTTTGCAGATCTGGAGAAATGATGATGAAGGAGCTTTTGGTTCATTTTGATTTGAAGTTGGCTGAAGAATTGATGAAGAGACGGTTCTTGAGGTTTTGGCTGTGGATTTTGAATTCAAGGTTAATGAAGTTTGTGTTGTAGGATTTTGAATTCAAGGAGCTGATGGAAGCAAAATGTTGAAGCTCATTGGTGATGAATGTTTTGTTTAGCAGAGAGTGGAAACTTGTGATGGCTGAAACCGGTTTTGAGAGATGAAATATATGGGTGTTTTTCATGCAGCTGAAGAATAGAGATGAGGTTGAGGTGAAATCCGTTGCAGCTTGCTTCTTATATGGTGAATGAGAAGGGTAGTATAGGTATTCTTGAGTGAAATTCTGTTACGATTTGTTTGGTGAAATCGTGTGAAATTGCATCGTGAAAGCTGTGTAAAAGTTGTCACGCGTTTCACGGCTTGGTTTTGTATTTTACTGTAATCAAAAAGCTTTATTTTGAACTCTTTTTTGCCATGTAATTCTTTCTTCTTTTTTTGTTCTATTCTTTTTTCCTGCTGATACACTCTTGCTGATATGAATTATTGATGTGGACCCATCAACCATAATCTGTTGAGACTTTTCATTGCAACATGTATCGTATGAATAACATTGGGCCCCATTTTATTTTGTTAATTTTCTGTCATGAGGATTAACTTTCTGCGCCTTATAAGATTGATGCACCCAAGGATGGCTCGTTGAACAATTCACACGAGCTTACTTTCTTCTCTTTTGGTTGAAAAGTGTAAATGGACTTGTATGAATCTTGGTGAAAAGACTTAAAAATGATTAATGGAAAATTGGATGTGGCTTATTTAACTGGATAATGGATTAGAAGTGGGTTAGAAATGAATATGAGATCTAATTTGGAATATGGTTTGTGGACTTTTGGATGTGGACAAAAACAAATGGATAAATTTGGATATGATTTAAAGAAAAAATGATTTTTGAACAAAATAAAAATAGATATGGATTAGAATAAAAAAAAAGATACAAAATGAATGTTGAATTCAATTTGGATATGGAAAGAAATGGTTAATTGAATTGGAAAAATGGAGTTGAAGTGGATTTGGAAATATAGGTAAAATAAAAATGTGGATTAAAAAAAATGGATTTATGAATGGAGTGAATTAAAAAAAAAATGGTTTTGGATATTTGTAATGGGAAATTGGTTAATGAATGGATATTATGGAAGTTACTAAAAATGGATAGAAAATGGACAAAGAAAAATGGAAATGAATAGTGGGCTTATGGTAGAAATTTGAATTCCAAGTAGCCCACACGACAAATCTCTAATTCCAATCACACTCTCAATCCACACCAAACTCACATCTTCATTGAATCCCAACAATTCAATCAGTAAGCTCAATTGACCATGACCCAATGCCCTTCAAATCAGTCCACAACTGCTTTGTCCTGATAACCATTGATTTCCTCAACCTGAAACCCTAATCTCATTATCTTACATTAATGATTGTCCACACACCCAACCTTGAAAGAGAAACCCTGATCTTTCTTGAATGCATACTGACGCGGAAATGACGAACTGAGAAGGAATTAAACCCTGATTCACACCAATGAAATCCTGGCCCAATGTTTCTGATGATTTCTCTAGATAGGAAAACTTCAAAGCTTGATGAACTTCTGAATAAGAAGTCATCCATGATAATGTGAATTCAACCCTGAATGGAAACGAGAATCTCGCGCTTGCACATAATACCTTGATCCCACGCCTTAGAAGCCCAATGCAAATGATATGATTATGAGTTATGACCTAATGAAGATGCAAATGAGTGCGAAACAAAAGCCAGAAAAAGGTAGGGCAAATTTTGGGGTGCTACACCCGCCATGTCATGGGATCAATACCCAGGTTATCCTGAAAATACTCAGCACGACGATGAATTCGCAACGTTTGCAGGACTAGAATTCATTAAATATGATTTTCCCGAGGTCAACGTCATCGAGAGAGATGACTCCTCCAGTTCCAAAGAAGTATGGGACACCCTGGGACAACCGAGTGTAAAGTACGCCTACCTGGTCAAGTACACCGCTCCTGAAAGCTCTCGTATCAGGCTCGAAGACATCCAGCCAACTGGATGGGGAGATACAGCTGAGAGTACAAATACTACGCAAAATACAACTGAGGAATCCTCCTACGACAACTCTGCCTAGGAGACAGATTCCAATGATCCAGCTCCACCAGAAATCAGCGTCATTTCTGAAGACAAATCAAGGAAGGTATCAGGCTTTGTGATTCACCGAGGAGTTCGCCGCCAATGGGTTGTTGTCGATGTTCTGAAGATCGTTCATAAGTCAAAGTAATTGCCGTCTTTACCTTAACCTTTCACCCTGCCCATGTGAAACGGATGTTTTGATAGGGCTCACTTTCTGTAAATATCCCTCTTCGCTTCGCCCAAAGCGACAGAGTTTTGTTTTATAGGGCTGTAGTTTCAAGAATCGACTTGTTCATTAATAAAATAACGTCATTCTGTAATTTTCGCATTAATTGTTGTTTTCTCTTTTTGCATTTCTTAGAGAATGGTAATCCTAAAAAACAATTCAATAATAAAAACAAGCAGTTCAAAGAAAAAAACACTGCACACGCTCTTGCATTTTCTCTATCTCTTCTAAAAACAAATCAAACCGTCGTGCAGATTACTTGTTTTAAACCCCCATTGAAAGATACGATCCGATGCCTTCTCCTAACTTTGAATTCCCGGTATTTGGGGCTGAAGAAGAAGTTGACGACAAAATTCCAGAGGAGATCTCCCGACTACTCAGACAGGAGGAAAGGTCCATTAAACCTCACGAAGAGCCGTTGGAAACGGTAAACTTGGGTTCAGAAAAAGAGAGAAAAGAGATCAGGATTGGGGCACTGCTCAGTCCAACTGTCAAAGAGAGTTTGACAAAGCTTCTCATAGAATTCCCCGATGTGTTCGCTTGGTCTTATCAGGATATGCCAGAGTTGGATACCAGCATCGTGGAACATCATCTACCGTTGAGATCAGAATGTCCGCCAGTAAAACAGAGGTTGAGATGGACTCATCCGGACATGGCCATCAAAATCAAAGAGGAGGTACAGAAACAGATTGGCGCGGGTTTCCTCGCCACGTCATAGTATCCTCAATGGTTAGCCAACATCGTACCCGTTCCGAAAAAGGATGGAAAGGTCAGAATGTGTGTAGATTACAGAGATCTAAACAAGGCTAGTCCAAAGGACGACTTTCCCTTGCCACACATAGACATGCTGGTAGATAGTACAACAAAGTTCAAAGTTTTCTCCTTCATGGATGGATTCTCGGGCTATAACCAGATTAAAATGGCGCCGAACGACATGGAGAAAACTTCCTTCATTACCCCATGGGGTACCTTTTGTTACAAGGTAATGTCGTTCGGTTTGAAGAACGTCGGGGCAACCTATCAAAGGGCCATGACTACTCTATTTCATGACATGACACATAAAGAAATCGAGGTATATGTCAATGACATGATTGCCAAATCTAAAACAGAGGAGGAGCATGTGACACGCCTGTCAAAACTATTTGAGCGTCTGAGAAAGTACAAACTCCACTTGAATCCCAACAAGTGCACCTTCGGTGTCCGTTCGGGGAAACTCTTAGGGTTCATCGTCAGCCAGAAAGGAATTGAGGTTGATCCTGACAAGGTCAAGGCCATTCGAGAAATGCCTTCTCCGAAAACTGAAAAAACAAGTCAGAGGGTTCCTGGGACGTTTGAACTATATTTCCAGATTCATATTCCTCATGACCGCGACATGTGCGCTGATTTTCAAATTACTCAAAAAGAATCAGGATTGCGTTTGGACAGAAGACTGTCAAACCGCCTTCGACAGTATCAAGGAATACCTGTTGAACCCTCCGATTATGTCACCTCCAGTGGAAGGAAGGCCACTGATCATCTACTTAACATTCTTAGAAGACTCAATGGGTTGTGTACTTGGCCAACAAGACGAAACAAAAAGGAAAGAGTCTGCCATTTACTATTTGAGCAAGAAGTTTACGGACTGTGAATCTCGGTATACTATGCTCGAGAAAACTTGTTGTGCTCTGGCTTGGGCAGCCAAACGTCTTCGCCAGTACATGATCCGTCACACTACTTGGTTAATCTCCAAAATGGATCCAATCAAGTATGTGTTTGAAAAACCTGCTCTCATGGGAAGGATTGCCCGTTGACAGATGTTGCTATCAGAGTATGACATAGAATACCATGCTCAGAAAGCCATTAAAGGAAGTATTTTAGCCGATCATTTGGCTCATCAACCGATTGACGATCGGGAATCAGTCGGGTTTAACTTCCCAGACAAAGATGTCATGTATCTAAAAATAAAAGATTGCGATGAACCGCTACCCAGTGAAGGGCCAGAACCAGATTCCCAATGGGGACTTATCTTTGACGGAGCTGTCAATCATTATGGAAATGGAATTGGGAAAATCATCATAACACCTCAGGGTACCCACAATCCTTTCACCGCTCGACTGACGTTTAAGTGCACAAACAACGAGGCCGAATACGAAGCTTGTATCATGGGTCTCGAAGAAGCTATCAACCTAAGGATTAAGAACTTGGACGTATACGGCGATTCAGCCCTGGTTATCAATCAGATCAAAGGAGATTGGAACACATACCAATCAGGACTGATTCCTTATAAAGATTACGCGAGAAGGTTGTTACCCTTCTTCAACAGAATCGAGTTTCATCATATCCCTCGTGAAGAGAATCACATGGCTGATGCATTAGCCACTCTCTCTTCCATGATTAGTGTGGGTCAATGGAATGACCTACCTAAGATCGACATAATGTGCCTTGAACGGCCCGCTTACATCTTCGTGATTGAAGCAGTCATAGATGACAAACCTTGGTATCACGATATCAAATGCTTCCTTCAGAAACAAGAGTACCCACCTGGGGCAACCAGGAAAGACAGGAAAACTCTCAGAAGGCTAGCAGGCAGCTTCTTTCTGAACGGTGATACACTCTATAAGAGGAATTTTGACATGGTCTTGCTCCGATGCGTAGACAGACCAGAGGCATCCATATTGATAAAAGAAATTCACGAAGGATCCTTTGGCACTCATGCCAATAAACACACAATGGCGAGAAAAATTTTGAGAGCAGGGTACTACTGATTGACCATGGAATCTGACTGCTACACGTACATGAGGAGGTGTCACAAGTGTCAGATATAAGTGACTAAGTGAAAAGCCTGTGGGAGATTCCACATGAGATATGAGAAGTCTGGACGAGGTTAAGTACATTATGTCGTTGATGAACGAATAAGTGGAGTGAAAAGATTGGTTTTGGGGAATAGGTGTCAAGACAAAGTGTGAGAGGAACGGTTAGAGATGTGGATTAGGGCGATTTAGAATTCGTGCAAGAAATTACCTCGCCCATAAACCAAAAAAAAAGGGGTAGTGGTAAGTGTATGCTTAAGAGTTGAAGGTACAACTGGATTGGGTCACATAAGGTGCATTGGGCATATTCGGAAGTAGATAGGATTAAACATTTGCCTATTCGGACGAATCAGGGATGAAGTGGAAATGTTTGGCGGAGACTAGTAAGGCTTGGATTAGTTGTACTTGTTATAATGAAGACTAGAGAAGCATAATGGAAAATAGGCATTGAGAAATTATTGGACATCAGAGGTTGACATCGAGAACAGTTTGACAATAGAAGATGAGATAGAGGAACAATAAAAAATGGTTTGATTGATGAGCTCGTTGAGGGAAATAGAATTTAGTTGTAAGAGGAAAAGGAAACTCAATGAATTTGTGGAAGCTGATGTAGGATGATACGAAAGACGTGGTATGTCAAATGGGGATAGCCAACGATGAGGAACGTTTAAGGTTAAGGCATACGAGAGTAAACTAAGTTATGACTTGGAACTGAGGTAGTTATGTTAGAGTGTGATCCAATAGTTTAAGTCTGGGGTAGAGGGTTTGTGTGTTTTGTAGATGGCATAGTGGGCACGTGAAAGAAAATTTAGGGAGGTTTCAATCACCAACCGGACGTTGGGATGGTAATATTAAGATGGTAAGGGGAATGAATTTGGATGGGAACATATATAGGTCGCCATGGTATTGAGATGGAAGGAATAACTAAGGAATTATGGACCTTGGGAAAATGTGGAGTTCTCTACTTAGATGACTACTTCGTTTGGAGTGAAATAGGTTGAATTTGTACTCGGGTATTAGCTGTTACTGTTTTGGGAGGATACTCAATGGTTGTTCCGAGCCAAGTGAGCGTGAGAGGAACCGTAACTTGTTTTGGGGAAATTGTGTCTCACTTTGGAGAGTGAAGTAACATGAATTTGGAGGAAACATTTAGGAAACATCGAAGCGATTATTGGACCCTTGTGTCTTGCATAAAATTGAGAACAAGATGAGGAGAACACTATTGTAGTTGGTAACGATGGTTTATTCCACCATCATGGTTGTCGCCTACCTATTGACAAATTGAGGAACTGATCATCCTTAATCTGTTGTTGATAGTAGACGAGATTGTGTTGAATGGAATGAATGATTCTTGTCGGATTAGATAGTGTGCGGTTTTAGCATTGCGTCCAGAGTCCGAGTCACTGTGACTTTGTAGAGGGTTGCAATAGGTGCGCGGTCGTTCTAGTGAGTGTGTTAGTGATAAATTGGTAAGTTGTTACATTTACCTCGAGTTTTGAGGACGAAACTCCTTTTTGGTGGGTAGTAATGTAAGACCCGTATATTTTAGTCCGTATGATATTATGATGTTTTATCATTTTAATCTGTTTTTCTACTAAATTTGGAGTAGCGAGCAAATTATACCCGATATTTCTAGGGTGTTCGGTTGTGGTCTGGATTGATCCACGTGGTTTCTTTTTAATTCAACCAGACTTTTTCTATTGGCACGGTAGTTATATTGGATTCCAAATGTTTCTATGTTTTCGAAATTTCAAAAATGTGTTTCTGCCGATTTTTGGGAAAACGGGCAAATTATACCCGTCGTTTAAATTTTCACGGACTCCGATTGTCGTCAAAATTTAAATGGGAGTTTTATATATCGCCGATATTGAGAATTTAATCTCAATATATCTTTCTGAGTTAAGGAACAAAAATTTATTCGGAATAAAATTTATTCGAAAATTTTGGGTGGTTTTAATTAAAATGCGACGGTGAAATTTTTTGGTTTTCATAAAAAGTTGTTCGTGAGCGAGTTACGACTCGTCTGAGTCAGAACATTTTTTTAAGTGTGAGACATTAAATATCTAGATATTTTTGGGTTATATTATTATTATATGTTTTTAAGATAAGATCTTTTAGATATTTTGTTGGGATATTATTATTATATCCATTAGATATTTTGTCGAGATATTATTATTATATCCATTAGATATTTTTTGGCGGGTATATTATTATTTTATTATTTTATTCTTGACTTTTATTTTATAATATATCTTTTTCATCGATGTTTTCGTTTGATCGCGTTTTGAGAGCGTTTAGGAGATATTTAGGCGAAAGGGTAAAACGGTAATCTTGCGGATTAAATATTTTAGAAAAGGATATGATGGGGATTAAGTGGAAAGTTTAGATTATATATATAGAGAGATTAGAGAGAAAGAAAGAAAAAGGAAAGAAAAGAAGAGGAAAGAAAGGAGAAGAGAGGAGAAAGAGAGAAAAGAGGGAAAAATGGGGAAAACATCCGAATTGGAGCCGGATTTTCGATTAAATTGGATAAGTTTACTAAACTCGTTTATCCTACGATAGTATATGTATATGTAGGTGTTTGTTTGGTTGGTTTTGGTTAGAAAATGTTAGGTTTTACATATTTGAGCAAAATTGGTAAAATCGATAGAAATCGATGTTTTCACGGATGAAATTCGAAATAAATTGCGTAGTTTAGTCGAGGAATGTTAGGCCGTGATTATTGAAACTTGTAAGATTGAATTCGGGTGATTTCGTAACTTTTGACATTTTTGAGAAATGAGGGTTTTAAGAATTGAATCGAAAACAGACGTCGTAGAAATCGTGTTTAATGGTTCTAATTCACTGCTATATGTTAGGTGAGTACGGGTATGTGGTTATTTTGAAGAAAATAATTGAATCGGTCGGATTTTCGAGTGGAAAGGCCAAAACCCGTAGGTTTTCAAGGCAAAAGGGGGGTTTTCGGCGAAAACTTCGAAAATTCATATCTTTTGATCCGTAAGTCGGTTTTGATCCTCGTTCGAAGCGTTGGATAGCTAACGGGATATTCTTTCTATTAAAAATGGTTTGGAGGGCAAGAGATGATTTTAGTTTTTGTGGTTTTGAAAAAGTGTTGGGTTTTATCACGTAAAGTGTGTGCGGTCGGTGTTTTACTGTGTGTTGTGCTTTTGTTATATAACGTGGAGCCAGTGAGCTGTTATATGATGTACTGTGGGTGGTCTAATGGCGTGAATCCTAGATTTTTGGAATTCAAATTGTTGTTCAAAATAAATGAATTTAAATTGTGTGGGTTTTTCTATAGAGCGATTAGGTTAGTAATCGGGGAGTGAAAACCTAAAGCCTTAATTGTTTAGGTTAGCGATCAAGACCCAGCCGTATTGTAGATGTATCTGAGTTGGTTTTAACTTAAGTCCTTTGTGTATTTTATAAGGTTGAAAGTGTGAATCGGATACGAGATTTCATCGTGAGAGACAAATCGATCTTACGTAGCGCAAGTTGTTTGGGTTGGAAGCTTGCTCATGTAAGGGCACTTTCTAATGATATTATATGTGATTGAATGCATGTGTGTTTGTATTCGTGACTGTGTGCCCTTATGGGGATGTTTGAACGATTGTGGGTCAGTTGAGGTTGTGTGGTTATATTCATGATTGTGTGCCCGGTTGGGGATATGTGTTTATGCTATGATGCTAAACTTGTGATGTGCATTCATAGGATTTGTGATAAATATATGATTTGCTGTTGATGTGTATGTCGAGGAGGACAACACGAGGTGTGTCTGAGCCACCTGTTGGTAATGAGAATTATTCATATGATTTGTGATAAATATATGAATTGCGGTTGATGTATATGTCGAGGAGGACAACACGAGGTGTGTCTGAGCCACCTGTTGGTACTGAGAATTGTTCATATGATCTGTGATAGATATATGAACTAAATTGTGAATTGTGAGTTGTGTTTATACATATTGTGTTTATATAAACTGTTGCATTTGCATGTGTGAGTTCATGCATACCATAGTTGCGTGTAGGTAGTTGGCGCCGAATGGGCCAGGGTGATGGGTTCTGAATCATCACCTAATCCCGAAGGGAATTCTACTGCACCAGGTGATGTGACTGAGCCGTCATCGATCCTTTGAGATCAAATTGAGTCAGGTGAATGCGAGGGAGGCAACACCGGGTGTTTGCAAGGGCAGCACTTTTGTGTCTGCGAGGCAGCACGGTTAGTGAGGACCCAAGGGGGTATCACGACTCTCTGAGGAGAGGTAAAATTCCGGGATTCATGCATGGTGAGGGTACCCAACGAATTGGGACCACCAAATTCATATAGGTCTGCATTTAGGATGTTTGTGCATTGCATTTGTGTGTTAAATTAAATGTTGTGATTGTTACATATATCATACTGTCACCTCATTTATGTTGCTCTGCATATCATATTGTCATCTTATTCATGTTGTTATGTATATCATGTTCTGCTGGCATGTGTGTATTCTTCCATATATGCTGTTTTTAGATTGTGACCCTCTGCTATTATTATGATGTGGCTAACGACCACCCAGGTTTAGAAGTTGTGATAGTTAAGGTATCCAGGTGTCGTGAAGGCTTGTAAGATGCGATGTCTTGGGGCTAGGAATTCAAGATCAGCTTAGGGTCATGCTTTGAGGTTGTCCACGTTGTTGTTGTTGTTATTGGTAAAGCTGAGTGCTTATTTTTATGTGTATGGACAAATATTTATAACAGTGGGCATTACGCTGGTCCTATGTATGGAAAAGACTTAGATCGAAAGCTCGTACTCTGATTAATCATTTTTATTATTTTCCTGAAAAGACAGTTGTCAATATTATGTATGGCATTCAAAAACAAAAAAAATATACACTCCCGCTGTTAAAAATCGGGGTGTTATACCACACACAATCAATCCATTCATAATTTATGCAAATGCACAGAGACCGACACAACGACTCTATGCAATGCATATGCGGTACCATCCATCCATCAATCTCAACACTAGTTCACTCAGGAACTATTGGAATCATCACTTGTTACTGAGGACCACTCATGTAACACCCCGTCGGGCAAACGATGTTCCCCGTCGCTTTCGGTCCTCTTTGTATAAGGCTCACGACGTTTATGGATCGCTTTCGGTCCTCTTTGTATAAGGCTCACGATCTGATCGCTTTCGGTCCTCTTTGTATAAGGCTCACGATCGTCTATAATCATCGCTTTCGGTCCTCTTTGTATAAGGCTCACGATGTTATAGCGGATTCCCTCTGGAATCGATTCGTCGCTCACACCCACTAGGGCACACGACATCACCAACATGCATATCATAATGCTTGGCATACAATGACTCATGATATTCAAATGCACACACATACACATCCATAATCATGCATATATCATCAAATACCACACATCACATTTTCTTGCCCTTAGGCCACAAATCATCATCACAACATGTATCACATGCATTTCCATCACACAACAGCACACAAGTCATACAACATTCATATCAACAGCATATTGCATAATACACATCAACTACACACACTTACAATGGTACAAGTTGACAAAGCGACACCATTCCAATTCCCGACATAATTTAATCGGCCAACAATCTCAAAACCAATAATATAAGAAAGAACATGTTAAAAGCTTTCCAACGCACCAAACCGCGCCTCAAACCGACTTACGGATCAAAAGTTATAAAGAAAACAAATTGGGAAAAGCTGTCACATTCGCATTGTGAAGCTCCTAGCGAGTCCTTCGCTTCTTCATTCGCAGTGCGAATGTCCCAGCGAACCAAGTCAGAAAGGAAAATAGCCTAAAAATTTCCTAACGTTCGCAGTGCGAACGCCCAACGAATCTTCGCTGCCCCCTTCGTAGTGCGAGTCTCCCAGCGAACAGTGGCAGAAGGAAAACAACACAAAATAACCCAAAGTTCGCAGTGCGAGTCTCTGGCAAATGCTCGCCCTCACATTTGCAGTGCGAATAGCCAGCGAATGCTCGCTTTCCCCTTCGCTAGGGGATTCGCAGTGCGAACCTGCGAATGCAGCAAAACCCAGCAGCGCTGTGACATAACCCAAAACCTTATTTTCACCACCAAAACACTTCCAAGCCAACACATAGCAATCAAAACATAATCTAATCATGGTAACTAGTGTTCTACCACATTTACACAGATTTCCAACCGCGGAAACATCGATTTCTACTCGTTTATCTCATTTCGACCTATATCTAAAACCAATAAAACTTCCACACAAACATACATAATCATACACAAACATAATATAATCGAGTTTCGCACCCTTACCCGATTAAATCGCGTTTGAAAAGTCGGTTGAATCGGTTCCTAAATCCACAAGTTTTCCTCTCTTTTCTTCTTTTTCTTCTCTTCTCTTCTTTTTTCTTTCCTTTCTATTTTTCTCTCTTTTCTTTCTATTCATATGAAAAATATAATATCTACCCAAACAAAAAGACCAAAATACCCCTACACTCAAATATCTCGCAAACGTTCCTAAAACGCGATAAAACATATTCACGACAAAAAAAAATATATTACCACATAAAAGTCAAAAATAAAATAATATAATAATAAAATAATCAAAACGACTCAATTAAATAAAAATAACTAAAACTGGGGCGTTACATGAGACATGTAATGGTTGGGTCCTAAATTAAAACCTGATTCAATTTATTGAAGATAAGATCGAATCAGAGACCTAAGGGAGAATGGAAATTATAAAGATAAAAGATTGAACCTAAGCTAAAAGATATCATAAGCAGTCATCAAGCGAAGTATCGAGATCATAGAGAACTTCAACACTCAAAGGTATCAAACACTACTATCAAGCCCTGATCACAATTTGCAATTCTAAATCAGAATTTTGACCGTAAACTTAAATCAAGACTCAATCCTAAATTTAAATTAAGGATAGATCCCAATTTAATTACCAACTCAATTTAAATTAATTTATGGCTTAAATATTGTTTTCGTCCTTGTAAGTTAGCGAGTTTTTGGTTTTCGTCGCTGAATCTTTTTTTTCTCGGTTTTAGTCTCTATATCTTACTTTTTGTTGGTGTTTAGTCCCTACAGAGGTTTCCTGCGGATTTTCGTGCGGATTTTGTTTTTAAGGAAAATCCGCAGGAAACCTTCGGATTTTCCTGCGGATTTTAGCTTTAGGGACTAAATACCAACAAAAAGTAAGATATAGGGACTAAAACCGAAAAAAAAAAAGATTCAGGGACGAAAACCAAAAACTCGCCAACTTACAAGGACGAAAACATTATTTAAGCCTTAATTTATTAATACAATTAAATTAACCTGATTTAAACGAAGCAAAATTAAATTAGTAATAACAAAATAAATGAAGAAAAAAAAGGTACAAAAGATAAATGAAGGTGTATAGTTTTTTTTATGTAAAAAAAACATGATGGTGGTGGTGGGCTCATCTCAAAAAGCCCAAGGAAATTCAGAATAAAATTAAGAAAAAAAATAATAAAATAAAATAAAAGTTGGGCCGGTGGCACTAGGCCCACACGAGCCACCAACAAACACATTGTGAAAGAAAGGAATGAGGGACCTCTCACTTGTGCAACTCAGTCTCTCTCCCAAGTTTCTCACTCGCGTTCCCGTTACTCTCTCCCTTCTACGTCTTTCTTCTTCATCGCATATCACTCTCGTTGAAGCTCACACCGCCGACTAATAGAGAACCCGCCGCGTCGTGGCTTGCTGCCGTCGGCGGCGGGATGCGATGTCCTCCTCGCTATTGTTTTGCAGTGTCGATATCGTCGCGATTTCGAGTTCGTAATAACGTTATTTCGCAACAAAACACAATTCAAAACAATGCAAGGTGGAGAGCATCCAGAAATTTACCTGAGAACCGATTCGAGGTATGATTCGAAGTTTCCGACTTTTCCGCTTCTGTGCACTGCCATGTTCTATGTATGTGACTGTTTGTATCTGCTGCTCGTGTGTATTTCTGATATTTTAAACTTGAGTCCCTTCTGCAAATGCTTCTGAATGTGGTGTGTATGCTATTTTCAAAACCGTGTTTGTCTGGGTGGTTTTTTGGTGTGTGGTATGCGTGGTTGATCATACGAATACTATTGTACTGCTTCTGGTGCCTGAAAATATTTCTTCTGTGATGTGTACGTATGCTGCTTCTTATAGACTTCATGGAACTTGAAATTTCGATTTTGCAATTAAGTGCGAGATATCGTGTCCGAAACTGTTTTGGAAATAAACATGTCTATTGATGATTCTAATGGGTGTTGTGATTTTCAATTAAACATGTCTAATTTTGCTTGGAATGATTTTGAATTAGTTCCCATTTTTCTTCGACATGTCTGATTTTGTCATTAGATTCCTTACTTGGTACTCTGCTGAAGTTAATTTGCAGGAGAAGGTGAAGGATCAAGCGTTTCAAGTGGTTCCATCTGGCCAAAAGGTATTTTAAGAGGTGTCTTGATTGTGTTTGCAGCAACGGTCATAGGATCTTTGCTCCGCAAGCATGAGAACTGTTTTGAGGGACGATTTCTTTTCTTTTTAGGATTAGGATGATGTTTTTGGTCATGAAGTTTATTATGGATGGAAAGCTCTTTTACTCAATTATTATAATAAAAAGGAATTTTTGTTGCTCAGTCTTGGATTGGTGGTTGGATTGTGAGCTTTATTATTGAATTAGTGTTTTACTTTTCTTCACTGCCTTGCTGTAGGCTTTCCAATTGCTTCCGTGAATTTTTCTTTGTGAATCAATAGTGAATGTGGATATGTTTAATACGAATGGATCTAGGTTCTATCCAAATTGAAGTAGCTTGTTCTCTTCTAGGTAAAAAAAACACTAATCCTTAGATAGAAAGCACGTGAATTTTGAGACTCAAACTAAATCCGTATAACCACTTTCCATTGTCATTCTATATCATGGTTCAAAATATTTGCATCTTGCTTTATTCAAAATATCATGGTTCAAAATGTTACAACTTAAAACCATCAATGCACATTATCTTGTGATGTAATGCTTGAATGGTGCAATTTTCCATGGTGAAATTTGAATCTTGAAATGATAACTCAAACTTGAACTTTGGATATGGATTAGAATTGGTTTATGGTTTAGGAAGAAGAACAAATGGTTCTAGAATGTGGGTTTTGGATAATGATTCTAAAGGAATGGGTATTGAATGGATTGGAAATGGATAGAGATTATTTGGATATGAAAGTGGTAAATATTAATGAACTTTGAACAATCCACTTGCCACTTGAATCCACAGAAATTCCCGCAAACTTGAATTGAATTCTTGACCCAAAATAAATGCCCACGATACTTGATGCCATTTGAACAAGCTTGAATAGATGAACCCATTGGCCTTAATCTTTACTTTGATCACAAATCAACCATATTCCTCTTGATGGATTCATAACTTAATCAACTAGAAATATCTTGACTTAATGAAGCTCCAAACAAACCTTTAGACGGTGATGATCTTTTCACATGAACCATGCCTTGAAGAATCCTTGGAAACAAGGATACAACTTGAAATACAACTTTGCCATAAGATCCTGGCCAGTCTTCAATTGACAGACATGCTCGAATACCAACGAAAGGACAACCTTAATTCTCCTTGAGACATATATAGAGGCTTTTTAGACGTCTTGAAGAAACTGACTTGATACTTGATGAACTTCGATAAAAAGATGCTCATGATAATGATAGTTCAATCCAAAATCCATGAAAGTACCAGCTGAATTAATCTTCAATGATGTAAAAAAAACCTTAAACCAAAGGGAAACCCTAAGACCATTTTAAGTTAATATCAACTAGTCATGCCCTCAAATATTTGACTGAGATAACCATTATCATCTACACTTGAAATTAATGCACCTGCGTAAGCATGTTAGTCGTAATAAGCATGCACACGAAGACCGTATGACCTAAACATGTTATGCTAGATGATGCACAAAGAGGTGGGATCTTAGGGTTAAAAATTAGGGTATGACAGATGCCCCTATTTAAGTTTCTTCTATCCGGAGATATGGAGATTGAAATCTTCGTCTCGACGCGATATGAGAGACTTAAATACAAACATGCATAATTTTTTGGCCCTAAGATGCCACAAAATGCTTATGATATGATATGATATGATATGAATGCCAGATAGAGTTCCTGTGGAGAATGATGTCACAGGGGATAACTGTATACAGAAAATGTTAATGAAATCACAACTAAAGAATGAAAGACCCGACGAGGACGACTTAGCAAACAAAACAAGACTCCACGAGGAAAAGAACTAACTCCACTGGGGAAGAGACTACCAATTGACAATCACAAGGCATCTTAAACACAGGGTGATGAACCCGTGATGAAATCTTTTAACAAATTCGACTCGGAGAACCTACTGTCGAGGCCAACTGTGGGGATTTCAAGTGATATCAACTGGAGGAGTCTACTGCCAAGACTTAGACCTCATTTGAGAATACCTTCTGCCAAGGTTTTATTGAAAAGGTGTCAACTGTCACAATTACTGGGGAATCTGCTGCAGAGATTAACCAGGGAATCTACCGCCGAGATTCTGAAAAGAAATGACTATCTATCGAAGTTTAAAGAAGCATCAAAGTTAACCAGAGAGTCTACTGCCGAGATCCTGGAAACAGAGAAACATCTTCTGTTGAAATTTGATGGAGATCTACTGCCGAGAATAACCAAAGAGTTTACAAATGAAATCACCTTCTGCCGAGGTCTACTAGAAATCTTCTGCCAAGACTTGCCAGGAAATGAAAAGAAAATACCTACTGCCGAGGTCTACTGGAAAACTTCTGTCGAGACTTGCCAGGAAATGAAAAGAAAATACCTACTACCGAGGTCTACTGGAAATCTTCTGCCGGGACTTGCTAGGAAAGAAGAGAAAATACCTTATGCCGAGGTCATTTTTGCTGAGAATTCTATTTTAAACTCCATCGGAGAATCTCCTGCTGAGATTAACCAAAGAATCTGAAATAGAGTTACCTTCAAATAATAAAATAATCTATTTAAAAGGATAATAAACCTCCCCTTGCCTCGGGTCACAAGCCACGAACGGGTCTCAGTTTCTTCCTACAAGTGAATACTTATGGGAGAGTATCTTCACAGGGTATTGGAGATTGAAGACTTCAGCGGAAATCCATAACTCATTGGAGATTAGGAAAATTCATCGGGGATCTTCAAAAGAGATGTTGGTCGGTTGATTTGTGAAACATGTCTTCTCAAATAAAGAGAAAGATCATATGAATCTTCATCAAACTTCTCGAAGAGATGCCATTTGATGAAAGTAATTTTGAATAGTGGACTCACTGGGGAGAACACCACTGAGGAGCAATATTGTTGTAGCTTGAAGATTGCATTGAAGCGAATAAAATCATTGATAACAGGAGTTCTCAAATAAAGATAACACTTGTTAGGTCTTCACCAAACTTCTTTGACGAATTTCCGGAGAAATGCCATTTGATGGAAGAATAATTGATGATCTGATAATTTGTTGGGGGTAGACAAACTGCCTTGAGGAGACTGCCATTTTTCATCCAAAAAAAACAAGCTGCTTAAATAAAGAAGTTGTCGCTTGCGTCTGAGTATGAGTTCCAAGAGAGTGTCACAATGGTGATCTTCAAATAGATTCTTCTTTGGGGAGACAAAGTGCAAACTAAATGCACACTCGATCTAGGTTCAACAACCTAGAGAAATTCAAAATTGTGATTGTCAGGGACCAAAGTTCAATTCAGGAAATAACTGAAAAGAAACGGTCAAGCGAGACTCTATCCAGTGAGGAGTGAGCTCAACTGGGGTTTATCTTTATCCGAAAATGGAAAAGAAAACTAAAGCAACCATCTTCCACGGGGATCGAACTCAGTGGGGAATTAGAAAGGATGTGCTCTTTCAGCTTAGGGATGACGACTCTACTTGGATGGAGAAGACAAACACATTCACTTGGGAGATAAACACGGCCAAAGTGAAAGAAAAAATAAACATCACAAAAATGCAAAATGCACTTATGCCATGTATCTATATGAATGAATGTATGTCATGTTATACTTATGCTGACAAAATAAACGAAGAGAAGTAAACTGGAGATGAAATAAACATCTCGACATGGATACTCGGTCAATCTTCACAAAATAGAAGCATCACTATGGATGAGTGGAGAGCTATATTTGGGACCAAAGTCCTGCATCAAGACATCAAACTTCTCTGGGGAAAAGAGATCACTCCACTTGAGGATGAACATCATGAATTCACTTTGGGGACTGTCAAGATGAATCCTGTTACTCTGTTGGGGATGAAAAAGATCCGCTGGGAAAAGATCAAACTCATGATTGGAGAGATTTCATGGAGATAAAATAAATATCCACGACAAACTGAAGTAGTCTAAAAGAGAGTTGGAGACGCCGTAGCTGAGGCCTCATAGGGGGATAAAATAAATATCCACTTCATTGGGGAAGCTCAGATCAATGTTGTAACTAAAGATGTCAGAGTTGAGACTTCATGGGGATGAAATAAACATCCACTTTGCCAGGGAAGATTAAAGTTGTAAGAAATCCACTGAGGAGTGAAGTAACATTTATGTGAGGGCAAGGTGTCTCTCATTTGAGCTTTATTTTAATGATGTCAAAATATGTACTAAGCTCGTAGTTTGTAAATTTGGACGGTATCATCTCATCATTGTCAGCATTCTTATTTCGCAATGCATAATCTGTGAGAGCAAGAATTGTCTCTACAAGTCAATCTATGTTTTGATGATAACAATAAGTATTTGTGAAAGAACCATTTTATGGTCTAACGTGTGTTGTGTGCAGATTATAAGAACTAAAGACATCAGAACCAACATGCACCAGTTAGATGTACTATGATTGAATATATACATATGCGAAGTTACTATGTGTGACTAAAGTCGCGAGAAGCAAGAACGCTTCTTTATCTAGTCATGATCAGCCATATCCAAGGATGCCAAGATTGCTGTTGCAATGCTCTTGTGGATGCTCTCTGAAAGTGATTGAGATTCTGAAGATAGCGAAGCTTCTGAAGAAGTACACTCTGAAAGAACCAAAGTGCGGAAGACTCCTATGACTTGAAGCTCTGATGGCTGAAGGCGCTGAAGACCAAGTGCAGAAAGAATCTGAAGACTGATGAGTTTTGAAGATCAAAGTTTCAAATAAGAAGTTCTGAAGACTCTGAAGACAGGCTCTGAAGATTCGAAAGATTTGAAGCAAAAAAGGATAACGTTCTTAAAGACCAAGTGCTGAAGTTCTGAAGACTGATTCCTAATGGACTTCTTCAATCGACTGAAGACTTGAAGCATCAGATATTCTGCTAAGAAGACTCTACTCATGCTTCATCAAATTAACATCAGAAGCCACTGAAGTTTTGAAGTCTAAATATTACCGTTGTGAGTTAAATGTACACACTGCCCAAGAAAAGATGTCCGATCACTTCTTCCTTTGCAAAAAGAAGATGTGTCAGTATAACTCATTATATCACAACGTCTCTTTTCCAAATAGCCAACAGTATTCTCAAACGGCTATATTTCTACTGGCTATTTAATGGAAAGAGTTTTTGCTTCTGATGTGTCGATCACTTCTAGAATCACAAACTGAATGTTCAACTACAAAATTGACCAAGTCATTGTGAAGATAGCCACAACGATGAGTACTCGTTGTAACACTTGGAATATTCAAAAGCTATCATTATTTCACTAATGACAATTGTTGTTGAAACTCAAGAAGACAAATCAACACAACAACAACAATCAAGAACAGGAGTTATTGATGAAGAAGACAACATTGAAGATTTGTCAAGTCATCAACCTACCTTCTTGTCAACACTACATTGAAGATCTGAAGCAAGGAGTTGCTGCTCAAAGCTTGCTCAACCAGAAGACGGAGAAGAAGAAGATCTACAAGATGTCAACAGTTGTAATATCTAAATACATCTTTGTAGTTTCTTAGGAAAGCAAGGAGCTGATTGCTCAAAACTTGCTTGAACACATGTGTGTGTTCTTTGTACTTAAACTTAGGAGAAACTTGCTTATTAAGAAGCACAATTTGTAATCTCCAGCTTGCCAATTCAACTAAATGAATTGAGACTTCTCAAGTGAACGTTATATCCTGATGGGATCCCTGAACGGTTCAGCTGTGAGTTGAGGCCCTTGAGTAGATCACTTGGTGATCAGATACTTGATATGACAATGGCTGGGTGTCATTGTGGAAAATCCTGAAATAGGGTCAGTAGCGTTATATTCATTGTGATGAATCCCTGAACGTCTAGCTGTGAAAGCCTAGCAGTAGATCTTACGAGATTGGAACCTGCATGTCAATGTTCATTATATTCATTAAGTTAAATCCCTGAACGATTCATTGGGTTGTTAGTCACAGTGCGGCTGTGCAAGTTGTTAGTCACCGGCGTGGCCAGTGCAAGTGTAATCATGATTTGATTATAATGGATTAAGTCCTTGTGTTCAAGGCGAAATCACCTGAGGAGGGTGGACCGGATTAACCCGCGTGGTGAACCAGGATATATCGTGTGTCCTTTACTCTCTTGCTTAGTATCTCTATTTATGTTTTTGCATTGTATATCAGAACCTCATATTAAGCAAAGTCAGAACCTTGTAGCCTATCTCTGATAAGCTTCCGCACTGCAAGTTCTGAGAATCGTATCTTATGATCAGAACCTATATGGTTCTCATGTTCCATACTTAAGAGATCAGAATCTCTCAACGAACATTGAAGGTTCTTGAGTGTCTCTTTAACAAGATGAGAAAAGTTACAAAAAGAGTAAATACACAATTCAAACCCCCCTTTCTTGTGTCTTTCTCGCACCTTCATAATCATGAGTCTAAACATATAGGAGGAGTCTTGCATATCCCTTACATGTGTGTGATCATGGTATTAGTATTAGGCATGCATAAATTGTGCCTAAGTAGATAAATCGTGTCGAAAAATCAATTTTTAGGAATTTTTGAAGCTTGAGTCGACCAAAGCTGAGGTCTGGTCGACACATGGAATGTTGACAATTTGTGAATTTTGCTCGGGTTAGCGCACACTGACCCTGCGGTCGACGCATGCCTTTGTTATTTCTCATTCTGAATTTTCTTCTGCCATGCGTGGACGCATGACCCCTGTAGCGGTCGACGCCTGGTCTTCCAACATGCGCAGATTTGTCCACGGGTCAGCGCAGGCTAACCCTCTTTAATGTTTGGTCGACCGTTCGCTGCTTATAACTAATTTTTATGGTTTTTTCTAAGTTTAAAATGCTGTTATGATTGGTTGTTGATCCTTGCATCACATAAATACTTGGTTCCTCATTTTTTACACAAAACAACAAGAAAAAGTGAAAGATATACGTTGAAACTTTTCTCTCATCACCTTCATCTTCATTCTTGCACCTTTCTCAACAAATACACATAATCATTTTTGTTGATTTTCTGCATCATGAGGTGATAACGTCCAAACATAGAATTATATCTTGGTTTAGGGTGAATGTTTCAGTGGGTTTTTTCTTGAATAAAACCTCTAGGGTTTTGTCCTCCAAGATCAATTGGATTTGGGGGTTTTTGGTTCAGATCTTGTGTGCATTGAATTCAGCCGAGCGAAGGTGATCGAAGAACGGTGGGTTTTGTTGATCTAGTAGCGTTAACCGGAGAATTGTGCAACAAGGTTTGGGAATCAAATTTTGTGTGGATCGGAATCAGCCGAGTGAAGGTGATTGACGATCGGGGTGATCATTCAATCTAGTAATGGTAAACGGAGGTTCATCCAACAAGTTTGAGGCACTTGATTCGACTCGAATCAAGGGAAGAGAAGACATAGTATCTGCATCAATGAAGTTTCTTAAGTGTGTGATAGCTAAGTTTTCTCTTGTAAAAATAATTTGCAAACAAGATTATAGATATCTCAATTCTAGATTTAGAATTGGGGGCAGACGTACCCGAAGCGAGGACGAAAGGGGAACTGCCTAAATAAACCTGGTGTCGTTTCTCTTTCCCTATCTCATTTAATTTTCGAACTGTTTACGCTTGTGATTGTTCAAGTGATCGATAAAAATTTTGGTATAGTTTAGTTTAGAAAATTAATTTGAAAACCATTGCACAATAATTTTTGGATTGTGCTTAGTGAAAATTCTGCATCAACTATCATAGAAGGTTTAGCTTGGAGTTTTATGCACTCCAAGTGCTCAATAAATTGAGTGCTTACAAGGTGTTTGATATATCGTCAAGTTTGGTTTAATTTTGACTGCACATTGGAGATTGCACCATATTAAATGCTTTTGGAAAATTTATTAAGTGTTAAGTTGTGATTCTATTTTTCTCTTCGAGCCTTTCGTTCCATTTGGCTTACGTATATCCGATTCTCTCAGTAACTCTGTTCGTGTAGACAAATTATCCTCGGCCGCTTCCGCAAAATATTTTTAAAAATAAATTTTAGCGCCGACTCGCATTTAAAAAGAAGTGATCTATTCAACCCTCCTTCTAGATCAATTGCCTTCGTCTAACATGTGGTATCAAGAGCACCGGTTAAATCTAGTACTTCAAGTATAACTTTTTAGAAAATGGCAAACGAACCGAAAGGGGCTTATAATAGAGCACCTGTTTTTAACGGTGAGAATTATAGTTACTAGAAGGATTGTATGCGTGTTCACATCAATTCTATTGATAGGAAGGTATGGAGTGTTATACAAAATGGTCCAATGGAAATAACCATGACCGATGCGAATAACGTGGTAGTACCTAAGCCTGAAGCACAATGGAATGAAGAAGACGAGAAAAAGTACAACTATGATTGAAAGGCTAGAAATATTATGATCTCCTCATTGGGAGTTGACGAGTATTATAGAGTTTCACATTGTACAAGTGCTAAAGCTATGTGGGGCGCGTTACAAGTTACCCATGGGGGTACTAACGACGTCAAGCTAGCTAGAATCAATACATTGACTCAAGCATTCGACCTCTTTCACATGAATTAAGGGGAATCCATTGCCGACATGCAAAAGAGGTTCACTCATTTAATCAATAGACTTAACTCACTTGGTAGGCCAATTTCCAATGACGTTGCTACTAACAAAATCTTGAGGTGTCTTACTAGGGATTGGCAACCGAAGGTGACCGCCATAAAAGAAGCCAACGACCTAATGACATTAGACATCACAACATTATTTGGGAAGCTCGAGGAACATTAGAAAATGCTCATTAGCTTAGACCAATTTGAGAAAAGAGAGAAGAAGGAAAAGAACAAGACCAAAGAAGCGGAAAATAAGTCGATAGCTCTAAAGACTTCTAGTTCAAAGTCCTCCGCATATGAGCTGAGCGAGAGTGAATCTAGTGATGACGAGGAAGAGGATTCGAATGAAGACATGGGATTATTTGTGAAGCGATACAATCGCTATATCAAGAAAAATGGTATTCAACATTCGGAGAAAAACCTCGTCAACTTTCGAAAACAATCAAGGTCTTCCAAGAATGAAGACAAAAAGAGTGAAAAAACTAAGGGTTCTTGCTATAACTGTGGAAAAGTCGGCCACTATATGCCGGACTGTCCATTGTTGAAGAAGGACAAAGGTAAGGATAAAAGTCGTCAAGGGAAAGAACAATATAAACCTAGAAGAGCCTATATCGCTTGGGAAGGCGATAATGAATCATCTAGTGCTGAAAGTTCAAGTGACGAAGGAGAGTCCGTCAACCTTTGCCTTTCCGCTCACCAAAAGAAAAAGAACAAAAATGTAAGACCATTTAAGTACGATAACTTTAATTCAATGTCTTATTCTCAACTACAACATGTGTTTGATACTCTACACCATGAGGCCAAGGAAGCCTTTAAACGGTTAGCTTCAAATAAACAAATATTTTCTCATTTGGAGCAAAAGAACTCCGATTCTGAAAAGGAATTAGAGGCTCTCAAAAAGTCCATGGTGGAAGTAACAAAGGTAGATGTTGTTAAAGACAAAAGTAAGTGGTTAAATTTTGGTTGCGATACTTGTCACATTTGGCAAAAAGAGGTTAGAACTCTTAAGGCCAAGCTTGACAAGGCTCTAGAACCAAAAATGACTTTTGCTATTGATAAATCACATTTTAAGAAAGGCATGATTAATCCATATCAAAAATATACTTATGTGATTAGAAATCAACCTAGCAAAAGTGATTGTCATGTTAACCTTACTTGCTTGTATTGTTGCAAAAGGGGTCATACCATTGCTAAGTGTCGCTTTAGGAGGTTTTTAGTTCCTAAAGGCATTTATCAATGGTTGCCCAAATGCAATCCTGTTTTCACTCACAACCAAGGACCCAATAAGAATTGGGTACCTATTTTCCTTGATTGACTATGTAGGTACAACGTCTTGAGACCACGGAAAGAAGATGGGTTCTAGATAGTGGCTGCTCAAGGCATATGACGGGAGACATATCTCTTTTCATCGACTTTGTGGTGAAGAAAAAAGGGATTTGTTATCTACGGAGACAATAACAAGGGACACATACTTGGCAAAGGTAGTGTAGGTAACCCCTCATCTACTACTATCTCAGATGTGATTCTTGTTGATGGCCTTAAACATAACCTTTTAAGCATTAGTCAATTATGTGACAAGGACTATAAAGTATCTTTTTCAAAGGATTGTTGCGTAATTGAAAATAGTGATAAAAAGGATGTGTTTAAAGGCTTGAGGGTCAATAACGTCTATATGCTAGACTTGAATGAGGTATCGTTGAGTAGCGACAAGTGTCTAGTCACCATGAGTGAAGATTCATGGTTATGGCATAGACGGTTGGCGCATGTCAATTTTGATTTTCTTAATAAAATAGTTTCTAAAGACCTAGTAATCGGCTTACCCAAAATCAAATTCACAAAGGATCACTTATGTAATGCGTGTCAAATGAGGAAGCAAACAAGGATCACGTTTAAATCTAAAAACATTATTTCAACTACGAGACCCCTTGAGCTCCTCCATATGGACCTCTTTGGACCATCTAGGATTAAGAGCCTAGGTGGTAACTATTATGGTTTTGTGATAGTCGATGACTTTTCTAGGTTTTGCTGGACTATTTTCTTAGCAAGCAAGAGCGATAATTTTTTGGCGTTTGAAAAATTTGCCAAGTTATCCCAAAACAAATTGAACACAAACATTATATCAATTAGAAGTGATCATGGGGTGAGTTCGAAAACCATCTTTTTGAAGCATTTTGTGAAAGCCATGGGATTGATCATAATTTTTCCGCACCACGTACACCTCAACAAAACGGGGTTGTGGAACATAAAAACAGAATTTTGGAAGAATTAGGAAGGACTATGATCAATGAGAGTGGACTTCCAAAATACTTTTGGGCCGACGCTATAAGTACGGCTTGTTACGTTTTGAATAGGGTGCTCATCCGTCCTATTCTAAACAAGACACCGTATGAGCCTTTAAAAGGGAGAAAGCCCAATGTATCTCACCTTCACGTTTTTGGTTGTAAGTGTTTCGTGTTGAATAATGGTAAAGAGACACTTGGTAAGTTTGATGTTATGGCCGACGAAGGTATCTTTCTTGGATACTCTCAGTCTAGTAAGGCATATAGAGTTTACAATAAGAGGTTACTTACTGTTGAGGAGTCGGTACATGTTACTTTTGATGAGTCTTATACGAAAAATGTCAGAAAAGGTAGTTCTTTTCATGGTGCAGGTGTATCTTCAGAAGACATACTCAAGGACACTGATAAAGGGATTGATCAACCTGAAGCAGTGCATGTTGAGGAGGAAAAAGATCACCAACCCGTGAAGAGTGAGGAGGATCATCCGTCTAATAAAGATGACCTTCCTCCAGCTTGGAAGTCTTCCAAAGACCATCCCATTGGCAACATTCTCATTGACATCTCAAAGAGAGTAACAACTCGTTCCAAGCTAAGTAACTTCTGTTATTACTCCGCTTTTGTTTCGCAAGTTGAGCCTAAAAACTCAAAAGAGGCCTTACTCGATGAACATTGGCTTTTGTCAATGCAAGAGGAGTTGAATCAATTTAAAAGAAATGAGGTTTGGGACCTTGTCCCTCCTCCGCGAGGCCATCGAGTAATCGGCACCCGATGGGTGTTTAGGAGCAAGCTCGACGAAAATGGAGTTATAACTAGAAATAAAGCGTGCTTAGTTGCGCAAGGGTATAACCAAGAGGAAGGCATAGACTATGAGGAAACTTATATGTATGTTGCCCGACTCGAGGCTATACGCCTGTTGCTTACCTACGCATATGCGAAAAACTTCAAATTATTTCAAATGGATGTAAAAAGTGCATTCCTTAACGGTTATATTAATGAAGAGGTTTATGTTGCCCAACCTCCTGGATTTGAGTCCCATGAGTATCCCGATCACGTTTATAAACTAAAACGTGTTTTGTACGGTCTCAAACAAGTCCCTATGGCTTGGTATGAGCGTCTTAGAAAATTTCTACTTGATCAAGGGTACTCTAGAGGAAAGGTTGACACAACTTTTTTCATTAAACGTCAAGGAAAACACCAAAATTTGGTACAAGTATATGTAGACGATATTATATTTGGTTCTACTAACACAAATATGGTCAAGGAGTTTTCTAAGTTAATGCAGGAAGAGTTCGAGATGAGCATGATGGGGGAGCTTAACTATTTCCTTGGATTGCAAATCAAGTAACTTGATGAAGGGACATTCGTGAGCCAGACGAAGTATTGTCTTGAGTTACTCAAGCGCTTCTACATGGCTAGCTCAAAGGCCATTGACACTCCGACGCCTACGTGTGCCAACTTGAGTCGAGATGAAAATGGTAAGGATGTAGATGTCAAGAGATATAGAGGTATGATTGGCTCTCTCCTCTATCTTACCGCATCACGACCAGATATCATGTTTAGTGTCTGCATGTGTGCTAGGTACCAATCGTGTCCTAAGGAGTCTCATTTAAAAGCTGTAAAGTGCATACTTAGGTACCTATGCGGTACTCCAAAGTATGGGCTTTGGTACTCTAAAGGAAGTGATTGCTCTTTGGTTGGCTATTTCGATTCCGACTTTTCCAGGTGCAAATTGGATAGGAAAAGTACTAGTGGTACTTGTCACTTTTTCTCGAATTCCTTAGTGATTTGGCATAGCAAAAAGCAAGTTTCTATTGCTTTGTCAACAGCCGAGGTGGAATACGTTGCGGCCAGTAGTTGTTGTGCTCAAGTATTGTGGCTTAAGCAACAATTACTCAACTACAATATTCAACTTGAACGTATTCCTATTTTGTGTGATAATACAAGTGACATTAACCTAACCAAAAACCCGGTATTACATTCTCGCACAAAGCATATAGAAGTAAGGCATCATTTCCTTAGGGATCATGTAGAGAAAGGCGATGTGGTATTTGAGCATGTTGATTCTAAGAATCAACTTGCGGATATTTTCACTAAACCTCTTGCGACGGAGCCTTTCTTTAATATCCGTATGGAACTTGGTGTTCTCGATATCTCGGATCGCTTTTGACTTTGTATATATGATTGTATGCTCTATACTTTTGCGTGTTTTTATTTTTTAACTAACAATAAGTGATAAGATTAAGCTATATGTAAGGGAATCCATCATTAATCATCGGAGGTAATATCGTTCCTTCTTAGATTACCATTCTTGATCAATTATATGTGTAAACTATTGTGCCCAAAATGTGGTTTGAATTGATGTTTAAATCATGATTAAATGTATTTTTAATCCATTTTTAAGTTTGGCATGTGTGTGGCTTGTAATTTATTCTTACTTGTCGCATAATATGCTCAAAATATGCATTTTTCCATGTCTTACTTGTTTGAGTCGACCAAAACATGGCGTGGGTCATCTCATAAAATGTCAATTTTTCTCATATGTAGGCGTGGTTCAGCGCAGGTCGACCTATGGTTGACGCATCCCTTTGAAAATTTTGAAATTATTAAAATTCATTCAGCGTGCGCCGATGCACGACCTGTTTAGGTCGACACATCGTTGACAATTTGTGAATTTTTCTCGGGTTAGCGCACGCTGACCCTGCGGTCGACGCATGCCTTTGTTATTTCTCATTCTGCATTTTCTTCTTCCATGCGTCGACGCATGACCCCTGTAGCGATCGACGCATGGTCTTCCAACATGCGCAGATTTGTCCACGGGTCAGCGCAGGCTGACCCTCTTTAATGTTTGGTCGACCGTTCACTGCTTATAACTAATTTTTCTGGTTTTTTCTAAGTTCAAAATGCTGTTATGATTGGTTGTTAATCCTTGCATCACATAAATACTTGGTTCCTCATTTTTTACACAAAACAACAAGAAAAAGTGAAAGATATACATTGAAACTTTTCTCTCATCACCTTCATCTTCATTCTTGCACCTTTCTCAACAAATACACATAATCATTTTTGTTGATTTTATGCATCATGAGGTGATAACGTCCAAACATAGAATTGTATCTTGGTTTGGGGTGAGTGTTTCAGTGGGTTTTTTCTTGAATAAAACCTCTAGGGTTTTGTCCTCCAAGATTAATTGGATTTAGGGGTTTTTGGTTCCGATCTTGTGTGCATTGAATTTAGCCGAGCGAAGGTGATCGAAGAATGATGGGTTTTGTCGATCTAGTAGCGTTAACCGGATGATTGTGCAACAAGGTTTGGGGATCGAATTTTGTGTGGATCAAAATCAGCCGAGTGAAGGTGATTGAAGATCGGGTGATCGTTCAATCTAGTAACGGTAAACGGAGGTTCATCCAACAAGTTCGAGGCACTTGATTCGACTCGAATCAAGGGAAGATAAGACATAGTATCTGCATCAACGAAGTTTCTTGAGTGTGTGATAGCTAAGTTTTCTCTTGTAAAAACAATTTGCAAACAAGATTATAGATATTTCAATTCTAGATTTAGAATTGGGGGCAGACGTACCCGAAGCAAGGACGAAAGGGGAACTGCCTAAACAAACCTGGTGTCGTTTCTCTTTCCCTATCTCATTTAATTTTCGAACTGTTTATGCTTGTGATTGTTCAAGTGATCGATAAAAATTCTGGTATAGTTTAGTGCAGAAAATTAATTTGAAAACCAACGCACAATCATTTTTGGATTGTGCTTAGTGAAAATTCTGCATCAACTATCGTAGAAGGTTTAGCTTGGAGTTTTATACACTCCAAGTGCTCGATAAATTGAACGCTTACAAGGTGTTTGATATATTGTCAAGTTTGGTTTAATTTTTGGCTGCTCATTGGAGATTGCACCATATTAAGTGCTTTTGGAAAATTTATTAAGTGTTAAGTTGCGATTCTATTTTTCTCTTCGAGCCTTTCGTTCCATTTGGCTTATGTATATCCGATTCTCTCAGTAACTCAGTTCGTGTAGACGAATTATCCTCGGCCGCTTCCGCAAAATATTTAAAAAAACAAATTTTAGCGCCGACTCACATTTAAAAAGAATTGATCTATTCAACCCCCATTCTAGATCAATTGCCTTCATCTAACAACATTCACTTCACTGGGAAGGTTGAGACCAAAGAAATTCGCTGGGGAATTCTTAGATCACCAACTGGGGAATTCTTGCATCAAACCTGTCGTAGCTGCTTGAAGTAGAGATTCACCAGGGAATTGTCATGACCACTTACTGGGGAAATGGGTGAAGAATGCTGTGAGAACAAAGATGTTCTGCATTGAAGAACTGCGTGGTAGTCTCCATTTTGAACAATAGTTGTTGTGACTGGATGAAAGTCTTCAATTCTCAAATGCCCCAGATCACATGGTTTATGAGAAGAAGTCATCTCAAGAGGATTTTACAGAAAACTTGGCATCCAACTGTTCTAATGTCTTCAAACTCTTGGAGAGATTTATCAAATCTCGACGTAGCTGCCCCAAATTGACTGCATTTTGTATAGATGAAACTTCAAACTTTCCCCCTTGGGGGTGGTCAGACGGTGAAAGCAACAACTGAGAAATAACTTTCCCTTGTTTTGCAAAATCTTCAGGCAACATGCCCTTGGATATGATCATCCTTTTGAAATGATTCGCCATTTACTCATCAGAGTTTCAAGTCTCAAAAGATTGAGCTCGTCGCCGACGCTCGTATGCAAGCTTATGCAAGTCATGCTTTTACAATCAAAGAAATAACAACAAATGCAAGCAAAAAAACAAACAAACATCCTGATGATCTTGGGAATAAGCTCTCCTCTTGATTTCTCCGATTTGAAAGGACTTTCTTAAGTCTTCACATCTATTAGCGTAAAGGTGTTCCATTCATAACTGGGCTTCCTCCCTTGAAGGTCAGCACTTCATCGTTGATCATCTCTTGAACCTTGGAAAATCTTGCACTCTTCAATCGAATGCCCCATTGCTTCATCATGAAACTCACAACTGGCATTTAGATTGAACCAAGGCGGGCGAGACTTCATGGCTCTGGTCTTTCTGGGTGTCATCATTGGATTTCGGGTAAAATAAGACCACAATTAACTATAAGTCATTGGGATTGAATCAAACTGGCGAGTCTTCCCTTCTGGACCATTCAGAGGTCTCCGCTGATTCTGATAATTCAGATTCTGCACTTGTTGAGTCTGACGTTGATCCTGAGGAGTCAACCTTTGTTGTTGGTACGAAAGTCCATGAAGTAGTGGTTGCTGGCACTGAACAGGCGCTGCATACTGACATTGGTGATAAGACACCAGAACTGGGGCTTGCAAGATCTGAGGAGAATCCCAAATTGCATCAACATCAACACTTCTTTCCTCTTTGTTATACCCCAAATTTTGACCACTAAGATTTCCCATCATTATACAAATCATTATCACAATATGGATGTACTTTAATGCCTCATCAATCTCCTCAGAGATGTTTGAGCATTCACCACAATCAAGGATTAGGGTTTCAAGCCCTCTTAGGACACTTGGACAAAGGATCAATCAAGAAATGACATAATCTTCAACTTGTCTAGCCTCTCAAACACCTACAAAGGATCAAAAGGACTCCCACATCAGGAATCAAGCACAAAGTTACAGCATTCCAAGTGGATCAAGCCTCAAGATCGCGAGTGTCACCAAATTAGGGTTTTGGTCGACTGAGGCCTCTAGATGGAAATTTTCTTCTGGGCATGAGCCATTGCTTCAAAACACAACTTAAGATACTCCAAGGGACCTCATGGACCCAATCATCAGGTCAATTTAACCTCAGGGGATGCATTTACCAAAAATCAGGAATTAGGGTTTCTTGACCTAATTCACCCCTAAGTTGACTTTTGGGACAAAACATGAGCCAAGACCTCAAGACATGATTTGAGGGCCTCCAATACACTACATTTATCCATTTACAACAATGGATTGATCCATGAAGCTTGATTCACAAGTTTCAATTTCATCTGGACCACAATTAGGGTTTCAAGGAAAAAAGTCAACTGTACCTTTGACTTTTGACCCAGACATGCTCCCAAACCTTGGGACATGATTCAATACACCCTACAACACCTATGGAATGTATCCATTAGGTTTGATTTAGGTCAAGGACTTGATTTCACCAAGGATCACACAGTTTGGATTTCATCCGATAAAAAGTCAACTGTGCACTAAATCAAGTTTGACTTTTTGAGATTTTTCACAATTATGGTTCTTTGACCCTAAAACAATGTTAATATGTGATTTGAATCATCATTTATCAAGAAAAATCAAAGAAAGTGAGTTAACTTGTAAAAGGGGTAACCATAAAAACTTAGAAATTTTCTAAGTTGTGGAACAAAGTGGCTAGGGTACCAACTTCCAAGGACCATAACTTGAGATCCAAGCAACCATTTTGGATGGTCCAAAGATGGATCTGTAGCTCTCATGGCATACTTTAAAATCTTCAACTACAGCTCATTCCAATTCCTCATGGATTTTAAGTTATGGAGTGATCAAAATCACAAAAAACATGAAAATGACATTTTTCCAACACTTAGTGAAATTTTCACTAAGTCAGAATCTGCCTTATTTTTTCCCAAATGTAGAGGCATTTTTCATTGTAATCCAAGTTGATTCAAAACTAAAGTTGGACATTATGTTTAAATAGGATATATCAGCTTTCCAAAATGTCCAAGAACTCCATGAAACTCCACCTGAGCTAGAGGTTATGACAGCTGCAACATGCCTTGCTACAAACTATTTTGCAAGGAAAATTTGTGCATTAGGGCTCGATTTGATCAAATTGTGCAACTTCGAGCATGGTTATCCATCTGCACACCTCAAGGGGGAACAACCAAGGGACAAGCACTGATCCATAAGCCTCCCAAGTCTTTGGAACTACATATAGGTTTGGCACCCCTAAAAGCTAAAGATGCCTCAAGACTCCAATTTTGTTTTGAGGCATTCAATGGATGCATAGAGCTGGCATGTATCAGTCCATGATCAACCAATTGAGTCAAGATAAGCTCACACCACAGAGAACCATAGGCATGTGCTCTAATCTCAAGTCAATGGCTAGAGGAGACTTGAGATTCCATTTGATCCACATTGGCCAAAGTCCTGATACAGTTGCCATTCCATATTGCTTTCAAAACAAACTTGCTCCACTATAAATAGAGCTCATTTGTGCTCAGTTTGAGTACACCAAAGCACCTATACTGATGCTTTCCTCAAAATCTCTCTCTTTATGCCAAAATGCTTTCTTTTGCAAGGTAACTCTGAATTTTTGAGTTAGAGAGCATTTCCATCACAACTCATTATCCAAACACATCCAATATGTCATATCTAAGCTCTCCAAACTCTCATATGTGACCTGTAACACCAAAATCACAAAGTCCCCTCTCAAAACCTCAAAATTGGACTTTTTTTGCATTTTTCAAGCCATGTCTTGATTCAGTCACTTTTAGAACCAGATAAAACCTCAAACACACTCCAAATATCATCCTTGAACTGTCCCAAATGGTTCCCCACATCTGGAACACCATTTGAGAGAGTTGCCATATTGGTCAGTTTTGCCCCTTTTGCAAGAAAGAGCTCAAACTTGTTCCTGAGGATTCCAGCTGGTGGTGACCATTCTAAAAGCTTCTAAGGGGTCAATTGAGAGTGTCTAAGGCATCAAATTACTTCTGGCACAAGAAACTTGGCAGATTGCACAAAAAGCTCCAAGAGGTAAGTGCATCATCACTTGAACTTTCTGAAATATGCATTGCTTTGAAGTCCACTGATCATAAACATCTTATACATGTTATATATGTGGTGTTTAAACCAATTTGCCATGTAATTCTTGATTGTACCATGTGTTAGTATAGAAAATGCGATTATAGGCCTATTTCAAAAACACTATCGGGTTTTTCAATAGGGACCTCATCTGAAAAAACCAAGACCACCATTGGATTTCTTGTGAAATTCTAGGCAGGATAGACCTAAATTTTGTCCCAATCCATGGAGAAATGAGAAAGTTATGGCCTTTACGTTTTTGGTCCAAAACCTTGCCTTGCCTTGCCCAAGCCTAAAACATGCCTTATGTATTTCTAGGGTGGCTTTGATACACGGATGTATCACCACCCAAGTGGTAGAAGGCGCGCACTGCAACCTTGAGGTCTGGGGTTTGAATTCCCCTCGCCCAGACTCCTTTTTTAGCCTTTTTTTTTTCCATTTTTTTAAATATTTGCCATATTATTTTAAATGATTTGGAAAATTAATTTCTCTCTCACTTTTAATTATTTTTGAATGGTTTTTTTGCAAAAAATCACAAAAATGTTAAAATATTTTATCCCACAAAAATTCAAATTTATATTATTTATTTAATATAATTAGAATTTTTGTAATTAATTTCATTTTAATTGTTTTTAAACATTTTTAAATGGAATTCTCACTTTGATCTTTCAAAATTAATTGGATTTTAAGCTTTCACATGATTAAACCTGGTTTTCCAAAATATTTTCCAAAGTGTACAACTTGTTTTTGAATATAATTGATATTTTATCATTTATTATTTAAATTACCTTTGAAAAATGCCATGTTAATTCCAAAATTAGGGTTTCCTCCCGATTTTTAATCTTCAAACACTCATGGGCCTCTTGGATAGAGTGTAAGTCCCACCCCTTTGTAAATAAAACAATTTTGGGCCTCACACATTGTATAAGTCCCTCTGTATATTTTCAAAAGTTCGGCGCGATCGTCGCCTTTGTACAAAATCAACTGGGCCTCCCCTCATGTTGTAAGTCCCATTTCTTTTCCTTTTTCAAATAATTTGGGCTTCTCCTTGAGTTGTAAGACCCATACCTTTGTACAAAAACCATTTGAGCCTCAGTCGTTGTATAAGTCCTGATACAATTTTCAAAACAACGATGCGATCACGATTAAACCTTGGGCCTCTCCTTGAGTATAAGCCCCAACAATCTTTTCAAAAACAACTTCCCTTTTGATTTGGATTCAAATATACATGTAATTATCAAAATTTTCTTTAATTTCTTTGAACAACTAACAATACAGCATGGAAGCTTTCTCACCTGTAAGTTTTAATAGCTTTCATTTACTCGCTTTCATATGTATATAACTGTATTGTGGGAAGTTGCTCCTCTGTATGTCTTCTTTCATATCCTTTTAAATACTTGTCATATATCAACTGTGTATATACTAGTATAGATATTTAAAGTTTTCCCCGGCAACTAGGCCTAGAACTAGGTAAAGCCGTGTTGGTCACTCTTTAAATACAGTAAAAACTAGATCCCTATAGGATTTCCAGATACAGTCTTGCCTTCTCTTGGGCTTAAACAATATGGAACAAAGAGAAAGGCAGTATTCTTCATGAACCTTTTCTCAGGCTATCACTATTAGAAATTGTCAAAGAAATTCTACTCCCCAGAGTTGATCTATTCTCGGTGAATAGCATCTCTTGAGTTTCTTCAAACCTCGGAACTTTCACTAAATGATCTATTCTCGGTGAATAGCATTTCTTGAACTTTTCTTGGTTTGGGACCCACAGGCTTCCTAAAAGCATCCTCGCCTCCTCTTAGGCTTTGTACAAGGACCCTTCGGCTTCTTAGAAGTTCTCATGCCTTCTCTTAGGCTTAATACAAAGACCCTGAAGACCTCTTAAAGGTATAAGACATAACTTAGTCATCCTTTGATAGAGCAGTCTTTCCAGTGTCAAATCACAGACCAATTTAGGGTTGATTCTCATCCCTTAAAAACACCCGCCTCCTCTTGGGCATCATACAAAGGATAAAACTCTTCGACACCAATAGACTTGGACAGTTAAACCCCTTTGAGTCTTAAAGACATTCTCAAGTTCCCTACAAACATAGGAGAAACCCCGGTCACCCTAGATCGATCTCCAGCAGAGCTGAAACCTAGTCAGTCTCATAAAAACCCCAAATCAGAACCTTAGGGTATCTGATATCTCAAATCTTCTATAAACCTCAGCAAGAGTTGATTTCCCCACTTGGACCTGCCTAGGGATCTGACTAATCCTCAGCAGAAAGCTAGCCTCCTCTTAGGCTTTGTATAATGATCCTTCCTCAGCAAAGTCAGCCTCCTCTTGGGCTTTGTACAAATGATTCTCCCCAGCGGAGCTAACCTTTTCAGACTCTCTTGTTGAGTCAATCACTTTTCAGACTCTCTTACTGAGTCGATCAACTTTTCAGACTCTCTTGTTGAGTCAATTACCTTTTAGCGCACTCTTGTTGAGTCAACCCTTTTTAGCCTCAATCCTGGGCTTTGTACAGGACAGATAAAAACACTCTCTTATTGAGTCAATCTTTTCCAGCCTCCTCTGAGGCTTGGTATAATGATTTCCCCTAGCAAAAGTTAGCCTCCTCTTAGGCTTTGTATAATGATTTCTCTAGCTTGTTCAGCCACAATCCTGGGCTTTGTACATGACAGATAAAAAGCACTCTCTTGTTGAGTCAAACCCTTTTAGCCTCAATCTTGGGCTTTGTACAAGACATAAATCTTCATAACCTTCTCTTAAGCTTGGGACAAATATCTTCCCCAGCGGAGCCAATTCCTCTCAGCCTTCTTTTAGGCTATGAGAAATAATACCCTAAGCAGGCCTCAATCTTGGGCTTCGTACAAGACAGATAATACTTTTCCGCAGAGTCAAACTCATTTCAGCCTCAATCTTGGGCTTTGTACAAGGCACATACAAATATCCTCACCCCGAGTCAGTTAAATTTCTCATTTTATCCTCAATCTTGGGCTTTGTACAAGACACATACAAACCTCCCCGGCGGAGTCAAAATCCCCTTTTAGCCTTAATCTTGGGCGTTGTACAAGACAAATAGAATATTTCCCCTGGAAAAGTCAAACTTATAGCCTCCTCTTAGGCTTCGTACAATGATATCCCCAAAGAGTCAGTCTCTTTTTAGCTTCAATCTTGGGCTTTGTACAAGACAGATAAAACACTCTCTTGTTGAGTTGGTCATTTCCAGCCTCCTCTTAGGCTTTGTATAAGGACTTCCCTAATGGAGCCAATCAACCTCTTAGCTTCAACCTTGGGTTTGATCAAGGCACACAAAAATCAATAATCCCCTCAGAGGAAGTCCAATCCCTCTTTAGAGATGACAAGTTCTCTCTCAGTAAAACCTTTTAGCTTCAATCTTGGGCTTTGAACAAGACACAAATAAACCTATTTAGCTTCAATCTTGGGCTTTGAACAAGACACCAAAACATCATTTTCCTCCCTTAGTTAGAATAGGAGGAACTACGATTGCTCTGATTTCCCTGTTTCATTTAAATGGGAATACGTAGGCATAAGATTGCGAAATCTTAGCGAGCATACTAAACAAAAACTCTAGGTCCAGTACCTTCATACATCAGTAAAAAACTTTAGGTTTCATACCTTAGTCATCATTCATCCCCATTTTCTACAGAAAACAAAAACTCATTCACTCTCTCATATTTCCCAAGAAACTTTCCCAACCCATTAACGGATAAACACCATCAAGTATAAAGCGAAACCTAAAGCTAATATCCTGTGGATAACCACATATAGGATGGGTAATTGACAACTCCCCATTGTATAACCTGACCCCCGGAGCCCCCAATCTCTTTAAAGCGTTTGTTCAGTTAAACATTCACGTGCAAGGTTAGTTTTAGATGGCTTCCCTTTCCCTTCCAGCTTCAAGGGATAAATAAGAAATCAGAAAGTAGCACTCCCTCCTCCTCATTGTGGTGAGGAAAACCCAGCGATAAGGTGGTTGCGTCACCGACAAAAGTCGCTCGCTACAGTTAAATGGCGACTCTGTTGGGGAGTCATTGTCTGTATAGGACTAGGATTATAGCTCTTAAGAGGTCTAGGATGCTAGTTTTAGGAATATATATATATATATATATATATATATATATATATATATATATATATATATATATATATCGCTTTTCCTAATTGATATCCGTGTTTATTTTTCTGCTAATGGGACTGCGGGTGATGCCGCATCTAGAAAGTTTGAGTGACACCTAAGATAAGTGATGGCATTAGATAGGTAATCTTACAGGGAGTGACTCCCAAATAAGAGACCCCGGTAGACCATCGAATCAGTGGAAAGACTCTTTGCGGATTCAATGCCTATACGACTTCGATTGTTGAAAGCAGATTGTTCAATTGTGGTATTCTATGAAACTGAGGATTTAGTAGACTGGGACCATGTTACTATTTTGTAGTGCGGAAGCTATTGGAAATAGTTGTCACGCGATACTACCCTTATTTGAGATTACTCTAAGATACTGCAGCTCGCTCGGGTGAACCAGCCAACTATTGTTATCCCAAGAGGGGTCAATGATTTTGAGGACAGGTACAAAAAATCACCAGTATAACCTTTGGGGATGGGTAGAGCCATGACTTCATGACACCGAACCTTTGACCCCATGTTTTTTCTATGTTTTTGTGTGTTGCATTCATGCATTCATTTCATTAAAAAAAACTTTAAACAAAGAAAAAATTTCTCTTCTAGTCTCTCTTTTTCAAATTAAACTAAGACAATGATTGCAAATCAGAGAAAAAGATTGCGTCATGGATTTTGGTAGAAGGAAGACTGACAAGTACACCTTCAAGGTTCCAAAACTAGAGGATTTGAGAGGGCTGGCAAGGATGATCACCAACCGTGATGCTTTCAGAGCTAAGTATGGAGGACTGCTGTCTCTGTTAAAGGTGTATGTAATTGAAGGAATACTGTCTACTCTGATTCAGTTTTACAATCCGGTCTATCACTGTTTCACATTCCCAGATTATCAACTAGCACCAACACTGGAGGAGTACTCTCACCTGACTGATTTACCCATTACTGACCAAGCTCCCTTTTCCGAACTGGAAGAAATTCCAAAGGGTCAAACCATTGCAAAAGCAATCTATTCGGACGAGTCGGAAGTCAAGACTCACATGACCATTAAGGGTGGAATCCAAGGTTTACCAGCCAAGTTTTTGATAAAGAAGGCTTTGTACTTTGCTAGTATAGGGAACGTGGCTGCTTTCGAGAGCGTCTTTGTTTTACTCACCTACGGGTTATTTCTGTTTCCCAACATTGATGACTTCATTGACATCAATGCCATTAAGATTTTTCTGATTGGAAACCCTGTACCGACCTTGATCGCAGATGCTTATCATTCTGTACACTTAAGGAATTTGTACAGCGGAGGAATGATCACATGCTGTGTACCCTTGCTATACATATGGTTTATTTCCCATTTACCCAAGTCTGCTGCATTTTGGGATCATAAGAATACTTTACGTTGGTCACCGAGAATCATGTCTCTTACCAACTCTGACATCGATTGGTACAATCAAATCTATGACGGAATAAGGATCATTGACCGTTGTGGAAATTTCCCTAATGTACCCCTCATAGGAATTAAAAGAGGAATCAATTATCATCCAGTTTTGGTTCTTCGTCAATTTGGATACCCGATGAGACATGTCCCGCGTAATGTTCATCTGGAAGGTCTTTTCTTCAAGGAAGGAGAAAGTGACAGGGCACTAAAGACATAAATAGTGCATATGCCTGGAAACATGTTCACAGGAAAGGAAGAGAGACTTTAGGATAACCGGACTGTGTCTCCATGGAACCTTATCTCCACTGGGTACAAACTAGAGCTCTCAAGCTAAGGATGCCTTACCCTTGTCAAGGAGTTCTTCCGTTAAAGGAATCTGTCCTTTATTTTATGTCTGATACGGAAAAGCTTCAGGTTACTCTCAACAAAGTTCAACAGGAGAAAAAATCTTGGAAGAACAAGTACCGCATTCTCAATGTGGAGTGTACCAAAATACAGCAACTGTTAAAAGAAAAAGATGCTCTGATCGAGATTTTAGAGCAACATGCTGTAGAAAGTCAAGAAGACCAAAGGAGTTTGCTAGCTCCTTTCACTTAGCAAAGGAATGATAACCCGACAACGGCTAAAGAGTCCAAGTCAAAGAAAAGGAAAATACCAGCACCAGCACCTGAGCTCCCCTCAGAAAGGACTCAGGATCCATAAATTTAGACTTTTCCTTTTACAGCACTTTGTAAATTACTGTATTTCTATTTCCGCAATCTTTGAATTCAATAAAACGGGGTTTCCCCACTGTATGATATTTGCAATCCAGTTGTTGAAGTTTCTTTTGATTAAACAAAAAAAATTAATTAATTATTAATATAATCATTGCATATCATTCATCATTCTCACATAACGCATTCTTCTTACCTACGAATCTCACATTTGTGTCTCGATTCTAGAGTCAAACTGTCTCATTCGTACAATACTCGGGACAATCGACAAAAGAAAATGGATGATCTCGAGGAATAGAATAGAGAGTTGAGAGGAGAACTCGACGCTCTGAAAGAAGATCTGAGAAAGCTTCACAATGACATGCAAGCTCTGGCAGCAGCTCATATACAACAACAAAGGACTGTGATCTCAGAGATCACATCTACGCCCATAGTGGAAAAGTATGATCCTCGGTATAACATGCCTAAAGATCGTCCCTGGGGTATGCCACTTAACTATATCCCAGAAGGATATATTCTGCCGATCATGAAAGATCCGGAAACTGCAGCAGGAACCGCTGGGCCTGAAGGTTACAAACTTCAGGAAAGCGAAGATGCAAGGGGCATGACAGCAACTCCTGAAGGTTACAAACTTCGGGAGAGGGAAGCACCAAGAGTCACTGCCGTAATGACTATACCACTCCCGGAAGGGCAGATCCCACAAATACCGTCTGCTGGAAACAAAAGTATGTATGACAGAATGAATGAGTTCCAGGATAAGTTCCTAGAAATGCAGAAGGAACTGCAAGCCATTCGCGGCTAGGATCTATTCGGAAAGGACGCCGCAGACCTTTGTTTGGTCCCCAATGTGAAAGTTCCGCACAAATTCAAGGTGCCCAAATTTGAAAAGTACAAGGGTAACTCTTGCCCTCAAAGCCATTTGGTGATGTATGCTCGGAGAATGTCAACTCAGACAGAGAACCAACAGCTACTGATCCACTATTTCCAGGATAGTTTAACCTGTGCCGCACTCAAATGGTACATGGGTTTAAACCGCACTAAGATCGTCACTTTCAGAGATCTTGGCGCTGCCTTCGTTCAGCAATATAAGTATAACCTGGACATGGCACTGGACAGAGATCAACTTAGAGCAATGTCGCAGAAGGATAAGGAAACCTTCAAGGAATACGATCTGAGATGGCGTGAAATTGCCGCCCAGATTTATCCACCTCTTGAGGAGAAAAAGATGACAAAGATCTTCTTGAAAACCTTGAGCTCATTTTACTATAACAGAATGGTCGCCAGTGCGCCCAGTGACTTCATTGAGATGGTGGGCATGGGAGTTCATCTTGAAGAAGCAGTCCGAGAAGGACGTTTAGTAAAAGACGCTGGACCATCAAGCAACACCAAAAGATACGGTAGTGCTTTTCCTAAGAAAAAAGAGCAAGATATCGATAATATCTCTCTCGAAAAGCAAAGGCGACGGTACCAACCAGTAGCAACTGTAACTCCAGCTATCAACCTTGCACCTGTTCCCGCGTATCAACCTCAGGTTGCTAAGAGCCAACCAAATCAATAACAATATCAGCAAAGGACACAACAGCCTCTTCAGCAGGCTCGTCCTCAATACAATAATAATCGTACAACGCGACCGCCAGGGTTTGACCCTATACCGATGTTGTACGCAGAACTGTTCCCACTACTACTGGTCAAGGGGCACGTCCAAACCAGCTCTCCTCTTACAGTGCTAGAAAATCTGCCTTTTTGGTTCAAAGCGGATCGTACTTGCCCTTACCATCAAGGAGGACCAGGGCATAACATAGAAAACTGTCTCAGCTTCAAATCCTATGTGCAGAAGCTTGTCAGGAGCAGGGTCTTATCTTTCAAGGATACAAATCCAAATGTTCAGACGAACCCGCTGCCTCAACACGAGAAAGCTGCGGTAAATTTGATAGAAGAAGAGTCTAAGCATAACTATCAAATTCACGATGTACTCTTATTGGGAACCAACCTGGTCAAGATGCATTGTAGACAGAGCGGATACGGGTATGTACCATCTCACAACTATCACCAGTGTGATATCTGCTCTAAAAACAATCAAGGATGTTCTATGGTGCAGTCAGCTCTACAGGAACAGATGGATCTCGGATGGATTCAAGATCACCAAATCTGTGAGGTCAACATGACTTATGCAAATTCCAACATCATTCAGAACCACGACATCTATGCGATGAATGTCAACTTGGTGGAAATGCACTCAAGGCAAAGCCAACATCATGATCTGCCACGGCACGATTATGATTCATGTCTGATTTGCTCGGTAAACAATCAGGGTTGCTCTTTTGTACAAGGGTGATAAGTGCAAATTGTACCTATTTTTGTATATATGTTTTGTTGCACTTATCAATGCTTTGTGATAAATATCGTGCGAATAAAACCTGATTTGTTTATAAATACGTTTACAATACGTTTTAGTGTATATATTGCGTATAGTGTATATATCGTTGAGTTTAATTGCTTTCCATTCATTTTTATAGGTATTCAATTATTGGGATCTTTCGATATTCTTGAAGAGCATTGAATAAGCTTTCCAGTGCTTCCGACCGTGCGTCAATTCGAGCTACGGTGTAGAAGTTGTGGTCAAATAAGGGGCTGTTTTGCTGTCATGTTCGCCTTACGAGTGTGACAGCGAACGTTCGCTTTGCGAATGGCTGGCGAAGGTCCCAGCGAAGGGGTCCAGAATGAGGTAGAGCCAAAGGAACCAAAGTTCTCTTTGCGAACTGATCAGCGAGCATTCGCTTTGCGAATGATTCGTTCACACTGCGAACTCGCGAAGGAAAACAGAGGCGGTTTAGCAATCAGAGGCACTTAAAGTGCCATTTTTTGAGTCATTCGCTTTGCGAATAAAGTGTTCACTGTGCGAACAGTACAGAATTGAAATTGTATATAGTTTATTTTAGTCACTTTTTAGAGTAGGGGTTTTGGAGATTCTTGCTCCAACTCCATCAAACTTCATTCTTTGGTAGATTAGCTTAGAAAACAACTATGGAGCTTGCATACGGATGAACCGGGGTGGATTGATCGTCGACCGGCTCTGACAAACCGCGAGATGTTTGGTTCATTTCTCTTTTTCTTTGTGTTTTCTTCATTTGTTGGGTTGTGTATATGTATTTGTTCTGAACTCATGTATATTTGTCGCCCATGGCGTTGTATAAAACTTGCTTTACAAATCTCTATTGGTGATTGTCTCTGATTTTTGCTTTATGCGCGGGGTTTGGGTTGCGTTAGACATAACCCTCACGAACTTTGATTAGGGATGATTGTCTGTTAGTTTCTGGACTCTAGAGATAGATTTAGGAGTTAACAATCTTCAATAGGCGTCGAATCTTAATGCCTCCGTGCCTTAAGCTAGCGTGCGAAAGTATCAGCGATGGTAACACGGTTGTTTTCTCAACTTTGCGTTAGACATAACCTATGTTGTGAGCGATGCTGGGTGATATTGAGGAGTATTGTAGGTGGAGTATAACTGGTCGGTAAGTTTAAGTTTTTGAGGAGTCGATTATGTGCATGCCGGAAAAGTTTGTCTTACTGAAGAATGAATTTGTTTTATGTTTTAATGTTTACTTTTCTATTTTTATGTTTAAAACCATTTAAACCCAAACTCATAAACGCGAGAGACTATCGAACGAAATTCTTTCCCTCGAACCGATCTCTGTGGACACGACATAAATCCCGGAGGGAATTCTTTCTGAAAATAAATATTTTTGCTACTTGCCCTATTCTGCAACCAACAAAATGGCGCCGTTGCCAGGGATCGGTTTTGATATTGAATCGCATTGCGATAGTTTTTTTGTTTTTGAGTTTTGTAGATATCGTATATATTGTATATTTTCACTTGTTATACTGATACTTGTAGATTAACGTTTGTTTGAGTGTTTGGTTAGGACGCTTGCTTTTGGTTTGCGCGGTGAGACATCACCATGGCATGAATGAAGGAAGTTTAGAATTAAGCATTGTAAAGGCGTCGAGCTTACGACGCAAAACAAGCATGTTTTATAGTTTTTCTTTTCGAATGTTTTTATTTGTTGTTTGCTCACAGATTTTGATTGACTTATTTGAGGATGCTTTGGTGATTTTCCAAGTTGGTTTGTTTCAACTTGCTGATGTTTGGTAATGATCTTGTTAAGTTTTGTACACGTCCGAGGTATGTGTTTATCGCTTTCTATACTTTAGCATATTCATGATACTTAGGCATTTTACAAACTTCCATGCCATTCATTCTTTTGTATACTTGTTCTATTGTGAATCACTTTAGTTCCCAACCTTTTTGTGAGGTGGCTTTCCATTGTTCATATATGCGTAGAGAACCAACATTCTTGTTCTAACTGGATTTTATTATGTTGAATCTATTATTTATGTTGTGTATATGAATGCATGAAAAGGATCAAGGCAATTGTTTCATTTTGAGCACAACCACCTTAGCCAAATAGTCAATTCACCTTGTGAGGGTGTGAGAATTCGTAACCCCTTTGAGCTTTTTGATCCATGTTTCTATTTGAACTTAATACTTGTCTATGAGTATTTAGTTCACTTATTTTTGAATGGATTTTGTTTTTTCTTGGACCTCAACTTTGTGTTGTTGTATGGATTTTTTCCTTGCCTTAGAAAGTAGGGAGTATTCACATGATGGTGCGGTTGAATTCAAGTTGGGGAGAGGATGATTGTGTGTACTCATTGGTTGGATTCTATGCGGATTGAAAAAGAAAAGAAAAAAGAGAAAAATTTGTGAAAGAGAAAAAGAAAGAAAAAAGAAGAAAAAGAAAATCCTTGAAAAAGGAAACAAAAAGAGTTTCAATAATTGTGCTAAATAAGTATTGTGTGTTGTGTAGCACTTGAGATTTTCGAAGAAGTTGGTTGAAATTTTGTGTGTGAATCTTTGTGAGATTTTACTCCCTTAGGTTTAGGCAAGTTTTTGTTTCAATTACCTTTAGAAATTGGCCCTTGTTTGTTTACCCGACCACGTTACAACCTTGAAAGTCCTTGTGATTCTTGCCTTTGTATGTTCAATATGAATTTATGGATGTATGCATAATTTAGTATTTTGTTTGCATGAGTGTTGTGTGAGTGTAAAGTACCTTATTATGTGTTTTTTATCTACCGATGATTATTTTTGCTAGGCGTGATTCACTTTGGAACTTGTGTTGTTTTAGAATTTTTGGCATGATTTTTGTATTTTGCATTTGTTTTGTGACTATGTTGTCGTCGTAACCAGTGGTAAGTATTTTCTTTTTGTGTGTACCGTTTTCATTTGAACCATTCATTCGTTTCCGTTTTTCAAAACCTGTTGATTCGTCTTTCTTTGGATATTGCTTATGCATTTTCAAGTTTGTTTGATTCTTGTTTGTGGACAAACAATTAGGTAAGTTGGGGAGAGTTTGATAAGTGAAAATTGTACCTATTTTTGTATATATGTTTTGTAGCACTTATCAATGCTTTGTGGTAAATATCATGCGAATAAAACCCGATTTGTTTATAAATACGTTTACGATACGTTTTAGTGTATATATTGCGTATAGTGTATATATCGTTGAGTTTAATTGCTTTCCATTCATTTTTATAGGTATTCAATTATTGGGATCTTTCCATATTCTTGAAGAGCATTGAATAAGTTTTCCAGTGCTTCCGACCGTGCGTCAATCCGAGCTACGGTGTAGAAGTTGTGGTCAAATAAGGGGCTGTTTTGCTGTCATGTTCGCCTTACGAGTGTGACAGCGAACGTTCGCTTTGCGAATGGCTGGCGAAGGTCCCAGCGAAGGGGTCCATAATGAGGTAGAGCCAAAGGAACCAAAGTTCTCTTTGCGAACTGATCAGCGAGCATTCGCTTTGCGAATGATTCGTTCACACTGCGAACTCGCGAAGGAAAACAGAGGCGGTTTAGCAATCAGAGGCACTTAAAGTGCCATTTTTTGAGTCATTCGCTTTGCGAATAAAGTGTTCACTGTGCGAACAGTACAGAATTGAAATTGTATATAGTTTATTTTAGTCACTTTTTAGAGTAGGGGTTTTGGAGATTCTTGCTCCAACTCCATCAAACTTCATTCTTTGGTAGATTAGCTTAGAAAACAGCTATGGAGCTTGCATACGGATGAACCGGGGTGGATTGATCGTCGACCGGCTCTGACAAACCGCGAGATGTTTGGTTCATTTCTCTTTTTCTTTGTGTTTTCTTCATTTGTTGGGTTGTGTATATGTATTTGTTCTGAACTCATGTATATTTGTCGCCCATAGCGTTGTATAAAACTTGCTTTACAAATATCTATTGGTGATTGTCTCTGATTTTTGCTTTATGAGCGGGGTTTGGGTTGCGTTAGACATAACACTCACGAACTTTGATTAGGGATGATTGTCTGTTAGTTTCTGGACTCTAGAGATAGATTTAGGAGTTAACAATCTTCAATAGGCGTCGAATCTTAATGCCTCCGTGCCTTAAGAAAGCGTGCGAAAGTATCAGCGATGGTAACACGGTTGTTTTCACAACTTTGCGTTAGACATAACCTGTGTTGTGAGCGATGCTGGGTAATATTGAGGAGTATTGTAGGTGGAGTATAACTGGTCGGTAAGTTTAAGTTTGTGAGGAGTTGATTATGTGCATGCCGGAAAAGTTTGTCTTACTGAAGAATGAATTTGTTTTATGTTTTAATGTTTACTTTTCTATTTTTATGTTTAAAACCATTTAAACCCAAACTCATAAACGCGAGAGACTGTCGAACGAAATTCTTTCCCTCGAACCGATCTCTGTGGACACGACATAAATCCCGGAGGGAATTCTTTCCGAAAATAAATATTTTTGCTACTTGCCCTATTCTGCAACCAACAAAATGGCGCCGTTGCCAGGGATCGGTTTTGATATTGAATCGCATTGCGATAGTTTTTTTGTTTTTGAGTTTTGTAGATATCGTATATATTGTATATTTTCACTTGTTATACTGATACTTGTAGATTAACGTTTGTTTGAGTGTTTGGTTAGGACGCTTGCTTTTGGTTTGCGCGGTGAGACATCACCATGGCATGAATGAAGGAAGTTTAGAATTAAGCATTGTAAAGGCGTCGAGCTTACGACGCAAAACAAGCATGTTTTATAGTTTTTCTTTTCGAATGTTTTTGGTTGTTGTTTGCTCACAGATTTTGATTGACTTATTTGAGGATGCTTTTGTGATTTTCCAAGTTGGTTTGTTTCAACTTGCGGATGTTTGGTAATGATCTTGTTAAGTTTTGTACACGTCCGAGGTATGTGTTTATCGCTTTCTATACTTTAGCATATTCATGATACTTAGGCATTTTACAAACTTCCATGCCATTCATTCTTTTGTATACTTGTTCTATTGTGAATCACTTTAGTTCCCAACCTTTTTGTGAGGTGGCTTTCCATTGTTCATATATGCGTGGAGAACCAACATTCTTGTTCTAACTGGATTTTATTATGTTGAATCTATTATTTATGTTGTGTATATGAATGCATGAAAAGGATCAAGGCAATTGTTTCATTTTGAGCACAACCACCTTAGCCAAATAGTCAATTCACCTTGTGAGGGTGTGAGAATTCGTAACCCCTTTGAGCTTTTTGATCCATGTTTCTATTTGAACTTAATGCTTGTCTATGAGTATTTAGTTCACTTATTTTTGAATGGATTTTGTTTTTTCTTGGACCTCAACTTTGTGTTGTTGTATGGATTTTTTCCTTGCCTTAGAAAGTAGGGAGTATTCACATGATGGTGCGGTTGAATTCAAGTTGGGGAGAGGATGATTGTGTGTACTCATTGGTTGGATTCTATGCGGATTGAAAAAGAAAAGAAAAAAGAGAAAAATTTGTGAAAGAGAAAAAGAAAGAAAAAAGAAGAAAAAGAAAATCCTTGAAAAAGGAAACAAAAAGAGTTTCAATAATTGTGCTAAATAAGTATTGTGTGTCGTGTAGCACTTGAGATTTTCGAAGAAGTTGGTTGAAATTTTGTGTGTGAATCTTTGTGATATTTTACTCCCTTATATTTAGGCAAGTTTTTGTTTCAATTACCTTTAGAAATTGCCCCTTGTTTGTTTACCCGACCATGTTACAACCTTGAAAGTCCTTGTGATTCTTGCGTTTGTATGTTCAATATGAATTTATGGATGTATGCATAATTTAGTCTTTTGTTTGCATGAGTGTTGTGTGAGTGTAAAGTACCTTATTATGTGTTTTTCATCTACTGATGATTATTTTTGCTAGGCGTGATTCACTTTGGAACTTGTGTTGTTTTAGAATTTTTGGCATGATTTTTGTATTTTGCATTTGTTTTGTGACTATGTTGTCGTCGTAGCCAGTGGTAAGTATTTTCTTTTTGTGTGTACCGTTTTCATTTGAACCATTCATTCGTTTCCGTTTTTCAAAACCTGTTGATTCGTCTTTCTTTGGATATTGCTTATGCATTTTCAAGTTTGTTTGATTCTTGTTTGTGGACAAACAATTAGGTAAGTTGGGGAGAGTTTGATAAGTGAAAATTGTACCTATTTTTGTGTATATGTTTTGTAGCACTTATCAATGCTTTGTGGTAAATATCGTGCGAATAAAACCCGATTTGTTTATAAATACGTTTACGATACGTTTTAGTGTATATATTGCGTATAGTGTATATATCGTTGAGTTTAATTGCTTTCCATTCATTTTTATAGGTATTCAATTATTGGGATCTTTCGATATTCTTGAAGAGCATTGAATAAGCTTTCCAGTGCTTCCGACCGTGCGTCAATTCGAGCTACGGTGTAGAAGTTGTGGTCAAATAAGGGGCTGTTTTGCTGTCATGTTCGCCTTACGAGTGTGACAGCGAACGTTCGCTTTGCGAATGGCTGGCGAAGGTCCCAGCGAAGGGGTCCAGAATGAGGTAGAGCCAAAGGAACCAAAGTTCTCTTTGCGAACTGATCAGCGAGCATTCGCTTTGCGAATGATTCGTTCACACTGCGAACGCGCGAAGGAAAACAGAGGCGGTTTAGCAATCAGAGGCACTTAAAGTGCCATTTTTTGAGTCATTCGCTTTGCGAATAAAGTGTTCACTGTGCGAACAGTACAGAATTGAAATTGTATATAGTTTATTTTAGTCACTTTTTAGAGTAGGGGTTTTGGAGATTCTTGCTCCAACTCCATCAAACTTCATTCTTTGGTAGATTAGCTTAGAAAACAACTATGGAGCTTGCATACGGATGAACCGGGGTGGATTGATCGTCGACCAACACTGACAAACCGCGAGATGTTTGGTTCATTTCTCTTTTTCTTTGTGTTTTCTTCATTTGTTGGGTTGTGTATATGTATTTGTTCTGAACTCATGTATATTTGTCGCCCATGGCGTTGTATAAAACTTGCTTTACAAATCTCTATTGGTGATTGGGTCTGATTTTTGCTTTATGCGCGGGGTTTGGGTTGCGTTAGACATAACCCTCACGAACTTTGATTAGGGATGATTGTTTGTTAGTTTCTGGACTCTAGAGATAGATTTAGGAGTTAACAATCTTCAATAGGCGTCGAATCTTAATGCCTCCGTGCCTTAAGCTAGCGTGCGAAAGTATCGGCGATGGTAACACGGTTGTTCTCTCAACTTTGCGTTAGACATAACCTGTGTTGTGAGCGATGCTGGGTGATATTGAGGAGTATTGTAGGTGGAGTATAACTGGTCGGTAAGTTTAAGTTTGTGAGGAGTCGATTATGTGCATGCCGGAAAAGTTTATCTTACTGAAGAATGAATTTGTTTTATGTTTTAATGTTTACTTTTCTATTTTTATGTTTAAAACCATTTAAACCCAAACTCATAAACGCGAGAGACTGTCGAACGAAATTCTTTCCCTCGAACCGATCTCTGTGGACACGACATAAATCCCGGAGGGAATTCTTTCCGAAAATAAATATTTTTGCTACTTGCCCTATTCTGCAACCAACAAAATGGCGCCGTTGCCAGGGATCGGTTTTGATATTGAATCGCATTGCGATAGTTTTTTTGTTTTTGAGTTTTGTAGATATCGTATATATTGTATATTTTCACTTGTTATACTGATACTTGTAGATTAACGTTTGTTTGAGTGTTTGGTTACGACGCTTGCTTTTGGTTTGCGCGGTGAGACATAACCATGGCATGAATGACGGAAGTTTAGAATTAAGCATTGTAAAGGCGTCGAGCTTACGACGCAAAACAAGCATGTTTTATAGTTTTTCTTTTCGAATGTTTTTGGTTGTTGTTTGCTCACAGATTTTGATTGACTTATTTGAGGATGCTTTTGTGATTTTCCAAGTTGGTTTGTTTCAACTTGCGGATGTTTGGTAATGATCTTGTTAAGTTATGTACACGTCCGAGGTATGTGTTTATCGCTTTCTATACTTTAGCATATTCATGATACTTAGGAATTTTACAAACTTCCATGCCATTCATTCTTTTGTATACTTGTTCTATTGTGAATCACTTTAGTTCCCAACCTTTTTGTGAGGTGGCTTTCCATTGTTCATATATGCGTGGAGAACCAACATTCTTGTTCTAACTGGATTTTATTATGTTGAATCTATTATTTATGTTGTGTATATGAATGCATGAAAAGGATCAAGGCAATTGTTTCATTTTGAGCACAACCACCTTAGCCAAATAGTCAATTCACCTTGTGAGGGTGTGAGAATTCGTAACCCCTTTGAGCTTTTTGATCCATGTTTCTATTTGAACTTAATGCTTGTCTATGAGTATTTAGTTCACTTATTTTTGAATGGATTTTTTTTTTCTTGGACCTCAACTTTGTGTTGTTGTATGGATTTTTTCCTTGCCTTAGAAAGTATGGGAGTATTCACATGATGGTGCGGTTGAATTCAAGTTGGGGAGAGGATGATTGTGTGTACTCATTGGTTGGATTCTATGCGGATTGAAAAAGAAAAGAAAAAAGAGAAAAATTTGTGAAAGAGAAAAAGAAAGAAAAAAGAAGAAAAAGAAAATCCTTGAAAAAGGAAACAAAAAGAGTTTCAATAATTGTGCTAAATAAGTATTGTGTGTTGTGTAGCACTTGAGATTTTCGAAGAAGTTGGTTGAAATTTTGTGTGTGAATCTTTGTGAGATTTTACTCCCTTAGGTTTAGGCAAGTTTTTGTTTCAATTACCTTTAGAAATTGCCCCTTGTTTGTTTACCCGACCACGTTACAACATTGAAAGTCCTTGTGATTCTTGCCTTTGTATGTTCAATATGAATTTATGGATGTATGCATAATTTAGTCTTTTGTTTGCATGAGTGTTGTGTGAGTGTAAAGTACCTTATTATGTGTTTTTTATCTACCGATGATTATTTTTGCTAGGCGTGATTCACTTTGGAACTTGTGTTGTTTTAGAATTTTTGGCATGATTTTTGTATTTTGCATTTGTTTTGTGACTATGTTGTCGTCGTAGCCAGTGGTAAGTATTTTCTTTTTGTGTGTACCGTTTTCATTTGAACCATTCATTCGTTTCCGTTTTTCAAAACCTGTTGATTCGTCTTTCTTTGGATATTGCTTATGCATTTTCAAGTTTGTTTGATTCTTGTTTGTGGACAAACAATTAGGTAGGTTGGGGAGAGTTTTATAAGTGCAAATTGTACCTATTTTTGTATATATGTTTTGTAGCACTTATCAATGCTTTGTGGTAAATATCGTGCGAATAAAACCCGATTTGTTTATAAATACGTTTACGATACGTTTTAGTGTATATATTGCGTATAGTGTATATATCATTGAGTTTAATTGCTTTCCATTCATTTTTATAGGTATTCAATTATTGGGATCTTTCCATATTCTTGAAGAGCATTGAATAAGCTTTTCAGTGCTTCCGACCGTGCGTCAATCCGAGCTACGGTGTAGAAGTTGTGGTCAAAGAAGGGGCTGTTTTGCTGTCTTGTTCGCCTTGCGAGTGTGACAGCGAACGTTCGCTTTGCGAATGGCTGGCGAAGGTCCCAGCGAAGGGGTCCAGAATGAGGTAGAGCCAAAGGAACCAAAGTTCTCTTTGCGAACTGATCAGCGAGCATTCGCTTTGCGAATGATTCGTTCACACTGCGAACTCGCGAAGGAAAACAGAGGCGGTTTAGCAATCAGAAGCACTTAAAGTGCCATTTTTTGAGTCATTCGCTTTGCGAATAAAGTGTTCACTGTGCGAACAGTACATAATTGAAATTGTATATAGTTTATTTTAGTCACTTTTTAGAGTAGGGGTTTTGGAGATTCTTGCTCCAACTCCATCAAACTTCATTCTTTGGTAGATTAGCTTAGAAAACAACTATGGAGCTTGCATACGGATGAACCGGGGTGGATTGATCGTCGACCGGCTCTGACAAACCGCGAGATGTTTGGTTCATTTCTCTTTTTCTTTGTGTTTTCTTCATTTGTTGGGTTGTGTATATGTATTTGTTCTGAACTCATGTATATTTGTCGCCCATGGAGTTGTAAAAAACTTGCTTTACAAATATCTATTGGTGATTGTCTCTGATTTTTGCTTTATGCGCGGGGTTTGGGTTGCGTTAGACCTAACCCTCACGAACTTTGATTAGGGATGATTGTCTGTTAGTTTCTGGACTCTAGAGATAGATTTAGGAGTTAACAATCTTCAATAGGCGTCGAATCTTAATGCCTCCGTGCCTTAAGCTAGCGTGCGAAAGTATCGGCGATGGTAACACGGTTGTTCTCTCAACTTTGCGTTAGACATAACCTGTGTTGTGAGCGATGCTGGGTGATATTGAGGAGTATTGTAGGTGGAGTATAACTGGTCGGTAAGTTTAAGTTTGTGAGGAGTCGATTATGTGCATGCCGGAAAAGTTTGTCTGCTGAAGAATGAATTTATTTTATGTTTTAATGTTTACTTTTCTATTTTTATGTTTAAAACCATTTAAACCCAAACTCATAAACGCGAGAGACTGTCGAACGGCATTCTTTCCCTCGAACCGATCTCTGTGGAAACGACATAAATTCCGGAGGGAATTCTTTCCGAAAATAAATATTTTTGCTACTTGCCCTATTCTGCAACCAACAAAATGGCGCCGTTGCCAGGGATCGGTTTTGATATTGAATCGCATTGTGATAGTTTTTTTGTTTTTGAGTTTTGTAGATATCGTATATATTGTATATTTTCACTTGTTATACTGATACTTGTAGATTAACGTTTGTTTGAGTGTTTGGTTAGGACGCTTGCTTTTGGTTTGCGCGGTGAGACATCACCATGGCATGAATGAAGGAAGTTTAGAATTAAGCATTGTAAAGGCGTCGAGCTTACGACGCAAAACAAGCATGTTTTATAGTTTTTCTTTTCGAATGTTTTTATTTGTTGTTTGCTCACAGATTTTGATTGACTTATTTGAGGATGCTTTTGTGATTTTCCAAGTTGGTTTGTTTCAACTTGCGGATGTTTGGTAATGATCTTGTTAAGTTTTGTACACGTCCGAGGTATGTGTTTATCGCTTTCTATACTTTAGCATATTCATGATACTTAGGCATTTTACAAACTTCCATGCCATTCATTCTTTTGTATACTTGTTCTATTGTGAATCACTTTAGTTCCCAACCTATTTGTGAGGTGGCTTTCCATTGTTCATATATGCGTGGAGAACCAACATTCTTGTTCTAACTGGATTTTATTATGTTGAATCTATTATTTATGTTGTGTATATGAATGCATGAAAAGGATCAAGGCAATTGTTTCATTTTGAGCACAACCACCTTAGCCAAATAGTCAATTCACCTTGTGAGGGTGTGAGAATTCGTAACCCCTTTGAGCTTTTTGATCCATGTTTCTATTTGAACTTAATGCTTGTCTATGAGTATTTAGTTCACTTATTTTTGAATGGATTTTGTTTTTTCTTGGACCTCAACTTTGTGTTGTTGTATGGATTTTTTCCTTGCCTTAGAAAGTATGGGAGTATTCACATGATGGTGCGGTTGAATTCAAGTTGGGGAGAGGATGATTGTGTGTACTCATTGGTTGGATTCTATGCGGATTGAAAAAGAAAAGAAAAAAGAGAAAAATTTGTGAAAGAGAAAAAGAAAGAAAAAAGTAGAAAAAGAAAATCCTTGAAAAAGGAAACAAAAAGAGTTTCAATAATTGTGCTAAATAAGTATTGTGTGTTGTGTAGCACTTGAGATTTTCGAAGAAGTTGGTTGAAATTTTGTGCGTGAATCTTTGTGAGATTTTACTCCCTTAGGTTTAGGCAAGTTTTTGTTTCAATTACCTTTAGAAATTGCCCCTTGTTTGTTTACCCGACCACGTTACAACCTTGAAAGTCCTTGTGATTCTTGCCTTTGTATGTTCAATATGAATTTATGGATGTATGCATAATTTAGTCTTTTGTTTGCATGAGTGTTGTGTGAGTGTAAAGTACCTTATTATGTGTTTTTTATCTACCGATGATTATTTTTGCTAGGCGTGATTCACTTTGGAACTTGTGTTGTTTTAGAATTTTTTGCATGATTTTTGTATTTTGCATTTGTTTTGTGACTATGTTGTCGTCGTAGCCAGTGGTAAGTATTTTCTTTTTGTGTGTACCGTTTTCATTTGAACCATTCATTCGTTTCCGTTTTTCAAAACCTGTTGATTCGTCTTTCTTTGGATATTGCTTATGCATTTTCAAGTTTGTTTGATTCTTGTTTGTGGACAAACAATTAGGTAAGTTGGGGAGAGTTTTATAAGTGCAAATTGTACCTATTTTTGTATATATGTTTTGTAGCACTTATCAATGCTTTGTGGTAAATATCGTGCGAATAAAACCCGATTTGTTTATAAATTCGTTTACGATACGTTTTAGTGTATATATTGCGTATAGTGTATATATCGTTGAGTTTAATTGCTTTCCATTCATTTTTATAGGTATTCAATTATTGGGATCTTTCCATATTCTTGAAGAGCATTGAATAAGCTTTCCAGTGCTTCCGACCGTGCGTCAATCCGAGCTACGGTGTAGAAGTTGTGGTCAAATAAGGGGCTGTTTTGCTGTCATGTTCGCCTTGCGAGTGTGACAGCGAACGTTCGCTTTGCGAATGGCTGGCGAAGGTCCCAGCGAAGGGGTCCAGAATGAGGTAGAGCCAAAGGAACCAAAGTTCGCTTTGCGAACTGATCAGCGAGCATTCGCTTTGCGAATGATTCGTTCACACTGCGAACTCGCGAAGGAAAACAGAGGCGGTTTAGCAATCAGAGGCACTTAAAGTGCCATTTTTTGAGTCATTCGCTTTGCGAATAAAGTGTTCACTGTGCGAACAGTACAGAATTGAAATTGTATATAGTTTATTTTAGTCACTTTTTAGAGTAGGGTTTTGGAGATTCTTGCTCCAACTCCATCAAACTTCATTCTTTGGTAGATTAGCTTAGAAAACAACTATGGAGCTTGCATACGGATGAACCGGGGTGGATTGATCGTCGACCGGCTCTGACAAACCGCGAGATGTTTGGTTCATTTCTCTTTTTCTTTGTGTTTTCTTCATTTGTTGGGTTGTGTATATGTATTTGTTCTAAACTCATGTATATTTGTCGCCCATGGCGTTGTATAAAACTTGCTTTACAAATCTCTATTGGTGATTGTCTCTGATTTTTGCTTTATGCGCGGGGTTTGGGTTGCGTTAGACATAACCCTCACGAACTTTGATTAGGGATGATTGTCTGTTAGTTTCTGGACTCTAGAGATAGATTTAGGAGTTAACAATCTTCAATAGGCGTCGAATCTTAATGCCTCCGTGCCTTAAGCTAGCGTGCGAAAGTATCGGCGATGGTAACACGATTGTTCTCTCAACTTTGCGTTAGACATAACCTGTGTTGTGAGCGATGCTGGGTGATATTGAGGAGTATTGTAGGTGGAGTATAACTGGTCTGTAAGTTTAAGTTTGTGAGGAGTCGATTATGTGCATGCCGGAAAAGTTTGTCTGGCTGAAGAATGAATTTGTTTTATGTTTTGATGTTTACTTTTCTATTTTTACGTTTAAAACCATTTAAACCCAAACTCATAAACGCGAGAGACTGTCGAACGGCATTCTTTCCCTCGAACCGATCTCTGTGGACACGACATAAATCCCGGAGGCAATTCTTTCCGAAAATAAATATTTTTGCTACTTGCCCTATTCTGCAACCAACAAAATGGCGCCGTTGCCAGGGATCGGTTTTGATATTGAATCGCATTGCGATAGTTTTTTTATTTTTGAGTTTTGTAGATATCGTATATATTGTATATTTTCACTTGTTATACTGATACTTGTAGATTAACGTTTGTTTGATTGTTTGGTTAGGACGCTTGCTTTTGGTTTGCGCGGTGAGACATCACCATGGCATGAATGAAGGAAATTTAGAATTAAGCATTGTAAAGGCGTCGAGCTTACGACGCAAAACAAGCATGTTTTATAGTTTTTCTTTTCGAATGTTTTTATTTGTTGTTTGCTCACAGATTTTGATTGACTTATTTGAGGATGCTTTTGTGATTTTCCAAGTTGGTTTGTTTCAACTTGCGGATGTTTGGTAATGATCTTGTTAAGTTTTGTACACGTCCGAGGTATGTGTTTATCGCTTTCTATACTTTAGCATATTCATGATACTTAGGCATTTTACAAACTTCCATGCCATTCATTCTTTTGTATACTTGTTCTATTGTGAATCACTTTAGTTCCCAACCTTTTTGTGAGGTGGCTTTCCATTGTTCATATATGCGTGGAGAACCAACATTCTTGTTCTAACTGGATTTTATTATGTTGAATCTATTATTTATGTTGTGTATATGAATGCATGAAAAGGATCAAGGCAATTGTTTCATTTTGAGCCCAACCACCTTAGCCAAATAGTCAATTCACCTTGTGAGGGTGTGAGAATTCGTAACCCCTTTGAGCTTTTTGATCCATGTTTCTATTTGAACTTAATACTTGTCTATGAGTATTTAGTTCACTTATTTTTGAATGGATTTTATTTTTTCTTGGACCTCAACTTTGTGTTGTTGTATGGATTTTTTCCTTACCTTAGAAAGTAGGGAGTATTCACATGATGGTGCGGTTGAATTCAAGTTGGGGAGAGGATGATTGTGTGTACTCATTGGTTGGATTCTATGCGGATTGAAAAAGAAAAGAAAAAAGAGAAAAATTTGTGAAAGAGAAAAAGAAAGAAAAAAGAAGAAAAAGAAAATCCTTGAAAAAGGAAACAAAAAGAGTTTCAATAATTGTGCTAAATAAGTATTGTGTGTTGTGTAGCACTTGAGATTTTCGAAGAAGTTGGTTGAAATTTTGTGTGTGAATCTTTGTGAGATTTTACTCCCTTAGGTTTAGGCAAGTTTTTGTTTCAATTACCTTTAGAAATTGCCCCTTGTTTGTTTACCCGACCACGTTACAACCTTGAAAGTCCTTGTGATTCTTGCCTTTGTATGTTCAATATGAATTTATGGATGTATGCATAATTTAGTCTTTTGTTTGCATGAGTGTTGTGTGAGTGTAAAGTACCTTATTATGTGTTTTTTATCTACCGATGATTATTTTTGCTAGGCGTGATTCACTTTGGAACTTGTGTTGTTTTAGAATTTTTGGCATGATTTTTGTATTTTGCATTTGTTTTGTGACTATGTTGTCGTCGTAACCAGTGGTAAGTATTTTCTTTTTGTGTGTACCGTTTTCATTTGAACCATTCATTCGTTTCCGTTTTTCAAAACCTGTTGATTCGTCTTTCTTTGGATATTGCTTATGCATTTTCAAGTTTGTTTGATTCTTGTTTGTGGACAAACAATTAGGTAAGTTGGGGAGAGTTTTATAAGTGCAAATTGTACCTATTTTTGTATATATGTTTTGTAGCACTTATCAATGCTTTGTGGTAAATATCGTGCGAATAAAACCCGATTTGTTTATAAATACGTTTATGATACGTTTTAGTGTATATATTGCGTATAGTGTATATATCGTTGAGTTTAATTGCTTTCCATTCATTTTTATAGGTATTCAATTATTGGGATCTTTCCATATTCTTGAAGAGCATTGAATAAGCTTTCCAGTGCTTCCGACCGTGCGTCAATCCGAGCTACGGTGTAGAAGTTGTGGTCAAATAAGGGGCTGTTTTGCTGTCATGTTCGCCTTGCGAGTGTGACAGCGAACGTTCGCTTTGCGAATGGCTGGCGAAGGTCCCAGCGAAGGGGTCCAGAATGAGGTAGAGCCAAAGGAACCAAAGTTCGTTTTGCGAACTGATCGGCGAGCATTCGCTTTGCGAATGATTCGTTCACACTGCGAACTCGCGAAGGAAAACAGAGGCGGTTTAGCAATCAGAGGCACTTAAAGTGCCATTTTTTGAGTCATTCTCTTTGCGAATAAAGTGTTCACTGTGCGAACAGTACAGAATTGAAATTGTATATAGTTTATTTTAGTCACTTTTTAGAGTAGGGGTTTTGGAGATTCTTGCTCCAACTCCATCAAACTTCATTCTTTGGTAGATTAGTTTAGAAAACAACTATGGAGCTTGCATACGGATGAACCGGGGTGGATTGATTGTCGAACGGCTCTGACAAACCGCGAGATGTTTGGTTCATTTCTCTTTTTCTTTGTGTTTTCTTCATTTGTTGGGTTGTGTATATGTATTTGTTCTGAACTCATGTATATTTGTCGCCCATGGCGTTGTATAAAACTTGCTTTACAAATCTCTATTGGTGATTGTCTCTGATTTTTTCTTTATGCGCGGGGTTTGGGTTGCGTTAGACATAACCCTCACGAACTTTGATTAGGGATGATTGTCTGTTAGTTTCTGGACTCTAGAGATAGATTTAGGAGTTAACAATCTTTAATAGGCGTCGAATCTTAATGCCTCCGTGCCTTAAGCTAGCGTGCGAAAGTATCAGCGATGATAACACGGTTGTTTTCTCAACTTTGCGTTAGACATAACCTGTGTTGTGAGCGATGCTGGGTGATATTGAGGAGTATTGTAGGTGGAGTATAACTGGTCGGTTAGTTTAAGTTTGTGAGGAGTCGATTATGTGCATGCCGGAAAAGTTTGTCTTACTGAAGAATGAATTTGTTTTACGTTTTAATGTTTACTTTTCTATTTTTATGTTTAAAACCATTTAAACCCAAACTCATAAACGCGAGAGACTGTCGAACGAAATTCTTTCCCTCGAACTGATCTCTGTGGACACGACATAAATCCCGGAGGGAATTCTTTCCGAAAATAAATATTTTTGCTACTTGCCCTATTCTGCAACCAACAAAATGGCGCCGTTGCCAGGGATCGGTTTTGATATTGAATCGCATTGCGATAGTTTTTTTGTTTTTGAGTTTTGTAGATATCGTATATATTGTATATTTTCACTTGTTATACTGATACTTGTAGATTAATGTTTGTTTGAGTGTTTGGTTAGGACGCTTGCTTTTGGTTTGCGCGGTGAGACATCACCATGGCATGAATGAAGGAAGTTTAGAATTAAGCATTGTAAAGGCGTCGAGCTTACGACGCAAAACAAGCATGTTTTATAGTTTTTCTTTTCGAATGTTTTTGGTTGTTGTTTGCTCACAGATTTTGATTGACTTATTTGAGGATGCTTTTGTGATTTTCCAAGTTGGTTTGTTTCAACTTGCGGATGTTTGGTAATGATCTTGTTAATTTTTGTACACGTCCGAGGTATGTGTTTATCGCTTTCTATACTTTAGCATATTCATGATACTTAGGCATTTTACAAACTTCCATGCCATTCATTCTTTTGTATACTTGTTCTATTGTGAATCACTTTAGTTCCCAACCTATTTGTGAGGTGGCTTTCCATTGTTCATATATGCGTGGAGAACCAACATTCTTGTTCTAACTGGATTTTATTATGTTGAATCTATTATTTATGTTGTGTATATGAATGCATGAAAAGGATCAAGGCAATTGTTTCATTTTGAGCACAACCACCTTAGCCAAATAGTCAATTCACCTTGTGAGGGTGTGAGAATTCGTAACCCCTTTGAGCTTTTTGATCCATGTTTCTATTTGAACTTAATGCTTGTCTATGAGTATTTAGTTCACTTATTTTTGAATAGATTTTGTTTTTTCTTGGACCTCAACTTTGTGTTGTTGTATGGATTTTTTCCTTGCCTTAGAAAGTATGGGAGTATTCACATGATGGTGCGGTTGAATTCAAGTTGGGGAGAGGATGATTGTGTGTACTCATTGGTTGGATTCTATGCGGATTGAAAAAGAAAAGAAAAAAGAGAAAAATTTGTGAAAGAGAAAAAGAAAGAAAAAAGAAGAAATAGAAAATCCTTGAAAAAGGAAACAAAAAGAGTTTCAATAATTGTGCTAAATAAGTATTGTGTGTTGTGTAGCACTTGAGATTTTCGAAGAAGTTGGTTGAAATTTTGTGCGTGAATCTTTGTGAGATTTTACTCCCTTAGGTTTAGGCAAGTTTTTGTTTCAATTACCTTTAGAAATTGCCCCTTGTTTGTTTACCCGACCACGTTACAACCTTGAAAGTCCTTGTGATTCTTGCCTTTGTATGTTCAATATGAATTTATGGATGTATGCATAATTTAGTCTTTTGTTTGCATGAGTGTTGTGTGAGTGTAAAGTACCTTATTATGTGTTTTTTATCTACCGATTATTATTTTTGCTAGGCGTGATTCACTTTGGAACTTGTGTTGTTTTAGAATTTTTTGCATGATTTTTGTATTTTGCATTTGTTTTGTGACTATGTTGTCGTCGTAGCCAGTGGTAAGTATTTTCTTTTTGTGTGTACCGTTTTCATTTGAACCATTCATTCGTTTCCGTTTTTCAAAACCTGTTGATTCGTCTTTCTTTGGATATTGCTTATGCATTTTCAAGTTTGTTTGATTCTTGTTTGTGGACAAACAATTAGGTAAGTTGGGGAGAGTTTTATAAGTGCAAATTGTACCTATTTTTGTATATATGTTTTGTAGCACTTATCAATGCTTTGTGGTAAATATCGTGCGAATAAAACCCGATTTGTTTATAAATTCGTTTACGATACGTTTTAGTGTATATAATGCGTATAGTGTATATATCGTTGAGTTTAATTGCTTTCCATTCATTTTTATAGGTATTCAATTATTGGGATCTTTCCATATTCTTGAAGAGCATTGAATAAGCTTTCCAGTGCTTCCGACCGTGCGTCAATCCGAGCTACGGTGTAGAAGTTGTGGTCAAATAAGGGGCTGTTTTGCTGTCATGTTCGCCTTGCGAGTGTGACAGCGAACGTTCGCTTTGCGAATGGCTGGCGAAGGTCCCAGCGAAGGGGTCCAGAATGAGGTAGAGCCAAAGGAACCAAAGTTCTCTTTGCGAACTGATCAGCGAGCATTCGCTTTGCGAATGATTCGTTCACACTGCGAACTCGCGAAGAAAAACAGAGGCGGTTTAGCAATCAGAGGCACTTAAAGTGCCATTTTTTGAGTCATTCGCTTTGCGAATAAAGTGTTCACTGTGCGAACAGTACAGAATTAAAATTGTATATAGTTTATTTTAGTCACTTTTTAGAGTAGGGTTTTGGAGATTCTTGCTCCAACTCCATCAAACTTCATTCTTTGGTAGATTAGCTTAGAAAACAACTATGGAGCTTGCATACGGATGAACCGGGGTGGATTGATCGTCGACCGGCTCTGACAAACCGCGAGATGTTTGGTTCATTTCTCTTTTTCTTTGTGTTTTCTTCATTTGTTGGGTTGTGTATATGTATTTGTTCTGAACTCATGTATATTTGTCGCCCATGGCGTTGTATAAAACTTGCTTTACAAATCTCTATTGGTGATTGTCTCTGATTTTTGCTTTATGCGCGGGGTTTGGGTTGCGTTAGACATAACCCTCACGAACTTTGATTAGGGATGATTGTCTGTTAGTTTCTGGACTCTAGAGATAGATTTAGGAGTTAACAATCTTCAATAGGCGTCGAATCTTAATGCCTCCGTGCCTTAAGCTAGCGTGCGAAAGTATCGGCGATGGTAACACGGTTGTTCTCTCAACTTTGCGTTAGACATAACCTGTGTTGTGAGCGATGCTGGGTGATATTGAGGAGTATTGTAGGTGGAGTATAACTGGTCGGTAAGTTTAAGTTTGTGAGGAGTCGATTATGTGCATGCCGGAAAAGTTTGTCTTGCTGAAGAATGAATTTGTTTTATGTTTTGATGTTTACTTTTCTATTTTTATGTTTAAAACCATTTAAACCCAAACTCATAAACGCGAGAGACTGTCGAACGACATTCTTTCCCTCGAACCGATCTCTGTCGACACGACATAAATCCCGGAGGCAATTCTTTCCGAAAATAAATATTTTTGCTACTTGCCCTATTCTGCAACCAACAAAATGGCGCCGTTGCCAGGGATCGGTTTTGATATTGAATCGCATTGCGATAGTTTTTTTATTTTTGAGTTTTGTAGATATCGTATATATTGTATATTTTCACTTGTTATACTGATACTTGTAGATTAACGTTTGTTTGATTGTTTGGTTAGGACGCTTGCTTTTGGTTTGCGCGGTGAGACATCACCATGGCATGAATGAAGGAAATTTAGAATTAAGCATTGTAAAGGCGTCGAGCTTACGACGCAAAACAAGCATGTTTTATAGTTTTTCTTTTCGAATGTTTTTATTTGTTGTTTGCTCACAGATTTTGATTGACTTATTTGAGGATGCTTTTGTGATTTTCCAAGTTGGTTTGTTTCAACTTGCGGATGTTTGGTAATGATCTTGTTAAGTTTTGTACACGTCCGAGGTATGTGTTTATCGCTTTCTATACTTTAGCATATTCATGATACTTAGGCATTTTACAAACTTCCATGCCATTCATTCTTTTGTATACTTGTTCTATTGTGAATCACTTTAGTTCCCAACCTTTTTGTGAGGTGGCTTTCCATTGTTCATATATGCGTGGAGAACCAACATTCTTGTTCTAACTGGATTTTATTATGTTGAATCTATTATTTATGTTGTGTATATGAATGCATGAAAAGGATCAAGGCAATTGTTTCATTTTGAGCACAACCACCTTAGCCAAATAGTCAATTCACCTTGTGAGGGTGTGAGAATTCGTAACCCCTTTGATCTTTTTGATCCATGTTTCTATTTGAACTTAATGCTTGTCTATGAGTATTTAGTTCACTTATTTTTGAATGGATTTTGTTTTTTCTTGGACCTCAACTTTGTGTTGTTGTATGGATTTTTTCCTTGCCTTAGAAAGTAGGGAGTATTCACATGATGGTGCGGTTGAATTCAAGTTGGGGAGAGGATGATTGTGTGTACTCATTGGTTGGATTCTATGCGGATTGAAAAAGAAAAGAAAAAAGAGAAAAATTTGTGAAAGAGAAAAAGAAAGAAAAAAGAAGAAAAAGAAAATCCTTGAAAAAGGAAACAAAAAGAGTTTCAATAATTGTGCTAAATAAGTATTGTGTGTTGTGTAGCACTTGAGATTTTCGAAGAAGTTGGTTGAAATTTTGTGTGTGAATCTTTGTGAGATTTTACTCCCTTAGGTTTAGGCAAGTTTTTGTTTCAATTACCTTTAGAAATTGGCCCTTGTTTGTTTACCCGACCACGTTACAACCTTGAAAGTCCTTGTGATTCTTGCCTTTGTATGTTCAATATGAATTTATGGATGTATGCATAATTTAGTATTTTGTTTGCATGAGTGTTGTGTGAGTGTAAAGTACCTTATTATGTGTTTTTTATCTACCGATGATTATTTTTGCTAGGCGTGATTCACTTTGGAACTTGTGTTGTTTTAGAATTTTTGGCATGATTTTTGTATTTTGCATTTGTTTTGTGACTATGTTGTCGTCGTAGCCAGTGGTAAGTATTTTCTTTTTGTGTGTACCGTTTTCATTTGAACCATTCATTCGTTTCCGTTTTTCAAAACCTGTTGATTCGTCTTTCTTTGGATATTGCTTATGCATTTTCAAGTTTGTTTGATTCTTGTTTGTGGACAAACAATTAGGTAAGTTGGGGAGAGTTTTATAAGTGCAAATTGTACCTATTTTTGTATATATGTTTTGTAGCACTTATCAATGCTTTGTGGTAAATATCGTGCGAATAAAACCCGATTTGTTTATAAATACGTTTACGATACGTTTTAGTGTATATATTGCGTATAGTGTATATATCGTTGAGTTTAATTGGTTTCCATTCATTTTTATAGGTATTCAATTATTGGTATCTTTCCATATTCTTGAAGAGCATTGAATAAGCTTTCCAGTGCTTCCGACCGTGCGTCAATCCGAGCTACGGTGTAGAAGTTGTGGTCAAATAAGGGGCTGTTTTGCTGTCATGTTCGCCTTGCGAGTGTGACAGCGAACGTTCGCTTTGCGAATGGCTGGCGAAGGTCCCAGCGAAGGGGTCCAGAATGAGGTAGAGCCAAAGGAACCAAAGTTCGCTTTGCGAACTGATCAGAGAGCATTCGGTTTGCGAATGATTCGTTCACACTGCGAACTCGCGAAGGAAAACAGAGGCGGTTTAGCAATCAGAGGCACTTAAAGTGCCATTTTTTGAGTCATTCTCTTTGCGAATAAAGTGTTCACTGTGCGAACAGTACAGAATTGAAATTGTATATAGTTTATTTTAGTCACTTTTTAGAGTAGGGGTTTTGGAGATTCTTGCTCCAACTCCATCAAACTTCATTCTTTGGTAGATTAGCTTAGAAAACAACTATGGAGCTTGCATACGGATGAACCGGGGTGGATTGATCGTCGAACGACTCTGACAAACCACGAGATGTTTGGTTCATTTCTCTTTTTCTTTGTGTTTTCTTCATTTGTTGGGTTGTGTATATGTATTTGTTCTGAACTCGTGTATATTTGTCGCCCATGGCGTTGTATAAAACTTGCTTTACAAATCTCTATTGGTGATTGTCTCTGATTTTTGCTTTATGCGCGGGGTTTGGGTTGCGTTAGACATAACCCTCACGAACTTTGATTAGGGATGATTGTCTGTTAGTTTCTGGACTCTAGAGATAGATTTAGGAGTTAACAATCTTTAATAGGCGTCGAATCTTAATGCCTCCGTGCCTTAAGCTAGCGTGCGAAAGTATCAGCGATGATAACACGGTTGTTTTCTCAACTTTGCGTTAGACATAACCTGTGTTGTGAGCGATGCTGGGTGATATTGAGGAGTATTGTAGGTGGAGTATAACTGGTCGGTAAGTTTAAGTTTGTGAGGAGTCGATTATGTGCATGCCGGAAAAGTTTGTCTTACTGAAGAATGAATTTTTTTTATGTTTTAATGTTTACTTTTCTATTTTTATGTTTAAAACCATTTAAACCCAAACTCATAAACGCGAGAGACTGTCGAACGAAATTCTTTCCCTCGAACCGATCTCTGTGGACACGACATAAATCCCGGAGGGAATTCTTTCCGAAAATAAATATTTTTGCTACTTGCCCTATTCTGCAACCAACAAAATGGCGCCGTTGCCAGGGATCGGTTTTGATATTGAATCGCATTGCGATAGTTTTTTTGTTTTTGAGTTTTGTAGATATCGTATATATTGTATATTTTCACTTGTTATACTGATACTTGTAGATTAACGTTTGTTTGATTGTTTGGTTAGGACGCTTGCTTTTGGTTTGCGCGGTGAGACATCACCATGGCATGAATGAAGGAAATTTAGAATTAAGCATTGTAAAGGCGTCGAGCTTACGACGCAAAACAAGCATGTTTTATAGTTTTTCTTTTCGAATGTTTTTATTTGTTGTTTGCTCACAGATTTTGATTGACTTATTTGAGGATGCTTTTGTGATTTTCCAAGTTGGTTTGTTTCAACTTGCGGATGTTTGGTAATGATCTTGTTAAGTTTTGTACACGTCCGAGGTATGTGTTTATCGCTTTCTATACTTTAGCATATTCATGATACTTAGGCATTTTACAAACTTCCATGCCATTCATTCTTTTGTATACTTGTTCTATTGTGAATCACTTTAGTTCCCAACCTTTTTGTGAGGTGGCTTTCCATTGTTCATATATGCGTGGAGAACCAACATTCTTGTTCTAACTGGATTTTATTATGTTGAATCTATTATTTATGTTGTGTATATGAATGCATGAAAAGGATCAAGGCAATTGTTTCATTTTGAGCACAACCACCTTAGCCAAATAGTCAATTCACCTTGTGAGGGTGTGAGAATTCGTAACCCCTTTGATCTTTTTGATCCATGTTTCTATTTGAACTTAATGCTTGTCTATGAGTATTTAGTTCACTTATTTTTGAATGGATTTTTTTTTTTCTTGGACCTCAACTTTGTGTTGTTGTATGGATTTTTTCCTTGCCTTAGAAAGTAGGGAGTATTCACATGATGGTGCGGTTGAATTCAAGTTGGGGAGAGGATGATTGTGTGTACTCATTGGTTGGATTCTATGCGGATTGAAAAAGAAAAGAAAAAAGAGAAAAATTTGTGAAAGAGAAAAAGAAAGAAAAAAGAAGAAAAAGAAAATCCTTGAAAAAGGAAACAAAAAGAGTTTCAATAATTGTGCTAAATAAGTATTGTGTGTTGTGTAGCACTTGAGATTTTCGAAGAAGTTGGTTGAAATTTTGTGTGTGAATCTTTGTGAGATTTTACTCCCTTAGGTTTAGGCAAGTTTTTGTTTCAATTACCTTTAGAAATTGGCCCTTGTTTGTTTACCCGACCACGTTACAACCTTGAAAGTCCTTGTGATTCTTGCCTTTGTATGTTCAATATGAATTTATGGATGTATGCATAATTTAGTATTTTGTTTGCATGAGTGTTGTGTGAGTGTAAAGTACCTTATTATGTGTTTTTTATCTACCGATGATTATTTTTGCTAGGCGTGATTCACTTTGGAACTTGTGTTGTTTTAGAATTTTTGGCATGATTTTTGTATTTTGCATTTGTTTTGTGACTATGTTGTCGTCGTAGCCAGTGGTAAGTATTTTCTTTTTGTGTGTACCGTTTTCATTTGAACCATTCATTCGTTTCCGTTTTTCAAAACCCGTTGATTCGTCTTTCTTTGGATATTGCTTATGCATTTTCAAGTTTGTTTGATTCTTGTTTGTGGACAAACAATTAGGTAAGTTGGGGAGAGTTTTATAAGTGCAAATTGTACCTATTTTTGTATATATGTTTTGTAGCACTTATCAATGCTTTGTGGTAAATATCGTGCGAATAAAACCCGATTTGTTTATAAATACGTTTACGATACGTTTTAGTGTATATATTGCGTATAGTGTATATATCGTTGAGTTTAATTGGTTTCCATTCATTTTTATAGGTATTCAATTATTGGTATCTTTCCATATTCTTGAAGAGCATTGAATAAGCTTTCCAGTGCTTCCGACCGTGCGTCAATCCGAGCTACGGTGTAGAAGTTGTGGTCAAATAAGGGGCTGTTTTGCTGTCATGTTCGCCTTGCGAGTGTGACAGCGAACGTTCGCTTTGCGAATGGCTGGCGAAGGTCCCAGCGAAGGGGTCCAGAATGAGGTAGAGCCAAAGGAACCAAAGTTCTCTTTGCGAACTGATCAGCGAGCATTCGCTTTGCGAATGATTCGTTCACACTGCGAACTCGCGAAGGAAAACAGAGGCGGTTTAGCAATCAGAGGCACTTAAAGTGCCATTTTTTGAGTCATTCGCTTTGCGAATAAAGTGTTCACTGTGCGAACAGTACAGAATTGAAATTGTATATAGTTTATTTTAGTCACTTTTTAGAGTAGGGGTTTTGGAGATTCTTGCTCCAACTCCATCAAACTTCATTCTTTGGTAGATTAGTTTAGAAAACAACTATGGAGCTTGCATACGGATGAACCGGGGTGGATTGATCGTCGACCGGCTCTGACAAACCGCGAGATGTTTGGTTCATTTCTCTTTTTCTTTGTGTTTTCTTCATTTGTTGGGTTGTGTATATGTATTTGTTCTGAAATCATGTATATTTGTCGCCCATGGCGTTGTATAAAACTTGCTTTACAAATCTCTATTGGTGATTGTCTTTGATTTTTGCTTTATGCGCGGGGTTTGAGGTGCGTTAGACATAACCCTCACGAACTTTGATTAGGGATGATTGTCTGTTAGTTTCTGGACTCTAGAGATAGATTTAGGAGTTAACAATCTTCAATAGGCGTCAAATCTTAATGCCTCCGTGCCTTAAGCTAGCGTGCGAAAGTATCGGCGATGGTAACACGGTTGTTCTCTCAACTTTGCGTTAGACATAACCTGTGTTGTGAACGATGCTGTGTGATATTGAGGAGTATTGTAGGTGGAGTATAACTGGTCGGTAAGTTTAAGTTTGTGAGGAGTCGATTATGTGCATGCCGGAAAAGTTTGTCTGCTGAAGAATGAATTTGTTTTATGTTTTAATGTTTACTTTTCTATTTTTATGTTTAAAACCATTTAAACCCAAACTCATAAACGCGAGAGACTGTCGAACGACATTCTTTCCCTCGAACCGATCTCTGTGGACACGACATAAATCCCGGAGGGTATTCTTTCCGAAAATAAATATTTTTGCTACTTGTCCTATTATGCAACCAACAAAATGGCGCCGTTGCTAGGGATCGGTTTTGATATTGAATCGCATTGCGATAGTTTTTTTTTGTTTTTGAGTTTTGTAGATATCGTATATATTGTATATTTTCACTTGTTATACTGATACTTGTAGATTAACGTTTGTTTGAGTGTTTGGTTAGGACGCTTGCTTTTGGTTTGCGCGGTGAGACATCACCATGGCATGAATGAAGGAAGTTTAGAATTAAGCATTGTAAAGGCGTCGAGCTTACGACGCAAAACAAGCATGTTTTATAGTTTTTCTTTTCGAATGTTTTTATTTGTTGTTTGCTCACAGATTTTGATTGACTTATTTGAGGATGCTTTTGTGATTTTCCAAGTTGGTTTGTTTCAACTTGCGGATGTTTGGTAATGATCTTGTTAAGTTTTGTACACGTCCGAGGTATGTGTTTATCGCTTTCTATACTTTAGCATATTCATGATACTTAGGCATTTTACAAACTTCCATGCCATTCATTCTTTTGTATACTTGTTCTATTGTGAATCACTTTAGTTCCCAACCTTTTTGTGAGGTGGCTTTCCATTGTTCATGTATGCGCGGAGAACCAACATTCTTGTTCTAACTGGATTTTATTATGTTGAATCTATTATTTATGTTGTGTATATGAATGCATGAAAAGGATCAAGGCAATTGTTTCATTTTGAGCACAACCACCTTAGCCAAATAGTCAATTCACCTTGTGAGGGTGTGAGAATTCGTAACCCCTTTGAGCTTTTTGATCCATGTTTCTATTTGAACTTAATCCTTGTCTATGAGTATTTAGTTCACTTATTTTTGAATGGATTTTGTTTTTTCTTGGACCTCAACTTTGTGTTGTTGTATGGATTTTTTCCTTGCCTTAGAAAGTAGGGAGTATTCACATGATGGTGCGGTTGAATTCAAGTTGGGGAGAGGATGATTGTGTGTACTCATTGGTTGGATTCTATGCGGATTGAAAAAGAAAAGAAAAAAGAGAAAAATTTGTGAAAGAGAAAAAGAAAGAAAAAAGAAGAAAAAGAAAATCCTTGAAAAAGGAAACAAAAAGAGTTTCAATAATTGTGCTAAATAAGTATTGTGTGTTGTGTAGCACTTGAGATTTTCAAAGAAGTTGGTTGAAATTTTGTGCGTGAATCTTTGTGAGATTTTACTCCCTTAGGTTTAGGCAAGTTTTTGTTTCAATTACCTTTAGAAATTGCCCCTTGTTTGTTTACCCGACCACGTTACAACCTTGAAAGTCCTTGTGATTCTTGCCTTTGTATGTTCAATATGAATTTATGGATGTATGCATAATTTAGTCTTTTGTTTGCATGAGTGTTGTGTGAGTGTAAAGTACCTTATTATGTGTTTTTTATCTACCGATGATTATTTTTGCTAGGCGTGATTCACTTTGGAACTTGTGTTGTTTTAGAATTTTTGGCATGATTTTTGTATTTTGCATTTGTTTTGTGACTATGTTGTCGTCGTAGCCAGTGGTAAGTATTTTCTTTTTGTGTGTACCGTTTTCATTTGAACCATTCATTCGTTTCCGTTTTTCAAAACCTGTTGATTCGTCTTTCTTTGGATATTGCTTATGCATTTTCAAGTTTGTTTGATTCTTGTTTGTGGACAAACAATTAGGTAAGTTGGGGAGAGTTTTATAAGTGCAAATTGTACCTATTTTTGTATATATGTTTTGTAGCACTTATCAATGCTTTGTGGTAAATATCGTGCGAATAAAACCCGATTTGTTTATAAATACGTTTACGATACGTTTTAGTGTATATATTGCGTATAGTGTATATATCGTTGAGTTTAATTGCTTTCCATTCATTTTTATAGGTATTCAATTATTGGGATCTTTCCATATTCTTGAAGGGCATTGAATAAGCTTTCCAGTGCTTCCGACCGTGCGTCAATCCTAGCTACGGTGTAGAAGTTGTGGTCAAATAAGGGGCTGTTTTGCTGTCATGTTCGCCTTGCGAGTGTGACAGCGAACGTTCGCTTTGCGAATGGCTGGCGAAGGTCCCAGCGAAGGGGTCCAGAATGAGGTAGAGCCAAAGGAACCAAAGTTCGCTTTGCGAACTGATTAGCGAGCATTCGCTTTGCGAATGATTCGTTCACACTGCGAACTCGCTAAGGAAAACAGAGGCGGTTTAGCAATCAGAGGCACTTAAAGTGCCATTTTTTGAGTCATTCGCTTTGCGAATAAAGTGTTCACTGTGCGAACAGTACAGAATTGAAATTGTATATAGTTTATTTTAGTCACTTTTTAGAGTAGGGGTTTTGGAGATTCTTGCTCCAACTCCATCAAACTTCATTCTTTGGTAGATTAGTTTAGAAAACAACTATGGAGCTTGCATACGGATGAACCGGGGTGGATTGATCGTCGACCGGCTCTGACAAACCGCGAGATGTTTGGTTCATTTCTCTTTTTCTTTGTGTTTTCTTCGTTTGTTGGGTTGTGTATATGTATTTGTTCTGAAATCATGTATATTTGTCGCCCATGGCGTTGTATAAAACTTGCTTTACAAATCTCTATTGGTGATTGTCTCTGATTTTTGCTTTATGCGCGGGGTTTGAGGTGCGTTAGACATAACCCTCACGAACTTTGATTAGGGATGATTGTCTGTTAGTTTCTGGACTCTAGAGATAGATTTAGGATTTAACAATCTTCAATAGGCGTCGAATCTTAATGCCTCCGTGCCTTAAGCTAGCGTGCGAAAGTATCGGCGATGGTAACACGGTTGTTCTCTCAACTTTGCGTTAGACATAACCTGTGTTGTGAGCGATGCTGGGTGATATTGAGGAGTATTGTAGGTGGAGTATAACTGGTCGGTAAGTTTAAGTTTGTGAGGAGTCGATTATGTGCATGCCGGAAAAGTTTGTCTGCTGAAGAATGAATTTGTTTTATGTTTTAATGTTTACTTTTCTATTTTTATGTTTAAAACCATTTAAACCCAAACTCATAAACGCGAGAGACTGTCGAACGACATTCTTTCCCTCGAACCGATCTCTGTGGACACGACATAAATCCCGGAGGGTATTCTTTCCGAAAATAAATATTTTTGCTACTTGTCCTATTCTGCAACCAACAAAATGGCGCCGTTGCTAGGGATCGGTTTTGATATTGAATCGCATTGCGATAGTTTTTTTGTTTTTGAGTTTTGTAGATATCGTATATATTGTATATTTTCACTTGTTATACTGATACTTGTAGATTAACGTTTGTTTGAGTGTTTGGTTAGGACGCTTGCTTTTGGTTTGCGCGGTGAGACATCACCATGGCATGAATGAAGGAAGTTTAGAATTAAGCATTGTAAAGGCGTCGAGCTTACGACGCAAAACAAGCATGTTTTATAGTTTTTCTTTTCGAATGTTTTTATTTGTTGTTTGCTCACAGATTTTGATTGACTTATTTGAGGATGCTTTTGTGATTTTCCAAGTTGGTTTGTTTCAACTTGCGGATGTTTGGTAATGATCTTGTTAAGTTTTGTACACGTCCGAGGTATGTGTTTATCGCTTTCTATACTTTAGCATATTCATGATACTTAGGCATTTTACAAACTTCCATGCCATTCATTCTTTTGTATACTTGTTCTATTGTGAATCACTTTAGTTCCCAACCTTTTTGTGAGGTGGCTTTCCATTGTTCATGTATGCGCGGAGAACCAACATTCTTGTTCTAACTGGATTTTATTATGTTGAATCTATTATTTATGTTGTGTATATGAATGCATGAAAAGGATCAAGGCAATTGTTTCATTTTGAGCACAACCACCTTAGCCAAATAGTCAATTCACCTTGTGAGGGTGTGAGAATTCGTAACCCCTTTGAGCTTTTTGATCCATGTTTCTATTTGAACTTAATGCTTGTCTATGAGTATTTAGTTCACTTATTTTTGAATGGATTTTGTTTTTTCTTGGACCTCAACTTTGTGTTGTTGTATGGATTTTTTCCTTGCCTTAGAAAGTAGGGAGTATTCACATGATGGTGCGGTTGAATTCAAGTTGGGGAGAGGATGATTGTGTGTACTCATTGGTTGGATTCTATGCGGATTGAAAAAGAAAAGAAAAAAGAGAAAAATTTGTGAAAGAGAAAAAGAAAGAAAAAAGAAGAAAAAGAAAATCCTTGAAAAAGGAAACAAAAAGAGTTTCAATAATTGTGCTAAATAAGTATTGTGTGTTGTGTAGCACTTGAGATTTTCAAAGAAGTTGGTTGAAATTTTGTGCGTGAATCTTTGTGAGATTTTACTCCCTTAGGTTTAGGCAAGTTTTTGTTTCAATTACCTTTAGAAATTGCCCCTTGTTTGTTTACCCGACCACGTTACAACCTTGAAAGTCCTTGTGATTCTTGCCTTTGTATGTTCAATATGAATTTATGGATGTATGCATAATTTAGTCTTTTGTTTGCATGAGTGTTGTGTGAGTGTAAAGTACCTTATTATGTGTTTTTTATCTACCGATGATTATTTTTGCTAGGCGTGATTCACTTTGGAACTTGTGTTGTTTTAGAATTTTTGGCATGATTTTTGTATTTTGCATTTGTTTTGTGACTATGTTGTCGTCGTAGCCAGTGGTAAGTATTTTCTTTTTGTGTGTACCGTTTTCATTTGAACCATTCATTCGTTTCCGTTTTTCAAAACCTGTTGATTCGTCTTTCTTTGGATATTGCTTATGCATTTTCAAGTTTGTTTGATTCTTGTTTGTGGACAAACAATTAGGTAAGTTGGGGAGAGTTTTATAAGTGCAAATTGTACCTATTTTTGTATATATGTTTTGTAGCACTTATCAATGCTTTGTGGTAAATATCGTGCGAATAAAACCCGATTTGTTTATAAATACGTTTACGATACGTTTTAGTGTATATATTGCGTATAGTGTATATATCGTTGAGTTTAATTGCTTTCCATTCATTTTTATAGGTATTCAATTATTGGGATCTTTCCATATTCTTGAAGGGCATTGAATAAGCTTTCCAGTGCTTCCGACCGTGCGTCAATCCTAGCTACGGTGTAGAAGTTGTGGTCAAATAAGGGGCTGTTTTGCTGTCATGTTCGCCTTGCGAGTGTGACAGCGAACGTTCGCTTTGCGAATGGCTGGCGAAGGTCCCAGCGAAGGGGTCCAGAATGAGGTAGAGCCAAAGGAACCAAAGTTCGCTTTGCGAACTGATTAGCGAGCATTCGCTTTGCGAATGATTCGTTCACACTGCGAACTCGCTAAGGAAAACAGAGGCGGTTTAGCAATCAGAGGCACTTAAAGTGCCATTTTTTGAGTCATTCGCTTTGCGAATAAAGTGTTCACTGTGCGAACAGTACAGAATTGAAATTGTATATAGTTTATTTTAGTCACTTTTTAGAGTAGGGGTTTTGGAGATTCTTGCTCCAACTCCATCAAACTTCATTCTTTGGTAGATTAGTTTAGAAAACAACTATGGAGCTTGCATACGGATGAACCGGGGTGGATTGATCGTCGACCGGCTCTGACAAACCGCGAGATGTTTGGTTCATTTCTCTTTTTCTTTGTGTTTTCTTCGTTTGTTGGGTTGTGTATATGTATTTGTTCTGAAATCATGTATATTTGTCGCCCATGGCGTTGTATAAAACTTGCTTTACAAATCTCTATTGGTGATTGTCTCTGATTTTTGCTTTATGCGCGGGGTTTGAGGTGCGTTAGACATAACCCTCACGAACTTTGATTAGGGATGATTGTCTGTTAGTTTCTGGACTCTAGAGATAGATTTAGGATTTAACAATCTTCAATAGGCGTCGAATCTTAATGCCTCCGTGCCTTAAGCTAGCGTGCGAAAGTATCGGCGATGGTAACACGGTTGTTCTCTCAACTTTGCGTTAGACATAACCTGTGTTGTGAGCGATGCTGGGTGATATTGAGGAGTATTGTAGGTGGAGTATAACTGGTCGGTAAGTTTAAGTTTGTGAGGAGTCGATTATGTGCATGCCGGAAAAGTTTGTCTGCTGAAGAATGAATTTGTTTTATGTTTTAATGTTTACTTTTCTATTTTTATGTTTAAAACCATTTAAACCCAAACTCATAAACGCGAGAGACTGTCGAACGACATTCTTTCCCTCGAACCGATCTCTGTGGACACGACATAAATCCCGGAGGGTATTCTTTCCGAAAATAAATATTTTTGCTACTTGTCCTATTCTGCAACCAACAAAATGGCGCCGTTGCTAGGGATCGGTTTTGATATTGAATCGCATTGCGATAGTTTTTTTGTTTTTGAGTTTTGTAGATATCGTATATATTGTATATTTTCACTTGTTATACTGATACTTGTAGATTAACGTTTGTTTGAGTGTTTGGTTAGGACGCTTGCTTTTGGTTTGCGCGGTGAGACATCACCATGGCATGAATGAAGGAAGTTTAGAATTAAGCATTGTAAAGGCGTCGAGCTTACGACGCAAAACAAGCATGTTTTATAGTTTTTCTTTTCGAATGTTTTTATTTGTTGTTTGCTCACAGATTTTGATTGACTTATTTGAGGATGCTTTTGTGATTTTCCAAGTTGGTTTGTTTCAACTTGCGGATGTTTGGTAATGATCTTGTTAAGTTTTGTACACGTCCGAGGTATGTGTTTATCGCTTTCTATACTTTAGCATATTCATGATACTTAGGCATTTTACAAACTTCCATGCCATTCATTCTTTTGTATACTTGTTCTATTGTGAATCACTTTAGTTCCCAACCTTTTTGTGAGGTGGCTTTCCATTGTTCATGTATGCGCGGAGAACCAACATTCTTGTTCTAACTGGATTTTATTATGTTGAATCTATTATTTATGTTGTGTATATGAATGCATGAAAAGGATCAAGGCAATTGTTTCATTTTGAGCACAACCACCTTAGCCAAATAGTCAATTCACCTTGTGAGGGTGTGAGAATTCGTAACCCCTTTGAGCTTTTTGATCCATGTTTCTCTTTGAACTTAATGCTTGTCTATGAGTATTTAGTTCACTTATTTTTGAATGGATTTTGTTTTTTCTTGGACCTCAACTTTGTGTTGTTGTATGGATTTTTTCCTTGCCTTAGAAAGTAGGGAGTATTCACATGATGGTGCGGTTGAATTCAAGTTGGGGAGAGGATGATTGTGTGTACTCATTGGTTGGATTCTATGCGGATTGAAAAAGAAAAGAAAAAAGAGAAAAATTTGTGAAAGAGAAAAAGAAAGAAAAAAGAAGAAAAAGAAAATCCTTGAAAAAGGAAACAAAAAGAGTTTCAATAATTGTGCTAAATAAGTATTGTGTGTTGTGTAGCACTTGAGATTTTCGAAGAAGTTGGTTGAAATTTTGTGCGTGAATCTTTGTGAGATTTTACTCCCTTAGGTTTAGGCAAGTTTTTGTTTCAATTACCTTTAGAAATTGCCCCTTGTTTGTTTACCCGACCACGTTACAACCTTGAAAGTCCTTGTGATTCTTGCCTTTGTATGTTCAATATGAATTTATGGATGTATGCATAATTTAGTCTTTTGTTTGCATGAGTGTTGTGTGAGTGTAAAGTACCTTATTATGTGTTTTTTATCTACCGATGATTATTTTTGCTAGGCGTGATTCACTTTGGAACTTGTGTTGTTTTAGAATTTTTGGCATGATTTTTGTATTTTGCATTTGTTTTGTGACTATGTTGTCGTCGTAGCCAGTGGTAAGTATTTTCTTTTTGTGTGTACCGTTTTCATTTGAACCATTCATTCGTTTCCGTTTTTCAAAACCTGTTGATTCGTCTTTCTTTGGATATTGCTTATGCATTTTCAAGTTTGTTTGATTCTTGTTTGTGGACAAACAATTAGGTAAGTTGGGGAGAGTTTTATAAGTGCAAATTGTACCTATTTTTGTATATATGTTTTGTAGCACTTATCAATGCTTTGTGGTAAATATCGTGCGAATAAAACCCGATTTGTTTATAAATACGTTTACGATACGTTTTAGTGTATATATTGCGTATAGTGTATATATCGTTGAGTTTAATTGCTTTCCATTCATTTTTATAGGTATTCAATTATTGGGATCTTTCCATATTCTTGAAGAGCATTGAATAAGCTTTCCAGTGCTTCCGACCGTGCGTCAATCCTAGCTACGGTGTAGAAGTTGTGGTCAAATAAGGGGCTGTTTTGCTGTCATGTTCGCCTTGCGAGTGTGACAGCGAACGTTCGCTTTGCGAATGGCTGGCGAAGGTCCCAGCGAAGGGGTCCAGAATGAGGTAGAGCCAAAGGAACCAAAGTTCGCTTTGCGAACTGATTAGCGAGCATTCGCTTTGCGAATGATTCGTTCACACTGCGAACTCGCGAAGGAAAACAGAGGCGGTTTAGCAATCAGAGGCACTTAAAGTGCCATTTTTTGAGTCATTCGCTTTGCGAATAAAGTGTTCACTGTGCGAACAGTACAGAATTGAAATTGTATATAGTTTATTTTAGTCACTTTTTAGAGTAGGGGTTTTGGAGATTCTTGCTCCAACTCCATCAAACTTCATTCTTTGGTAGATTAGTTTAGAAAACAACTATGGAGCTTGCATACGGATGAACCGGGGTGGATTGATCGTCGACCGGCTCTGACAAACCGCGAGATGTTTGGTTCATTTCTCTTTTTCTTTGTGTTTTCTTCATTTGTTGGGTTGTGTATATGTATTTGCTCTGAAATCATGTATATTTGTCGCCCATGGCGTTGTATAAAACTTGCTTTACAAATCTCTATTGGTGATTGTCTCTGATTTTTGCTTTATGCGCGGGGTTTGAGGTGCGTTAGACATAACCCTCACGAACTTTGATTAGGGATGATTGTCTGTTAGTTTCTGGACTCTAGAGATAGATTTAGGAGTTAATAATCTTCAATAGGCGTCGAATCTTAATGCCTCCGTGCCTTAAGCTAGCGTGCGAAAGTATCGGCGATGGTAACACGGTTGTTCTCTCAACTTTGCGTTAGACATAACCTGTGTTGTGAGCGATGCTGGGTGATATTGAGGAGTATTGTAGGTGGAGTATAACTGGTCGGTAAGTTTAAGTTTGTGAGGAGTCGATTATGTGCATGCCGGAAAAGTTTGTCTGCTGAAGAATGAATTTGTTTTATGTTTTAATGTTTACTTTTCTATTTTTATGTTTAAAACCATTTAAACCCAAACTCATAAACGCGAGAGACTGTCGAACGACATTCTTTCCCTCGAACCGATCTCTGTGGACACGACATAAATCCCGGAGGGAATTCTTTCCGAAAATAAATATTTTTGCTACTTGTCCTATTCTGCAACCAACAAAATGGCGCCGTTGCCAGGGATCGGTTTTGATATTGAATCACATTGCGATAGTTTTTTTGTTTTTGAGTTTTGTAGATATCGTATATATTGTATATTTTCACTTGTTATACTGATACTTATAGATTAACGTTTGTTTGAGTGTTTGGTTAGGACGCTTGCTTTTGGTTTGCGCGGTGAGACATCACCATGGCATGAATGAAGGAAGTTTAGAATTAAGCATTGTAAAGGCGTCGAGCTTACGACGCAAAACAAGCATGTTTTATAGTTTTTCTTTTCGAATGTTTTTATTTGTTGTTTGCTCACAGATTTTGATTGACTTATTTGAGGATGCTTTTGTGATTTTCCAAGTTGGTTTGTTTCAACTTGCGGATGTTTGGTAATGATCTTGTTAAGTTTTGTACACGTCCGAGGTATGTGTTTATCGCTTTCTATACTTTAGCATATTCATGATACTTAGGCATTTTACAAACTTCCATGCCATTCATTCTTTTGTATACTTGTTCTATTGTGAATCACTTTAGTTCCCAACCTTTTTGTGAGGTGGCTTTCCATTGTTCATGTATGCGCGGAGAACCAACATTCTTGTTCTAACTGGATTTTATTATGTTGAATCTATTATTTATGTTGTGTATATGAATGCATGAAAAGGATCAAGGCAATTGTTTCATTTTGAGCACAACCACCTTAGCCAAATAGTCAATTCACCTTGTGAGGGTGTGAGAATTCGTAACCCCTTTGAGCTTTTTGATCCATGTTTCTATTTGAACTTAATGCTTGTCTATGAGTATTTAGTTCACTTATTTTTGAATGGATTTTGTTTTTTCTTGGACCTCAACTTTGTGTTGTTGTATGGATTTTTTCCTTGCCTTAGAAAGTAGGGAGTATTCACATGATGGTGCGGTTGAATTCAAGTTGGGGAGAGGATGATTGTGTGTACTCATTGGTTGGATTCTATGCGGATTGAAAAAGAAAAGAAAAAAGAGAAAAATTTGTGAAAGAGAAAAAGAAAGAAAAAAGAAGAAAAAGAAAATCCTTGAAAAAGGAAACAAAAAGAGTTTCAATAATTGTGCTAAATAAGTATTGTGTGTTGTGTAGCACTTGAGATTTTCGAAGAAGTTGGTTGAAATTTTGTGCGTGAATCTTTGTGAGATTTTACTCCCTTAGGTTTAGGCAAGTTTTTGTTTCAATTACCTTTAGAAATTGCCCCTTGTTTGTTTACCCGACCACGTTACAACCTTGAAAGTCCTTGTGATTCTTGCCTTTGTATGTTCAATATGAATTTATGGATGTATGCATAATTTAGTCTTTTGTTTGCATGATTGTTGTGTGAGTGTAAAGTACCTTATTATGTGTTTTTTATCTACCGATGATTATTTTTGCTAGGCGTGATTCACTTTGGAACTTGTGTTGTTTTAGAATTTTTGGCATGATTTTTGTATTTTGCATTTGTTTTGTGACTATGTTGTCGTCGTAGCCAGTGGTAAGTATTTTATTTTTGTGTGTACCGTTTTCATTTGAACCATTCATTCGTTTCCGTTTTTCAAAACCTGTTGATTCGTCTTTCTTTGGATATTGCTTATGCATTTTCAAGTTTGTTTGATTCTTGTTTGTGGACAAACAATTAGGTAAGTTGGGGAGAGTTTTATAAGTGCAAATTGTACCTATTTTTGTATATATGTTTTGTAGCACTTATCAATGCTTTGTGGTAAATATCGTGCGAATAAAACCAGATTTGTTTATAAATACGTTTACGATGCGATTTAGTGTATATATTGCGTATAGTGTATATATCGTTGAGTTTAATTGCTTTCCATTCATTTTTATAGGTATTCAATTATTGGGATCTTTCCATATTCTTGAAGAGCATTGAATAAGCTTTCCAGTGCTTCCGACCGTGCGTCAATCCTAGCTACGGTGTAGAAGTTGTGGTCAAATAAGGGGCTGTTTTGCTGTCATGTTCGCCTTGCAAGTGTGACAGCGAACGTTCGCTTTGCGAATGGCTGGCGAAGGTCCCAGCGAAGGGGTCCAGAATGAGGTAGAGCCAAAGGAACCAAAGTTCGCTTTGCGAACTGATTAGCGAGCATTCGCTTTGCGAATGATTCGTTCACACTGCGAACTCGCGAAGGAAAACAGAGGCGGTTTAGCAATCAGAGGCACTTAAAGTGCCATTTTTTGAGTCATTCGCTTTGCGAATAAAGTGTTCACTGTGCGAACAGTACAGAATTGAAATTATATATAGTTTATTTTAGTCACTTTTTAGAGTAGGGGTTTTGGAGATTCTTGCTCCAACTCCATCAAACTTCATTCTTTGGTAGATTAGTTTAGAAAACAACTATGGAGCTTGCATACGGATGAACCGGGGTGGATTGATCGTCGACCGGCTCTGACAAACCGCGAGATGTTTGGTTCATTTCTCTTTTTCTTTGTGTTTTCTTCATTTGTTGGGTTGTGTATATGTATTTGTTCTGAAATCATGTATATTTGTCGCCCATGGCGTTGTATAAAACTTGCTTTACAAATCTCTATTGGTGATTGTCTCTGATTTTTGCTTTATGCGCGGGGTTTGAGGTGCGTTAGACATAACCCTCACGAACTTTGATTAGGGATGATTGTCTGTTAGTTTCTGGACTCTAGAGATAGATTTAGGAGTTAACAATCTTCAATAGGCGTCGAATCTTAATGCCTCCGTGCCTTAAGCTAGCGTGCGAAAGTATCGGCGATGGTAACACGGTTGTTCTCTCAACTTTGCGTTAGACATAACCTGTGTTGTGAGCGATGCTGGGTGATATTGAGGAGTATTGTAGGTGGAGTATAACTGGTCGGTAAGTTTAAGTTTGTGAGGAGTCGATTATGTGCATGCCGGAAAAGTTTGTCTGCTGAAGAATGAATTTGTTTTATGTTTTAATGTTTACTTTTCTATTTTTATGTTTAAAACCATTTAAACCCAAACTCATAAACGCGAGAGACTGTCGAACGACATTCTTTCCCTCGAACCGATCTCTGTGGACACGACATAAATCCCGGAGGGAATTCTTTCCGAAAATAAATATTTTTGCTACTTGTCCTATTCTGCAACCAACAAAATGGCGCCGTTGCCAGGGATCGGTTTTGATATTGAATCACATTGCGATAGTTTTTTTTTGTTTTTGAGTTTTGTAGATATCGTATATATTGTATATTTTCACTTGTTATACTGATACTTGTAGATTAACGTTTGTTTGAGTGTTTGGTTAGGACGCTTGCTTTTGGTTTGCGCGGTGAGACATCACCATGGCATGAATGAAGGAAGTTTAGAATTAAGCATTGTAAAGGCGTCGAGCTTACGACGCAAAACAAGCATGTTTTATAGTTTTTCTTTTCGAATGTTTTTATTTGTTGTTTGCTCACAGATTTTGATTGACTTATTTGAGGATGCTTTTGTGATTTTCCAAGTTGGTTTGTTTCAACTTGCGGATGTTTGGTAATGATCTTGTTAAGTTTTGTACACGTCCGAGGTATGTGTTTATCGCTTTCTATACTTTAGCATATTCATGATACTTAGGCATTTTACAAACTTCCATGCCATTCATTCTTTTGTATACTTGTTCTATTGTGAATCACTTTAGTTCCCAACCTTTTTGTGAGGTGGCTTTCCATTGTTCATGTATGCGCGGAGAACCAACATTCTTGTTCTAACTGGATTTTATTATGTTGAATCTATTATTTATGTTGTGTATATGAATGCATGAAAAGGATCAAGGCAATTGTTTCATTTTGAGCACAACCACCTTAGCCAAATAGTCAATTCACCTTGTGAGGGTGTGAGAATTCGTAACCCCTTTGAGCTTTTTGATCCATGTTTCTATTTGAACTTAATGCTTGTCTATGAGTATTTAGTTCACTTATTTTTGAATGGATTTTGTTTTTTCTTGGACCTCAACTTTGTGTTGTTGTATGGATTTTTTCCTTGCCTTAGAAAGTAGGGAGTATTCACATGATGGTGCGGTTGAATTCAAGTTGGGGAGAGGATGATTGTGTGTACTCATTGGTTGGATTCTATGCGGATTGAAAAAGAAAAGAAAAAAGAGAAAAATTTGTGAAAGAGAAAAAGAAAGAAAAAAGAAGAAAAAGAAAATCCTTGAAAAAGGAAACAAAAAGAGTTTCAATAATTGTGCTAAATAAGTATTGTGTGTTGTGTAGCACTTGAGATTTTCGAAGAAGTTGGTTGAAATTTTGTGCGTGAATCTTTGTGAGATTTTACTCCCTTAGGTTTAGGCAAGTTTTTGTTTCAATTACCTTTAGAAATTGCCCCTTGTTTGTTTACCCGACCACGCTACAACCTTGAAAGTCCTTGTGATTCTTGCCTTTGTATGTTCAATATGAATTTATGGATGTATGCATAATTTAGTCTTTTGTTTGCATGAGTGTTGTGTGAGTGTAAAGTACCTTATTATGTGTTTTTTATCTACCGATGATTATTTTTGCTAGGCGTGATTCACTTTGGAACTTGTGTTGTTTTAGAATTTTTGGCATGATTTTTGTATTTTGCATTTGTTTTGTGACTATGTTGTCGTCGTAGCCAGTGGTAAGTATTTTATTTTTGTGTGTACCGTTTTCATTTGAACCATTCATTCGTTTCCGTTTTTCAAAACCTGTTGATTCGTCTTTCTTTGGATATTGCTTATGCATTTTCAAGTTTGTTTGATTCTTGTTTGTGGACAAACAATTAGGTAAGTTGGGGAGAGTTTTATAAGTGCAAATTGTACCTATTTTTGTATATATGTTTTGTAGCACTTATCAATGCTTTGTGGTAAATATCGTGCGAATAAAACCCGATTTGTTTATAAATACGTTTACGATACGTTTTAGTGTATATATTGCGTATAGTGTATATATCGTTGAGTTTAATTGCTTTCCATTCATTTTTATAGGTATTCAATTATTGGGATCTTTCCATATTCTTGAAGAGCATTGAATAAGCTTTCCAGTGCTTCCGACCGTGCGTCAATCCTAGCTACGGTGTAGAAGTTGTGGTCAAATAAGGGGCTGTTTTGCTGTCATGTTCGCCTTGCGAGTGTGACAGCGAACGTTCGCTTTGCGAATGGCTGGCGAAGGTCCCAGCGAAGGGGTCCAGAATGAGGTAGAGCCAAAGGAACCAAAGTTCGCTTTGCGAACTGATTAGCGAGCATTCGCTTTGCGAATGATTCGTTCACACTGCGAACTCGCGAAGGAAAACAGAGGCGGTTTAGCAATCAGAGGCACTTAAAGTGCCATTTTTTGAGTCATTCGCTTTGCGAATAAAGTGTTCACTGTGCGAACAGTACAGAATTGAAATTGTATATAGTTTATTTTAGTCACTTTTTAGAGTAGGGGTTTTGGAGATTCTTGCTCCAACTCCATCAAACTTCATTCTTTGGTAGATTAGTTTAGAAAACAACTATGGAGCTTGCATACGGATGAACCGGGGTGGATTGATCGTCGACCGGCTCTGACAAACCGCGAGATGTTTGGTTCATTTCTCTTTTTCTTTGTGTTTTCTTCATTTGTTGGGTTGTGTATATGTATTTGTTCTGAAATCATGTATATTTGTCGCCCATGGCGTTGTATAAAACTTGCTTTACAAATCTCTATTGGTGATTGTCTCTGATTTTTGCTTTATGCGCGGGGTTTGAGGTGCGTTAGACATAACCCTCACGAACTTTGATTAGGGATGATTGTCTGTTAGTTTCTGGACTCTAGAGATAGATTTAGGAGTTAACAATCTTCAATAGGCGTTGAATCTTAATGCCTCCGTGCCTTAAGCTAGCGTGCGAAAGTATCGGCGATGGTAACACGGTTGTTCTCTCAACTTTGCGTTAGACATAACCTGTGTTGTGAGCGATGCTGGGTGATATTGAGGAGTATTGTAGGTGGAGTATAACTGGTCGGTAAGTTTAAGTTTGTGAGGAGTCGATTATGTGCATGCCGGAAAAGTTTGTCTGCTGAAGAATGAATTTGTTTTATGTTTTAATGTTTACTTTTCTATTTTTATGTTTAAAACCATTTAAACCCAAACTCATAAACGCGAGAGACTGTCGAACGACATTCTTTCCCTTGAACCGATCTCTGTGGACACGACATAAATCCCGGAGGGAATTCTTTCCGAAAATAAATATTTTTGCTACTTGTCCTATTCTGCAACCAACAAAATGGCGCCGTTGCCAGGGATCGGTTTTGATATTGAATCGCATTGCGATAGTTTTTTTGTTTTGAGTTTTGTAGATATCGTATATATTGTATATTTTCACTTGTTATACTGATACATGTAGATTAACGTTTGTTTGAGTGTTTGGTTAGGACGCTTGCTTTTGGTTTGCGCGGTGAGACATCACCATGGCATGAATGAAGGAAGTTTAGAATTAAGCATTGTAAAGGCGTCGAGCTTACGACGCAAAACAAGCATGTTTTATAGTTTTTCTTTTCGAATGTTTTTATTTGTTGTTTGCTCACAGATTTTGATTGACTTATTTGAGGATGCTTTTGTGATTTTCCAAGTTGGTTTGTTTCAACTTGCAGATGTTTGGTAATGATCTTGTTAAGTTTTGTACACGTCCGAGGTATGTGTTTATCGCTTTCTATACTTTAGCATATTCATGATACTTAGGCATTTTACAAACTTCCATGCCATTCATTCTTTTGTATACTTGTTCTATTGTGAATCACTTTAGTTCCCAACCTTTTTGTGAGGTGGCTTTCCATTGTTCATGTATGCGCGGAGAACCAACATTCTTGTTCTAACTGGATTTTATTATGTTGAATCTATTATTTATGTTGTGTATATGAATGCATGAAAAGGATCAAGGCAATTGTTTCATTTTGAGCACAACCACCTTAGCCAAATAGTCAATTCACCTTGTGAGGGTGTGAGAATTCGTAACCCCTTTGAGCTTTTTGATCCATGTTTCTATTTGAACTTAATGCTTGTCTATGAGTATTTAGTTCACTTATTTTTGAATGGATTTTGTTTTTTCTTGGACCTCAACTTTGTGTTGTTGTATGGATTTTTTCCTTGCCTTAGAAAGTAGGGAGTATTCACATGATGGTGCGGTTGAATTCAAGTTGGGGAGAGGATGATTGTGTGTACTCATTGGTTGGATTCTATGCGGATTGAAAAAGAAAAGAAAAAAGAGAAAAATTTGTGAAAGAGAAAAAGAAAGAAAAAAGAAGAAAAAGAAAATCCTTGAAAAAGGAAACAAAAAGAGTTTCAATAATTGTGCTAAATAAGTATTGTGTGTTGTGTAGCACTTGAGATTTTCGAAGAAGTTGGTTGAAATTTTGTGCGTGAATCTTTGTGAGATTTTACTCCCTTAGGTTTAGGCAAGTTTTTGTTTCAATTACCTTTAGAAATTGCCCCTTGTTTGTTTACCCGACCACGTTACAACCTTGAAAGTCCTTGTGATTCTTGCCTTTGTATGTTCAATATGAATTTATGGATGTATGCATAATTTAGTCTTTTGTTTGCATGAGTGTTGTGTGAGTGTAAAGTACCTTATTATGTGTTTTTTATCTACCGATGATTATTTTTGCTAGGCGTGATTCACTTTGGAACTTGTGTTGTTTTAGAATTTTTGGCATGATTTTTGTATTTTGCATTTGTTTTGTGACTATGTTGTCGTCGTAGCCAGTGGTAAGTATTTTCTTTTTGTGTGTACCGTTTTCATTTGAACCATTCATTCGTTTCCGTTTTTCAAAACCTGTTGATTCGTCTTTCTTTGGATATTGCTTATGCATTTTCAAGTTTGTTTGATTCTTGTTTGTGGACAAACAATTAGGTAAGTTGGGGAGAGTTTTATAAGTGCAAATTGTACCTATTTTTGTATATATGTTTTGTAGCACTTATCAATGCTTTGTGGTAAATATTGTGCGAATAAAACCCGATTTGTTTATAAATACGTTTACGATATGTTTTAGTGTATATATTGCGTATATTGTATATATCGTTGAGTTTAATTGCTTTCCATTCATTTTTATAGGCATTCAATTATTGGGATCTTTCCATATTCTTGAAGAGCATTGAATAAGCTTTCCAGTGCTTCCGACCGTGCGTCAATCCGAGCTACGGTGTAGAAGTTGTGGTCAAATAAGGGGCTGTTTTGCTGTCATGTTCGCCTTGCGAGTGTGACAGCGAATGTTCGCTTTGCGAATGGCTGGCGAAGGTCCCAGCGAAGGGGTCCAGAATGAGGTAGAGCCAAAGGAACCGAAGTTCGCTTTGCGAAATGATTAGCGAGCATTCGCTTTGCGAATGATTCGTTCACACTGCGAACTGGCGAAGGAAAACAGAGGCGGTTTAGCAATCAGAGGCACTTAAAGTGCCATTTTTTGAGTCATTCGCTTTGCGAATAAAGTGTTCACTGTGCGAACAGTACATAATTGAAATTGTATATAGTTTATTTTAGTCACTTTTTAGAGTAGGGGTTTTGGAGATTCTTGCTCCAACTCCATCAAACTTCATTCTTTGGTAGATTAGTTTAGAAAACAACTATGGACCTTGCATACGGATGAACCGGGGTGGATTGATCGTCGACCGGCTCTGACAAACTGCGAGATGTTTGGTTCATTTCTCTTTTTCTTTGTGTTTTCTTCATTTGTTGGGTTGTGTATATGTATTTGTTCTGAACTCATGTATATTTGTCGCCCATGGCGTTGTATAACACTTGCTTTACAAATCTCTATTGGTGATTGTCTCTGATTTTTGCTTTATGCGCAGGGTTTGAGTTGCGTTAGACATAACCCTCGCGAACTTTGATTAGGGATGATTGTCTGTTAGTTTCTGGACTCTAGAGATAGATTTAGGAGTTAACAATCTTCAATAGGCGTCGAATCTTAATGCCTCCGTGCTTTAAGCTAGCGTGCGAAAGTATCGGCGATGGTAACACGGTTGTTCTCTCAACTTTGCGTTAGACATAACCTGTGTTGTGAGTGATGCTGGGTGATATTGAGGAGTATTGTAGGTGGAGTATAACTGGTCGGTAAGTTTAAGTTTGTGAGGAGTCGATTATGTGCATGCCGGAAAAGTTTGTCTGCTGAAGAATGAATTTGTTTTATGTTTTAATGTTTACTTTTCTATTTTTATGTTTAAAACCATTTAAACCCAAACTCATAAACGCGAGAGACTGTCGAACGAAATTCTTTCCCTCGAACCGATCTCTGTGGACACGACATAAATCCCGGAGGGAATTCTTTCCGAAAATAAATATTTTTGCTACTTGCCCTATTCTGCAACCAACAAAATGGCGCCGTTGCCAGGGATCGGTTTTGATATTGAATCGCATTGCGATAGTTTTTTTGTTTGAGTTTTGTAGATATCGTATATATTGTATATTTTCACTTGTTATACTGATACTTGTAGATTAACGTTTGTTTGAGTGTTTGCTTAGGACGCTTGCTTTTGGTTTGCGCGGTGAGACATCACCATGGCATGAATGAAGGAAGTTTAGAATTAAGCATTGTAAAGGCGTCGAGCTTACGACGCAAAACAAGCATGTTTTATAGTTTTTCTTTTCGAATGTTTTTATTTGTTGTTTGCTCACAGATTTTGATTGACTTATTTGAGGATGCTTTTGTGATTTTCCAAGTTGGTTTGTTTCAACTTGCAGATGTTTGGTAATGATCTTGTTAAGTTTTGTACACGTCCGAGGTATGTGTTTATCGCTTTCTATACTTTAGCATATTCATGATACTTAGGCATTTTACAAACTTCCATGCCATTCATTCTTTTGTATACTTGTTCTATTGTGAATCACTTTAGTTCCCAACCTTTTTGTGAGGTGGCTTTCCATTGTTCATGTATGCGCGGAGAACCAACATTCTTGTTCTAACTGGATTTTATTATGTTGAATCTATTATTTATGTTGTGTATATGAATGCATGAAAAGGATCAAGGCAATTGTTTCATTTTGAGCACAACCACCTTAGCCAAATAGTCAATTCACCTTGTGAGGGTGTGAGAATTCGTAACCCCTTTGAGCTTTTTGATCCATGTTTCTATTTGAACTTAATGCTTGTCTATGAGTATTTAGTTCACTTATTTTTGAATGGATTTTGTTTTTTCTTGGACCTCAACTTTGTGTTGTTGTATGGATTTTTTCCTTGCCTTAGAAAGTAGGGAGTATTCACATGATGGTGCGGTTGAATTCAAGTTGGGGAGAGGATGATTGTGTGTACTCATTGGTTGGATTCTATGCGGATTGAAAAAGAAAAGAAAAAAGAGAAAAATTTGTGAAAGAGAAAAAGAAAGAAAAAAGAAGAAAAAGAAAATCCTTGAAAAAGGAAACAAAAAGAGTTTCAATAATTGTGCTAAATAAGTATTGTGTGTTGTGTAGCACTTGAGATTTTCGAAGAAGTTGGTTGAAATTTTGTGCGTGAATCTTTGTGAGATTTTACTCCCTTAGGTTTAGGCAAGTTTTTGTTTCAATTACCTTTAGAAATTGCCCCTTGTTTGTTTACCCGACCACGTTACAACCTTGAAAGTCCTTGTGATTCTTGCCTTTGTATGTTCAATATGAATTTATGGATGTATGCATAATTTAGTCTTTTGTTTGCATGAGTGTTGTGTGAGTGTAAAGTACCTTATTATGTGTTTTTTATCTACCGATGATTATTTTTGCTAGGCGTGATTCACTTTGGAACTTGTGTTGTTTTAGAATTTTTGGCATGATTTTTGTATTTTGCATTTGTTTTGTGACTATGTTGTCGTCGTAGCCAGTGGTAAGTATTTTCTTTTTGTGTGTACCGTTTTCATTTGAACCATTCATTCGTTTCCGTTTTTCAAAACCTGTTGATTCGTCTTTCTTTGGATATTGCTTATGCATTTTCAAGTTTGTTTGATTCTTGTTTGTGGACAAACAATTAGGTAAGTTGGGGAGAGTTTTATAAGTGCAAATTGTACCTATTTTTGTATATATGTTTTGTAGCACTTATCAATGCTTTGTGGTAAATATTGTGCGAATAAAACCCGATTTGTTTATAAATACGTTTACGATATGTTTTAGTGTATATATTGCGTATATTGTATATATCGTTGAGTTTAATTGCTTTCCATTCATTTTTATAGGCATTCAATTATTGGGATCTTTCCATATTCTTGAAGAGCATTGAATAAGCTTTCCAGTGCTTCCGACCGTGCGTCAATCCGAGCTACGGTGTAGAAGTTGTGGTCAAATAAGGGGCTGTTTTGCTGTCATGTTCGCCTTGCGAGTGTGACAGCGAATGTTCGCTTTGCGAATGGCTGGCGAAGGTCCCAGCGAAGGGGTCCAGAATGAGGTAGAGCCAAAGGAACCGAAGTTCGCTTTGCGAAATGATTAGCGAGCATTCGCTTTGCGAATGATTCGTTCACACTGCGAACTGGCGAAGGAAAACAGAGGCGGTTTAGCAATCAGAGGCACTTAAAGTGCCATTTTTTGAGTCATTCGCTTTGCGAATAAAGTGTTCACTGTGCGAACAGTACATAATTGAAATTGTATATAGTTTATTTTAGTCACTTTTTAGAGTAGGGGTTTTGGAGATTCTTGCTCCAACTCCATCAAACTTCATTCTTTGGTAGATTAGTTTAGAAAACAACTATGGACCTTGCATACGGATGAACCGGGGTGGATTGATCGTCGACCGGCTCTGACAAACTGCGAGATGTTTGGTTCATTTCTCTTTTTCTTTGTGTTTTCTTCATTTGTTGGGTTGTGTATATGTATTTGTTCTGAACTCATGTATATTTGTCGCCCATGGCGTTGTATAACACTTGCTTTACAAATCTCTATTGGTGATTGTCTCTGATTTTTGCTTTATGCGCAGGGTTTGAGTTGCGTTAGACATAACCCTCGCGAACTTTGATTAGGGATGATTGTCTGTTAGTTTCTGGACTCTAGAGATAGATTTAGGAGTTAACAATCTTCAATAGGCGTCGAATCTTAATGCCTCCGTGCTTTAAGCTAGCGTGCGAAAGTATCGGCGATGGTAACACGGTTGTTCTCTCAACTTTGCGTTAGACATAACCTGTGTTGTGAGTGATGCTGGGTGATATTGAGGAGTATTGTAGGTGGAGTATAACTGGTCGGTAAGTTTAAGTTTGTGAGGAGTCGATTATGTGCATGCCGGAAAAGTTTGTCTGCTGAAGAATGAATTTGTTTTATGTTTTAATGTTTACTTTTCTATTTTTATGTTTAAAACCATTTAAACCCAAACTCATAAACGCGAGAGACTGTCGAACGAAATTCTTTCCCTCGAACCGATCTCTGTGGACACGACATAAATCCCGGAGGGAATTCTTTCCGAAAATAAATATTTTTGCTACTTGCCCTATTCTGCAACCAACAAAATGGCGCCGTTGCCAGGGATCGGTTTTGATATTGAATCGCATTGCGATAGTTTTTTTGTTTGAGTTTTGTAGATATCGTATATATTGTATATTTTCACTTGTTATACTGATACTTGTAGATTAACGTTTGTTTGAGTGTTTGCTTAGGACGCTTGCTTTTGGTTTGCGCGGTGAGACATCACCATGGCATGAATGAAGGAAGTTTAGAATTAAGCATTGTAAAGGCGTCGAGCTTACGACGCAAAACAAGCATGTTTTATAGTTTTTCTTTTCGAATGTTTTTATTTGTTGTTTGCTCACAGATTTTGATTGACTTATTTGAGGATGCTTTTGTGATTTTCCAAGTTGGTTTGTTTCAACTTGCGGATGTTTGGTAATGATCTTGTTAAGTTTTGTACACGTCCGAGGTATGTGTTTATCGCTTTCTATACTTTAGCATATTCATGATACTTAGGCATTTTACAAACTTCCATGCCATTCATTCTTTTGTATACTTGTTCTATTGTGAATCACTTTAGTTCCCAACCTTTTTGTGAGGTGGCTTTCCATTGTTCATGTATGCGCGGAGAACCAACATTCTTGTTCTAACTGGATTTTATTATGTTGAATCTATTATTTATGTTGTGTATATGAATGCATGAAAAGGATCAAGGCAATTGTTTCATTTTGAGCACAACCACCTTAGCCAAATAGTCAATTCACCTTGTGAGGGTGTGAGAATTCGTAACCCCTTTGAGCTTTTTGATCCATGTTTCTATTTGAACTTAATGCTTGTCTATGAGTATTTAGTTCACTTATTTTTTAATGGATTTTGTTTTTTCTTGGACCTCAACTTTGTGTTGTTGTATGGATTTTTTCCTTGCCTTAGAAAGTAGGGAGTATTCACATGATGGCGCGGTTGAATTCAAGTTGGGGAGAGGATGATTGTGTGTACTCATTGGTTGGATTCTATGCGGATTGAAAAAGAAAAGAAAAAAGAGAAAAATTTGTGAAAGAGAAAAAGAAAGAAAAAAGAAGAAAAAGAAAATCCTTGAAAAAGGAAACAAAAAGAGTTTCAATAATTGTGCTAAATAAGTATTGTGTGTTGTGTAGCACTTGAGATTTTCGAAGAAGTTGGTTGAAATTTTGTGCGTGAATCTTTGTGAGATTTTACTCCCTTAGGTTTAGGCAAGTTTTTGTTTCAATTACCTTTAGAAATTGCCCCTTGTTTGTTTACCCGACCACGTTACAACCTTGAAAGTCCTTGTGATTCTTGCCTTTGTATGTTCAATATGAATTTATGGATGTATGCATAATTTAGTCTTTTGTTTGCATGAGTGTTGTGTGAGTGTAAAGTACCTTATTATGTGTTTTTTATCTACCGATGATTATTTTTGCTAGGCGTGATTCACTTTGGAACTTGTGTTGTTTTAGAATTTTTGGCATGATTTTTGTATTTTGCATTTGTTTTGTGACTATGTTGTCGTCGTAGCCAGTGGTAAGTATTTTCTTTTTGTGTGTACCGTTTTCATTTGAACCATTCATTCGTTTCCGTTTTTCAAAACCTGTTGATTCGTCTTTCTTTGGATATTGCTTATGCATTTTCAAGTTTGTTCGATTCTTGTTTGTGGACAAACAATTAGGTAAGTTGGGGAGAGTTTTATAAGTGCAAATTGTACCTATTTTTGTATATATGTTTTGTAGCACTTATCAATTCTTTGTGGTAAATATCGTGCGAATAAAACCCGGTTTGTTTATAAATACGTTTACGATACGTTTTAGTGTATATATTGCGTATAGTGTATATATCGTTGAGTTTAATTGCTTTCCATTCATTTTTATAGGTATTCAATTATTGGGATCTTTCCATATTCTTGAAGAGCATTGAATAAGCTTTCCAGTGCTTCCGACCGTGCGTCAATCCGAGCTACGGTGTAGAAGTTGTGGTCAAATAAGGGGCTGTTTTGCTGTCATGTTCGCCTTGCGAGTGTGACAGCGAACGTTCGCTTTGCGAATGGCTGGCGAAGGTCCCAGCGAAGGGGTCCAGAATGAGGTAGAGCCAAAGGAACCAAAGTTCGCTTTGCGAACTGATCAGCGAGCATTCGCTTTGCGAATGATTCGTTCACACTGCGAACTCGCGAAGGAAAACAGATGTGGTTTAGCAATCAGAGGCACTTAAAGTGCCATTTTTTGAGTCATTCGCTTTGCAAATAAAGTGTTCACTGTGCGAACAGTACAGAATTGAAATTGTATATAGTTTATTTTAGTCACTTTTTAGAGTAGGGTTTTGGAGATTCTTGCTCCAACTCCATCAAACTTCATTCTTTGGTAGATTAGCTTAGAAAACAACTATGGAGCTTGCATACGGATGAACCGGGGTGGATTGATCGTCGACCGGCTCTGACAAACCGCGAGATGTTTGGTTCATTTCTCTTTTTCTTTGTGTTTTCTTCATTTGTTGGGTTGTGTATATGTATTTGTTCTGAACTCATGTATATTTGTCGCCCATGGCGTTGTATAAAACTTGCTTTACAAATCTCTATTGGTGATTGTCTCTGATTTTTGCTTTATGCGCGGGGTTTGGGTTGCGTTAGACATAACCCTCACGAACTTTGATTAGGGATGATTGTCTGTTAGTTTCTGGACTCTAGAGATAGATTTAGGAGTTAACAATCTTCAATAGGCGTCGAATCTTAATGCCTCCGTGCCTTAAGCTAGCGTGCGAAAGTATCGGCAATGGTAACACGGTTGTTCTCTCAACTTTGCGTTAGACATAACCTGTGTTGTGAGCGATGCTGGGTGATATTGAGGAGTATTGTAGGTGGAGTATAACTGGTCGGTAAGTTTAAGTTTGTGAGGAGTCGATTATGTGCATGCCGGAAAAGTTTGTCTTACTGAAGAATGAATTTGTTTTATGTTTTAATGTTTACTTTTCTATTTTTATGTTTAAAACCATTTAAACCCAAACTCATAAACGCGAGAGACTGTCGAACGAAATTCTTTCCCTCGAACCGATCTCTGTGGACACGACATAAATCCCGGAGGGAATTCTTTCCAAAAATAAATACTTTTGCTACTTGCCCTATTCTGAAACCAACAAAATGGCGCCGTTGCTAGGGATCGGTTTTGATATTGAATCGCATTGCGATAGTTTTTTTGTTTTTGAGTTTTGTAGATATCGTATATATTGTATATTTTCACTTGTTATACTGATACTTGTAGATTAACGTTTGTTTGAGTGTTTGGTTAGGACGCTTGCTTTTGGTTTGCGCGGTGAGACATCACCATGGCATGAATGAAGGAAGTTTAGAATTAAGCATTGTAAAGGCGTCGAGCTTACGACGCAAAACAAGCATGTTTTATAGTTTTTCTTTTCGAATGTTTTTGGTTGTTGTTTGCTCACAGATTTTGATTGACTTATTTGAGGATGCTTTTGTGATTTTCCAAGTTGGTTTGTTTCAACTTGCGGATGTTTGGTAATGATCTTGTTAATTTTTGTACACGTCCGAGGTATGTGTTTATCGCTTTCTATACTTTAGCATATTCATGATACTTAGGCATTTTACAAACTTCCATGCCATTCATTCTTTTGTATACTTGTTCTATTGTGAATCACTTTAGTTCCCAACCTTTTTGTGAGGTGGCTTTCCATTGTTCATATATGCGTGGAGAACCAACATTCTTGTTCTAACTGGATTTTATTATGTTGAATCTATTATTTATGTTGTGTATATGAATGCATGAAAAGGATCAAGGCAATTGTTTCATTTTGAGCACAACCACCTTAGCCAAATAGTCAATTCACCTTGTGAGGGTGTGAGAATTCGTAACCCCTTTGATCTTTTTGATCCATGTTTCTATTTGAACTTAATGCTTGTCTATGAGTATTTAGTTCACTTATTTTTGAATGGATTTTTTTTTTCTTGGACCTCAACTTTGTGTTGTTGTATGGATTTTTTCCTTGCCTTATAAAGTAGGGAGTATTCACATGATGGTGCGGTTGAATTCAAGTTGGGGAGACGATGATTGTGTGTACTCATTGGTTGGATTCTATGCGGATTGAAAAAGAAAATAAAAAAGAGAAAAATTTGTGAAAGAGAAAAAGAAAGAAAAAAGAAGAAAAAGAAAATCCTTGAAAAAGGAAACAAAAAGAGTTTCAATAATTGTGCTAAATAAGTATTGTGTGTTGTGTAGCACTTTAGATTTTCGAAGAAGTTGGTTGAAATTTTGTGTGTGAATCTCTGTGAGATTTTACTCCCTTAGGTTTAGGCAAGTTTTTGTTTCAATTACCTTTAGAAATTGCCCCTTGTTTGTTTACCCGACCACGTTACAACCTTGAAAGTCCTTGTGATTCTTGCCTTTGTATGTTCAATATGAATTTATGGATGTATGCATAATTTAGTCTTTTGTTTGCATGAGTGTTGTGTGAGTGTAAAGTACCTTATTATGTGTTTTTTATCTACCGATGACTATTTTTGCTAGGCGTGATTCACTTTGGAACTTGTGTTGTTTTAGAATTTTTGGCATGATTTTTGTATTTTGCATTTGTTTTGTGACTATGTTGTCGTCGTAGCCAGTGGTAAGTATTTTCTTTTTGTGTGTACCGTTTTCATTTGAACCATTCATTCGTTTCCGTTTTTCAAAACCTGTTGATTCGTCTTTCTTTGGATATTGCTTATGCATTTTCAAGTTTGTTTGATTCTTGTTTGTGGACAAACAATTAGGTAAGTTGGGGAGAGTTTTATAAGTGCAAATTGTACCTATTTTTGTATATATGTTTTGTAGCACTTATCAATGCTTTGTGGTAAATATCGTGCGAATAAAACCCGATTTGTTTATAAATACGTTTACGATACGTTTTAGTGTATATATTGCGTATAGTGTATATATCGTTGAGTTTAATTGCTTTCCATTCATTTTTATAGGTATTCAATTATTGGGATCTTTCCATATTCTTGAATAGCATTGAATAAGCTTTCCAGTGCTTCCGACCGTGCGTCAATCCTAGCTACGGTGTAGAAGTTGTGGTCAAATAAGGGGTTGTTTTGCTGTCATGTTCGCCTTGCGAGTGTGACAGCGAACGTTCGCTTTGCGAATGGCTGGCGAAGGTCCCAGCGAAGGGGTCCAGAATGAGGTAGAGCCAAAGGAACCAAAGTTCGCTTTGCGAACTGATCAGAGAGCATTCGCTTTGCGAATGATTCGTTCACACTGCGAACTCGCGAAGGAAAACAGAGGCGGTTTAGCAATCAGAGGCACTTAAAGTGCCATTTTTTGAGTCATTCGCTTTGCGAATAAAGTGTTCACTGTGCGAACAGTACAGAATTGAAATTGTATATAGTTTATTTTAGTCACTTTTTAGAGTAGGGGTTTTTGAGATTCTTGCTCCAACTCCATCAAACTTCATTCTTTGGTAGATTAGCTTAGAAAACAACTATGGAGCTTGCAGACGGATGAACCGGGGTGGATTAATCGTCGAACGGCTCTGACAAACCGCGAGATGTTTGGTTCATTTCTCTTTTTCTTTGTGTTTTCTTCATTTGTTGGGTTGTGTATATGTATTTGTTCTGAACTCATGTATATTTGTCGCCCATGGCATTGTATAAAACTTGCTTTACAAATCTCTATTGGTGATTGTCTCTGATTTTTGCTTTATGCGCGGGGTTTGGGTTGCGTTAGACATAACCCTCACGAACTTCGATTAGGGATGATTGTCTGTTAGTTTCTGGACTCTAGAGATAGATTTAGGAGCTAACAATCTTCAATAGATGTCGAATCTTAATGCCTCCATGCCTTAAGCTAGCATTCGAAAGTATCGGCGATGGTAACACGGTTGTTCTCTCAATTTTGCGTTAGACATAACCTGTGTTGTGAGCGATGCTGGGTGATATTGAGGAGTATTGTAGGTGGAGTATAACTGGTCGGTAAGTTTAAGTTTGTGAGGAGTCGATTATGTGCATGCCGGAAAAGTTTGTCTTGCCGAAGAATGAATTTGTTTTATGTTTTAATGTTTACTTTTCTGTTTTTATGTTTAAAACCATTTAAACCCAAACTCATAAACGCGAGAGACTGTCGAACGAAATTCTTTCCCTTGAACCGATCTCTGTGGACACGACATAAATCCCGAAGAGAATTCTCTCCGAAAATAAATATTTTTGCTGCTTGCCCTATTCTGCAACCAACAAAGGGGCCCTCCAGCGTCAAATGGATCTTGGATGGATTCAGGATTACCGCGACAGAAGTCATTATCAAGTGAATATGATTCAAATCTTTGATATTCGCTTGATGAATACCAGCTCAGTTTTCTGACTTCTCGCGATTATCAGAACTATAAGGGAGGTCGTGAGAGTAACCAAGGATGTGCACTCGTTCAGAGGACACTGCAACATTTTTTGAACCAGTGGTGGCTTCCGATCTATCTAGATGAAGACACACAACAAGTCAAAATGATTAATGGGAACCCTACTAGGCATCAGAATCAGGATGTTCGATCAATGGAAACAGATCTAGTGAGGTTACATTGCATACAAAGCGGACGTGGTCGGGTGCCACCACACAACTACGAGCATTGTAGAGTTTTCTCAGAGAATAATCAAGGATGCTACCTCGTGCGAGCAGCCCTTCAAGGTCAGTTGGACCATAAAGAGATTCAACCATGGTCAAGCTTTGGCTCAATGTCAGACTATCATCCTAATCAAGGCAAAGATGTTGTCTTAATCCCTAAACGAGAAGTGGCCAAAGATGTGTGCGCCATAATCCCTCTACTCCATGAATCAAGAGTTCCTCTCGATAGTGGAAGGATTCTCAACCTTGAACCAATTGAGGCCAGCTATGATGGTCAGAAGAATCTCAAGGCTCTTGTAGTTATCTATCTGCCGGGACCAGTACCGTACAAGTCCGATAAGGCTATCCCTTACAAATACGGTGCAACAACAATTGAGAATGGAAAGGAAACTCCATTAACCTCCGTCGTGAATATTGCAGACATCAGTCGAGTGACACGGAGCGGTCGAATCTTCAACCGAGGAGTTGGACAACCTAGAAAAGAAAAGGAACCTCAAACAGAAGTTCCTAATCAACCAGTCGGTCAGCCCAGTAGTTCCAACCTTTTAAAGAACAACGATGAGATGCTGAAGCTCATCCAGAAGAGTGAGTACAACATTGTTGATCAGCTGTTGCAAACTCCTTCAAAAATCTCTGTGCTATCTCTTTTACTCAGTTCCGAAGCTCACAGGGAGGCTCTACAGAAAGTCTTAGAGCAGGCCTTTATGGACAAGATGTGACAATAAGACAATTCGACAGCATCATCTTCAACATCACTTCCTGCAACAACTTGGGGTTTAGTGATGAGGAACTGTCGGAAGAGGGCCATAATCATAATATGGAACTCAACATTACAGTCAACTGCCAGGACGATGCATTAACTAGCGTACTGGTAGACACCGGATCGACTCTGAATGTTATGCTGAAGTCCACTCTAATGCGACTATCATGTAAAGGATCTCTGATGAGAGGCAGTGAGGTCATCGTCAAAGCATTTGACGGATCCCGAAAAACAGTTATCGGCGAAGTCGACCTTCCCATAACTATTGGTCCTCACACTTTCCTTGTCACTTTACAGGTCATGGACATCCGGGCAGCATACATTTGTTTGTTAGGAAGACCTTGGATACACGAGGTTGGGGCCGTCACCTCGACATTTCACCAGAAGCTGAAGTTTGTCAAGAGTGGCCAATTAGTCACAGTATATGGAGAACAAGCCTTGATCGTGAGTAACTTATCGTCATCCACATGTGTAGAACCAGAAGAGACTGTTGGAACCCAGTTCCAAGCACTTTCGGTGAGCGATGACAATCTATCAGAAAAAGGAACATCAATTTCCTCGTACAAAGATGCTCTCGAAGCGATCAAAAGTAACAATGCAAAAGGATGGGGACATTTTGTTATTCCTACTGACAACAAGGCAAAGAAAGGCGTTGGTTTTTCTTTAACCTATACCCAGACTTCTACTAATGATGAAAGTTTTCATCCCATTCAGAACTTCTTCCACAGTGGAGGTTTCCTTCACCTAGTGTCTCAAGAAGTACATACCATCAACGAGGGTGACTCCTCCGATACAGATGAAGAGTGGATGTCCTATCTTAACGAGGACAGTTACATGTCTCAGGAAGAGGTGCCTACGCCATTTTTCTATCCTGCACAGAGTCCGAGATATATACCGAGGTCTGATGTCGAAATGATATACGGAGATTGTGATCCGGAAGGATGCCGTGCTCCACCAAACTCATTAGAGGAAGACACTCTGATGAAAGACAACTTTGACCACGACTATTATGGCCCAATGGATGGCCTGCCTATCTGGCAGCCGTACCCAGGAGACTTGGGGCAAGAGAGTCAGCCCAACGATGCATATCAGCTGATCATCATTGAAAAGAATACATGTGTCCCCGCAGAATCATGGGATCATTACTCAGGGCATTCAGAAAATATCCAGCACGACGATGAATTTGCAAGGATTACAGGACAAGAGTTCCTTAACTATGCCTTTCCCGAGGTCAACATCATCGAGAAAGATGACTCCTCCAGTTCCAAAGAAGTGTGGGACACCCTAGGACAACCGAGTGGCAAATACAACTTTATAGTCAAGTACACCGCTCCTGAAAGCTCTCGTATCAGGCTCGAAGACATCCAGCCAACTGGATGGGGAGATCCACCTGAGAGTGTAAACACTGTGCAAGATACAGCCGAAGAATCCTCCTACGACAACTCTGCCTGGGAGACAGATTCCAATGATCCTGCTCCACCAGAAATCAGTGTTATTTCTGAAGACAAACTGAGAAGGAAGGTACCAGACTTTGTGATTCGCCGAGGAGTTCACCGCCAATGGGTTGCTGTGGATGTCCCGAAAATTGTCCATAAGTCTAAGTAATTGTCGTCTTTACTTTAACCTTTCACCCTGCCCAGGTGGAACGAATGTTTTGATAGGGCCCACTTTCTGTAAATGTACCTCTTTGCTTCGCCCAAAGCGACTGAGTTTTGTTTTATAGGGCTGTAGTTTCAAGAGTCGACAAGATCATAAATAAAATAATGTCATTCTGTAATTTCCTCATTTATGCTGTTTTCTCTTTTCGCTTTTTCAGAAAATGGTAATCCTAAAAAATAACTCAAATAATAAAAAAAACAAGCATTTTTCAGAAATTACACTGCACAACACTCTTGCATTTCTCTCTATCTCTTCTAAAAAACAATCATCATGTCATGCAGATTGCTTGTTTTAAACCCCATTGAAACATACGATCCAATGCCTTCTCCCAACTTTTAATTCCTGGTATTTGAGGCTGAAGAAGAAAATAACGAAGAAATTCCAGAAGAGATCTCCCGATTACTCAGACAAGAGGAAAGGTCTATCGAACCTCACAAAGAGCCGTTGTAAATGATCAACTTGGGTTCAGAAGAAGAGAGAAAAGAAGTCAAGATTGGGGCATTGCTCAGTCCAACTGTCAAAGAAAGTTTGATAAAGCTTCTCAAAAACTTTCCCGATGTATTCGCTTGGTCTTATCAGGATATGCCAGGGTTGGATACCAGCATCGTGGAACATCATCTACTGTTGAGATCATAATGTCCGCCCGTAAAGCAAAGACTAAGACGGACTCACCCGGACATGGCCATCAAAATCAAAGAGGAAGTACAGAAACAGATTGATGCGGGTTTCCTCGCTACATCAGAATATCCTCAATGGCTAGCCAACATAGTGCCAATTCCGAAAAAGGACGGAAAAGTCAGAATGTGTGTAGACTACAGGGATCTGAACAAGGTCAGTCCAAAGGATGACTTTCCCTTACCACACATAGACATGCTGGTAGACAGTACAACAAAGTTCAAACTATTCTCCTTCATGTATGGATTCTCGGGCTATAATCAAATCAAAATGGCCCCAAAAGATATGGAGAAAACTTCCTTCATCACCCCATGGGGCACTTTTTGTTACAAGGTAATGCCATTCGGTTTAAAGAACGCCGGGGCAACCTATCAAAGGGCCATGACTACTCTGTTTCATGACATGATACACAAAGAAATAGAAGTGTATGTCGATGACATGATTGCCAAATCTAAGACAGAAGAGGAGCATGTGACCCACCTGTCAAAGCTATTCGAGCGTCTGAGAAAGTACAAGCTCCGCTTGAATCCCAATAAGTGCACATTTGGTGTTCGCTCTGGGAAACTGCTAGGGTTCATCGTCAGCCAGAAAGGAATTGAGGTTGATCATGACATGGTCAAGGCCATTCAAGAAATGCCTTCTCCAAAGACTGAAAAACAAGTCAGGGGATTCTTGGGACGTTTGAATTACATTTCCAGATTTATATTCCTCATGACCGCGACATGCGCGCCAATCTTCAAATTACTCAAAAAGAATCAGGACTGCGTATGGACAAAAGACTGCTAAACTGCCTTCGACAGTATCAAAGAGTATCTGTTGAACCCACCTATCCTGTCACCTCCAGTAGAGGGAAGACCGTTGATCATCTATTTAACAGTCTTGGAAGACTTAATGGGTTGTGTACTTGGCCAACAAGACGAAACCAAAAGGAAAGAGTCTGCCATTTACTATTTGAGCAAGAAATTTACCGACTGCGAGACTCGGTACACAATGCTTGAAAAAACTTGTTGTGCTCTGGCTGGGGCAGCAAAACGTCTTCGACATTATATGATTCGTCACACTACTTGGTTAATCTCCGAAATGGATCCAATCAAGTATGTCTTTAAAAAGCCTGCTCTCACGGGAAGGATAACTCGTTGGCAAATGTTGTTATTAGAATACGACATCGAGTACCATGCTCAGAAAGCCGTCAAAGGAAGTATTTTAGCCGATCATTTGGCTCATCAACTGATTGACGATCAGGAATCAGTCGGATTTGACTTCCCAGACGAAGATGTCATGTATTTGAAAATGAAAGACGGCGATGAACCGCTACCCAGTGAAGGGCCAGAACCAGGTTCCCAATGGGGACTTATCTTTGACGGAGCAGTCAATCATTATGGAAACAGAATTAGGGCAATCATCATAACACCTCAGGGTACCTACATTCCTTTCACTGCCAGACTAACATTCAAGTGCACAAACAACGAGGCCGAATACGAAGCTTGTATCATGGGACTCGAAGAAGCAATTGATTTGAGGATTAAGAAATTGGATGTATATGGTGACTCAACCCTGGTTATCAATCAAATCAAAGGGGATTGGAACACATACCAATCAGGACTGATTCCTTACAAAGACTATGCAAGAAGGTTGTTACCCTTCTTCAACCGAGTCGAGTTTCATCATATCCCTCGTGAAGAGAATCACATGGCTGATGCATTAGCCACTCTGTCTTCCATGATTAGTGTAGGTCAATGGAATGACGTACCTAAGATTGACATAATGTGCCTTGAAAGGCCCGCCTACATCTTCACGATTGAAGCAGTTATAAATGACAAACCTTGGTATCACGATATCAAATGCTTCAGAAATGAGAGTACCCATCAGGGACATTAAGAAAAGACAGAAAGACTCTCAGAAGATTGGCAGGCAGCTTCTTTCTGAGCGGTGATACACTTTATAAGAGAAACTTCGACATGGTTTTGCTCCGATGCGTAGACATACCAGAAGCAAGCATGCTGATGAAAGAAATTCATGAAGGATCCTTTGGCACTCATGCCAATAGACACACAATGGCGAGAAAAGTTCTAAGAGCATGGTACTATTAGTTGACAATGAAATTCGACTGATACAAGTACATGAGAAGGTGTCATAAGTGTCAGATATACTTAGACAAAATCCATGTACCGCCAACACATCTCAAAGTTCTCTCTTCCCCATGGCCTTTTTCCATATGGGGAATCGACATGATTGGCATGATTGAACCCAAGGCTTTGAACGGACATCGGTTCATCTTGGTAGCCATTGACTACTTCACCAAGTGGGTCTTCACCAAGTGGCTCGAAGCAGCGTCATACGCCAATGTAACTCGACAGGTTGTGGTACGCTTTATCAAAAATAATCTCATTTGCCGTTATGGTGTTCCAAGCCAGATCATTACTGATAATGGATCCAACTTGAACAATAAGATGATGAAAGAATTGTGCGCTGAGTTCAAGATCGAACACCATAACTCATCTCCCTACCGACCTAAGATGAACGGAGCGGTAGAAGCGGCTAATAAGAACATCAAGAAGATTGTTCAAAAGATGGTTGTAACATACAAATATTGGCACGAGATGCTGCCCTTTGCTCTTCACGGTTATCACACACCTGTCCACACTTTAACAGGGGCAACCCCTTTCTCTCTAGTATATGGCATGGAGGCAGTGATCCCCATAGAGGTAGAGATCCCATCAATCAGGGTATTGATGGAAGCTAAGCTAACAGAACCTAAATGGTGTCAAAGTCGACACGATGAACTCAATCTGATCGAAGAAAAACGAATAACGGCACTATACCATGGTCAGTTATATCAACATAGAATGAAGAAGGCGTTTGACAAAAAGGTTCGACCTCCTTCGAAAAAGGAGTCCTCGTGCTTAAGAAGATACAATCATTCCTCACTGATTCCCGGGGCAAATGGACTCCGAATTATGACGGCCCCTATGTGGTCAAGAAAGCTTTCTCAGGTGGCTCCTTGAGACTCACAACCATGGATGGAGAAGAATTTGCCTACCCCACAAATGTTGACGTAGTCAAGAAATACTTCGCCTAAATAAAAAAAAAACATCTCGGTGGATTGAAAACCCAAAAGGGAGGTCCAGGAAAAAATTAGAGACATAATCAAAAATCATCCCGGTGGATTAGAAATCTCAAAGTACAATCCAGGCGAAAGTTAGGGATAATGGCAAGTAACTACGTCCAACAAAGGGGAAAATACCCCAGCGGCAGTAATGCCATCCATCAGAAGAAACTCCAGTCAAGGTCATCTTCGACAGAAGCTCAGGATATCCAGAATTCAAGGTTGGTAGAAAGATAGCGGTCGTTATGTTTCCATGTATCCCTTTTCCCTTAAATTACAATTTTCTAACTTTGTAAATACTCTATGGGATCAAGCGATTGGCTGATTTCCATCCTATCAATAAAATTTGAGCCTTAATGCTTTTGTTTGTAAATCTTATTTGTTTTAGCTTTACAGAACGGCATTTTAATATAATCAACGATTCTTAAAATAAAACAAAAAAATGAATTTACTTGTCACAAACTTTTTCTACTTTTAAAATAAAGATGGCAATTCTTTTGACTGTTGAACATCGAAAGAACATCAATCGCTACTCCAAAGGCGATTAAGCTTCAAAGTGCAGAATCAAAGTACTCCTTCTAAACCAGTGCACCTGAATGAAGGATCAGCTGTGTCAGATGCGAATATTCCTTCTGACATCCCCGGCCGAGTTCTTACCTCCTAAGCCTGACCAACGTTTTTCCACCAGGAGCTATCTCTCCTAAGCAAGGCAGAATTGCTATTTTGAACCAAATGGTACTTCTTCGTCCCTAGCAGTGGCCGAATATCCAGTCGTGTTCATCCTCTAGTCTGTATGTCATGTCAGTTTTGTCAGCATAAACATACATATATCATGCATTATTGATTTACATTCATATTCATATTGCATCACTATCACCCTGGATCATCAAGTAATACAAAACGATACGGTAGTGCTCTCCCTAAGAAAAAAGAGCAAGATATTGGGAATATCTCTCTCAGAAAGTAAAGGCGACGATACCAACCAGTAGCAGCCATAACTCATGCTATCAACCTCGCGCCTGTTCCTACGTATCAACCTCAGGTTGCTCAGAGCCAACCAATTCAACAGCAATATCAGCAAAGGACACAACAGCCTCTTCAGCAGGGTCGTCCTCCGTACAACAACAACCGTACAACGTGAGCACCAGGGTTCGACCCTATACCGGTGTTGTACGCAAAACTGTTTCCATTATTACTGGTCAAGGGACACGTCCAAACCAGGTCTCCTCTTACAGTACTGAAGAATCTGCCTTTTTGGTTCAAAGCGGATCAGACTTGCCCTTATCATCAAGGAGGACCAGGGCATAACATATAAAACTCTCTCAGTTTCAAATCCGATGTGCAAAAGCTTGTTAGGAGCGGGGTCTTATCTTTCAAAGATACGAATCTGAATGTTCTCACGAACCCGATGCCTCAACACGAGAAATCTGTAATGAATTTGATAGAGGGAGAATCTAACAACAGCTATCAAATTCATGATGTACTCTTATTAAGGGCCAACTTGGTCAAGATGCATTGTAGACAGAGTGGATACGGCCATGTGCGACCTCACAATTATCACCAGTGTGATATCTACTCTAAAAATAATCAAGGATGTTCTGTGGGGCAATCAGCTCTACAGGAACAATTGGATCTCAGATGGATCTAAGAGCATCAAGTTCGTGGGGTTAACATGACTTATACAAGTTCCAACATCATTCAGAACCACGACATCCATGCGATGAATGTTAACTTGGTGGCAATGCACTCAAGGCAAAGCCAGTATCATAATCTACCGCGGCACGATTACAATTCCTGTCTGACTTGCTCGGTAAACAATCAGGGATGCTCTTTCATACAAGAGGCCCTCCAGCGTCAGATGGATTTTGGATGGATCCAGGACTACTATGATAGGAATCCTTATCAGGTCAACATGATTCAAATTTTCGATATTCGTTTGATGAATACCAGCTTGGTGGAGTTGCACGCCAATCAAGTCCAACTCGGTTTTCTCACTTCACATGATTATCTGAGCTGTAAAGTATGTCGTGAGAGTAACCAAGGGTGCGCTCTCGTTCAAAGAACTTTGCAACACTTGTTAAACCACTGGTGGCTTCCGATCTATATGGATGAAGACACGCAATAAATCAGTGTGGTTAATGGGAACCCTACTAGACATCAAAGTTAGGATGTGTCATAACCCGAAATTTGACCTCCCCCTTTTACCTTTTGCATAAGCATGTGCATTCGCATTGTCGGCATACGCATTCCCGCTTTCCTCTGTGTGTTTCTTGTTGCAGGATTTTTAGGTTTTTCAACACCGATTAATATCATCCTCACAAGATTATTATCATCATCAAAACAAGCCCAAATTAAGGGTTTCTATGCCTATTCATCAAAGCAAGAGGTTGAAAATCAGAACCGTGATCATAGCACCCTTTTCAAGCAAAATTGGGCAAGTTTTTGACTAGTTAACCGGTTAACCATTTGGTTAATCGATTAACACCCGTCTACAACGCCAAATTCAGCTTTTTAACAACTGTTAATCGGTTAACCTATTGGTTAATCGATTAACACCTGCTATTTCTGCAAAAATTCAACATTTCCATCATATTTCAGCAACTCTCTCCATTCTCTTTTGGTATATTCTATTCTATCATTGTGTGGAACATTCTAGACAGTTCAAGACCATTCAATACATTTCCCTTACATTTATTCTATGCATCACTTTAAATCAAGTGCACCATGTTCCTTGTTTTCCAAGTAATATGGATCTTTGAATGTTGGAGCTCACATTGGGATTGTTACCGAGTTGGTTCTAACTAACCGAGTTAACCGCCTTGACTCAGTGAGTCAGGCCTAACTAACTCCTACCCTAGTTCCAAACCCAAAGCTAAGCCCAAAGCTAGCTCCAAACCTCTCACACTCCAAACCAAAAGTCTATATAAACACACATTCACTCATTTCACAAACCCCTCCACAATCATTCACAAAAATTCACGCTTTCTTCACTCTCAATTCTCTCATTTCTCTCTGCATTTTTCTGCAACTACTTCATATTCATCATAATTTTCTTCCCAAACCTCACCATAGCTCTTCTCCATTGAAGATTAATCACTTCTACATTGGAAGTGATTATTTCTTGAGCTTAACCTTCATCACATTGCAATTTATACTTGATTTTCTGGAATTCTATTGGCTTTTGGATTCATCTCAAGTGTTTACTTCAAGATTCAACGGTTCGAATTCGTATTTCGGAGCTTCGTCGAAATTTGCTTGGTTTCGGTACGATTCGGCTCTAATTGAAGATTCCTCTGGTTTTCTTTGTTTATCTTCATCAAGATCACTTTGTAACAATCACCAAGCCAAATCTCCGGCTTGTAGGTTGGTAGATCTCACTAATTTTACTGTTTCGAGCATTTTCGTATCATTCGCGATGTAGTTTCGATATTTTCTTTGTGTGATTTGATTTTGCATGATTTTGATGTGTTAATTGATTTCACCACTGCTTATTTGCTGTTTTCAAGCTTGATTTTCATGCACCAATCCATACCTTAGCATGTGGTAGTTTAAATAAATGATGTAAAGGTTAAAAGTGCTTTTTCAGCAACTTTTTTTGCCACTGTCACAGTGGTAACCGGTTATCATATGGTGAGTAACCGGTTACTCAGTGCATTTTCCAACAAAAAATGCAATTTACAAGCAATTAACCAGTTACCCTATGGTGAGTAACCGGTTACCACTGTAACAGAAGGCCATTTTCATGCTTTTTCAAGAGTGTTTGCCATGCTTTCTTCCTCTAACTTCCATGGATTGATATGCTTGATTTTTTATGGATATTTTAAGTGTCATTTCACTTCTGTTTGAAGCATATTCATGAACTTTCGATGCACATTTTCAATTATTCAATATGTTCACATTCTTGGCATTGTATGAACATGAGCATTCTTGCGTTTTATTTAATCACTTGACATATGATTTGTGATACATGCTAATATTTGTTTGGCACTGTTTTGCACTTTCATTTCTTGATCACATTAAGTTTGTTCTTTATTGAGAAAATTTAATCGTGCATAATCAATAATACACCCTTGTGCTTTAATTTTTTTCATTCATTTGGAAAATTGTTAGCATGTTCGTCCCTTTTGATTAATTAATCAAAACTCCGTTTTGATTATTGATTCTTCCTTTGCTCTTCTCTTTAGGCTTCTTTTAGAGCTTTCTTTCTCTTTTTCCCTACTAAGTTGGAGTTCTGCATGACGCACGATGCACAACGCACTAGAGTATTGTACAACTTGGAGTTGTTATGTTGCCCGTTTCAACTTCTGTACTACACCCTGTGTGTTAGAGGAGGAATGAGAAGGGAGAATTCCTACTCTCATTCTGACTACTTTAGGTAGGGGACGAATGACCCTGTGCTTGGCTTAGTCACCTATATCTCCAGGCGGTAGTGTACTTTCTTCCCCAGTCGAGTCGATCCTTGATAACTCCTATCTCTTTCAATCTCTCTCTTTTGATCAATCACCTCCTTGGTTAAGATCATTGCCCCTTTGGGTAGCAAATTCTCTTTGTTTCAATACCCTGTTCTCTTCTTGTGGTCGATCATTGTCTTTTGATTCCCTTAAAGAGTCTCGATTCCTTTTTCTTTGGTTGAACACAGTCTTCTTGTCAAACACCGAAACCCCTGCGGAGTTCGCAACCTTCTTTTGGTTCTTCTCCCTTTGTTTGGTTAACCACTGCCTGTCAGTTAAAACACCAATTTGCACTCCTTCTCAGTTAATCATAGTCTATCTGTTAACACACTGAATTCCTATTGGGTTAATCACCTTCTCTTGGTTAATCACCCATTTCTTCAGTTAACCACAGTCGTCCTGTTAAAATACTGAGCCTTTTTGTCGTACCTCGAAAAATACGATCCTTGCGATGGACGCGGAAAAAATTGTTCGAAACAGAGTCGCCACCGAACTTTATTCATCCCAAAAGAGGGAAAGGAAAATATTGATAAAACCTTTAAAAGGATAAGAAAATGGTCATCGCAACCAAATTCAGGTTCGGGAGTCGGTTACGCAAGAGGGAAGGTATTAGCACCCTCTACGCCCGTTGTACTCAACGGGAACCTCTTGATTCAATTCGTGAGAAAGTTAGCTAGGTTTGTTTTTTATCTTCTAAAGGGTTGGGTTTCGAGAGGGAAAATGGGGTAGTTGTTTTTATTAGTGTGCTCGGCAAGGATTGAGAACCCTTGTGCCTACGTATTCCCTCGTGCAATGGGAAAGTCAGAGCATTCGTAGTTCGTGGGACTACGGTCGTTTGGTTTGTATTTTTTATAGGCGCCAATTGTTCACACACGAGTAAGAGAACTCGTACCCAAACAATTGGGGAGAAAGGCCAAAGACTTGGCCCCCATCATATCACCTTTTAGAAAATTGTTAGGATATATTATTAAATATGTTAAGAGGTTTGATTGAGAAATAATTTGATTTGTATGTGTTTTAAGGTTCCGGTCGCACGTGGGTGAGGAAAGGAGTTTGAATCGTATTGGATCTTTTTAGAGGTGACAATTGTCCACACACGAGTAAGAGAACTCGCATCCAAACAATTGAGGAGAAAGACCAAACACTTGATCCCCCTCACTTCACCTTTGGTAAAAATGTTTAAGTAAGGATTAAGTGTTTTGATAATTTGATTTGAAAAGGTTTGAATGTTTTTCGAGTTCGTGTGTTTTAAAGGCGTCAATTGTCCATACACGAGTAAGAAAACTCGCACCCGAACAATTGAAGAGAAAGACCAAAGACTTGATCCCCCTCTTTTTCACCTTTTTATGAAAGGATATTTAGTATAATTAAATGTATTAATTTGATTTTAAAAAAAATACTCGATGTTGATCGAGGTTTGAATGTGCGTGCGAAATGGTTTAGGACTAATGGAAAGGAGGTCCTATGGTTTACAGTAAGGCAGATTGCGAGGCAAAAGCGCTCGACTTACAAGAGGTAAAGGAACTTGATATATGGATCAAGTGAATGCTTGGAGATGAATTGATTAATTGAATTTGTTTTTTTGGAAAATACTTGACGTTGGATCAAGCTTGTTTATTGTTGTAAAAAGGGGTTGATTTTAATCTTATGGGAGAGGGGTGTAATTAATCAAGTGGGAATAATTAAGCCATGATTAAAATGAGCCAATCACATACATGCATACAAACCAAAGTGAAATGTGCAACAATTATCATTGCATAAAGCCCAAGAGGAGGCATTGTGAGGTCGATTGCGATCGTGAAAACGATCGACTTACAAGGTACTAAAAGGGCTTGACATTAAGTCAAGATATTAGTTTGAAAAAGATTTTTTGGTTTGGACAAGTATAATATGAATAGCATACATATAATTAAAGCATAAAATAAAATCCACATGAATAAAGTACACACATAATAAAATGGTGGAGTAAAAATCAAGCATATTAGTTAGGTTAGTAACCTAAATTCCTAAGGTTAATCTAAGGAGGGGAAATTCTCAACTCAAATTAATTTATGTTTTTAGGATTAAAGAAAACTCTAACAATTAATTAAATTAAACTAAAATATTTAATAAAATTAACTATTAAAGCTAATTAGTATTAAATAAAATGTTTTAATAAAATTAATTGGAAATTGATTAATGAAAAGGAATTTAGAAATTAATTAGGAAAGTGTTTTTTTTTGTTTTTTAAATATGTAAAAATGGTGAAAATAAAATCAAAACTAAAAAAACAAAAATAAAAAAAAGAAAAACGGGCTAGAAATGTTAGCAGAAAGGGTGTGTGGTTATGAAAAAAACCAGGCCCATTGGAGTTAAGCCACACACTGGGAGGGCTTATGGTGCTCCCTCGGTCAACTAGGTTGACCAGCATAACGCATCTGAAGCGTTGACGGGTGATAGGGTCAAGCTGAATCTTAATCCAAAGGCTTACAACGCACATGCATAGTAGGGAACCCAGGGAATACGCGCGTGAAATATTCTGAACATTCAAGGCCGGTGACAAACCCACATGAAATTTCAATTAATAGAAATATAAGGAAACAATAACAACCGGATTCAAATCAAAAACATTTTGTCCTTCACTCTAACTCGCCTCTCTCTCCGCAAAAGGGTCTCGCCGTAAACCTACATCACGACCAGAGAAGCGGCGGCGCGCGGCGGTTGCCACCTTCTTCTCCAGCGACACTAACCCAAAACCTTAAACAAACTACATGAACCCTAATCAAAATTTTCCCCTCTTCTCAAATCCGACCTCAGATTCCTCGAAAAACTTACCGAACCAACAAAATCAGCTTATTCCTAAACAAAACCCTAATAAACCATAGTTACAAATCCACTTAGAATCAAGCTAATCAAATAAGAACTAGCAATGAAACTTCTCAAGGATTATCAACAAACTAATATTCGCGCAATGGAGATTAAAAGTGAAGGAGAACAAGGCTCAAGAGAGGTACCTGTTGAAGAATCCTTTTGAAGGGTCTCCGCGCATAAGTAGCTTCTTCTTCCTTCCTTCTGATCTCTTTCCTCCTTCTTCTCCTCTGATTTCCTGGTATACTGCTTTGTTGTTGTTGTTGTGAGTGAGTGGTCTAGCTCGGATTAGCTCAGAGTTTCAATGTGAAGCTCTAAGTAATTTTAGGATTTTTAGAGCTTTAGTGAATTTTTGGGTTTAGGGGTTTTTTGCAGAAACGGCTAGGGTTCTTGGTTGTTCTTTCGGTGTGTATTTCCTCCCCCTCAGTGAATTGAAACCTCCTTTTTATAACAGAAAATTAGGGTTTATGATTTGAACATTCGATATTCAAGGGTTGGAACAGAAATATCAAATTGGTTGGTGAGTGTTTTTGCTATTCTCGTGTATTCTGCTCTGAATCTGTCTGTTTATTTTTGCTCTGTCATTACTTTCTTAGGTCCAGACGTGTTTTTTTCTAAACTGATGTATCTGCTTCATCTGTACTTTCTGAATTTCTGAGCTTGTTTTTGTTTTTCTGAATTTGTCTGGCTGTTGCTTTCATTTTGACTTAAAGTAACATGTTTTTTATCCTTGTTCTTTTTTCTTGAGCGACATGTGGCTTTGTTCATTAAAGATCCTGCTTGTGCATTGTTTGGAACCTTTGACCATAATGTTTTGCACACAAAATCTATGTCTAATAAATAACATGTATGAATGGCTCCTTATATGCTATTAGTGTGCTAACCAATTTTATCATTCTTTCATGTGTGTGAGCCTGGCGCAAGGATGAGGCATCATGGCCTAAGTTAAGGCTTGAAGATTGCATTGAGGACGATTTTGGAAGTGATGGCGAAATGGATAAAAACTTGTCTCAAAGTGATGGCATCCGTGGCTTCTTTGGTATGAAGGTAAAGGGTAGCTTGGAGCATCCTTATCTTTATGTGAAATTCTTCTGTCACTTGAATTTATTCATCAATCATTCTTGACTCATTTGTAGGCTATGCAAGGTTATGAAGAAGATGTCACATGGAGGAAAGAACTAGGCGTGAGAATGAAAATATCCTAGGAGCGAGATATTGGTAGGAATGAAGCATGAAGTCCTCTCTTTTAGGCTTAGGCTTGCCAACAGGATGTAGATATTGAACTTTGAATTCCAAAATGAGCATTTAGCTTCCTTAATCATGTAACCTTTATTTGGCATTTTGTAATGATTTTGGTACTTGAAATTTGAACATTGTAAGCTAAACTTTGTAGCATTTGTAAAGTATCTTTTTATGTTCAACGTACACCTTTAAATCCAAGTGACTGCCTTTACCTTTTAGTGATCAAACATATGTCACACTTGGATCTCTATTGACAAAGATATCTTGGTCGAAATCTTGGAATGCATCACTTTTTGGAACCATGTAACCTTAAGGTGGTTGTTGTAGCGTACACTTCTAATTCAAATAATTTGTTTATGCACCTTGATGTCCTGTCTTCTTCAGATTTGAACTTTATTGTATTGTATCCTTTGTGGTTTGCATAATACCCTCAAAAGTCTCTCCTTTTTTACAATTCCGCTTCCATTTCATTAATCCAACTTCATGGCCTGCGTAACACACCATATCCTTAATACATATTGAAATAACAAAGTTTTAACCCAACTTACAACATCATAGCATTTGAAACACGTCTTGAAGCGTAGAAACACCACTCCTTGAGATATGCCTAAAAACATCTTGCAAACATGAGTTACTCTTGAAAACACACGAGACTTGAAATTTGGAAGAAAATCAAGCATGGCTTGAAGACTAACTCTAGTCATGGCCTTGTATCACTTGAAGCATGATTTGAAAGAGCATTATTTATAGTTTGAAACAAATTAAGCATGATTTTGAAACAACTTGAAAATTTGGTTGTGACTTCCCATTATATCTTGAAACATACTCAACTTATGCATTAGAATGCTTCCAACATGACTTGTAAATTATCCAACCCTTGCACAAATATGTCGATCACAAATTGATTATGCTTTGAAAATGAATGATTACAACTCGAAATCACAAACTAAATTCAAATTTGTCACCAATTGATCATGAAACTAACCATAACTTGAAACTTGAAACAAATTCAAGCACAGATTAAGGATAAAATGACCATGTCTTGAGATGAGTTGGTCATACAACCTGGACCATTGACTTTGTCAGAGTTGCTCGGTCATGAGAATAAAGACTCATCTTATCTCCATCTGAATTTAATCACACTTGCAAGGGCGTGTAATTACACTAAGCACAAACAAAACCTCTATAACTTAAATCTTAGAGGATCATGACCCCAAAACCACATGATCATCTTGAGAGAGATCATGAAGTAACACAAATGCTTGGTATAAGAAAAATAAGAGGGTAGGACAAATTTGGGGTATGACAGATGCCCCTATCTAATTGTCTTGAACCCGAGAGAATGAACTGCTGAATGGCGTTCATTTTTAGGGTAGAAGTCAATTAGATATAAGAAGACCCCAAAATTTGTCTGACAAAAGGTAAAATAATATAGTGTGGGAGTTGACAAAATGAGGTGGCGGGACCCAAACTGAACAGAATAAATTGAGATCCTTTGGGTGGTCGAAGCAGTCCCTTATCCAATAAGGTTCTCCGATGATACCAAAGTAGTACCTCTGAAAGGTAGAAGATTCTCTGAAACATTGAAGCAGTACCTTATCCGTTAAGGTTCCTCAACGATACCAAAGCAGTATCTTTGGAAGAAGAAGATTCTCTGGAATGTCAAAGCAGTACCTCATCCGTTAAGGTTCCTTGATGATACCAAAGCAGTATCTATGGAAGCAGAAGATTCTTTGGAATGTCGAAGCAGTACCTCATCCATTAAGGATCCTCGATGACACCAAAGCAGTATCTCTGAAGGCAGACGATTCTCTGGAATGTCGAAGCAGTCCCTTGTCCATTACGGTTCCTCGATGGTACCAAAGTAGTATCTCTGGAAGCGGAAGATTCTATGGAATGCCGAAGCAGTACCTTATCCGTTAAGGTTCCTCGATGATACCAAAGCAGTATCTTTGGAAGCAGAAGATTCTCTGGAATGTCGAAGCAGTACCTTATCCATTAAGGTTCCTCGATGATACCAAAGCAGTATCTTTGGAAGCAGAAGATTCTCTGGAATGTCGAAGCAGTACCTTATCCATTAAGGTTCCTCGATGATACCAAAGCAGTATCTTTGGAAGCAGAAGATTCTCTGGAACATTGAAGCAGTACCTTATCCGTTAAGGTTCCTCGATGATACCAAAGCAGTATCTTTGGAAGCAGAAGATTCTCTGGAACATTGAAGCAGTACCTTATCCGTTAAGGTTCCTCAATGATACCAAAGCAGTATCTCTGAAGGCAGATGATTCTCTGGGTCGTCGAAGCAGTCCCTTGTCCATTAAGGTTCCTCGATGATACCAAAGCAGTATCTCTAGAAGCGGAAGATTCTCTGGAATGCCGAAGCAGTACCTTATCCGTTAAGGTTCCTCAATGATACCAAAGCAGTATCTTTGGAAGCAGAAGATTCTCTGGAATGTCAAAGCAGTACCTTATCCATTAAGGTTCCTCGATGATACCAAAGCAGTATCTTTGGAAGCAGAAGATTCTCTGGAACATTGAAGCAGTACCTTATCCGTTAAGGTTCCTCGATGATACCAAAGCAGTATCTCTGAAGGCAGATGATTCTCTGGGTCGTCGAAGCAGTCCCTTGTCCATTAAGGTTCCTCGATGATACCAAAGCAGTATCTCTGGAAGCGGAAGATTCTCTGGAACATTGAAGCAGTACCTTATCCGTTAAGGTTCCTCAACAATACCAAAGCAGTATCTTTGAAAGCAGAAGATTCTCTGGAATGTCGAAGCAGTACCTTATCCATTAAGGTTCCTCAATGATACCAAAGCAGTATCCCTGAAGGCAGACGATTCTATGGAACATTGAAGCAGTACCTTATCCGTTAAGGTTCCTCAACGATACCAAAGCAGTATCTTTGAAAGCAGAAGATTCTCTGGAATGTCGAAGCAGTACCTTATCCATTAAGGTTCCTCGATGATACCAAAGCAGTATCCCTGAAGGTAGACGATTCTCTGGGTCGAGCAATCCCTTATCCATTAAGGTTCCTCGATGATACCAAAGCAGTATCTCTGAACAAATTTTCTAGGAGAATATTTGAGCAAGATTCCTGTCGGAGGAAATGTGCTGGCTCTGCAGGGGAAAGCTCACAAGAAACTTTCTAGGATATCCTCTGCTTGGGGAGTAAGAATATCAACAGCTGCTGGGGATTGTCAATAACAACTGCCTGGCTGAATAATGACTTGCTGGGGAATAGAATTCCTTGATTAAGTGTGGGGTATCTTTTAGAATAGTGTTGTCGACTTTGATGGAGGACAGGCCAAGATGCTTGCGAATTGATCCTGGATCCTGCTATGATATGTTGCTGGGGATGGATATGTCATGCGATGCGAGATGCACTGAAACACATGCTAAAATGCAACTCCTGGAGAATCTAATGCACGTACGAATGCACACGATGATGCAAATGATCATGTAATGTTATGCTAGCATGCCATGCACATGACAATGCAAATGATCGGGCGTGCTGGGGATAAGTTTTCTCGCCGAGGGTATCACCAGGGATCGGATTTGGTGGTTGCCAAGTGAAATTGGACTTTGGGTTAATTTTGGTGTTATGAGGATGCCAATGACGGTGGACCTTTGATGGTTGCCAATGAAGACTGGACTTTAAAGGGTAGATTTGAAGATGCCAACGAGTGTGGACTTTTGAGTAGTTGCCAATAAAGGATTGAACTTTGGGTTTTATGGGGCTGGTGAGAGTGTTCGACTACTCGATCCCTTTTGAAACAAGCCAAAGATGACTAGGGAGCATGAATGCCCCTGTTGGGCTTGAAAGACTCATTGTTAGGGATTATATTAAATACATCCTTGAAAAGCTACACTGTTTGTGGTGAGAAGCCAAGACGGCTGACAACTGATTTGATGCTTTCATGTGGTGAAGTTCTCTTGGAGACTATCTAATCCCTTTTTAGTTCTCCCAACACCGAAACAAATTTTATTGTTTCCAAATATTATCTTTAGTAACCGAAGTCTCAAAACACAGTTTATCAAAAACAAAATCAGTTTGCAAACAAACCGATAAAGTAAAAAAATGAGCACAATTTGGTGAGAAATCTCTCTTTGTATTGATTTGCCCCTGGAATGGGTAAGTATGTACAGGGATGCAATTCCTTAATGAGGTAATCGTGGTGGAAGAAAAAACATAATGGCAATACAAATTAATGAGGTTCCATTGAGTTTCAACACTGTTGTGGTCCCTATGACTTTGATAACTTCAACACCTTGCTTCGTAGGAAGATGGCTGGGTTGATTCCTCTCTTCAGTGGTACATCAGGATCAAGTGGACGTGCAGACTAGGTAATTTGCCTTGGAATCTGTCCCTAACTTTTGTCTGGATCGCCCTTTCGGGTTTTCAATCCACTGGGACGCCCTTTTTTGCCTGAACCGCCCTTTCGGGTTTTCAATTCAGCGGGCCTATATCTTTTTATTTTATCCCTAATTTTTGCCAGGACTGATTTTGTTTTTTCAGGTCCACCAGAATTGCCATTTTTTTTGCCTAAGTCGCCTTTTCAGGTTTTCGACTTAGCGGCTTTATTATTCCACTTTTCTAGGCGTAGTATCGCTTAACGTACTCTGCATTTACCGGGTATGGTAATTCATCGCCGTCCATAGTTGCGAGCTTCAAGGCACCACCAGAGAATGCCTCTCTTACAACATATGGGCCTTCGTAGTTTGGCGTCCACTTGCCCCTAGATTCATTATACATAGTCATGATCCTCTTGAGCACCAATTCCCCTTCCTGGAATGTCCGAGGATGCACTTTCTTGTCAAAAGCTTTCTTCATGCGTCTTTGATAGAGCTGACCATGGCATATTGCTGCCAAGTATTTTTCTTCAAGAAGGTTGAGTTCATCAAACCTCGTCTTCACCCACTCTGCTTCGTCAAGCTGAGCTTCCATCAATACTCTCAATGAGGGGATTTCGACTTCTATCGGAAGGACCGCTTCCATTCCATAAACCAATGAGTAAGGAGTTGCCCCTGTTGAAGTTCACACTGAGGTACGGTAGCCGTGCAGCGCAAAAGGTAGCATCTCATGCCAATCCTTATAAGTGACTACCATTTTCTAAATGATCTTTTTGATGTTTTTGTTGGCTGCTTCAGCGGCTCCATTCATCTTGGGTCTGTATGGTGTCGAATTATGGTGCTCAATCTTGAAACTTGCACACAATTCATCCATCATTTTGTTGTTGAGATTAGACCCATTTTCAGTGATGATATGGTTAGGCACTCCATACCTGCATATAATGTTGTGTTTCAAGAAGCGAACGACCACTTGCTCGGTAACGTTCGTATACGATGTAGCCTCAACCCATTTGGTAAAGTAGTCTTTGGCAACCAATATGAAGCGGTGTCCATTTGAGGCCTTTGGCTCGATCATCCCAATCATATCTATTCCCCACATGGAAAATGGCCATGGTGAAGTCAAGACGTTCAAAGGAGTGGGAGGTACATGAATCTTATCGGAGTATATTTGGCATTTATGGCATGTTCGGGCATGATGGTAGCAATCAACCTCCATGGTAAGCCAATAATAGCCTGCTCTCAATATCTTCTTTGCCATAGTATGCCCATTTGCGTGGGTACCAAAACAACCTTCATGAATGTCTTTCAGAATTGTAAAGCAAGTTTTATACAACGCCATGGGCGACAAATATACATGAGATCATAGTCAATACATATACAAACCCAACAAAGAAGAAAAACATAAAGAAAATCAGAAATGAACCAAACATCTCGCGGTTTATCGGCGCCGATCGACGATCAATCCACCTCAGATCATCCACATGCAAGCTTCCATGATGTTTTCTAAGCTAATCTACTGAAAAAATGAAGTTTGATGGAGTTGGAGCAAGAATCCCCAAAACCATCCTCTAATAAAATGCCGAAAAATGAAGTTTATAGGTGGTTTTTGCTGCCCAGGTTCGCACTGCGAACATATGCCGCCTTAACTTCCTCCAGAATGGTGTTTTTCATGCTTCCAGGCACTTTTTATTCGCCCCGGGTTCGCAGTGCGAACTCGCTAGCGAGTGCTCGCCCATGACAGTAAACCAGAACTTGTTTTGATCATAACTCTTGAACCGTAAGTCCGATTGACGCACGGTTTGAAGCGCTGGAAAGCTTATTCAATGCTATTTATGAATATGGAAAAATCCCATTGTTGGAATACCTACAAAAATGAGATAAAATAAATTAAACTCAATGATATTTACACGATACGCGCTATACACACGAAAACATAAAGTAAACGTATTTACAAACAAAGCGGGGTTTATTCGTATGATTTTAACACAAAGTAACGATAAGTGCAACAAAACTTATATACAAAAATAGGTACATTTTGCACTTATCAAACTCTCCCCAACTTACATAATTGTTTGTCCTCAAACAAGAATCAAACAACTCAACGAAACTGAGTGATAACCAAAGAATCACAAATCAACAAGTTTTGAAAAACGGAAAACAAATGTATGGTTCAAATGAAAAACGGTACACACAAAGTAAATACTTACCACTAAACTACGGCGATAACATAGTCACGAAACAAATTCAAAATACAAAAGTCATGCCAAAAATTCTAAAACAACACAAGTTCCAAAGTGAATCACACCTAGTAAGAACAATCATCGGTAGATGAAAAACACACAATAAGGTACTTTACACTCACACAACATTCATGCAAACAAAAGACTAAATTATGCATACATCCACAAATTCACATTGAAAATACAAAGGCAAGAATCACAAGGGCTTTTCAAGGTTGTAGCGTGGTCGGGTAAACAAACAAGGGGCAATTTCTAAAGGTAATTGAAACAAAAACTTGCCTAAACCTAAGGGAGTGAAAACTCACAAAGATTCACACACAAAATTTCAACCAACTTCTTCCAAAATCCAAAGTGCTACACAACACACAATACTTATTTAAAACAATTATTGAAACTCTTTTTGTTTCTTTTTTCAAGGATTTTCTTTTTCTTCTTTTTTTCTTTCTTTTTCTCTTTCACAAATTTTTCTCTTTTTTCTTTTCTTTTTCAATCCGCATAGAATCCAACCAATGAGTACACAATCATTCTCTCCCCAACTTGAATTCAACCGCATCATCATGTGAATACTCCCTACTTTCTAAGGCAAGGAAAAAATCCATACAACAACACAAAGTTGAGGTCCAAGAAAAAACAAAATCCATTCAAAAATAAGTGAACTAAATACTCATAGACAAGCAATAAGTTCAAATAAAAACATGGATCAAAAAGCTCAAAGGGGTTACGAATTCCCACACACTCACAAGGTGAATTGACTATTTGGCTAAGGTGGTTGTGCTCAAAATGAAACAATTGCCTTGATCCTTTTCATGCATTCATATAATCAACACAAATCAAAGATTAAGCATAATAAAATCCAGTTAGAACAAGAATGTTGGTACTCCGTGCATATATGAACAATAGAAGGCTTCCTCACAAAAAGGTTGGGAACTAAAGTGATTCACAATAAGAACAAGTATACAAAAGAATGAATGATATGAAAGTTTGTAAAAAGCCTAAGTATCATGAATATGCTAAAGTATAGAAAGCGATAAATACATATCTCGGACGTGTACAAAACTTAACAAGATCATTACCACGCATTCGCAAGTTGAAACGATCAAAAATGGAACATCACCTTAAATTTCCACAAGCAAATCAAAACAAGCTCATTGACAAACACAAAAACTATTAATATACACAAACTGAAAAATCGGCAAAAATTCATTAAACAAGTTGTAAAGTGAAGATTTAAGAATTTTACGAAAAATCCAAGTACAACTTGTTTAATGAATACTCACCACACTACCTAAACTAAACAACAACAAAAGAAAAGAATACACCATGCTTGTTTTACGTCGTAAGCTCGACGCCTTTACAATGCTTAGCTAGCAACTTCCTTCATTCATGCCATGGTGATGCCTCACCGCGCAAACCAAAAGCAAGTGTCCTAACCAAACACTTAAACAAATGTTACGGGAACAAAATGTATACAACACTTGAACAAACATAATGGAAACAGAAAATATATACGATATATACAAAACTCAAAAACAAAGAAACTATCACAATGTGATTCAATATCAAAACCAATCCCCGGCAACGGTGCCATTTTGTAAAGCAAGTTTTATACAACGCCATGGGAGACAAATATACATGAGATCATAGTCAATACATATACAAACCCAACAAAGAAGAAACACATAAAGAAAATTAGAAATGAACCCAACATCTCGCGGTTTGTCGGCGCCGATCGACGATCAATCCACCTCGGATCATCCACATGCAAGCTTCCATGATGTTTTCTAAGCTAATCTACTGAAAAAATGAAGTTTGATGGAGTTGGAGCAAGAATCCCCAAAACCATCCTCTAAAAAAATGCTGAAAAATGAAGTTCATAGGTGGTTTTTGCTGCCCAGGTTCGCACTGCGAACCCCCGTTCGCACTGCGAACATATGCCGCCTTAACTTCCTCCAGAATGGTGTTTTTCATGCTTCCAGGCACTTTTTATTCGCCCCGGGTTCGCAGTGCGAACTCGCTAGCGAGTGCTCGCCACGGGGGTTCGCAGTGCGGACATGACAGTAAACCAGAACTTGTTTTGATCATAACTCTTGAACCGTAAGTCCGATTGACCCACGGTTTGAAGCACTGGAAAGCTTATTCAATGCTCTTTATGAATATAGAAAAATACCATTGCTGGAATACCTAAAAAAATGAGATAAAATCAATTAAACTAAATGATATTTACACGATACGCGCTATACACACGAAAACGTAAAGTAAACGTATTTACAAACAAAGGGGGGTTTATTCGTATGATTTTAACAGAAAGTAACGATAAGTGCAACAAAACTTATATACAAAAATAGGTACATTTTGCACTTATCAAGAATCTGCTCAGCTTCATGCTTTTCCACACATCTGAGTAGTACAGTATCATGATTACGCTTGTATAACACATTCCCATTGAGGAAGAAATTTGATGCCAATCTGTGCAAAGTTCTCTTATCCACCGCCAGAGCGCCCTCTGGATATTCTTGTTTTTGCAGATAACGTTTGATGTCATAGAACCATGGCTTTTCATCTGACTCTTCATCAGTAGCCAAATAGTGAGCTGGCTCTTCAAATCGTTGTAGATCAATATGCGGCCGATGGTTGGGCCATATCAGTTTATACATAGAAGCCAAAGTTGCCAGAGGTCTGCCATTTGATTTTCCTCTCTAGGCACATGAGTAAAGGTGATATCATCAAATCTGGGAAGTAGCTTTGCCATGTAACCTCGATATGGGATTAGATTGGCATGTTTGGCATCCCAGTCACCTCGAATCTGATGTATTACTAAAGCAGAATCTTCGAACACATCAAGAGTTTTGATTCTTAAATTGATTGCTTCTTCCAATCCAAGTATACAAGCTTCATACTCAACCATGTTATTGGTGCATGGAAAGCAGAGGTTAGCTGTGAACGGTAAGTGGAAATTCTTGGGTGATGTAATTACTGCCCAATTCCATTTCCATGAACATTTGAGGCACCGTCGAACATGAGAGTCCATCGCTCCCCTGGTTCGGGCCCTTCATCTGGACCTGGCTCTTCATAATCTTTTAGTACCATTATGTCTTCATCTGGAAAATCGAACTTCAAGGGCTGATAATCATCCACCGGTTGATGGGCAAGATGGTCCGCCAGTATGCTACCCTTGATGGCTTTTTGAGTGATGTATTAAATGTCGTACTCAGACAAAAGCATTTTCCATCGGGCTATTCTACCGGTGAGAGCAGGTTTTTCAAAGATGTATTTAATGGGATCCATCTTGGAAATCAGATAAGTAGTGTGTGTCAACATATACTGCCTGAGACGTTTGGCAGCCCAGGCTAATGCGCAACAAGTCTTCTCGAGTAAGGAATACCTTGTCTCACAGTCATTGAACTTCTTGCTGAGGTAATAGATGGCATGTTCTTTCTTTCCCGTCTCATCTTGTTGCCCCAGCACACAACCCATAGATTCGTCAAGTACAGTCAGGTACATAATAAGTGGCCTTTCAGGAACAGGCGGTATCAGGATCGGTGGTTCTTGCAGATACTCTTTGATTTTATCAAATGCCCCTTGGCAATCATCATCCCACGCAATTGACTGATTCTTTCTTAGCAGCTTAAAAATAGGTTTGCAGGTGGCAGTAAGATGTGAAATAAATCTGGCAATGTAGTTTAATCTTCCCAGAAAGCCACGAACCTATTTCTCTATCCTAGGCGCAGGCATATTCTGAATTGCCCTCACCTTATCAGGATCCACTTCGATTCCTTTCTGACTTACAATGAAGCCCAACAATTTTCCGGATCGTACCCCAAATGTGCACTTGTTGGGGTTGAGTCTCAGTCTAAACTTCCTCAATCGAACAAACAGCTTTTGCAGATTGATCAAGTGCTCTTCTTCGGTTTGAGACTTTGCAATCATATCGTCGACGTACACTTCAATCTCTTTATGGATCATATCATGAAAGAGCATTACCATTGCACGTTGATATGTTGCCCCAATATTCTTAAGTCCAAATGGCATCACCTTATAGCAGAAGGTGCCCCATGGTGTGATAAATGTGGTCTTCTCCATATCCTCTGGATCCATCTTAATTTGATTATATCCAAAAAATCCGTCCATAAAAGAGAATACGGAGAACTGAGCTGTGTTGTCAACCAATACGTCAATGTGAGGTAATGGGAAGTCGTCCTTAGGACTAGCTCTGTTCAAATCTCTGTAATCCACACACATGCGAACCTTTCCATCTTTCTTCGGTACCGGCACAATGTTGGCAACCCATTGTGGGTACTTTGCTACTGCCAGGAATCCAGCATCAATCTGCTTTCGGACTTCTTCACGAATTTTGAGAGCCATGTCCGGGTGGGTCCTTCTTAACTTTTGTTTGACAGCATGGCATTCCTCCTTGAGTGGTAACTTGTGTACAACCAAATCAGTATCCAACCCAGGCATGTCTTGATACGACAAGGCGAATACGTCAGCGTACTCACGGAGGAGCTCTATCAACTTGGTCTTGACTTCAATTTGAAGAGATGCACCTATCTTTACCTCCCTTCTGTCTTCCTCAGTACCCAGGTTGATGACTTCAATGTCCTCTTGGTGCGGTAGGATGATTTTCTCCTCTTGCTTGAGCAGCCTTGTCAGCTCGTCGGGGAGTTCAAAATCTTTCACGCCTTCCTCTTCAGCTTGGTAGATTGGGCAATCAAAATCGAATAGGCCTGTAGCAGCGTCTATGTCAAGGACCTCGGTGGTATTTCTGCATGTTCATGATTTATGCAGTTTATTTAAGAAAGTGTGTGCACGAAAAATATTGCCATTTATTGTAAAGTAAAAAAGAATGAAAGAAAGTGAGCGAAAATTGAATGCAAACTGAAATTCATTAATGATAAACAAAGTTTGAAAACATCAGGTGGCCCATACAATGCTCCACTACGCCTTGGGCAGAGCGTAGGGTTTTTGATAAACAGTAAAATTACGTTTGGTGTGTGAAAAACTGAGGGACTTTAATGGTCTTCCAATTCTGGAGCTCTTCACCAGGCCTTGCTTGTCGGATCCAGCTTGCAGAAGCTTGCTCATCAGCAACATGGTCTTCAATGATCATTGTTACTGGAGAATCAAAGATGCGCCAGCACTTATGAAAGTCTTCTCAACAGGAGGGATCTGATTTCTGTTGTATGGAACAAATGTTGAATTGCGGGATGGCCGATAACCTAGCCCAAACCTATCAAGCTTTTCAGTGACCTCAACCATCTTGCCCCAGCATTGGGCATTTCCTTCTTCAACCACAGCTTTAGCTTCCTCGTATGAGGCCATTGATGATCTTAACTCTTGATGATCTGGTGCTCGCTGCACAGCATGTGTACTCACCACTTCAAAGGACTGAAAAGGGGTCTCAACCATTTCACCTTCGACATCAATGTAACGGAACGATGTCAAATGACTTACTAGGATATCTTCTTCGCCGCCTATCACAACCATTTTGTCATTGGTAATGAACTTCAGTTTTTGATGGAGAGTGGACGTGACTGCCCGTGCTGAGTGAATCCAGGGCCTTCCTAGCAAGCACATGTAACTAGGATAGATGTCCATCACTTGAAAAGTAATGGTAAAAATAGTAGGTCTAATCTTAATCGGTAAGTCCACCTCACCAATAACCGCACGCCTAGATCCATCAAATGCCTTCACTATGAGAGTACTTGGCCTCATGATTACCCCATTCACAGGCATCCTCTATAGAGTTATCTTTGGGAGCACATTTAAGGAAGATCCAGTATCCACCAAGACTCTAGATATCAAAACGTCTTCACACCTAAAATAAATGTGAAGAGCCTTGTTATGGTTTTTCTTTTCAGCAGTCAGATCGTCATCTTTAAACCCCAAAAAGTTGCCAGTGGTGACACTGGCTATCACATCATCGAATTGTGCTACAGTGATATCCTTGGTAATGTGTGCAGCACTCAACACCTTCAGTAGGGAGGATCTATGTTCCTCAGAACTGAGCAACAAGGTGAGCATAGATATCTTGGCAGGAGTTTGATTTAGCTGATCGACTACCTTGTAGTCGCTCTTCTTTATAATCTTCAGAAACTCTTCAGCCTCTTTCTGTGTGAATGCCCCTCTTGGAGATGACAACCCTTCTTGTAATTCAGCACTCGGAGTTTCAATTGGTATAGCAATCACCTTACCTTTGTCATTGTTTGGCACATCTGCTTGCTTTGCTGCAAAGATTCGACCACTACGGGTCATTCCACCCGGCCCTACTATAGCGTCACACTTAGCACCACCATATTCAACGACTACCTTTTCTGGCCCTCGTTTAAAAACTTCAGACTCAGGAACACTAATAGGATACTCAATAGTTATCGGAACAGGGCGCATTGGCCTTGGTTTGCTAACATCCGCCTCATCGAACTGAATAACCACGGGTGCAGGACGAACTGGTCTCTGTTGGAAAACATTAGCTCCATCATATTCAATGATTACTGGAGCAGGAGGAACTTGTCTTTGTCGACGACCTTCAGGTTAGGGATGGCAAAAAAATCCGTACCCGCGGATATCTGTGGATAAAATCCGTCACGGATATGGGGCGGATAGCTTAATGGATATCCATGGATAAAATAAATGGATATTTAAATACCCGTTTGTTAATGGATATGGATATGGGTTTAATGATATCCGTACCCGCGGATATCCATATCCGTTAATAAATTATAAAAATCATTTAACTATCATTAGTTTATTATACTTTATCTTTTCATCTTATAAAAAAATTAGTCTTTTTATATTTCTTTCTCTTTTTTGAAATTTTCTTTGAAGAAAATATTTCACATTTCATTCAAATTCTATTAGGCATTTCATATTTAAACTCTTCAATACTTCATACCTCACTTTAACAATTTCACAGTCCAACCAACGTGTCGTCATTCCTCTGTTGAACCAGAGTCTCCCTTCCTACTCTTTTGTCGTCCGCTCTTTCATCATAACTCACAATCACAATATCTTTTATTTGTTTGGTTAAAAATGAAATGTATGGATATTATGTTTGGATATAATTATGTTTTCGTGAATAAGAAGAAAATCAATGTGATGTAATTTTATTGTTAAATTAAGAGTGAATTGTATGGATGTTATATGCTAATAACTTTTTGTGTCTTTAAAAGAAGTTAAAAATATTTTTATAAAAAAAATATTATCCATGGATATCTGTAAATATCTACGGATATCGTAAAACCCATAGATTACCCACTTAACGGATATCCGCATGGATATGGGGCGGATATGAATATCATATTTATCCAATGGGGCGGATACAGATATCATAATATCTGTCCCCATGGATATCCATTTACATCCCTACTTCAGGTGCATCATACTGAATATTAATGACAGCCACACTTTGCTCTCTTGCATCCCGACGTTCAACCTGAATCACACCTTGATCCAGGAATTTCTGCAAATGTTTCTTAACCACCTCATCAGTCAAATTATCAAGCTCATCTTCAGGAATCATCCCATATCTCTTCAATTTTTCTCCAATAACCTCCATAGGAGTCCGAATATCTTCAACCCTTGTAATCAACCTCTGTCTATTGCCTTCTTCCACAGCATTAACAGACGGTCCTCCATGCGGGGGCATGGGATTGTGTTTAACATTGGTGCCTCGCTGAGTGAAAGTAAGATCTTTGGACTCAACCAAATCTTGAACTCTGTTCTGAAATGCATAACAGTTTTCTATACTATGCCCGGGAGCACCCGTATGAAACTCACAATGGGCGTTGGCATCGTATCCGGGAGGATATGGGAAGGCTGTTGGTCTCAAATCCCTGAGTTTCAAATGCCCACTCTGATACAGTTGAGAAAAAATCTGGCTATACGACATTGGCACGGGATCGATATGCCTTCTTGGTCTTGGCTGCCTCTGTGGTGGGGCATTTTGATATTGCGGCGGAGGAACATTCTGATAATTCGGCTGTTGAGCAGGTGGTTGAAGTGGGGTTTGTGTAACTGCAGCCACTTGCTGATACGGTATATTCACTGGGGCTCTACCCCCTCGTCCTCTCATGACAACATTGGTCTCTTCATCCTTCCTTTTCAAAAAAAGCTTTTTAACTCCGCTTGTAGAAGCAATAGCAGCTTTCTTCTTCAACTGGCTCTCGATTCTTTCTCCTACTGACACAATCTCAGCAAAGTTGGGGAAGCTAGATCCCATCATACAGTCTGAATACTGAGGCTGCAAAGTTGCCATAAACATATCCATTAATTCTTTGTCCAACAAGGGTGGTTGAGCACGAGAAGCCAATTCCCGCCAACGTTGAGCATATTCTTTGAATGACTCATTGTTGCGCTGAGTCATATCTTGTAATTGAGTACAGTTTGGTGCTAAATCAGTGTTGTACTGGTAATGTTTGAGGAACGCCTCAGAGAGATCCCTCCAAGTATTAATCTGTCTCTTCTCTAGCTACATGTACCATTCCAGCGATGCCCCACTGAGGCTATCCTGAAAGTAGTGAATTAGCAGAGGGTCGTCCTTAACGTGGGCATCCATTTTGTGATAGTATGCTCGCAAATGAGTCTTAGGGCAGCTAAGTCCTTGTATTTGTCAAACGTCGGCACTTGAAACTTATGAGGGATTACCAGTCCAGGGACTAAGCACATGTCGATAGCATCCAAGCCGGGAGTTGTCTGAGCCTCCAAGGCCTTGAATTTCTCTTCTAGTACGTGCAACCGATCAGTATATGGATCAGATCCAACAAGTTGAAGAGGTGGAGGTGGTATGTTGAAGGCATCAACTTGATCGTCCGCATCGCTCACAGATCCATGATGAGCCGAGTGTTTTGACAAGTCTATGTAAACGGGAGGAGGGATTCCCTTAACTCCAGAAGTGCCTATCTTCTCAACCAGCTTCTTGGCATTAGCCACTGTTTCAGCATCTTTCTCTTTTTGGGCCAGCAACATCATAGTTTCCAGTAGCTGATCCATTTTAGCCTTCAGCGAATCGATATCATTCCTCATCGTGTTCTGGTTCTCCTCAATCTGTTCCAGCGTCATATTGAAGCTTTGGCGAGTCTTGTATCGGTGTCGAATAGTCAGGTTTTTTGTTTGGAGAAATGACAGAGTAAATGAGTTTATTGCTAAGTGTTTTGGAAAACGAATGCAATGATATGTATGCAGGATGGTATACAATTGTTTTCAGGGAATCGTTCGAATTAAACATTATTTATACAGGAATATTAAGAAACAAACTGTTGCAAAGGAGATCAGGTCTCATTCATTCATAAGATTGTAATAATCAAGTGATACATAATCATCCGGACATTAGTACAATTCATAAAGCAAGAAAGTACAGAAGCAACATAAAGATTCAGAACTTGGGCCTTCGAGCCTCGCGCTTCTTCAACTCTTCTTTAAACCTCTTCAACATCTCCCTACACATGCAAACAAAATCGACGATTGCTTGAGGGGTAGATTCGTCGAGAGCCTCCAAGGCATCTTTATGCTTCCACACCAAGTCTTCAGCCAACCAGTTACAAAAATCCGCTAGCCCATTAAGCTTGTTGCGGTACATATCTCTATCAGCTATTAGAATGTGAATAGAGCGTTCATAACTAGTACATTCATCAAGCACCTTCTTCCTCGCGGAGGCCTAAATATCTTTGTCCGCCAGGACAGCCTCAAGATGATTCTTCTGCTCTTCCGCAAGCCTTTTGAGATTATTCAGCTCGCCACACACTTTGTCCCAATCTGCTGGCCCAACATAAGCAACTCTCATGAGATCCTCTTTAAGTTAGCGTTCCATTGCTTCAGAAGCCTTTGACTGGCGTAGAGCTGAGCTTAATTTTTCTATTTCCGCTCCCATCTCTTCTCTAAGTGCCTTCTTCCTCTCAGTGGCAAGGAGTCAAGCTTTCCTATTTTCGGCACACTTCTTGTAAGCTTGATCCAGTTCCTCGTTAAGCCTATCTATCGCTCCATCAGCTTGGTTAAGACATACCTTAGCCCTCTTTTACTGCTGCTCCTCTTCATTCGCCCAACTTCCTATTGCTTCAAGTTGAGTGTTCTTATGCTGAAGCTCCCACTTCAAGTCATTCTTCTCCTTAGTAACATTCTGAAGCTTTGACTCAAGTTGCTCATTTTCCTTTACTAATCTGGCTATCGTTACTTTGAGATCCTCGGCCTCCTCAATCGGGACGTGAGTAGGCTTTGGCTCAGGAAAAGGCTCGGACACCTTAATGGCAAAGGGCATCTTAATTCTTTCCACTCTTTCCCTGACCCATATAAAGTAATGCTCTTTAGTAATGTTGTTCCTTTTCCCCAACTCAACTTTTCCTTTCCTATGGACCTTCTTCCACGCCTTTGTGATTCTTTTGAGTAGGTCAGGGTTCTCAGCTTTCAAACCATGCACTAAGAATGCTTCCAAATCCTTCTCATCAGGTGGTCAACTCATCGGATACCCCAACTGCCTCACGGATAATATAGGATTAGAATTAATACAACCGCGGGCTCCGATGAGGGGAACATTAGGGAACCGACCAAAACTGGATATGACTGTATCGTAGTCTAGGGAGTACCAAGATAAGTCAGCTGATCTGAGGGTTCCCAACCTTTGGGCCCAACTTTCGTCCACTTGTTCTATAAAGAGTCCCTTCTTCGGAAGGTGCATTTGGGTCCAGTGATACAACAGAGGAGCACAGCACGCGATCATACCTCCTTTCTTAACGTGTCTCCAACTCAGGTAATAGCACGCGTCAGCTAGAAGGGTCAGCACAGGGTTTCCTGTGAGGAAAACATGGATGGCAGTAATATCTACAAAATCATCTACATCCACATTAGGAAACAGAACAATCCCATAGATAGCCAATGCTACAGCAGCATAGCAGGCTTCCCAACTTTCGTCTTTCAACAGAGTGTTGGCCCTTTCCAACAGAAATGAAAGGAAGAAACCCTTGACCCCTCCCTTAGTCTTCCAATTGTTGGTGACATCCTATTTAGTTATGTGGAGAGATTTTACAATGATTTCATCCTTCAGAGTCACATCAACCCCTTCAAATAACAACTTGCCTTTCATTGGGATATCCACCAGTTTCTCATACTCTTTGAGTGTTGGTGCTAACTGAAAGTCTTGAAAGGTGAAACATCTCAAGGGAGCATCATATAACTGTACGAATGTGCTTAGCATGGCAAAGTCTACGTCTTGATTCAGAATACGCAACAGTTTACCAAAGTTCTTCCCAAAGTTGATTCGGTAGACGGAAGGCATACGCGAAACCAACCCACGTAAAGCAGTCAGATCAGGCTTCTTGAACTTGAAAGAATGAGGGCAACGAACGTCAGTTTCCATAATTCCTATCTGTAGCAAATGACAATTCTTAGATTCCCTGAAAACAAAAAGGGTGCAAATGTTATGGTCATGCGATGCTCATGCAAGGGTACAGGATCGAAACGACATCTGATTCTGAGGAAGGAGTTAGACACAGGATATCTCTGATCACCAGACCCCCCATAGGTAGGCTCTAATCGGGTAGGCGCCTAGAGTTATGGATATCTTTCAAAGAAATTATAGCCATGATGAAGGAACATCAGACGATAATATCCTTGAAAGGATCTCGTCTAGGTGAGGTCTTCGTTTCTTCCCCACGAGAAAGACTCCTCGGAGGCGCCACTACACAACCATCAACACATGGGTTCTAAGTAGGGTTCTCAAAATCCTAGATCGAGGTCAAAAGTATTATGGTCAGGAATTAATACGTTCGAGGGATGTCATCTGATTGTGGCGTTCGCATTAACCCACAAAGAGTTAACACTACTAACCACCATGGATAAACGGGTTAATGGTCCTTGGGATCAACGATTCAGGCTCGAAAACATCATCATTATGACGAAGTAACGTCAAAAAGATAACATTTCCAAGGGAGTCTACTCCAAGCGGGGTCTTTGCTTTGGCTCACGCGGAAGAAACCACGCAAGCCTCCACTACACAACCACCATCCTAATCCTAGGGTTATACTCGGACTCGGGTGTAGAGCCATCTCACAGAGCACCAATGATCAGAGAACCCCAACAGTGTCATAGGAAATAATGATAGGATATAATAACAATAAGCAAGCAAGTAGATAATAGATAATCAACAAGCAAGCAAACAAACAAGAGAAGATAAACAAACAAGCGAATCTAACACTCACGAATCGAGTCAAGTTAGGCTTGACTCTCTCTAGCATAGGGCTATTAGATATCCCCAGCAGAGTCGCCATCTGTCGTACCTCAAAAAATATGATCTTCGCGATGGACGCGAAAAAAACTGTTCGAAACAGAGTCGCCACCGAACTTTATTCATCCCAAAAGAGGGAAAGGAAAATATCGATAAAACCTTTAAAAGGATAAGAAAATGGTCATCGCAAACAAATTCGGGTTCGGGAGTCGGTTACGCAAGAGGGAAAGTATTAGCACCCTCTACGCCCGTTGTACTCAACGGGAACCTCTTGATTCAATTCGTGAGAAAGTTAGCTAGGTTTGTTTGTTATCTTCTAAAGGGTTGGGTTTCGAGAGGGAAAATGGGGTAGTTTTTTTTATTAGTGTGCTCGGCAAGGATTGAGAACCCTTATTCCTACGTATTCCCTCGTGCAATGTGAAAGTCAGAGCATTTGTAGTTCGTGGGACTACAGTCGTTTAGTTTGTATTTTTTATAGGCGCCAATTGTTCACACACGAGTAAGAGAACTCGCACCCAAACAATTGGGGAGAAAGGTCAAAGACTTGGCCCCCCTCATATCACCTTTTAGAAAATTGTTAGGATATATTATTAAATATGTTAAGAGGTTTGATTGAGAAATAATTTGATTTGTATGTGTTTTAAGGTTCCGGTCGCACATGGGCGAGGAAAGGAGTTTGAATCGTATTGGATGTTTTTAGAGGTGACAATTGTCCACACACGAGTAAGAGAACTATCACCCAAACAAATGAGGAGAAAGACCAAAGACTTGATCCCCCTCACTTCACCTTTGGTAAAAATGTTTAAGTAAGGATTAAGTGTTTTGATAATTTGATTTGAAAAGGTTTGAATGTTTGTCGAGTTCGTGTGTTTTAAAGGCGTCAATTGTCCACACACGAGTAAGAAAACTCGCACCCGAACAATTGAAGAGAAAGACCAAAGACTTGATCCCCCTCTTTTTCACATTTTTATGAAAGGATATTTAGTATAATTAAATGTATTAATTTGATTTTTAAAAAAATACTCGATGTTGATCGAGGTTTGAATGTGCGTGCGAAATGGTTGAGGACTAATGGAAAGGAGGTCCTATGGTTTACAGTAAGGTCGATTGCGAGGCAAAAGCGGTCGACTTACAAGAGGTAAAGGAACTTGATATATGGATCAAGTGAATGCTTGGAGATGAATTGATTAATTAAATTTGTTTTTTTGGAAAATACTTGACGTTGGATCAAGCTTGTTTATTGTTGTAAAAAGGGGTTGATTTTAATCTTATGGGAGAGGGGTGTAATTAATCTAGTGGGAATAATCGAGCCATGATTAAAATGAGCCAATCACATACACGCATACAAACCAAAGTGAAATGTGCAACAATTATCATTGTATAAATCCCAAGAGGAGGCATTGTGAGGTCGATTGCGATCGTGAAAACGATCGACTTACAAGGTACTAAAAGGGCTTGACATTAAGTCAAGATATTAGTTTGAAAAAGATTTTTTGGTTTGGACAAGTATAATATGAATAGCATACATATAATTAAAGCATAAAATAAAATCCACATGAATAAAGTACACACATAATAAAATGGTGGGGTAAAAATCAAGCATATTAGTTAGGTTAGTAACCTAAATTCCTAAAGTTAATCTAAGGAGGGGAAATTCTCAACTCAAATTAATTTATGTTTTTAGGATTAAAGAAAACTCTAACAATTAATTAAATTAAACTAAAATATTTAATAAAATTAACTATTAAAGCTAATTAGTATTAAATAAAATGGTTTAATAAAATTAATTGGAAATTGATTAATGAAAAGGAATTTAGAAATTAATTAGGAAAGTGTTTTCTTTTGGTTTTTTAAATATGTAAAAATGGTGAAAATAAAATCAAAACAAAAAATAAATAAAAAAAATAAAAACGGGCTAGAAATGTTATCAGAAAGGGTATGTGGTTATGAAAAAAACCAGGCCCATTGGAGTTAAGCCACACACTGGGAGGGCTTATGGTGCTCCCTCGGTCAACTAGGTTAACCAGCAGAACGCATCTGAAGCGTTGATGGGCGATAGAGTCAAGTTGAATCTTAATCCAAAGGCTTACAACGCACATGCATGGTAGGGAACCCAGGGAATACGCGCGTGGAATATTCTGAACATTCAAGGCCGGTGACACTTGTCACCGGCACACACAGCCACCAACCCACACGAAATTTCAATTAATAGAAATATAAGGAAACAATAACAACCGAATTCAAATCAAAAACATTTTGTCCTTCACTCTAACTCGCCTCTCTCTCCGCAAAAGGGTCTCGCCATAAACCTACATCACGGCCAGAGAAGCGGCGGCGCGCGGCGGCCGCCACCGTCTTCTCCGACGACACTAACCCAAAACCTTAAACAAACTACATGAACCCTAATCAAAATTTTCCCCTCTTTTAAAATCCGACCTCAGATTCCTCAAAAAACTTACCGAACCAACAAAATCAGCTTATTCCTAAACAAAACCCTAATAAACCATAGTTACAAATCCACTCAGAATCAAGCTAATCAAACGCGTACTAGCAATGAAACTTCTCAAGGATTATCAACAAACTAATATTCGAACAATGGAGATTAAAAGTTAAGGAGAACAAGGCTCAAGAGAGGTACCTGTTGAAGAATCCTTTTGAAGGGTCTCCGCGCGTAACTAGCTTCTTCTTCCTTTCTTCTGATTTGTTTCCTCCTTCTTCTCCTCTGATTTCTTGGTATACTGCTTTGTTGCTGTTGTTGTGAGTGAGTGGTCTAGCTCGGATTAGCTCAGAGTTTCAATGTGAAGCTCTGAGTAATTTTAGGATTTTTAGAGCTTTAGTGAATTTCTGGGTTTAGAGATTTTTTGCAGAAACGGCTAGGGTTCTTGGTTGTTCTTTCGGTGTGTATTTCCTCCCCCTCAGTGAATTGAAACCTCCTTTTTATAGCAGAAAATTAGGGTTTATGATTTGAACATTCGATATTCAAGGGTTGGAACAGAAGTATCAAATTGGTTGGTGAGTGTTTTTGCTATTCTCGTGTATTTTGCTTTGAATCTGTCTGTTTATTTTTGCTCTGTCATTACTTTCTTAGGTCCAGACGTGTTTTTTTCTAAACTGATGTATCTGCTTCATCTGTACTTTCTGAATTTCTCAGTTTGTTTTTGTTTTTCTGAATTTGTCTGGCTGTTGCTTTAATTTTGACTTAAAGTAACATGTTTTTTATCCTTGTTCTTTTTTCTTGAGTGACATGTGGCTTTGTTCATTAAAAATCCTGCTTGTGCATTGTTTGGAACCTTTGACCATAATGTTTTGCACACAAAATCTATGTCTAATAAATAACATATATGAATGGCTCCTTATATGCTATTAGTGTGCTAACCAATTTTATCATTCTTTCATGTGTGTGAGCCTGGCGCAAGGATGAGGCATCATGGCCTAAGTTAAGGCTTGAAGATTGCATTGAGGACGATTTTGGAAGCGATGGCAAAATGGATAAAAACTTGTCTCAAAGTGATGGCATCTGTGGCTTCTTTGGTATGAAGGTAAAGGGTAGCTTGGAGCATCCTTATCTTTATGTGAAATTTTTTTGTCACTTGAATCTATTCATCAATCATTCTTGACTCATTTGTAGGCTATGCAAGGTTATGAAGAAGATGTCACATGGAGGAAAGAACTAGGCGTGAGAATGAAAATATCCTAGGAGGGAGATATTGGTAGGAATGAAGCATGAAGTCCTCTCTTTTAGGCTTAGGCTTGCCAACAGGATGTAGATATTGAACTTTGAATTCCAAAATGAGGATTTAGCTTCCTTAATCATGTAACCTTTATTTGGCATTTTGTAATGATTTTGGTACTTGAAATTTGAACATTGTAAGCTAAACTTTGTAGCATTTGTAAAGTATCTTTTTATGTTCAACGTACACCTTTAAATCCAAGTGACTGCCTTTACCTTTTAGTGATCAAACATATGTCACACTTGGATCTCTATTGACAAAGATATCTTGGTCGAAATCTTGGAATGAATCTCTTTTTGGAACCATGTAACCTTAAGGTGGTTGTTGTACCGTACACTTCTAATTCAAATAATTTGTTTATGCACCTTGATGTCCTGTCTTCTTCAGATTTGAACTTTATTGTATTGTATCCTTTGTGGTTTGCATAATACCCTCTAAAGTCTCTCCTTTTTTACAATTCCGCTTCCATTTAATTAATCCAACTTCATGGCCTGCGTAACACACCATATCCTTAATACATATTGAAATAACAAAGTTTTAACCCAACTTGCAACATCATAGCATTTGAAACACGTCTTGAAGCGTAGCAACACCACTCCTTAAGATATGCCTTAAAACATCTTGCAAACATGAGTTACTCTTGAAAACACACGAGACTTGAAATTTGGAAGAAAATCAAGCATGGCGTGAAGACTAACTGTAGTCATGGCCTTGTATCACTTAAAGCATGATTTGAAAGAGCATTATTTATAGTTTGAAACAAATTAAGCATGATTTTGAAACAACTTGAAAATTTGGTTGTGACTTCCCATTATATCTTGAAACATACTCAACTTATGCATTAGAATGCTTCCAACATGACTTGTAAATTATCCAACCCTTGCACAAATATGTCGATCACAAATTGATTATGCTTTGAAAATGAATGATTACAACTCGAAATCACAAACTAAATTCAAATTTGTCACCAATTGATCATGAAACTAACCATAACTTGAAACTTGAAACAAATTCAAGCACAGATTAAGGATAAAATGACCATGTCTTGAGATGAGTTGGTCATACAACCTGGACCATTGACTTTGTCAGAGTTGCTCGGTCATGAGAATAAAGACTCATCTTATCTCCATCTAAATTTAATCACACTTGCAAGGGCGTGTAATTACACTAAGCACAAACAAAACCTCTATAACTTAAATCTTAGAGGATCATGACCCCAAAACCACATGATCATCTTGAGAGAGATCATGAAGTAACACAAATGCTTAGTATAAGAAAAATAAGAGGGTAGGACAAATTTGGGGTATGACACTTTTGAGTTAATCACCTTCTCTTGGTTAATCACTCGTTTCTTTCTCGGTTAATCACAGTTCTTCTGTTAAAACCGAATCCCCAGCAGTTGGCAACCTTTTCTTGGTTCGAATACTTGCACCCTTAGGTTAGTAGCCTTCTTTTGGTTCAATACCCCTTTTGTTGATCAAGTACTGTTTGTTCAGTCGGTATCGGCAGTCATGTGGGTTGTTACCTTTGCATGGTCACACACCCGTCCTTTGGGTTACAACCTTCATTCGGTTCTACACCCGTTCTTTTGGTTGATCACAGTCTATCTGTTAAAACCTCCCCCCCCCCCCCCAGAGTCTTACTCTCTCACTTCGGTTAACCACTGTCAGTCAGTTAATACATCGAACCTCTTTTCTTTTGGTTTCAACTAGGGATGGCAAAAAAATCTGTACCCGCGGATATTTGTGGATAAAATCCGTCACGGATATGGGGCGGATAGCTTAATGGATATCCATGGATAAAATAAATTGATATTTAAATACCCGTTTGTTAATGGATATGGATATGGGTTTAATGATATCCGTACCTGCGGATATCCATATCCGTTAATAAATTATAAAAATCATTTAACTATCATTAGTTTATTATACTTTATCTTTTCATCTTCTAAAAAAATTAGTCTTCTTATATTTCTTTCTCTTTTTTGAAATTTTCTTTGAAGAAAATATTTCACATTTCATTCAAATTCTATTAGGCATTTCATATTTAAACTCTTCAATACTTCATACCTCACTTTAACAATTTCACAGTCCAACCAACGTGTCGTCATTCCTCTGTTGAACCAGAGTCTCCCTTCCTACTCTTCTGTCGTCCGCTCTTTCATCATAACTCACAATCACAATATCTTTTATTTGTTTGGTTAAAAATGAAATGTATGGATATTATGTTTGGATATAATTATGTTTTCGTGAATAAGAAGAAAATCAATGTGATATAATTTTATTGTTAAATTAAGAATGAATTGTATGGATGTTATATGCTAATAACTTTTTGTGTCTTTAAAAGAAGTTAAAAATATTTTTATAAAAAATATATTATCCATGGATATCTGTAAATATCCACGGATACCGTAAAACCCATGGATTACCCGCTTAACGGATATCCGCATGGATATGGGGCGGATATGGATATCATATTTATCCAATGGGGCGGATACGGATATCATAATATCTGTCCCCATGGATATCCATTTACATCCCTAGTTTCAACACCATCACCTTTGTTTGTTCCCCAGTAGGGGCGCTACCTTCTGGTCCCCAGCACAATCCTTTGTTTTCTTACCTCCCCAGTGAGGTTTCTTCTATACCTTTTATTCCCTTATTTTCTTGGTTTTGACACCACTCTTGCATTTTATCCTCAATACAACTATTTTCTTTTCCTTTGCATTCCTTTCTTGGTTTCGTCACCAATTCTTTTGTTATCCCCAGTGGATCTTTCTCTACCTCTTTTTCTTTTGGTTTTGTCACCACTTTCCTTTCCTTTTCCTTTTCCTCCTTATTTCCAAGAACTACGGAAGCTCTGATTCTGCATTCTTTCGAATGTCAGATACGTAGGCATGAGATCGCAATGATCTTGGCGAGCACACTTCCACCCTTCCACCTTCTTCCATTCCTCTTTCTTTCCCTGGTTCCATGAACTACGAAGCTCTGATTTCCTCCTAGCACTATGAGGGTACGTAGGCACGAGGGCCCCAATCCTCCGCGAGCACTTTCTTTCTTTCTTTTCCTTTCTCTCCTCCTTCTTTTAGCTAGAAGCCTTTAGATAGATAACTCATCCAAGCCTAGAAGCAAGCTAAATGGTTCCCGTCGAGTACGACAGATGCGTTAGGTGCTAGTACCTTCCTTTCGCATTACCGACCCCCGTTCCCGTTTCTCTTCCCCTTGGGTTTTATCGATATTTTCCCTGTCCTTTGGGACTAAATAAAGTTCGGTGGCAACTCTGTGGTATCTTTGAGTGTGCGATTCACTCAGGTATAAACCAGCCATCTTCAGCTGGCGACTCTGTTGGGGAAAATCTTGCTTGCAGGTTGGGGTCTCGCCTAGTTTTGTTTGCTTTTCTTGCTTGCTTGGGTGTTTATCTTTCGCGCTTTACTAGCTTTATTTTTATGCTTTAGATTTATTTTTATTTACTGCATTTCTTTACTACTTTGAATATTCATATGCTGCATATTCTAGATATCTACATTTTTTCTGCTGTTGTTGGGATGGGTAGATATTATTGGAGAGAAAGGTCCTAACACCGGGCCTAGTATACACATAGGCTAGAACGTGGATAGTCGTGAGGCCTGTGTTTTACGCGTTAGGTTATCACGAGAGCCACATCCCAGATCGTGATTCGCTTGAGAATACTTCCATCCTATGAGAATTCACTACGGCAGGGGGATTTTCATTCTGAGTCCTATGGTTTAGGCGACCTTTCTAGGGACCACCTTGTTGTGTCTAGATCACACCTGTGAGGGGATGGGTTTTTGCAGGAAAACAAGCCACTTCATACATTGGTTATCTCACACGCCAGACTGGCACACATATCAGATTATGTTGCCCTGACACAGAATTACATGCAGATATCCAGATTGTTTAGATTTAATTATTCAGACTGTGCTGGCTTCTTGTTGTTGTGTTGCATATCATATCATCATATAAACTAATTTTGCATGTGCATTTCCAGGTATTCGAATGCTTATCTTTTGTTGACATTATCATAGAGATGAGTACTGGTTGTCGTGGCATTTTCAGCTACAAGTTTGTGAAGCCCAAGCTGGGTATTTTAAGATGTTTGGCATCCTTGTTGGTTGGAGATCACAGAGGGGTTTTCATAGATGCTTATGGTAATCAGTTGTCCATCCTCAACACCAAAGTCAACATCACTGCTATCCATACTCTGGTTCAGTTCTATGACCCGCCACTTAGGTGCTTCACATTTCAGGATTATCAGCTAGCACCTACACTTGAGGAGTATGCTTATATTCTTGGGGTTGAGATCAAGAAGCAGGTTCCTTATGTTTACACTAGTGGTTGTCTGAAGTTTCATCTGATTGCTTATGCGCTTTGCATTAGTAAGAAGGATGTGGAGGATAATCTTAAGACCAAAGGGAAAGACATTCGAGGGTTTGCTTCGAAGTTCTTGGTTGACAAGGCCACTTCCTTCGCCAAGGTTGGAAACAGGAAGGCTTTCAACGCCATTTTTGCTCTGCTGATATATGGGATTGTCTTATTTCTGAACATGGAGGATTTCGTAGATCAGGCTTCCATTAGCATATTCTTGTCTAAGAACCCTGTGCCGACGCTTCTTGTTGATACCTACCATTCTGTTCATTTCGGGAATGAAAAGAAGAAAGGAACCATTTTCTGTTGTGCTCCTCTGCTATACCGATGGTTCATGTCTCACCTTCCACAGAAGGGTCCTTTTGTTGAAAATAAGGGTAATCTCAAGTGGTCTTAACGAATCATGTCTCTTACCGCTGATGACATTTCTTGGTATTCTCGAGTCTACGACGATATTCTGATCATTCTTCATTGTGGGAAATTCTCCAATGTGCCTCTCTTGGGTACAAAGGGTGGAATTAACTACAATCCGAGAATGGCTTTCAGACAGTTAGGATATCCTATGGTTGCCAAGCCTGATCCTGAGGTAGTGGAAGAATTCATCTTTCATGAAGGGGTTGATGATATGGGTTTGATGAAGAGGTTTAGTGCCTCTTGGACTCAGATTCATCTTGAAGGTAGAGCCAATTTGGGTAAGAAGAATTGTGTAGCCAAGGAAGCTTACACACTTTGGGTCAGAGAGCACGTGAAAGAGATCTTGTTGCCATTTTCTTATGAGCCTTCCCTGAATGCCAAGCCTCCTGAACTTGCTGTTGTTCCTCCATCTGAGGTCGACCAACTCAAGCTGATTATTGAGAAGTTGAAGAAGGAGAACACCGATCTTCGTCTTAACCTTGATAAAGTCACTTCCGAGAAGGATAGCCTACAGGTTGAGCTCCGCCAGAAGCGCGAGCGCATGCTCAAGGAGGTGGAGGTTGAACAGAACAAGTGTAGGAAGGTGGGTGATGCTTTGAAAAGCACCTATGAGGGACTTGCTTCAAAGAAGAGACAACTTGCCGATGCTCATTATCAAGCTTACAAAGAGGAGTTGAGCTACAAGAAACAACTTAAAGAACTTTGAGAGAAGTTATCCGAGTTCAAGACAAAGTGGCAAAGGGAGCAAGATCGTGCTAAGCAGCTAGAAAAGGACCACTCTCAGTGTCAAGCCAAGCTTGACGAAGTCTTCGGTGAGGTTCAGAAGCTGCAGAATACAGCACATCAGAGTCGAGAGCAGATCAGTCAGCGTAACACAGAGAGTACTCATTGGGAGCAAAAAAGCCGTTATCTGCAGAACCTCTTGGATCAGAAAGAGGCCTTTCTTCAGGACATGCTTTAGGGACCTAACCATTCTTTGCTGCGCAACCTCATGAAGGATGCGAAGTATTGGAGTGAGAGACATGTCCGTTTAGCCAAATTTGCTGAGCATGCACTGGAGGACTTACCTGGGTTGTTGAGGGATGCATTTGATGATGTATTGCCACACCAGCTTCCTTGGGTTGTTTTCCACTTCTTATCTGTTTGCAGGGTGGTATTTGAGAGGATCCATGCGGATTTTCTTGTAGCCCAAAAGGCAGATATTTGACTTGTACTCGACTTGTACTTCTTTCCTTTATTGTTGAATGAATGAATGAAGTTGCTTGCCAATTTTATCTTTCGCACCTTTACTTGTATGCTTTATGATTTTGTCAATGAAGATAAGTTTAAGAATTCCTGGAATTTAAAACTTTATTTTTGCATGCATATCATACATTCATTTGGACACATATGCACGTCCTTTCATCCGAAACTGGTGCTCATCCTTGTCCGCCTTCCTTGTAGCAAGACGAAGACTCGACATCGGTATTTCACTCGATCAACCAAATCCAGAATCATGGATGACTTCGAAGATGAGAACGCTGCCTACAAGGAAACTCTGGCTCAATTCCAAGGTCTGATGGATCAGTTTTAGACAAACATGGATGTCATCATGGAACTCCTTCGTTCCCAGAGGGACGCTTCTGCTGCTTCCACTGTTGTTGCAACTACTACTGATGCAACTGTTGTCACTCCTGTTATGACCATTCCTCCTGTTGTTATGGCTACTCCTGCTGTTGTTCCTTCTCCTGTTATGGTTGAAGTACCGATCGAGCCTGTGAATCAGCCTGTTGTTCAGCCTAATGTGAACAAGATGCCTGCTGGTTTCCCATGGGGCATGCCTCCGGATTACACTCCTCAGATTGCAAACAATGGTAGCGCCTTCCTACCATATCAGCCTTTTGTTGCACCCCTGCCTAATGGGAATATGGCTGCATATCCATGGGGCATGCCTACTCCAGTTCCACCTCTGGTAGTGAGCAATGATCATGAGAATCTTCAGGTTCAGGCTCATCAAACTGCCAGTGATACTCCTGATGATGAAGAGCATGTGTATAGGGGTCCTCCTATTCATGTTTCAGTTTTATCTCAAGCTGATCAAACTGCGGCTCAGAATGTTCATCCTGGGATGTTCTACCCTAGGGCATCTTCTTCCACTACTGTGGTACCTCCTCCACATTATCCGTTTGGTGTTCATATGGGTTCGAATGCTGGTCAGATGGTTAATCCGGGTTTGGTGTATCCTTCTCAGTTTGCTACTCCACAAGTTCACGCTCCGGCCGCTTCTCAGCTGCCAAATCCTCAGATTATTGTTATGCCCAATAATCAGAGTAGGCCCGTTGACTACAAGTTGTTGGAAGATCGTATCAGAGCTATTGAAGGGTTCTCTACTTTTGGCATGGAGGCCAAAGACTTGTGTTTGGTTCCAAATGTTGTGCTGCCGCAGAAATTCAAGATACCTGATTTGCCAAAGTACAAAGGCTTGAGTTGCCCGTGTAGTCACATCACAATGTACTGCAGGAAGATGGCATCCCATATTCATAATGATGAATTGCTCGTTCATTGTTTTCAAGATAGTTTATCTGGTGCTTCATTGGATTGGTACATGGTGTAGCATCCCAAAATTTGCCCTCTTTTTTTTTTTAACCTTTACTGGCTTATGTTTCCTTTTCATTTGCACCATTAGGTCATAATTCATAATCATATAGATCATTGGACTTCTAAGACATAGGATTACAGCATTTATTTAAATAAGGATTTTTATTTGCAAGATTTTGAAGTTTGGTCCTTGTAATATTCTTATTCAGAGGATTCATCAAAGGCTTTGGGTCAGAGGTTCATTGGTGTGAATCAGGGTTTAATTTCTTCTCAGTTTAAATCATCTTCTTCAAGATTTATCAGTGTACATCAAGGTGAATTAGGGTTTGTTTTCAAGGTTGATTTGTAGACGTCATCAGGTCGTCAAGCAAGGGTTCATGTGAGGATCACTTGATCAAAGATTCGGAGGATGTTTGATTCAGATGTTTTATTTTAGTGGCAAGACTGTTCAGTTGTAGCTGTGTGCGCTTTATCAGAAGCTTGTGAAAAATTTTAGGATTGGTTTTGGATTCATTTGACTATCCATTGGCTAAACCATGTTCTTATCCATCTTTCGACTATCCACATTTTAACCATATTCAATTTCAATATCTATTAGAAACCATTTCTCCATATCCATTTATCTTTCGAAACCAACTATCCATTTTCACATCATTAACCAAAACCATTATCCAACATCCATTTCAACTTCATTTTAATAACTATGTCAACCATTTTTTTTTATCCATTTTTAATTCAAGTCATTAACCATATCCACTTTCTAAATAAAAGGCCAAGTCCACATCCATGTCCATATCCATTAGACCACATCCAAATTATTAAACCAATATCCATTTATTAAATCAATTATCCATTTTCAATCTTCATGCTAATTTCAAGTATCACAAGCCATGACAGCCTCACGTTACAAATTGCCAAAATGCTACAAGTTTTTGCCAATACCAAGACACAATGAAAGGCCCATTATATTTCCATGATATCAAAATTGCAAGGGATCCTATGATGAAAACAAGTGCTAAAATGAAGGAAAATGAATTCATGGATTAAATGCCAAAATTCTGCACGTGAGCATTAAAACACAAATACAATATGAAGCCAATACAAGCAAAATGCTAGCTATTCCAAATGCAATCAGCGTGAGCAAACGGCATCACAAGCTTTCATGATACGACGTCACGAGTAGTATAAGCTACTACACGTCCAGTTCATCAACCAAGTTTGCAAAACCATTTCAAAAGCAGAACAGAACGCGTGACAGCTTATTTCCTAACAGAATTTCAATAGAAAAAGCCTATTCTACCCCCTCCAAGGATCCTGGTATAAAGCAGCAGGGGGATTCACGCACTCTTGACCATTCTCATTAGCCTCCAAATCTAATTTCTGCAGTATTCCTTTTATCATCACTCTTTAATTCACAAAGCTGCAGAAAAGAAAAAGGAAAACAAGCTCACAATCAAATCAAAAATCATAACAACGCGGTATTAAGAGGTTTCTCAAAAAGTTCACAGACCTGCAAAATAACTCTTCAAAGCAAATCCAGCTCACGTTCATCTTCACGGTGCAGTGAGAAACCTCCTGCAAATTCACATCGCCATCAACAGCAATTCAACACTTCAAAAGAATGTTCGCTACGCAAGAAGCTGCAACAAGCTTCATCAGCCACTCTTTATCATTCTTCTCAAACTTCGCAACAATCCAAGAACGGCAGGGATTCAACACACTCGGAGAAGGATTAGAGAAGCGGAGTCGAAGCAAAATCAACAACAACAACATCTCAGATGCGCAGCACGTAGAAAGATGTGAGATACCTGAAGAATAGCCTCTGGTTTTCTTTTGTTGTCGTCGAAGACGCCATCGGAGCGACTCTGATTCGTAAGTGTTTCTTCCTTCATTGCTTTTGGTACCTTAGCATAGATTGAATCGTGTTTCGTTTAGTTAGATTTGTTTTTCTCTATTCTTCTTGGGGATGCGTGCGTGAGTTTCGGAGAAGATCGAACGACGTGAGTCGAAGGAGAATGGAGAGGATTGGAAACGACAGTGAGAGCATGGTTGATACGAAGCGAGAACAATGAGGAAGGGTGCATTGAAGACGGCGTGGTGGTGGTGTAAAGGTCGGATGAGGAAGAGTCGGAGAAAACATTTTGGACAAAGAAGAAGATGAGCGGGACGAATGTTGTGATGGAGGTGACGAGGATAAGCGAACAAGATGAAGCCAAGGTCGGAGAAGAGGGAGAAGTTGATGGCACGGTGAGAGCAGGGGAAGAGGAATGTTGAGGAAGAAAGAGGAAGAAGGGGAACAGCGCAGGGAGAATAGGAGGACTGGGTTTTTGTTTTTTTCTGAAGTAGGGTTTATTTGTGTAATGGACCGGGCCTTGGGCCCATTCAATTTCGTTTAACACCCCCCATTCACTCACTCATCC